>CP130733.1:27685365-28325825 GCA_030553155.1 Nippostrongylus brasiliensis | reverse complement strand
TATGTAATCGCTTTACGCCATTATTATCGTTGCCTATATAATCATTGGACATTGGCATCCTTTACGTACCACCACTTTTCAACCTTTTTTCGACATTTTTCTACCTACCTACCTTTACACGTATCTCGTTAATTTCAGGGAATGACGGCTAGCAGATTCTTCTACAGAAACCGCTTTCGATACGTCATACTCTGTCTGGGCTTCTTCTGCCTCACGTCGATTGCTTCCAATTATCTCATTATCAATTTTACATTTATTTGTATGTCGAAAGACACCACTGAGCTAGTTGATAACGGTAACGGGGTAAGCCAATTTACTTCAAGATCACAAATTGTCCGGCGTTTTTCTATCGAAAGAAGTCATTCCTTAATTTTAGACGTATGTAAATGCTCTCAACTACACACCGTTGGAGAAGAGCGCCATCATTTGGGCGGTGGCAATCGGCACAATAATTGGATCGCTTCCTGTTAACATTTGCTATATCAAGCTTGGAGCAAGGTAGCAGTTGAACTTCTAGGATGAGACCTTTTCCGTCTAGAATAGGTATTTCCGTCAGATCAGATAGGTTTATGTGATTCTCTATAGTTCGGACCGAATCGAATAATTTCGAACGAATGTTCGAATGAAATTCGAAAATTCGAATATTCGTTATTCGAATATTCGGAATTTTGGAAAATCGAATTTATTCGTTCATTCGTTCATTCGAAATTTGAAAAATCGAATATATTCGTTTATTCGTTCATTCGAAACTTTCAAAATCGAATATATTCGTTTATTCCCAAGAATTTCTTTCCAGATCAACGATCGTAACTTTCCAGATACTTGAATTTCCAAAGAATTGACTCTGACGTCCAGATCAATTTTTCTGACTCGTTCCGCTCAAAATTTGTTTGGGTGAATCAGCTAGGGTACTCATCCCGACTTCACGATTCTATCCATTGTTTCCTCTGCTGGTAGCGAGTGATCACGCTAGGTTTGGTTAGTCCAGTGCTGAAGTATTTTGAAAGGGCTCCAAATTTCCAACTTATATGTAAGCTTCATGATCCAATTAACTCTCGTGAGCGGAATAGGTGTGATACCGAGGATATTTAGCAGCCGTCATACCATCAGCCTCTTATTTAATAGGTTGGAATTTTAAAATGAACGCAAGATTTATTCTTCACTATATATAAGCGAAGGCCAGAAGTAGTGTCCAGATGTCGATACGAATTCAAATGAGACCGGTTGGTTGTGGGTTTCATCACTGTTCTGAAGTGAAAGGGTTTTTTGTTCGTTGGCTTTCTTGAAGTGGAATAGCAGCATTATAGTAAATTCTGTACCCCACTTTTTTCGTTAAAAATAGGTCTATAGGGGGTAATGGCCTATGAGAAGAACGAATCTGATACCCGTAGCCGATTACCCCCTATAGGCCTATGTTTAACGAAAAAAAAGGGTACAAAATTTACCATAGTGCCGGAATAGCTCTGTCTTTCTGTCTTTTCGCTGTCTGAATCGAATAATTTCGAACGAATGTTCGAATGAAATTCGAAAATTCGAATATTCGTTATTTGAATATTCGGAATTTTGGAAAATCGAATTTATTCGTTCATTCGTTCATTCGAAATCTTAGAAATCGAATTTATTCGTTCATTCGTTCATTCGAAATTTTAGAAATCGAATATATTCGTTCACTCGTTCATTCGAAATTTTAGAAATCGAATATATTCGTTCACTCGTTCATTCGAAATTTTAGAAATCGAATATATTCGTTCATTCGTTCATTCGAAATTTTAGAAATCGAATATATTCGTTCACTCGTTCATTCGAAATTTTAGAAATCGAATATATTCGTTCATTCGTTCATTCGAAATTTTAGAAATCGAATATATTCGTTCACTCGTTCATTCGAAATTTTAGAAATCGAATATATTCGTTCATTCGTTCATTCGAAATTTTAGAAATCGAATATATTCGTTCATTCGTTCATTCGAAATTTTAGAAATCGAATATATTCGTTCACTCGTTCATTCGAAATTTTAGAAATCGAATATATTCGTTCATTCGTTCATTCGAAATTTTAGAAATCGAATATATTCGTTCACTCGTTCATTCGAAATTTTAGAAATCGAATATATTCGTTCACTCGTTCATTCGAAATTTTTTCATTCGTTCATTCGAAATTTTAGAAATCGAATATATTCGTTCACTCGTTCATTCGAAATTTTAGAAATCGAATATATTCGTTCATTCGTTCATTCGAAATTTTAGAAATCGAATATATTCGTTCACTCGTTCATTCGAAATTTTAGAAATCGAATATATTCGTTCACTCGTTCATTCGAAATTTTAGAAATCGAATATATTCGTTCATTCGTTCATTCGAAATTTTAGAAATCGAATATATTCGTTCACTCGTTCATTCGAAATTTTAGAAATCGAATATATTCGTTTATTCGTTCATTCGAAAAAATTTCCCAAGGACAAGACTATATGATTCTCACAAATAGCATACAAATAGCAACATCGGTCATACAACAAATCTCTCATTCCTGGTTAATTTTCGTTAATTTTCGTTAAATATTGCTATATGTTAGCCGAATGGAAAATATGATGCTCACGGACAAAGGTGTTTTCAATTTTGCATCCATTTCTCAGAGTCGCCCCATTATCGAATGAGTGTCATTCGAAATTCTACATGGCATTCTCTTGCAATATCTTTTCAGATGGCCGTTTTTCGTATCTGGCATACTGTCGGCCTGCGCAACAGTACTTATCCCCATGGCAGCTCACCTTGGCCTACCAAGTCTGTTGTTCTTCCGATTTGTGCAGGTGATTAAATCTTCGTTTTTCCATCCCTTTGCCGTCGTAAATAAGATTTGCAAAAATTTTTAAAATTTTCAAAAAATCCTACAACGAGATGCTCTCATTCATGCGTCAATAAATTACTGTTGCGTGACTGTCTAAGCTCTTTGATTTCATCAAGCCAGTTCGGCTTTAGGCAGTAGCTTAACAATAATACCAATCTATATTGAACTAAATAATACCAATCTATATTGAACTAAAGCGTGATATTGACCTTACCGTGCAGCAGTAGCCCCAGTTCAAAGGGGTGTGACTGTGGACCTTCCCGTGCTCGTGCACTGGTAGTGGCATCTTCAGCGCGCCGACATTGTTGTTGACGTCTCTGTAATTCGAGCCTTTTTTGTTAAACTCCAAACTGGCGCTAAGCCTGTATGCGCGCTGAGGAGCGGGCTCTGCTCAGTCACTATATTTTCCTCTTCAAAAAGTCTATTAACTTGTTGCTAGCTGTGTTTTGTTTTTGTGTCACTAACATTATATCCCAGTCGACTGTAGCTCATTGGATTTCATTGATGAGCCCGCTAGGGACTAGTGTGAATTTTATGAAATAAACAAAAGTGTGTTAGAAAAACCTACATTGGTTAACCATCAACATACCACTCCCTGCAGTGTAGTAATTTAGCATTCTATAAGCGCTATACATACTTCAGGGTCTAGCGTACTCAGCCGACTTCGCAGCTATCGGAATCCTTTGCGTTCGATGGGCGCCGCTATCCCAGATGAGCATCTTCATCAGCACGCTGACGTGTTTTAGCTCTCTATCAGTTATCATCACTGATCCGGCCGCCGCTTGGGTAAGTGAACTTTAGAAGACTGTGGAAACCATTCCATGGCCACGCTGTACCATTGTTTCAGTTATGTGACTCGAGCCTCGGCTGGCGATCAGCTTTCTACTTCCATGCTGCTGCGGGCGTCGTTCTGTTCACTCTATGGGCTATACTGTATCGCGACGATCCACAACTACATCCCAGTGTCAGCGAAAAGGAACTCAAGAAAATTCAAAAGGACAAAACACAGGCGCACATCGAGCGAACCGGCTTTGTGCCATATAAGGTACGAAGGTTTTCTCTGGAAATAGTGCGAGTACACTCTACTCCTGCTCTTTTTTTTCATCGCGTTTCGAGATTCATGAAAACGGTTGTATTTCCCGAAGTTGTTTTACCGCGCGAAGATTATGAGTGGAATGGGTCGCTGCAAGGTTCGTATGGAACTTGCTGCGATGCACACTGTGCTCATCAAAAGGCCTCGAAATCGAAGCGTTATACTATTAGGTTGGAAACCGATTTCGTGGACTGATTTGCAGTCAATATTTCTAGCGAACACAACTTGCTTGAACGTTTACCAATTCAATTCACTGCTTTTTTAACCGTTTGATAGCGCATATCAAGTAGTTTTCAGAACCATTCACTAACCCTCTTACTTTTGTTTTCTGGAAGAGTTTTTCAACTTGAAATGAAAACACTCAGAACCAGTGTTCGCCAAGGCCTTCTTCACCAGTACCTGTTTAACCACTAGGTTAGTGGAGCGTTACAATTTGTGAGTGCAGAATCTGGGGATGATGGCCTGAAACGATTGATGGCACATGAAAATATCAAGTTGTTTCGAGCAAACAGTTCAAAACAAAAGGAAAAGTGCACTTCTGATGACCTATGGAGCTTGGTCGGAACGCCGCAGTCAGTTCTTTTTGGAAAAAATCAGAGCTCGGTGACACACACACTCGCACTCGGAGTCAAATGCTCGAACAACTCAACTGAAAAGGTTCTGCACTATTTTAGTTTTTCTGTAAAACTGGACAATAGGTGCCCTGCGATTTGACCCATCGCGAAGATGGGTGAGTCGGATGCCGCACTTGAACGAATCGATCGCTGCAAAATTCCGAAGATGGAAGCTGAGAGAGTCTTGTTAATGCAGGCTATAGTACAGATGAGCCCGCTAGGGACTAGTGTGAATTTTATGAAATAAACAAAAAGGGGTTAGAAAAACCTACATTGGTTAACCATCAACATACCACTCCCTGCAGTGTAGTAATTTAGATAGAGCACTTCATGAGTAATACTTATTTTGGTCTTTCCTGCATTCTCTTCTTCGTTCTCATCTGGTCCCATTTCTTTGCGTACGGTCTGAGAAATCATACTTGTTGGTCAGATTTGGTACTGTGTAGAATTGAAGAAGTTGCTGCGGAATCGCATCTAACCATTCCAAGAATCAATAGTGAAAACATTTCGTCCGCCGAGAAGCTTCCAGTCCGTTTGCTCAAATTTCGCTAATCTGGTTTTATTAATTTGAATAATCTGTGCTTCTAACACTGGTAGATCAACTTTATAATTCATACTTTTTTCATTTCGAGTACTACTATGATACAGTACCGGGCGTGCTGCAACGACAAAACAGCGAAGAAGCGCTTTTCTGGTCCAAAACCGATGCTCCCTAATAACTTTTTTAAATGATTTATTTGCAAATTTATTCGCAAAAATGTAAGTATATATATTTGAGCTGTTAACTCGAGCTTTATCCTTTATGTGCAGTTTCTTTGAACTCGTGGGACTTGATTTCAATCGATTTTTGACTTCCCCTGTTTGTGGCCCTTTGCGCACCCGTTCCCTTGTCTGGTGGCACATCACTACACGAAGACTACCCCCCCCTCGGGCCGACCATTCAAAAGAAATTCATCTCTCGAGTGTCACGCAACAATTTACAACTGAGCTTGAGTGGAAGATTTATCGAAGCGAAAAGATGTATAATAATTAGAGTATTGCTAAAGCAGGACCAATATCGCCCAATGAATCATCTGCACCTGGCCTGTGGACAAACTATGAATATTTGGTGCCCGATTTGCTCACGCTAATGTATAGATTACAGGAAATCATTACGAACAAGGTGATTCTTGTTATCTGGTTCAATGCCTTTGTGGAATTGGTCACTTTAACGCTGCTACTTGTCTACGCACCAATTTACTTCCACTCAGTGTTGAAATACGACATCTCCACTACCGGTAAGCCAAGTACTAATACGGCATAGTGACATAGTGACACAGCCGAAGCGCCATACAAGTTCCCGCTCAAAATTTGATACCATTCAGGAGTGCTTGTTTCGCTACTCACACTGGCGCATCTTCCTATCAAATTCGTTGGAGCTTACATTAGTGACGAAGTGAAGTAAGTTTTCACCGATCATGCAATGTTTCTGCATAATTATTACATGAGTTTTATTTGTCGAAAACTGCGAAAGAGGAAAGGTTGGGATACGTGGAATGCTTAGGTGTTTTGAGGTGAGAATATACATAGCTCAAACAAGATGCCGTTTCCTACAGAAACAAGTAGCTAGTCACTGTGAAGAAACTTTTCCAGAGATTCAAGTAACTTAGATAGTTTCCTTGAAATGTTCGTCTATTCAAAAAGCCTAGCCGAACTTGAGGAACGTACACCAACTTCATCACCCGAAATAAAATGAGCAAAACCCCTCGTTTATATAGTTTCTTGGCTAGTTGAGAGCCCGCGTGGGGATGTGGTAAGATGCCCGACACACACTTCCACCATAGAGCGGTAGAGCCTCGAACAGGCTTACCAAGCTTTCCCTCCCTCTGTAGTCAGGTAAATTGGTACCAGACTTGTTTGGGAAGATCAAAACACTGGCTTTGTGTTGCGACTGGCCCCCGCAAGTCATTGTATGGGCCAGATAAGCACTCACCATCTCTCTTTGATTCTGAATTGAGCACGAATGCGACAGCGCAACCTTAGGGGACTCCGATACGTTTACCTTTTACCTTAACCTTAGCTAGCCACTCAAATCACTCGTTTGAGCGGACAAATGCTGTTATGATAAAAAAAAATGAGCTTAAAATATTCCACGCTAGTGCTACACATCAGCAGATGTCATTAATGGCGAATACTAACTCCCGTTTGGGATCACCATGCCTTAGTTTCCTCCGCGGTCGCATAAATTGGAAAACGCTAACTTGCGCAGCGACAGGCACCCTCAAATTACCATGTAATACAGTACATACTATGTCTCCATGTACGATTCTACATAATTGGAACCGAATGCGTATTCTGTCTTTTGGGGACCGGTCACGCGACCACTCCTTTGTCCTTCAAATGAGCAATCATTAATTTAAAATGGTCGCAGACATAGTTGTGCTACAGAAAACGTTCAGCATTCTCACATGGTGAGGAGTTCTTTCCATGAAACCAGAGTTTGCTAAGATCAAAAACGATATTTATGCAAATTGAGACAATTTATGTTTAGAATTGTGTCGGAGTGCACCAAGATAAGGATGTTCAACACCGTGTCACTGGGATGCTCGGGCATAACTTGTGCGTTGATGGGTGTGTTCTCCAGCGACTACCCTAGAATAAGCGTCACGCTGTTCGGTCTTGCTATCACGTTTATAGCATTGAATCCAGGTGGCTTCTACAAATGTGCCACATTCACGTCGAGGTTTGTACGCGATATTGCATTTTATTACCGACGTCTGAGAGTTCTCAATATGTGTAATAGAGAAAAATGTGTTCTGATGACGTTCATAGCAAAAAAGTGGTTATTAAGGATGAATGACAGAGGAGAAAGTCGTCCGGTTTTAGAACGATGTTAGGGGAAGCGAATACCGAATACGAATCTAATTGAGGGCGTGCGCAGTGGTGTAGCAGTCTAGCGTCCGAGTTACTTAATAGAGAGAGCAAAAAGAACTGGGATCTAATATTCGGGTTGGAATCCGGCGAGATGTGTCGTTACTTTTTAACCCATTGACGACCGCGCGCTTCCTGCGTGTCCGGCGCGTGGAACCGCGCGCACGTGCAGGGATGAGAGTGCCTCAGCGGCATTAGTTGTTTTCGAAATGATCGTAAGAACAATTTTTCTGTGTATATTACTGATTTTCAAAAATTCCTCATGTAATCATTGGAAGTGGACGATTTTCAGACCCTTTTTTGAACTTGTTGAAGGATCGTTCACTTGATGAATACGTTGAAGCTTTGATAAAACGGAAAATATAGAATGGGTAGTAACGTTGTCTAAATGGACAATCCTATTCACAGTGTCTCCCAAAGGGGAGGAACCGTAGCCCCTCGCTGGGCTACACGTCTCACGACACCCAAAAGTGTAGCCCGTCGCTGGGCTACATGTCCCAAGCGACCCTGAAGAGTGGCCCGCCGAAAGGCTTCATGGGTAGTAACGTTACCCACATGGCCCGGATTATACACGTCCACGCGGTGCAAGAAGTGTATCCCATCGGCGGGACACACGGTCCACTGTGGACCAAAAGCTGTGGCCCGCTGACGGGACACACGGTCGTCAATGGGTTAACGAGCCTAGCATCCACAGAACAGCTGCCACTTCTACCATTCTTCAAGTCTGTGCAAATTTTATGCAAATCGTCACTACTAATCACATTTTTAAGGCAATACGCTCATTTTGTCGTTGGCACCATCCAGTTCATGAAGTGCTTAGCATTGTTCGTGGCCCCAGCCATGGTTGGATTTCTTGTCTCGGACGAAAGTAGTCGTGATCAATGGAGATGGGTGTACTGGATCAACGGAGCACTACTGATTTTGGTTTGTTGATGACTTGCCTATTTTATCTGCTATCAATCCAAAATTTGTGGTCGCCCACAAACGATTTATGAAAAAAGCATTAACTGTGGGCACAAATGGACACGTTTAGAATAAGAACCATCCATCCATCGCCTTCTTCTTCAACTCTTGTATTTACAACGTTCGCGAAATTTCGCTTAATTCTCACAGTACAACTAGAAAATGAAGGCGTGACACATTGGTAAGAAGCGCTACCTCCACGTATAGGGTCGAACGATCCTCGCGCGATTTATCGAAACCTTCCGTCCACCCATGTTTGGGTAAATTGGTACCAGTAATTGTTTAATTGTCTGAAACTTTGAAGGCATTGGCTTGCATAGCGACTAGCACTCCAACTAGTTGTATGTATCAAATTCGATGTCTCTACGATTTCGGATTAAGAACGAATACGTGGCACCTAAAGCGTGCGTTGTGCAGTGGTAAGAGACGCCACAGACTACCGCGCGGTTGAGCGATCGATCCCAGCCTGGGCTAGCAAAACCTTCCATCCCTTCAGGGTCAGGTAAATTGGTAGCAGGACTTACCAGCGAAGGTAAAGACACCAGTCTTTTATAGCGGCTGGCATCCGCAACATATTGTGAAGAACAAATACGCATTTACTTTGCCTCTACGATTCTGAATTGTACGCAAATGCGGTGGCGCATCTCTAGAGGAGTTATCAACGCCGACACTTTTACGTGGCGCGCCTTCGGGAACCGATCAGCCGATTTCTTTACTTTACTAACATGCCCGCCACAACTATAAGGAGATGTTTGTTCGCTGAAATTTTCTCAGTTTCCGAAAGATTCTTTCAAACCCTAATTAAGGCAAAAAGAATAAACATTTATTTGAGCTCCCAATGGAGATGATTAACGATGGATAAACAAATTGAATTCACTGAATTTACATATCTACGTAAAGTGTGTTCCAGGCCAACTTCGCCTTTCTGCCGATTGCAACTGACAAACCCGCTGATTTCACCCTAATAACAAAGGATTCTCGTAAAACTGCCAGGGTATGTCTAGTCGTTCAACAACGACATGGGAATGTTGTTCGCAAACACTTTTGAGCTTCAGGTAGCCGATGTCGAATTAGCAGTGAAGCCACAGTGGCTGCCAACGAAGAATGGGTCGTCAAAAGATTAAGGTGAATAGGTATTCATTTATTCATCTACGAAATCGTTGTACATATTCACGTTGGAATAAAGCATTCAAATTACATTTAGATCGATTGTTAGGATAGCGCTGATTGAGATTCCATGATGAAACTGCAGAAAAATGTGGGAACACCCACAATAGTCGTCCATTGAAATTGCTGTACTCGTATCTGCTTAGAATAGTACGTATTTTGCTACCCTTCAGTATATTGTTCTTCTACATAGAAACTCGAGCAAAGATCTAAACGACACAAAGACTCACCTCTCACTGCTTTTCCAACTTCCAAACAAGAGCTTTTTGTGCCAGCTCTATTTTTGGAATGTCTACTAAATGCCACTGCGAAAAATCGGTAGCCTTCTGAAATACAAGAAACCGGTTTTTGCCTCTAAATAGATTGCGTAAGTGAAGCTTACAGTAAAGGACTTTGGGAGCTCTTATAATTCGAATCTGTGATCATCTAGCGAATGTGGCTTTCCTTACCGACGACCCTTCGCCGTTTCTGGGAAATATTCGCCTTTTGTGTGTTGCGAAGAGCTGGTGAAGATGATCGCTATCAGAACATACACTTCACTACTTTAGGATTGCCAATAAAATAAAAAGTACTGGTTGTTCTGCCATCGATGAGTAGATTGCCCTTTGTGAAGATCAGTTATTCAATTGAGGAGGTGCACTTCGCTTGCTTCCGTGTACAGTAGCGGCCAAAAATCTATTAACACTGGGCCGCGCAGAATTTTCCACCCTTCTTTGACCGGCAGCCCACGAAACAATTCGGAACTTTCGAGGAAGCTGCGCACAGTTTCTGATAGAGCAAACCTCCCTCTTTCATACAGTGTACAGATAATTTCTAGAGGTGCTGAATCTAAAGAAATATAAGAGGTTTTTTGAGACATACATTTTTCTTCACTCAAAAATTTCTTTGGTGACTTGTAATTTTTCCGCAAACAGCTGTGAGAAAAAACTAAACAAACCCTCCGACAGTGCAAACAATTCTCTTTCATATGCTTTATTTTGTTTTCAACGTTTCTTTACAAATCTAGAATTACAGACAATTTCAAAGTGAAAACTCACGAAGAAATGCAACACTACAGGGTGTCTCAAAAAATGTGTTCACTATTTGAGGAGCCATAAGTTTGCTGATAGTAGAGATCCAAAGATAGCTTATAAGCCATACGAAAGCACATTGGAAGCAGATCTTATGCCACGTTATTGGTGTGGATTGCGCCATGTACCTCCACGACTGACCAATTTTTACACCTGATTGAGAGTGCTTAAGATAAATGTCATCGGTAATTCAGCAATAGTGTACCTAATAGTTGTAGAAGATGTTCGCAGACGAGCGATGTGCAAAACAGAAAATGATTAAGAAGCTCCTCCTTTAATAACTGCGATTCGCGAAAGCTATCATAAGCTATCATAAGCCATTTGCTGTTTTTTTTTTTGAAAATTCATGGCGTACTGCGCTAACAAGTTGTCCTATTCAAGATTATTTTGTAGAGGTAATCTGAAACATAGAATCTGACCTATGGTGTTCTTATCCACCCTCGAGATCGCGCTGTTGGTGTACTATCAACTGAATTTTGAGCGGACTCATAGTCTTGCAACACTCCACTAGTTGAAATTTTTAAAAAATTCATGGCTTGCGACGAGACGAGGTATCTTGTTCAAATTTTTTTCATGATGGTGGTAAATTATGTGGATTACGATTGTTGTATTTCCTGTCTTCGATAGCGCGCTCTTAGTGAGATATCAGGGAAATTTGGGGTGGACCCACAATTTGGCACCACACTGCCAGCTGGAAATTTATTCAACAATTCCTGTCATCTCAAGCATGCTGAAAGTTACTGCATGAAGGCAATAAGGCATGGGAAACAGAATACTTATATTATCTAGCTCCCTGAACGCAAAATTGGTGAAATACCAACTAGTTCACTAAAAAAACCCGCAATTCTGGAGTTGTGTAGAAAAGTTGAAAACAGAATATAACATATGAAAGAGAATTGTTTGCACTGCTGGACGATTTGTTTAGTTTCTTTTCACAGCTGTTTGCGGAAAAATTACAAGTCATCAAATTAAATTTTTTGAGTGAAGAAAAATGTATGTCTCAAAAAACCTCTTACATTTCTTCAAATTCAGCACATCCAAAAACTTTTTGTACACTGTTTGAAAGAGGAAGATTTGCTCTATCAGAAACGTTGCGCAGCTTCCTCGGAGGTTCCGAACTTCGTGGGCTGCCGGTCAAAGAAGGGTGGAAAATTCTGCGCGGCCGAGTGTTAATAGATTTTTGGCCGCTACTGTATAATCATATCACCCTTGCATGGTTTGTTCATGTAATATATAAGCAAATAAATAAATAAATACATGTGTAGCGATATAATACATTACTGTTCTCTTCATTTTCGAGAAATTGTCAATGTTGCGAAAATTACATAAAGAAATATTACTGGGAAGCAACTTTTTATTATTTCATCGCTTCAAAGGTTCGTCTCCTTTAGACCTTCTGTTAGCAAGTAGTCAGAAATACTACAGTAAGAATGCCACAAAGATCAGATAGTTAGGGTACACCCCCATGAACGGATGTTGAGCTTCGATGGTTAATGTTCCCTTAACGCTTAGAACTTGAAAAATAGAGAAAAAATTTTGAAAATTTTTGAATCTTATCGGGATTCGAACACTTCATGACCACGTGACCTTATTCCTTTGCAGCACCGAGCGGCAAATTCTTCTTGCCTTTCAACTGTTCAATTGTCTTGAGATTAATATGTTAATGAAATTGTTCGATTTTGGATTTAGGCGGTCACCCGCTAAACTGAGTCGGTTGGCTCAGCTCGCAGAACCTGTTAAGTGGGTAACATTTCTCGGATTAACATCATAGTCTAGTTTTATTGCTGTATTTTCGCGAGAAATTACTACGGCAGAAGAAATAGGGATGTTATTTTGCAATTTTTGCAGTCAGTCAATGGTTACGTAAAGGCAAAGGTGAGGTGATCACTTCCTCAAGAACGTACCAACACATTCTTCTTCAACTGCCGTTATAGAGCCATGATGAATGCTATATTAGTATAAGCAATGCTGCGGAGGTCAGCTGCTGTACAAGTCGCTGTCTTCACCTTTCCAGATAAGTCTGGTACCAATTCACCAACTCGGAGAGAAGGGAGGTTTGGTTATCTCCCGCGAGGATGCATTGCTCGATCGTGCTAACAGGAGCAAGAAGCAGCGCCTCTCATCGCTGCACAGCGTTACCCTGTTTATTATACTATAAGGATCAAGTGGTCATCGATGATAATCCTCTCTAAAAGCGCGCCACGCATTCGCATTCTAAGCAAAACCGTGAAGACATGGTGAATGCGAAATTAGCATACACAATGACTCGATGGGAACCAGCAGTTGTTCAAATCAAATTCGCTACCGTACCAGACAAGTCCGGTACCAATTTACCCTACCCTGAAGAGTTGAAAGCTTGGTTAGTGCAAGCTAAGCGTAAATCGCCATCCTCGCGTAGAGGAACCAACAAGTTTAAAAAAATCAGAGCATCTCAGTCCGACCAGTCCGAATATAATCTTGTCGACCATCAAAAGATCAAACCTTCTCCTTCTCTGCTTCAATGACTCAATATTGAACATGCTTCTTCTTATTAGACCTCGAGGAATACTTTGATACGTAAAGCCAAGGGCTCTCAATGGACTTCTTTTTAGGAAAAAAGATACTAGTGCCATATTCCATTATTGGTCTAACGTATACCTTGTAGGCCCTCTTTAGAAGACTTGGATCCTTGGAGTAGATCGTCCTGAATTAGAGGAAAAGTCTTTGTTGAGCTCTACGAGCCATGTCCCGAGCATGATCTTCGAATGTTAGCTTGTTGTCAACTAAAAAGCCTAGATCTTTCACTTTGTCTACTTCCTGAAGTCTGGAATTGTCAATAAAATATGCAAAGTTGGGATTTGAACGACACACATGAAGAACTTTGGTTTTGCCAATAGACAACGGCAGACATCATTCTTTCGACCAACTGACCACGGCATCAATTGCTATTTGTAACCTAGTACAACCTTGTCGTTCAACATCATCGTAAATCTTGACGTCATCAGCGAATACTTTGCAGGAAACTCCATGACTTTCAACTATACTGGGTAACTCATAGGTGTAAATATTAAATAATATTAGCGAAAGGACACACCCTGTGGCACACCACTTGATGCTTTTCTACTACTCGAAATGTAGTCATTAACCTTAACCTGAAAAGTCCTCTCCTGGGCCCACATTCATCATTGGTAAACCCCGATAAACCCCGAGATATGGCCTGTGAACGGCGCGCACCTTTCTCTACTTATCCTAAACTTCCTATGTTAAACACAATCTCTCACCGACTCTGCCGCCTGGCTCTGGCTGCGCCGCGGTTTCGGAGACCGCCGGTCCGTTCGTGAATGTGGGCCCTGGAGATATGCCTGTATCCAACCAACAATGGTAGGATGGATACCCACTAATTGAAGTTTTTTCACAAGCAGGGAGTGCGAGACTCTATCAAAAGCTTTCTCAAAATCAAAATAGATGATATCTAGGTTACCCTTGTGATCTAAGACCTGAGTCCAGTCATTAAGACACTCCAGCATTTGGGTGACTGTAGATTTTCCTCTCGTGAACCCATGTTGATTAACCGACAGTACTTGGCTGGGTGGATAAATGCTCTTCAATGGCCTTTTTCACTATTTCCTCAAATATTATACAGAACACTGATGCGATACTGACCGGCATATAGTTCTTTGGATCTGAGGACGAGGCCCGCTTAGGAATCGGTGTCACAAAAGCATGCCTCCACCTTTTGGGAACAATTGCACCTTGCATCATAAGATTGAATAAAAGTTCAAGGGGAGCAGAGATCTCACCAGCCACCATTTTTACAAACTTTGGTGGAATCTCGTCGGGTGTTAAAGAGCTTCTGTTAGGACATTTGCAAAGAAGGTTCCAGATAAGGGTGCGGTTGAACCAGACACAATCCTTCATTCGGGAGAAGTATCGTGCTCACATCTCTCGCAGTATCGTGCTCACATCTCTCATTCTCACTATTCTCCACTTCAAAAACTGCTTCAAACACATCTACGAGGAGTTCGGCTTTATCATTATCGTCAACAACGGTTACATTGTTGGATCCACACAATGCATCAACCCCGCTTTTAGTCTTCAATCGCGAGTTGATGTGTTTGTGGAATGCGGCTATTTCATTCGATTCGACCACTTTTATTCGAGAGACACATTGTATCGAAAAAGCTTCTTATCGAATCTTTCCGAAATAACGTTATAAGTTTGCCAATCCTCGGCGCTATTACTTGCTCTGGCCTTGTTAAAAGCGTTGACTTTGTTGTCGTAAGCTTTATTCAGGAATAAAGGCAGCTTTTTTATCCCAGGAGGCACTTTTTTCAATGGAAAGTAGAGAGAGATGCAGTGTTGGAGTATGAATATGAAAGTTTCATACATCATCTCCACATCAGCACAGCATCCAAAAGAACCAATCCAATCCACACCACTTAGATAAGCCTTGACCCTATCCCAGTTGACATTCTTGAAATCCTTGGTCAATACAAATTTGGTTGATATGGGAGGGTCACTCAAATGAAAAGTGATACTTGCATGGTCACTTGACCCTATCGGAGGACCAATGAAAACGTTGGTTAGCAGGCCGTGATCATTGCAAAGCACCAGGTCCAGGAGGTTGTTGCCCCGCCTTTGAGATGAAACCAATTGTTCGAACCTATGACTCGTAATCACGTCATAAAACTGTTTAGCAGCTCCTGAGATGGATTGCTTTGTTTGCGAAATACTATTCCACTGGATTTGGGGAAAATTCAAATCTCCAATCAATATGCACGGTATATTTGAAGCAGAAAGATCACTGATGCACTTTGTCAACTGTTCATTAGCTTCAGCACTACATTTTGGTGACCTATATATGCCCGCTAGTCGACATTTACCATTTTCGAGTTCCAAGTCAATGCATAAAAGCTCATACCCATTATCAACACTTTCATGAAAAATTAGTACAGGAAGAAAGCATGGTTGACCATTATGAGAACACCGCCACCTTTTCTTTTAGGCATATCACAGCGAAAGAAAGTGTAGAGAGAGGATAGATTACCAAGTAAAGGTTTTAAATCAACTTTCGATTTCAACCAAGTTTCAGTTAGAACAGTGACACCGTAATCATGAACAGTCACGGAATACGTCAACGACTGAACGTTTTTCAAAAGAGACCTAATATTTGTTAGTAGACAGACAACAGTATTACGTTGTGAGGGCGTCTCCCTGGTGGGACACCGTGACCGCCGAGATTTGAGAGGCAGGCAAGGGTGCTGGGGCACCACCTTGTGAAGAAGCAACCGGAGTGGGAAAAGCAGCCGAAGATGGATGTTTGGTAGACATTCACTCAGCCCTCAAACGCTCTCTTTCTGAATTACTTAACGAGTGTCTAATATAAACAGATTTCACAGAGAAGTTCCTCAGTTTAGGTGCTCTTCTTGTGATAAGACTGGCGATAAATGATGAAGGTAGGACTACTTTAAGTAAACGCGGTCTACCTATAACGAAGCGTCCTAAACGGTATGCGCAGACAGAGTGACAACCAATAGCTAGAAAATCAAAAATTTGACGAATGTGAACCATATCTTGAAGAACACTAGCAGAAGCAACCGCTAAATTACTCTCAGGCACACCAGAAAATAACTATAGATCTTCTACGTTCAATCTCTTCATAGGAAGAGCTGAGCGAAGAATCAACAACAGGATGATTAGGAGATGATGACTTGTGAGACAGTTGCACTTCAAGATTGTTGATCTTCTCACGTAAGCTTAAATTCTCATTCGAAAGCTCAATGTTTCTTAAGCTCTTCTAGGAGCTCTTGATTGCGGGCAAGAACAGAAGACAGTTCAGTCTTAATCTCCAAAAGGCTACAAACTGCCACTCATAAGTGTGGTGGAAGATTAGAATCATTGATGAGCAGGTCAACCGCGGCATCCAGATCAGGTGTTTGTGGTGATGGAACGATCGAGAATTTCTGCCTCTTCCCACGACGTGTCTGAATAGGAGGAGGCGTCAAAGGAGTTTCCATGATAGATCAGTAATAGGAAATAAAGCAAGCAAACACGACCTAACAAGGCGGCTAATGGAAAAAATGTTACTCGTCTCAGCCGCAGAGACACCAGCAGATCGCCCGATCCTATTGATTACGTACGTCACCGATGGACAAACAAAGGCGTTTCGCCGTCAAAGACAAGGTAAAATAAAAGTAGAAATACACCTCACGTGGTGGCGAAAGCTGGTCCATTTGTTCACTTCTCGCCACAGAAGTGGTCGCAGACACAATTGATGCTGGCAGGAGATGAACACGCGAGTAATAATAGGTTTTGGGAGAGTCGCAGGATAGTCGACCGCCCAGTGCCAAGGCGTACAGGCGAATGGAAGTTTTCTAACCAAACAAACACATTCAAGAAAATGTGTGCCTCGTCCTCCCGGACAAAAGGAGCACTCTCTTCGTGACAATGATACAGTGTTTCATAAAAATACGCCTCCCCCCGATTTTCGCAATTTCCACTTTGTTAGATGAGATCCCACTTCTCCTTATATCTTATCTTTATTTTATCTTCACGGAAACTAGCAACGGGATACACTTTTTCACACTACAACAGTGGAAGCCTGCACTGAAAGTGTCGTCCTGTTCTTGGTTCGCCATTCGATAAGGTAATAAAGTGAGTTGCTGATCTGCATATGTGCTTCTATCTTTCACGTCCCACTTCTGGAGAGCTAGCAGCAGTTTCTTCTCTTACAAGACAAGAAGAACCCTAACAGCCATTCGCAAAAGGTATCCAATGTGGGCGAGAGGAAAATTCATAGTTATTCCTAGTAGTACCGCGAGTCTGCGTCGAATCCACTTATTGTTGGATCTGAAGATTCTGGGTTCTGGTTATCTATCTGGAGAGGACTCCACTCAAGCTACAAACACATGTCGTTTATCAATGACGTCTTGCCTAACCGAGACATATGAGCTGGTTCGACTTCACTTTTTGGAATAAAGCCCAGATACTCAATGTGATCTTCCATAGCCTTGTACGATCCTGTCCACAGAGATTCAGAAAATATATCAGACCCCTTCCAGATAGATTGGTCGTACGGAAAGGTTATTGTAGACTCGACTGTAGATGTGACAGACAAATGGGGTTATTTTTCATGTCACCAAAGAAGAAACGCTCTTCCTCAGAATAAGAAAATTGGGTGGAGCTTCATTTGTGACTTGGGGCGCCTGATGTTACAAGTGACCTTCACTAGTGCGCAGTTGGACGGCGTGTAGTACTGGCAAATGCTAGTGTATCAGCTTCTGCCTGACGCAAGCTCGATACGGCGGGACTCTCGCTAATATCCATCTCATCCGCTCGAATGAAGCGTCCTCTTAAGTCCATGGTGTCAGGATCTCGGAAGGACCCACTTGTAGGCTGGATCACAATCCAGTGGAAAGTCGTCAGAGCACATTCATTCGAAATATGTATGTATGTGAGCTGTCATGACTGTGTACTACTGAGGAGATCAGGTGTGCCGTAGTGACGGAGTGGATGGAAATCGGATCACACAGTCTGCTCGAAAATTGCGCTCAAGAATGTGGTACCGCTCGGTTAGAGGGATGAAGAAATATGCAAGAATAAGCAGTAAGTTTATATCCGGATTGGAGCTGCACGGTTAACAATTTTCAGGAAACCGAAGTGACGCAACGATCGCAAAATTGTGCGCGTTTTAAAAGACCAATGTAAAAAATACCACATAAGCTCGTGTCATCTTCTTCGTCGAGGTGGGACCTCCAGAATAAGGGGTGGTTCATATCAATATATTTCAATGACCAATCTTCACCAATCTTCATCTTCAGACATTGCACACTCTGCGATTTCTTTCAAGGCGATTTTGTCATTCTTTCGAACTTTCAACCTGTTAACACGAATGTTTTGAATAGTTTAGCGCCTTGGCCTCCACGTGAGCTGTTTTCAAATGTTATCTATTGGAGTCAGCCCTCCTCACCGACGAGTCCCGGGGTTGACTCCATTGTTGTAAGGTTGTGTATTGTTAGTTTAGTTCCTAGTTTTATGTATCCGTCTGAGGAAAGGGACGAAACGGACGTATCTTTCACCCTTGTTGTCCACTGTTGGTTTTTTGTTTTTTAACTCTATTTTTCATTTAACTAAGGTGTCTCGAAACAGGTTCAACTTGTTTCGGCATTATGAAGATCGGTTTTACTCTGCATGCTATGTATAAAGTCCGTAATGAATGTTTATTATTTATATGTATATGGTATGTACAAGAACATGTCTAAAAATTGTTACATAGGGAAAACGTTGAAAATGTTTTGAATAGAGTAGAGTAACAGATCATTAGCTATAACAGAGAAAAGATGAATGAAAAGTTAGCAAATGCTACAAATAAAAAAATCAATGGGTTGAACAGTATTTACAGATGGAATGAATATCATTTACAGAAAAGAGAAAAGCTATAGAAGGACTACAAATAGATCAAATACACAGAAAGAATGGAACATGGTGCGAGAGACAATGAAGACAGTTACTAAATTAAAATTTCAAAACCCAAAAGTACTCAGAATAATCAGCGCCTCTTTACCTAATATTATCCCTACGACAAAAAATATGCCTTTATCGCCTCTCGTACCCTCTTGGCTTCGGTCTGAACGTTGCCCACTTGTCCAACAACCTCTTGGTATTCAAATGCGTCGTCAGTTCCGTAACGTTCAGCAACCGCTTGTCCTCCTATCGTATCTACCGAGAGGTTGTGCAATATCTGGAATAGCGTTGGGATTAAAAAAATGAATCTCAATGTTGAAAGAAACTCAAAGCTAATTATTCGATGCTTACCATGATGGCCAAGGTAATGTTTTTATGTTGTCAGGTGTTTCATTCATTGGCCGCAGTAGAACTCGGAATCTGCTAGCAAGTATCCCGAAGTAGTTTTCGACCACTCTCCTCGCGCTAAATTAACGAATTCTTGCAGCAGAATGAGTTTCAAAGTTTTGGCTAACACAAAACCTCGACAATTTGTAGTTGTAATAGGCCTTCCGTGGATCCGCAGCGGTTTCTGTGCTGGAGTATGGGCGCAGAAATCGCGGCGTCAAACGGAATCCTTGGTCGACGAGGAAGTGGCATGGGACCTAAAAAATCAGCGAAGTGTGTGCAACATTTTTGGTGAATGATTTCCTACCCTTCCAGCTGAACCGAGATCTACTGGGCCGGGGAAGTCGCAATCGTGCTCTTCAAGAAAGGCCTTCATGGCGCTGTTCATGAAGACCCCAGCATCCGTCAATCGTCCTGATGCCCCTGAACAACGTGAAATGTTAAAAATTGAGAAAGTAGAAATAGTTCATCAGATTTAAATACCTAGGTCGTAAATGACGCATCTGTAGTTTGCGTCAACCAAGGCTAGCAGTACGATGCTGTAGTACCCCTTGTAGTTATAGAACGTTGAGCCGGTGTTCGCTGGGCACTGAGAGGAAAATCAAGCTTCAACGAAAAAATTCACAACAGCTGTCTCGACCTACCACACATGTTACGTGCTTGCCGTCCAGTGCTCCCATTGCCGCCGGATAATCCCATTGTCGGCGAAACTCCTGAACAGCGTTAGCCCATGTAGAGGCGGTCGGCGTTGGAAACGTCTCGCTATGCAGTTCTGTGAGAAGAGGAACCTTTCTAGCATCCAGTGGCGACAAGATCAGTGAGCAGTAGCTACCTTCAATAATCGTCCGAGCAACTTCGTGGACGTTTTTGCGGGCTGTCGTGGCCCCTATTGCGAATTCCCCCCACAAGTGCGAGTAGGAAGTTCCATGTGCAATGAGCCTGAAAAGTTATCGGGGTATAAAGAGTCATTCCAACAAATACGGGAAAGAGGAGCAAGTAAAGGAAGCAGTATAAGGAGACCTCAAAAACAAGCACAGTCGGTTTGTTGAAGAAATGGGAGCCCTGTGAGTTACGAAGTTCCTGAGTTTACTTGCTAGACGGTCGTGCAGTGCCTCGAACTCGTAGGGATAGAGACGAACATACTTATAGAAGCTCGACGGATTCAAGCTACTCAAGTACGCGTCCAGAATTCTGAACCGCATATCCAAATAGGGAACGTGAGCTTCGTTAACATATGCTCGGTCCTCGTCTAAAAGCAGAAGCACGACAACAGCTTCAAGCACGGGTAAAAGAATAGAACTGTCCATTTAAATAAAATACAGGCGAAACCTTGGGTTACACATAAATATCACATCTATAATTCATAGGTATCGCTAACGCACAGGAGGTATGCAATTGCTGTTAACAACCTTTTCATAACTCACCAAACAGAAAAAGAGTTATTCATTATGAAAAATTACGAGAAAGGAAGAAAAAAATGTGTATGTACAGTAGAGTTTAGTTGAAGAAAAGAAAGACACAAATTAAAAAGGACACAAAAAATGAACGACAAAAAAGAAAGACGCAAATCAAAAAATGAACGACAAAAAACAATAAAACACTACTTGCGCCCGTATACGCGCTTCTGAGTCTCAGTGACAAGATTGTATAATTGTCCCATCAGCCCTACGGCCTTTACCATATCGACCTGACTGAGGGCCCTGAGACTCGTCGCAATCGTTCTTCCTAAATGCTACGTGACTGACTAAATCACCCCTAAAGTATATGTACAAACGGACCGAACGCCTGGAACTGGTCGTCGGCACTGGCAGCCTCGACAGCGTTGCAGATCCTCTCCAGAGCTAATAACATAATAGTAAACGTAACAATGATCAATACCAGAGAATAATATTTTTTCACCTGCTTCCTTCGATGTCACTTCGCGCCTCCATAGAGAGAATCTTTTTTTTCTTACGACCGGTGTTTCCTCCTCTTCCTAAGAATAATTGCACATTTCAATTACATGGTAAAAACAAAAGATTTGCTGTGAACCGGATGGCGAACCTCCTTCAAAACAACCGCCGGACTGTCAGCGGAGCTCAGCGGGTGAGCTGACAAGGAGCTTTCCACAGAAGTGGAACGCTCCTTGTCAGCTAGATGCTGAGCAGAAGAGGAGGGCCCGGCACATTCGCTGACGGAGGCGCCAATATTCGAAAGCCTCTTCCTAGAACAGGGCGGATGGCCAATGTCTCAATCTTTCATTAATCCAATCTTCACTAACCCCACGTCCATCGTCTCTAGAAGGAACTGCATGGCGTTGAAAAACTTCCATCTCACTGGAAGTTGGTCCGTCGAAGAACCGTTCTGCATAGTTTGCAGTGCCCGGTTCTTCTTGACGAACGTGTCACGGAGGTTCCTCCACTGCTTCTTAGCAGAGGCAGCTAAAAATAGATAATAGCATGGCTTAAATTGCAAAATAGAAGTAGAGGGTGCAAAATGGAAACACAACATGCCACTGAATACAGTGCCGTGAGCGGCATTCACTGCTTCCGCGATTTTCGGCCACAGAAAATCGTTCTGCTTCAGCTTGTATGACGGGAGTCTTATATCCCACAGAGCAGGAACCACCATCACCTCATTTATGAGGGTGAACCTATGGTCGTCAGTCCATAGGTCTAAGGGGAGGACATCGACCTTCGCTTTTTTAGCTACAAAAAACATGAATAACTATTAGTGATATTTGGAATGGTGATTATGCATGAAACACTCACAAGGGATAAATACGCACTCGTCAATGTCAGAGTTCTGCGAACTACCTCTGGCGCTCATTGTTGATGAAGATTAAAGAACAAAGTTAGTGTGTGTCACTGAAAAAAGGGGCTTAGAAGTGAAAAAAAATCTCAAAACGGAAGTTTGAAGTGTAAAAAATACTCAAAAAGGAACATAGAAGTGAAAAAAATAGTCAAAAGGAAACATAGAAGTGTAAAAAATGCTCAAAAAGGAACATAGGAGTGAAAAAAGACTTGAAAAGGAACATAGAAGTGAAAAAATAGTCAAAAGGGAACATAGGAGTGAAAAAAGACCTGAAAAGGAACATAGAAGTGAAAAAATTCTCAAAAAGAAAGTTTTTAGTGTAAAAAGTACTCAGAAAGGAACATAGAAGTGTAAAAAATACTCAAAAAGGAACATAGAAGTGAAAAAATAGTCAAAAGGAAACATAAAAGTGTAAAAAATGCTCAAAAAGGAACATAGGAGTGAAAAAAGACTTGAAAAGGAACATAGAAGTGAAAAAATAGTCAAAAGGGAACATAGGAGTGAAAAAAGACTTGAAAAGGAACATAGAAGTGAAAAAAATTCTCAAAAAGAAAGTTTGTAGTGTAAAAAGTACTCAGAAAGGAACATAGAAGTGAAAAAATACTCAAAAAGTAACATAGGAGTGAAAAAAGACTTGAAAAGGAAGTTTGAAGTGAAAGAATACTCGAAAAAGAACATAAAAGTGAAAAAAAGTACTCGAAAAGGAACATACAAGTGAGAAAGACTGGAAAAAGAACTTCGAAGAGGAAAAAACGACTTGAAAAGGAAGTTTGAAGTGCAATGGAATCCAACACGGAATTCTACAACGAAAAAGAAAATGAAAGCGATTTCTACAGTAACAGGAGGATTATAAGAGACATTCTAAAAAGAATTAAAGGATAGAAAAGCAAGTTGAGAAAAAATATAAACAACCTACGGAGCAGTGAGCAATGTGAGCGATGAGCAACTCTAATATAGTGAGAAGGCGCTCTAGCCTTAGCTCTGTTTCGGTTTACGATCATGTTGCACCGGCGGACATCTCCTTGCTCACCGGTGGTTATCTCTCCACCGTAGGATATTCCTCCGTCAATACGAACATGATCGTAAACCACATAATGTCATCAAGTAACCATAACTCCAAAAAATAATAATAAAACAAGATAAAAGAATCAACGGAATAACTAAAGTATACCTCCGCGTCCGTTTCGTCCCTACCCTTACTAGGGAGGTCAGTGAGCGTGCCCCAAAGGCTCCGAACGAGACCTATATGGTTTTGTAGGGCATCGAGCGGGGATCACAGCAATATAGTTAATTTTGCTGAGCGCCAATGGGTGGTCCGAAAATCGCAAAAAACCACCGCCCCTGAGACATATTGGGAGCAGCCTCTCACCCTATATTCTCTGGGGAGAGAAGCCGCCTCCAATGTGCCTAGCTGGCTCAGTGGTACCGCAGCGGATTGTCGTTCAGAGGGTCATGGGTTTGGATCCTGTTGGTCCAACTTTGTTTTGCATCAACCGCATTAACACGAAAACGTGCTCATTTTGCGATTTTTCCATTGAGGTTGAAGAAAATCATGTTTGGAACAGCTTACAACACACAAATTTCAGTAAATGGCAACATTAATATGGGTAGCCAATATCCATCGTTACTTACCTTAAACAGAAGCAAATTCAGAAACTAATGTTAGATTCGTGATCACCATGACCCTCTGAACGGCAGCCCACTGCACCACCACTGTGCACACTGGGGTGCGGCCTTTCACCCCAGAGACTAGGGGGTGAGAGGCCGCTTCCGATGTGTCTCAAGGGCGGTGGTTTTTTGCGATTTTTGGACCAGCCATTGGCGCTCAGAAAAAATAAACTACCTTGCTGTAATCCCCGCTCGATGCTCTACAAAACCATATAGGTCTCGTTCGGAATCCTTGGGGCCCGCTCACTGACCTCCCTAGTTAGACGGACAATTAAAGTACTAACTCGAAAACATAACCACTATGTAATATTAATACACTGAAGTCAACCCCGGGACTCTTCAGTAAGGAGGGTTGACTTCATTCAAAAATACGGTTAATAAAAAAAAGCAAGTCAACACAAACACGCAAAAAAAAAACCAACATAATCTTAAGACAAAATGAAGCAAATAGAAACATGAAAAAAACAGTTAAGGAATCGATGCCCATTTCGTCCCTACCCTTAGACGGACATGCGTAATAGGAAACATTTACAAAAATGAATAGAGACAAAAAATATGAAGTCAACCCCGGGACCCTTCAGTAAGGAGGGCTGTCTTCATTAAATAAATTATAGCAAACTAACCTGCAATTGAATAGTGTCCACAAAGGACTAGATAATAATCACACAAAAGCAAGACAGAAGTCCAAACGATCTAAATTTAATATCAACATAACACACACAAACAATCAAAGAAAACGCAAAAAGAAACACTATCGAATAAGAAAGGAAAAGAGAACGAAAATACGAAAAGAGAAGACTGACCGAACGAAAAAGAAGAGAAGTAGAGAAGAGAAGGGAAGGGAAGGGAAGAGAAGAGGAGAGAAAAAGAAGAAAGAGAGAAGAAATACGAAAAAACAACAAATGAAAGAAAAAATAAAGTCAAACGCTTCCACCCCTCTGGGTGAAATCAGCTGATTCTACTCGCTATCGATTCGGGACGGAGATGGTTTGGACGTAAATGCACCAACAGCATCGAGTCCGCCATCAAGGTGCCAGCCGTCGGCGCCGGCGCCGCTCGAAAAATGCCCGGCGCCATTCCCTGGCGCGGCGCCGGCTGCGACTTTGTCGGTGCCGTCGCCGTGGCCGCCACCGCCGCCGAGTGTGCAAAGCCGCTGTAGACCCATCGGGCCCACGTCCTGGGGCACGTCGCCGGCGGAAAAACGAAAAAAACCCTTGCCGGCGTCGGCTACGGCATCGTCGGCGACGGCGCTGGGTCGATACTACCTATCTTTCATCATTGCCGCTGCCGCCGCCGCTCGCCGCACCAAAAAGTGTGCCGAGCCCTTTAGCGGTATGACCAGACAGACCGTTCTATTACTGCCTCCTAGTTGTGCGGTGGGGCAAGATAGAAGAGAAATAGTGTGTGCCGTGAGTAGAGTCAGCACCTGCCTCTCCCCGCTGCGCACTATTTCGCAGGTCTTTCGGCGATTACAGCTCAGCACAGCGGACTTATTAAGCATTTCCGCACTAATCGAGGATCAGATTCGCTCTTCCCATAGCAAATTACCTCTATAGGCCTTTTTTTCGAAAAAAGTGGGAGAAAAAATTCGAAATAGCGCCGGAATAGCCAGAATGTTCCCATCTATTGGGCTTCTGGATTGCGAGGATGGTGTCCGGGAAAACCTTCTACTCCGTGTCCTTATCGTTAAGCTTCTTGTTCAATGGGAAGTAATAGGTCAACTCACCGCGGGTGTTCCTAGCCCACCCAAGCGGTTTCAGTGCAGTAGGTTAACGCAAGGTGAAGACACTATCCATCCAAATTCGCTTTGCCTTATTTCACCCCTCCTGAGACCGATGTGCTCCAGTCACTCATTGAGACACGCGTCCGCGAAGTAGGGTACGTTGTCTAGCAGCGTTCGCTCAGAACACTACCTGTTACCGTAACCCGTTTAAGCGTCAAGTGGAAACCATTGAGTGCAGCCAATTTTTCGACGCCTGCAACGGATTACGGTGTTGGTCCTCACTCTTCGTGCTAGTCCAATGTTGCGAATGCTAGCGGGCGCCGCCTCCGTTATTATACATCGTTAGAAGCTGGCAACTCTGTATATTCCTTCAGATTTGTCGCAGTTGGGAAACTGTCTGCTTCAAAAATATTCAAGCACAAAACCGGCTGTAGCTACCGTTCTTCCACACGACAACAGGCCGTCGACCTCACTGGCGCGAAAGTACAGCACGGCGAATAGATTGCCATTGCGCATCGTATTACACTTATACTGTCCCCTATAGCTACCAATTATCATCCTTACACATTGCTTTTTAGCTGAGAAATGAGGCTTTAATATCGATGATGTCATACGGGCAGTCAGCGAATTCTTTGGCTTCCAGCATGCTCAGTTCTGCATGTAGAGGATGGCTGGCCTACCTATCAGGGACGTCATGGTTCTGACTAACAATGGTGATAAAACCGTGGAGTAAAATGCACCGAATAAATACACCAATGCACTAAATAAGAAAAGTAGGCGTCAAACGGCTCAAGGCTATATATATATATATATATATATATATATATATATATATATATATATATATATATATATATATATATATATATATATATATTTCCATCGGTAAAGTAAAATACGCATTTTAAGAACAGCGGCCTCATTGACAATAAATATTTCCTACTCTAAAACAAGTGAAGTGTTTGCAACCGCTTATGTGCCGTTTAAAAGAGTTACGTCCCTGTATACCAACGTGTCGAACGACAACGCGGTGCAAGCGATTTTCGAACTTCTCACCGAGCACTGCGCGGGTATAAACACCTATGGGCTTTCAATACATAACGTCATTGACCTTCTAAAGCAGTGTTTGAATTGTTCCATCTTCCGTTGGGCAGGTAACTACTACAAGCAAATTCGGGGTCTTGCCATGGGTCAAAGGTTAGCCCCTACATTGGCTGTAGCTTTCATGAGCCGCATAGAAAGTCCTGTACTAGAAAGGCGCCCTATCATGTACGTGCGGTACATAGACGACTGCTTCGTCGTCTGTTCCACCCAAAAAGAGATGGACGCCTGTTTTGAAATCCTGAACAAGCAAAGTCCTAACATAAAGTTCACTCGGGAAAAACCTAGTGAAAACTGGCTACCGTTTCTTAATGTTCAGGAAAAACTAATCAGAGGATTCTACAGGACAAAATGGTACCGCAAGCCCTCCAATAAGAACATCCTGGTCCATTTTCGGTCGGCCCATCCCTTAAAAACTAAACAAGGGATAGCTAAAAACATGTATAGAGTGGCGGCGCAAGTCTCATCTGGGAGTGAGGAGAGGGTAGAATCACTTGAGCAAGCTGCTCGGATAGCGCATTCTAATGGCTACCCCGCAGCAAATCAGTCGAGGCGCAGACCCTCTGGTAGAAGCAGTGCAGTCTCCTGTGTGGACGGGGATAAGATTCCCTTCTGTTTCCCCTTCATAAACGATGCTCTGAGCACGCAGATCCGGTCATCACTGCGTAGGTACGATCTATATGACGTGGTTAGGTTGGTAGAAATACCACATAAAAATCTTCGACATCGGCTAATCCGCAACCGCCTTTATGACCGATATTGCGCCACCCCAGGGTGCATTATCTGCCCATATGGGCGCGTGGGCGATTGCTTGGTGTCGGGCGCCATCTACGTCATCACCTGCAACGCGTGCGGCGAGGAGTACATAGGGGAAACAGGGCGGCCCCTAGCGGTCAGGGTTAAGGAACACATCGATGGGCTGAAGAGATCGATCCCCTCTACGCCTCTTGGTACGCATCGTCTGGTAGACCACAAAAACGCAGAGATTATGGTGTCCGTACGAGTGCTAGCGCTGGAGAAACAAACATCCGCGCGAAAGACTTTGGAAGCAATGTGGATCCGCGCCAAAACTCCTAAAATTAACAGAAAGGATGAATGCCTAGCCATTACCGGCGAGCTCGCTCCGTTCCTCGACCTCTGTGGATTCTGATCTACAGTGTCCGCACGTCAGGGCGGCAGCACATCTTCTGGGTCATCGACCTGTCAGAAGGTCTGAGGGCGACTCCCGCGAGCTGTTCTCCTGTCTTAGATGTGAGCCTACTTACCTCGGTAGGTTTCTTCCTTTCTGATTTCAACGATGCATTGAAGTGAACTTGTAGTGTGAAATAGTCTTTGGTGGGATAATATCACACGTTTATATATATATATATATATATATATATATATATATATATATATATATATATATATATATATATATATATATATAAGTCGGACGTGGAAAATCCTTGCTACACCACCAAACAGTTAGCATAGCTTTCTTAGAGTGGAGATCCGGCTTTGGAAAGGTTGTTGGTGGGCAATCCTTATCCACCCAGACATACCCTCTCTTCCTGTTATCATACAGGACCCACTTCTAGTCTACAGTTATTAATCGGTCCAAGAACGGATCGTTTTCCAGACGGACGAGAAGGTTGGAGCAGCTGTTGAATCGGGTGAGGCGCTGCTCGAAAAACAATTCGAATCAAAACGGTGTAGCAAGGGTTTGATCCATTACAGCATCCTCCAACCTGGTCGGACAATTACAGCAGAAACGTACTGTTGTGATTTGGTACTAATGTTGGGAAAGCTGCGAAAAATGTGGCCGGCAGTCGTGAATAGAAAGGAGCCCGTCCTACTTCAGGACAACACTCGGCCTCATTCTTCAAAAGTCACCCGACAAAATTTAAACGAGTTGGGCATCGAGGATCTCCCTCATCCTCCTTATTCACCAGACCTCTCCCCAACTGATTATCACTTTTTCCGGGCTTTAGACGCGCACCTGCGGCAGCAGCAATTTGATAATCTTGACTACCTCGAATCAGAGCTCCGTCAGTTTTTTAATTCTTGTGATGTAAGTTTCTATCATAGAGGCATATACTCGTTGAAGAATCGTTGGGAAAGATGTGTAGGATCGAATGGTTTTTATTTCGATGAACAAAGTTGTGTTTAAGCCGAGATATGATAGTTTGAAGATAGACGTCCGTTTCGGAAATTACTTTTGCAACAACCTAATAAATATACTGCGTGAAAGAGAAAGATTTGTTCTGCAAACGTTTTTGTTCTACAACGTAATTGGCTTCGCTCAAAGTTCCCTAGTTATTGATTGCGAAGTCGTCAAAGTGGAGGGAAATCGCGTGTTGATTGTTTTTTGGCCGCTACTGTATATAATAGGTTGGTCGAAAAGCCTTGCAACACTTTTCAAAATAACAGCAATTTATTCAAACGAAATCTCAGTCAACGATATAATCACCATTCAGATATATGACTCTTCCTCAGCTTTCGGGCAACTTCTCAATTCCTCTCCGCCAGAACTCTGGAAGCTGTGACTAAAAAATTGGCCGACCTCTATTGCCAGTTGGTCTCGGTTGTCCAAAAGTCTTGCAACACTTTTCAAAATAACAGCAATCTATTCAGACGAAATCTCAGTCAACGATATAATCACCATTCATATATATGACTCTTCCCCATCTTTCGAGCAACTTTTCAGTTCCTCTCCTCCAGAACTCTGGAAGCTGTGACGGAAAAAAATTGGCCGACCTCTATTGCCAGTTGGTCTCGGTTGTCGAATTCCATATCTCGAAGGTGTTGCTGTAAGAACCTGATTAAGTGATAATCTAAATCAGCAAGGTGAGGAGTGTACGGTAGGTGCGGTAGAATTTCCCGTCATGCGATAAAAACGCCCTGAAAGGGAAAAGTCTACCTTTTGAATGACAACGCTCGTCCTCATGTCGCAAGAGCAACTCGTGAGAAAATTCAGGATTTAGGCTGGGAAGATCTATCGCACCCACCTTATTCTACAGATCTTGCTCTTTCGGATTATCACTTATTCAGGTCCTTAAAGCAACACCTTCGAGACATGGAATTCGACAACCGAGACGAACTGGAAATATATATATATATATATATATATATATATATATATATATATATATATATATATATATATATATATATATATATATATATATCAAAAAGATGTCACTTTTCGTTTTCATTCAAAAATAGCTCAAATCGAAAAGAACCTGATACTAAGTGATAGTTCTGAGTACTATATTCAAAAATATGTTGAAATATACCGCTCTTACTAATTCTCTGTTTTTTTAGAATATTTTTTAGTGATTTTCATATGCTATTTTGAACAAAAATATCTCAAAAATCGCTGGGTGTAGGAACAATCTGAGACGACATTCTGGTAGAGCATGATCTAGTTATTATACTGTGCTACAAACATTTGATTCAAATTGCCTCTAAAATATAGATTTTTTTTGAGCAAACTTTTCGGTGGTCAAAAACCGGTCAAATTTTAGGACCATGTTTTAAACAAAATTCTATATCTTCCTAACATTTTGGGAAAATCAGACCAAATTAAAGTGTTGTAGAGGATGATATTCTCTTCAGGGTGGTTGACTTTGTTTCAGGACTGGTTCCCTATTTTGTGAGAAAATTCCTTTTAAAGTTGAGTTTGCGTAAACTGTTGTATCTAAAAAAGTTTAAGAGGAACCGACTCAATTTTTCCCACGTTAATAGTAGATTTGTACTTCTTTCAATATCACACGTGAGTTAGAATAAATCGAAGTTTCAATAAAAATATACCGCTTCGACTGACCCACGCTGTAGGCGCCGTCACTACCAGTATAGTGTACGGCGCGGGCAAGCGTGCGTCAGTCAAAGCGTTATATTTTTATTAAAACTTTGCTTTATTCTAACTTACGTGTGATATTTAAAGAACTACAAATCTACTATTAACGTGGGAAAAATTGAGCCGGTTCCTCTTAAACTTTTTTAGATACAACAGTTTACGCAAACTCAACTTTAAAAGGAATTTTCTCACAAAATAGGGAACCAGTCCTGAAACAAAGTCAACCACCCTGAAGAGAATATCATCCTCTACAACACTTTAATTTGGTCTGATTTCCCAAAATGTTAGGAAGATATAGAATTTTGTTTAAAACATGGTCCTAAAATTTGACCGGTTTTTGACCACCAAAAAGGCGATTTGAATCAAATGTTTGTAGCACAGTATAATAACTAGATCATGCTCTATCAGAATATCGTCTCAGATTGATCCTACACCCAGCGATTTTCGAGATATTTTTGTTCAAAATAGCATATGAAAATCACTAAAAAATATTTTAAAAAAACAGAGAATTTGTAAAAGCGGTATGTTTCAACATATTTTTGAATAGAGTACTCAGAACTATCAATTGGTATCAGGTTCTTTCCGATTTGAGCTATTTTTGAATGAAAACGAAAAGTGACATATCTTTTTGACCGCTACTATATATATATATATATATATATATATATATATATATATATATATATATATATATATATATATATATACCAGCCGTTCAGCGGCCTAACGGCCGCCAAACGGCTTTAAGGGGGGGGGGCTTCGCCCCCTCCCCCTCATGACTCTCGAAAATTTTAAATGTGAACGTAGGAAAAATATGGTTGAAAGTAGAGAACTTCGAACTCCATCTATGGCAAAGAAGATGTAGCAAAACCTTTATGTAAAATCAGTCACTAATAGAGAAACGAACGGTTACTCTATTAGTGACTGAGATTTTCACAACCCGCTGAAGACAAAGGTATTCCTCGAAAAAATGTACTTTATTGTGTTTCTCATAACTTCGTCCACACCATAAGCTATCCACCATTACTGCATTACCATTCTTTCAGCCTCACGACACCATTCTACAGTACATCAGTCATTTCTCAGTTTTGTTTCACAAACGATTACTCTATTAGTGACTGATTTTACATAAAGGTTTTGCTACATCTTCTTTGCCATAGATGGAGTTCGAAGTTCTCTACTTTCAACCATATTTTTCGGCACTATTCAACTAAACGGACTCCAGTCCTCGATTTTTTTCGAAATTCGAAATTCGCTGAAACTTTGCACAGGGCGGTAATTGAGGGCACTGATCACGAATCTGCTGTCCGTTTTTTACGTGGGTGGTCTCGGACCACCCATATTCACTACTTGGGTGGTCCAGTCAGGATCACCGATTTCGCTGAAACTTGTCTATGGGGGTTCTCTGGAGTCCTAAACACGATGGTGAAGTCCATTTTTGAAATGGCGGCCGAATACGGTAGTGATATGTGGGTACCTACCGACCTTACCTGGTGAGACTCACCTATAACTACCCTACTCGGCCGCCATTTGGAAAACGGACTTCACCATCGTGTTCAGGACGCCAGAGAGCCCCCATAGGCAAAGTTTCAGCAAAATCGGTGATCCTGACTGGACCACCCATGTAGCGATTTGGTTGGTCCGAGACCACCCACGTGAAAAACAGATAGCAGATTCGTGATTAGCGTCCTCAGTTACCCCCCCCCCTATGCAAAGTTTCAGCGAGTTTCGACAACTGAAAAAAAAATCGAGGACTGGGCGGAATCGGTGATCCTGACTGGACCACCCATGTAGCGATTTGGGTGGTCCGAGACCACTCACGCGGAAAACGGACAACAGATTCGTGTTCTGGACCCTAAATAACCCCCATAGACAAAGTTCAGCGGAATCGGTGATCCTGCCTGGACCACCCAAGTAGAGCTTTGGGTGGTCCGAGACCACCCACGTGAAAAACAGATAGCAGATTCGTGATTAGCGTCCTCAGTTACCCCCCCCCCCTACGCAAAGTTTCAGCGAGTTTCGACAACTGAAAAAAAAATCGAGGACTGGGCGGAATCGGTGATCCTGACTGGACCACCCATGTAGCGATTTGGGTGGTCCGAGACCACTCACGCGGAAAACGGACAACAGATTCGTGTTCTGGACCCTAAATAACCCCCATAGACAAAGTTCAGCGGAATCGGTGATCCTGCCTGGACCACCCAAGTAGAGCTTTGGGTGGTCCGAGACCACCCACGTGAAAAACAGATAGCAGATTCGTGATTAGCGTCCTCAATTACCCCCCCCCTACGCAAAGTTTCAGCGAGTTTCGACAACTGAAAAAAAAATCGAGGACTGGAGTCCGTTGTAACAAACAAACAAACATACATACAAAGGCTGGGTCTCGCTTATTATATAGTAGGATATACACTTTGGCACTGCTCGCTAAGAAACAAAAATTTTCACTTGAACCGGTGAGTCTGTAGATGATCTTCATGTTCATGGGTCTGCCCATGGAGGAGATGTTCTGTAGGAGACTGTCCACGAAGTTCAGCTCGTTGAGCACATCACTTTGGCACTGTTCGCTGAGAAACAAAAATTTTCACTTGAACCGGTGTGTCCGTAGATGATCTTCATGGGTCTGCCCATGAAGAAGATGTTCTGTAGGAGACCACTAAAGAAGCTCAAGGAGTTCACCTATGCTAGTAGCACATCACCTTGGTATGGGTCCCAGGTGCTCGCTAAGAAACAAAAATTTTCACTTGAACCGGTGTGTCCGTAGATGATCTTCATGGGTCTGCCCATGAAGAAGATGTTCTGTAGGAGACCACTAAAGAAGCTCAAGGAGTTCACCTATGCTAGTAGCACATCACCTTGGTATGGGTCCCAGGTGCTCGCTAAGAAACAAAAATTTTCACTTGAACCGGTGTGTCTGTAGATGATCTTCATGGGTCTGCCCATGAAGAAGATGTTCTGTAGGAGACCACTAAAGAAGCTCAAGGAGTTCACCTATGCTAGTAGCACATCACCTTGGTATGGGTCCCAGGTGCTCGCTAAGAAACAAAAATTTTCACTTGAACCGGTGTGTCCGTAGATGATCTTCATGTTCATGGGTCTGCCCATGGAGGAGATGTTCTGTAGGAGACTGTCCACGAAGTTCAGTTCGTTGAGCACATCACTTTGGCACTGTTCGCTGAGAAACAAAAATTTTCACTTGAACCGTTGTGTCCGTAGATGATCTTCATGGGTCTGCCCATGAAGAAGATGTTCTGTAGGAGACCACTAAAGAAGCTCAAGGAGTTCACCTATGCTAGTAGCACATCACCTTGGTATGGGTCCCAGGTGCTCGCTAAGAAACAAAAATTTTCACTTGAACCGGTGTGTCCGTAGATGATCTTCATGGGTCTGCCCATGGAGAAGATGTTCTGTAGGAGACCACTAAAGAAGCTCAAGGAGTTCACCTATGCTAGTAGCACATCACCTTGGTATGGGTCCCAGGTGCTCGCTAAGAAACAAAAATTTTCACTTAAACCGGTGTGTCTGTAGATTATCTTCATGGGTCTGCCCATGGAGAAGATGTTCTGTAGGAGACCACTAAAGAAGCTCAAGGAGTTCACCTATGCTAGTAGCACATCACCTTGGTATGGGTCCCAGGTGCTCGCTAAGAAACAAAAATTTTCACTTGAACCGGTGTGTCTGTAGATGATCTTCATGTTCATGGGTCTGCCCATGGAGGAGATGTTCTGTAGGAGACTGTCCACGAAGTTCAGCTCGTTGAGCACATCACTTTGGCACTGTTCGCTGAGAAACAAAAATTTTCACTTGAACCGGTGTGTCCGTAGATGATCTTCATGGGTCTGCCCATGGAGGAGATGTTCTGTAGGAGACTGTCCACGAAGTTCAGTTCGTTGAGCACATCACTTTGGCACTGTTCGTTGAGAAACAAAAATTTTCACTTGAACCGTTGTGTCCGTAGATGATCTTCATGGGTCTGCCCATGAAGAAGATGTTCTGTAGGAGACCACTAAAGAAGCTCAAGGAGTTCACCTATGCTAGTAGCACATCACCTTGGTATGGGTCCCAGGTGCTCGCTAAGAAACAAAAATTTTCACTTGAACCGGTGTGTCCGTAGATGATCTTCATGGGTCTGCCCATGGAGAAGATGTTCTGTAGGAGACCACTAAAGAAGCTCAAGTAGTTCACCTATGCTAGTAGCACATCACCTTGGTATGGGTCCCAGGTGCTCGCTAAGAAACAAAAATTTTCACTTAAACCGGTGTGTCTGTAGATTATCTTCATGGGTCTGCCCATGGAGAAGATGTTCTGTAGGAGACCACTAAAGAAGCTCAAGGAGTTCACCTATGCTAGTAGCACATCACCTTGGTATGGGTCCCAGGTGCTCGCTAAGAAACAAAAATTTTCACTTGAACCGGTGTGTCTGTAGATGATCTTCATGTTCATGGGTCTGCCCATGGAGGAGATGTTCTGTAGGAGACTGTCCACGAAGTTCAGTTCGTTGAGCACATCACTTTGGCACTGTTCGCTGAGAAACAAAAATTTTCACTTGAACCGTTGTGTCCGTAGATGATCTTCATGGGTCTGCCCATGAAGAAGATGTTCTGTAGGAGACCACTAAAGAAGCTCAAGGAGTTCACCTATGCTAGTAGCACATCACCTTGGTATGGGTCCCAGGTGCTCGCTAAGAAACAAAAATTTTCACTTGAACCGGTGTGTCCGTAGATGATCTTCATGGGTCTGCCCATGGAGAAGATGTTCTGTAGGAGACCACTAAAGAAGCTCAAGGAGTTCACCTATGCTAGTAGCACATCACCTTGGTATGGGTCCCAGGTGCTCGCTAAGAAACAAAAATTTTCACTTAAACCGGTGTGTCTGTAGATTATCTTCATGGGTCTGCCCATGGAGAAGATGTTCTGTAGGAGACCACTAAAGAAGCTCAAGGAGTTCACCTATGCTAGTAGCACATCACCTTGGTATGGGTCCCAGGTGCTCGCTAAGAAACAAAAATTTTCACTTGAACCGGTGTGTCTGTAGATGATCTTCATGTTCATGGGTCTGCCCATGGAGGAGATGTTCTGTAGGAGACTGTCCACGAAGTTCAGCTCGTTGAGCACATCACTTTGGCACTGTTCGCTGAGAAACAAAAATTTTCACTTGAACCGGTGTGTCCGTAGATGATCTTCATGGGTCTGCCCATGGAGGAGATGTTCTGTAGGAGACTGTCCACGAAGTTCAGTTCGTTGAGCACATCACTTTGGCACTGTTCGCTGAGAAACAAAAATTTTCACTTGAACCGTTGTGTCCGTAGATGATCTTCATGGGTCTGCCCATGAAGAAGATGTTCTGTAGGAGACCACTAAAGAAGCTCAAGGAGTTCACCTATGCTAGTAGCACATCACCTTGGTATGGGTCCCAGGTGCTCGCTAAGAAACAAAAATTTTCACTTGAACCGGTGTGTCCGTAGATGATCTTCATGGGTCTGCCCATGGAGAAGATGTTCTGTAGGAGACCACTAAAGAAGCTCAAGGAGTTCACCTATGCTAGTAGCACATCACCTTGGTATGGGTCCCAGGTGCTCGCTAAGAAACAAAAATTTTCACTTAAACCGGTGTGTCTGTAGATTATCTTCATGGGTCTGCCCATGGAGAAGATGTTCTGTAGGAGACCACTAAAGAAGCTCAAGGAGTTCACCTATGCTAGTAGCACATCACCTTGGTATGGGTCCCAGGTGCTCGCTAAGAAACAAAAATTTTCACTTGAACCGGTGTGTCTGTAGATGATCTTCATGTTCATGGGTCTGCCCATGGAGGAGATGTTCTGTAGGAGACTGTCCACGAAGTTCAGCTCGTTGAGCACATCACTTTGGCACTGTTCGCTGAGAAACAAAAATTTTCACTTGAACCGGTGTGTCCGTAGATGATCTTCATGGGTCTGCCCATGGAGGAGATGTTCTGTAGGAGACTGTCCACGAAGTTCAGTTCGTTGAGCACATCACTTTGGCACTGTTCGCTGAGAAACAAAAATTTTCACTTGAACCGTTGTGTCCGTAGATGATCTTCATGGGTCTGCCCATGAAGAAGATGTTCTGTAGGAGACCACTAAAGAAGCTCAAGGAGTCCACCTATGCTAGTAGCACATCACCTTGGTATGGGTCCCAGGTGCTCGCTAAGAAACAAAAATTTTCACTTGAACCGGTGTGTCCGTAGATGATCTTCATGGGTCTGCCCATGGAGAAGATGTTCTGTAGGAGACCACTAAAGAAGCTCAAGGAGTTCACCTATGCTAGTAGCACATCACCTTGGTATGGGTCCCAGGTGCTCGCTAAGAAACAAAAATTTTCACTTAAACCGGTGTGTCTGTAGATTATCTTCATGGGTCTGCCCATGGAGAAGATGTTCTGTAGGAGACCACTAAAGAAGCTCAAGGAGTTCACCTATGCTAGTAGCACATCACCTTGGTATGGGTCCCAGGTGCTCGCTAAGAAACAAAAATTTTCACTTGAACCGGTGTGTCTGTAGATGATCTTCATGTTCATGGGTCTGCCCATGGAGGAGATGTTCTGTAGGAGACTGTCCACGAAGTTCAGCTCGTTGAGCACATCACTTTGGCACTGTTCGCTGAGAAACAAAAATTTTCACTTGAACCGGTGTGTCCGTAGATGATCTTCATGGGTCTGCCCATGGAGGAGATGTTCTGTAGGAGACTGTCCACGAAGTTCAGTTCGTTGAGCACATCACTTTGGCACTGTTCGCTGAGAAACAAAAATTTTCACTTGAACCGTTGTGTCCGTAGATGATCTTCATGGGTCTGCCCATGAAGAAGATGTTCTGTAGGAGACCACTAAAGAAGCTCAAGGAGTTCACCTATGCTAGTAGCACATCACCTTGGTATGGGTTCCAGGTGCTCGCTAAGAAACAAAAATTTTCACTTGAACCGGTGTGTCCGTAGATGATCTTCATGGGTCTGCCCATGGAGAAGATGTTCTGTAGGAGACCACTAAAGAAGCTCAAGGAGTTCACCTATGCTAGTAGCACATCACCTTGGTATGGGTCCCAGGTGCTCGCTAAGAAACAAAAATTTTCACTTAAACCGGTGTGTCTGTAGATTATCTTCATGGGTCTGATCATGGAGAAGATGTTCTGTAGGAGACCACTAAAGAAGCTCAAGGAGTTCACCTATGCTAGTAGCACATCACCTTGGTATGGGTCCCAGGTGCTCGCTAAGAAACAAAAATTTTCACTTGAACCGGTGTGTCTGTAGATGATCTTCATGTTCATGGGTCTGCCCATGGAGGAGATGTTCTGTAGGAGACTGTCCACGAAGTTCAGCTCGTTGAGCACATCACTTTGGCACTGTTCGCTGAGAAACAAAAATTTTCACTTGAACCGGTGTGTCCGTAGATGATCTTCATGGGTCTGCCCATGGAGGAGATGTTCTGTAGGAGACTGTCCACGAAGTTCAGTTCGTTGAGCACATCACTTTGGCACTGTTCGCTGAGAAACAAAAATTTTCACTTGAACCGGTGTGTCCGTAGATGATCTTCATGGGTCTGCCCATGGAGGAGATGTTCTGTAGGAGACTGTCCACGAAGTTCAGTTCGTTGAGCACATCACTTTGGCACTGTTCGCTGAGAAACAAAAATTTTCACTTGAACCGTTGTGTCCGTAGATGATCTTCATGGGTCTGCCCATGAAGAAGATGTTCTGTAGGAGACCACTAAAGAAGCTCAAGGAGTTCACCTATGCTAGTAGCACATCACCTTGGTATGGGTCCCAGGTGCTCGCTAAGAAACAAAAATTTTCACTTGAACCGGTGTGTCCGTAGATGATCTTCATGGGTCTGCCCATGGAGAAGATGTTCTGTAGGAGACCACTAAAGAAGCTCAAGGAGTTCACCTATGCTAGTAGCACATCACCTTGGTATGGGTCCCAGGTGCTCGCTAAGAAACAAAAATTTTCACTTAAACCGGTGTGTCTGTAGATGATCTTCATGTTCATGGGTCTGCCCATGGAGGAGATGTTCTGTAGGAGACTGTCCACGAAGTTCAGCTCGTTGAGCACATCACTTTGGCACTGTTCGCTGAGAAACAAAAATTTTCACTTGAACCGGTGTGTCCGTAGATGATCTTCATGGGTCTGCCCATGGAGGAGATGTTCTGTAGGAGACTGTCCACGAAGTTCAGTTCGTTGAGCACATCACTTTGGCACTGTTCGCTGAGAAACAAAAATTTTCACTTGAACCGGTGTGTCCGTAGATGATCTTCATGGGTCTGCCCATGGAGGAGATGTTCTGTAGGAGACTGTCCACGAAGTTCAGTTCGTTGAGCACATCACTTTGGCACTGTTCGCTGAGAAACAAAAATTTTCACTTGAACCGTTGTGTCCGTAGATGATCTTCATGGGTCTGCCCATGGAGAAGATGTTCTGTAGGAGACCACTAAAGAAGCTCAAGGAGTTCACCTATGCTAGTAGCACATCACCTTGGTATGGGTCCCAGGTGCTCGCTAAGAAACAAAAATTTTCACTTGAACCGGTGTGTCCGTAGATGATCTTCATGGGTCTGCCCATGGAGAAGATGTTCTGTAGGAGACCACTAAAGAAGCTCAAGGAGTTCACCTATGCTAGTAGCACATCACCTTGGTATGGGTCCCAGGTGCTCGCTAAGAAACAAAAATTTTCACTTAAACCGGTGTGTCTGTAGATTATCTTCATGGGTCTGCCCATGGAGAAGATGTTCTGTAGGAGACCACTAAAGAAGCTCAAGGAGTTCACCTATGCTAGTAGCACATCACCTTGGTATGGGTCCCAGGTGCTCGCTAAGAAACAAAAATTTTCACTTGAACCGGTGTGTCTGTAGATGATCTTCATGTTCATGGGTCTGCCCATGGAGGAGATGTTCTGTAGGAGACTGTCCACGAAGTTCAGCTCGTTGAGCACATCACTTTGGCACTGTTCGCTGAGAAACAAAAATTTTCACTTGAACCGGTGTGTCCGTAGATGATCTTCATGGGTCTGCCCATGGAGGAGATGTTCTGTAGGAGACTGTCCACGAAGTTCAGTTCGTTGAGCACATCACTTTGGCACTGTTCGCTGAGAAACAAAAATTTTCACTTGAACCGTTGTGTCCGTAGATGATCTTCATGGGTCTGCCCATGAAGAAGATGTTCTGTAGGAGACCACTAAAGAAGCTCAAGGAGTTCACCTATGCTAGTAGCACATCACCTTGGTATGGGTCCCAGGTGCTCGCTAAGAAACAAAAATTTTCACTTGAACCGGTGTGTCTGTAGATGATCTTCATGTTCATGGGTCTGCCCATGGAGGAGATGTTCTGTAGGAGACTGTCCACGAAGTTCAGCTCGTTGAGCACATCACTTTGGCACTGTTCGCTGAGAAACAAAAATTTTCACTTGAACCGGTGTGTCCGTAGATGATCTTCATGGGTCTGCCCATGGAGGAGATGTTCTGTAGGAGACTGTCCACGAAGTTCAGTTCGTTGAGCACATCACTTTGGCACTGTTCGCTGAGAAACAAAAATTTTCACTTGAACCGTTGTGTCCGTAGATGATCTTCATGGGTCTGCCCATGAAGAAGATGTTCTGTAGGAGACCACTAAAGAAGCTCAAGGAGTCCACCTATGCTAGTAGCACATCACCTTGGTATGGGTCCCAGGTGCTCGCTAAGAAACAAAAATTTTCACTTGAACCGGTGTGTCCGTAGATGATCTTCATGGGTCTGCCCATGGAGAAGATGTTCTGTAGGAGACCACTAAAGAAGCTCAAGGAGTTCACCTATGCTAGTAGCACATCACCTTGGTATGGGTCCCAGGTGCTCGCTAAGAAACAAAAATTTTCACTTAAACCGGTGTGTCTGTAGATTATCTTCATGGGTCTGCCCATGGAGAAGATGTTCTGTAGGAGACCACTAAAGAAGCTCAAGGAGTTCACCTATGCTAGTAGCACATCACCTTGGTATGGGTCCCAGGTGCTCGCTAAGAAACAAAAATTTTCACTTGAACCGGTGTGTCTGTAGATGATCTTCATGTTCATGGGTCTGCCCATGGAGGAGATGTTCTGTAGGAGACTGTCCACGAAGTTCAGCTCGTTGAGCACATCACTTTGGCACTGTTCGCTGAGAAACAAAAATTTTCACTTGAACCGGTGTGTCCGTAGATGATCTTCATGGGTCTGCCCATGGAGGAGATGTTCTGTAGGAGACTGTCCACGAAGTTCAGTTCGTTGAGCACATCACTTTGGCACTGTTCGCTGAGAAACAAAAATTTTCACTTGAACCGTTGTGTCCGTAGATGATCTTCATGGGTCTGCCCATGAAGAAGATGTTCTGTAGGAGACCACTAAAGAAGCTCAAGGAGTTCACCTATGCTAGTAGCACATCACCTTGGTATGGGTCCCAGGTGCTCGCTAAGAAACAAAAATTTTCACTTGAACCGGTGTGTCCGTAGATGATCTTCATGGGTCTGCCCATGGAGAAGATGTTCTGTAGGAGACCACTAAAGAAGCTCAAGGAGTTCACCTATGCTAGTAGCACATCACCTTGGTATGGGTCCCAGGTGCTCGCTAAGAAACAAAAATTTTCACTTAAACCGGTGTGTCTGTAGATGATCTTCATGTTCATGGGTCTGCCCATGGAGGAGATGTTCTGTAGGAGACTGTCCACGAAGTTCAGCTCGTTGAGCACATCACTTTGGCACTGTTCGCTGAGAAACAAAAATTTTCACTTGAACCGGTGTGTCCGTAGATGATCTTCATGGGTCTGCCCATGGAGGAGATGTTCTGTAGGAGACTGTCCACGAAGTTCAGTTCGTTGAGCACATCACTTTGGCACTGTTCGCTGAGAAACAAAAATTTTCACTTGAACCGTTGTGTCCGTAGATGATCTTCATGGGTCTGCCCATGAAGAAGATGTTCTGTAGGAGACCACTAAAGAAGCTCAAGGAGTCCACCTATGCTAGTAGCACATCACCTTGGTATGGGTCCCAGGTGCTCGCTAAGAAACAAAAATTTTCACTTGAACCGGTGTGTCCGTAGATGATCTTCATGGGTCTGCCCATGGAGAAGATGTTCTGTAGGAGACCACTAAAGAAGCTCAAGGAGTTCACCTATGCTAGTAGCACATCACCTTGGTATGGGTCCCAGGTGCTCGCTAAGAAACAAAAATTTTCACTTAAACCGGTGTGTCTGTAGATTATCTTCATGGGTCTGCCCATGGAGAAGATGTTCTGTAGGAGACCACTAAAGAAGCTCAAGGAGTTCACCTATGCTAGTAGCACATCACCTTGGTATGGGTCCCAGGTGCTCGCTAAGAAACAAAAATTTTCACTTGAACCGGTGTGTCTGTAGATGATCTTCATGTTCATGGGTCTGCCCATGGAGGAGATGTTCTGTAGGAGACTGTCCACGAAGTTCAGCTCGTTGAGCACATCACTTTGGCACTGTTCGCTGAGAAACAAAAATTTTCACTTGAACCGGTGTGTCCGTAGATGATCTTCATGGGTCTGCCCATGGAGGAGATGTTCTGTAGGAGACTGTCCACGAAGTTCAGTTCGTTGAGCACATCACTTTGGCACTGTTCGCTGAGAAACAAAAATTTTCACTTGAACCGTTGTGTCCGTAGATGATCTTCATGGGTCTGCCCATGAAGAAGATGTTCTGTAGGAGACCACTAAAGAAGCTCAAGGAGTTCACCTATGCTAGTAGCACATCACCTTGGTATGGGTCCCAGGTGCTCGCTAAGAAACAAAAATTTTCACTTGAACCGGTGTGTCCGTAGATGATCTTCATGGGTCTGCCCATGGAGAAGATGTTCTGTAGGAGACCACTAAAGAAGCTCAAGGAGTTCACCTATGCTAGTAGCACATCACCTTGGTATGGGTCCCAGGTGCTCGCTAAGAAACAAAAATTTTCACTTAAACCGGTGTGTCTGTAGATGATCTTCATGTTCATGGGTCTGCCCATGGAGGAGATGTTCTGTAGGAGACTGTCCACGAAGTTCAGCTCGTTGAGCACATCACTTTGGCACTGTTCGCTGAGAAACAAAAATTTTCACTTGAACCGGTGTGTCCGTAGATGATCTTCATGGGTCTGCCCATGGAGGAGATGTTCTGTAGGAGACTGTCCACGAAGTTCAGTTCGTTGAGCACATCACTTTGGCACTGTTCGCTGAGAAACAAAAATTTTCACTTGAACCGTTGTGTCCGTAGATGATCTTCATGGGTCTGCCCATGAAGAAGATGTTCTGTAGGAGACCACTAAAGAAGCTCAAGGAGTCCACCTATGCTAGTAGCACATCACCTTGGTATGGGTCCCAGGTGCTCGCTAAGAAACAAAAATTTTCACTTGAACCGGTGTGTCCGTAGATGATCTTCATGGGTCTGCCCATGGAGAAGATGTTCTGTAGGAGACCACTAAAGAAGCTCAAGGAGTTCACCTATGCTAGTAGCACATCACCTTGGTATGGGTCCCAGGTGCTCGCTAAGAAACAAAAATTTTCACTTAAACCGGTGTGTCTGTAGATTATCTTCATGGGTCTGCCCATGGAGAAGATGTTCTGTAGGAGACCACTAAAGAAGCTCAAGGAGTTCACCTATGCTAGTAGCACATCACCTTGGTATGGGTCCCAGGTGCTCGCTAAGAAACAAAAATTTTCACTTGAACCGGTGTGTCTGTAGATGATCTTCATGTTCATGGGTCTGCCCATGGAGGAGATGTTCTGTAGGAGACTGTCCACGAAGTTCAGCTCGTTGAGCACATCACTTTGGCACTGTTCGCTGAGAAACAAAAATTTTCACTTGAACCGGTGTGTCCGTAGATGATCTTCATGGGTCTGCCCATGGAGGAGATGTTCTGTAGGAGACTGTCCACGAAGTTCAGTTCGTTGAGCACATCACTTTGGCACTGTTCGCTGAGAAACAAAAATTTTCACTTGAACCGTTGTGTCCGTAGATGATCTTCATGGGTCTGCCCATGAAGAAGATGTTCTGTAGGAGACCACTAAAGAAGCTCAAGGAGTTCACCTATGCTAGTAGCACATCACCTTGGTATGGGTCCCAGGTGCTCGCTAAGAAACAAAAATTTTCACTTGAACCGGTGTGTCCGTAGATGATCTTCATGGGTCTGCCCATGGAGAAGATGTTCTGTAGGAGACCACTAAAGAAGCTCAAGGAGTTCACCTATGCTAGTAGCACATCACCTTGGTATGGGTCCCAGGTGCTCGCTAAGAAACAAAAATTTTCACTTAAACCGGTGTGTCTGTAGATTATCTTCATGGGTCTGCCCATGGAGAAGATGTTCTGTAGGAGACCACTAAAGAAGCTCAAGGAGTTCACCTATGCTAGTAGCACATCACCTTGGTATGGGTCCCAGGTGCTCGCTAAGAAACAAAAATTTTCACTTGAACCGGTGTGTCTGTAGATGATCTTCATGTTCATGGGTCTGCCCATGGAGGAGATGTTCTGTAGGAGACTGTCCACGAAGTTCAGCTCGTTGAGCACATCACTTTGGCACTGTTCGCTGAGAAGCAAAAATTTTCACTTGAACCGGTGTGTCCGTAGATGATCTTCATGGGTCTGCCCATGGAGGAGATGTTCTGTAGGAGACTGTCCACGAAGTTCAGTTCGTTGAGCACATCACTTTGGCACTGTTCGCTGAGAAACAAAAATTTTCACTTGAACCGGTGTGTCCGTAGATGATCTTCATGGGTCTGCCCATGAAGAAGATGTTCTGTAGGAGACCACTAAAGAAGCTCAAGGAGTTCACCTATGCTAGTAGCACATCACCTTGGTATGGGTCCCAGGTGCTCGCTAAGAAACAAAAATTTTCACTTGAACCGGTGTGTCCGTAGATGATCTTCATGGGTCTGCCCATGAAGGAGATGTTCTGTAGGAGACCACTAAAGAAGCTCAAGGAGTTCACCTATGCTAGTAGCACATCACCTTGGTATGGGTCCCAGGTGCTCGCTAAGAAACAAAAATTTTCACTTAAACCGGTGTGTCTGTAGATTATCTTCATGGGTCTGCCCATGGAAGTTCAGCTCGTTGAGCACATCACTTTGGCACTGTTCGCTGAGAAACAAAAATTTTCACTTGAACCGGTGTGTCCGTAGATGATCTTCATGGGTCTGCCCATGAAGAAGATGTTCTGTAGGAGACCACTAAAGAAGCTCAAGGAGTTCACCTATGCTAGTAGCACATCACTTTGGTATGGGTCCCAGGTGCTCGCTAAGAAACAAAAATTTTCACTTAAACCGGTGTGTCTGTAGATTATCTTCATGGGTCTGCCCATGGAGAAGATGTTCTGTAGGAGACCACTAAAGAAGCTCAAGGAGTTCACCTATGCTAGTAGCACATCACCTTGGTATGGGTCCCAGGTGCTCGCTAAGAAACAAAAATTTTCACTTGAACCGGTGTGTCTGTAGATGATCTTCATGGGTCTGCCCATGAAGAAGATGTTCTGTAGGAGACCACTAAAGAAGCTCAAGGAGTTCACCTATGCTAGTAGCACATCACCTTGGTATGGGTCCCAGGTGCTCGCTAAGAAACAAAAATTTTCACTTGAACCGGTGCGTCCGTAGATGATCTTCATGGGTCTGCCCATGAAGGAGATGTTCTGTAGGAGACCACTAAAGAAGCTCAAGGAGTTCACCTATGCTAGTAGCACATCACTTTGGTATGGGTCCCAGGTGCTCGCTAAGAAACAAAAATTTTCACTTAAACCGGTGTGTCTGTAGATTATCTTCATGGGTCTGCCCATGGAGAAGATGTTCTGTAGGAGACCACTAAAGAAGCTCAAGGAGTTCACCTATGCTAGTAGCACATTACCTTGGTATGGGTCCCAGGTGCTCGCTAAGAAACAAAAATTTTCACTTGAACCGGTGTGTCTGTAGATGATCTTCATGTTCATGGGTCTGCCCATGGAGGAGATGTTCTGTAGGAGACTGTCCACGAAGTTCAGCTCGTTGAGCACATCACTTTGGCACTGTTCGCTGAGAAACAAAAATTTTCACTTGAACCGGTGTGTCCGTAGATGATCTTCATGGGTCTGCCCATGAAGAAGATGTTCTGTAGGAGACGGTGTGTCTGTAGATGATCTTCATGGGTCTGCCCATGGAGAAGATGTTCTGTAGGAGACTGTCCACGAAGTTCAGCTCGTTGAGCACATCACTTTGGCACTGTTCGCTGAGAAACAAAAATTTTCACTTGAACCGGTGTGTCTGTAGATGATCTTCATGGGTCTGCCCATGGAGAAGATGTTCTGTAGGAGACTGTCCACGAAGTTCAGCTCGTTGAGCACATCACTTTGGCACTGTTCGCTGAGAAACAAAAATTTTCACTTGAACCGGTGTGTCTGTAGATGATCTTCATGGGTCTGCCCATGGAGAAGATGTTCTGTAGGAGACTGTCCACGAAGTTCAGCTCGTTGAGCACATCACTTTGGCACTGCTCGCTAAGAAACAAAAATTTTCACTTGAACCGGTGTGTCTGTAGATGATCTTCATGGGTCTGCCCATGGAGAAGATGTTCTGTAGGAGACTGTCCACGAAGTTCAGCTCGTTGAGCACATCACTTTGGCACTGTTCGCTGAGAAACAAAAATTTTCACTTGAACCGGTGTGTCTGTAGATGATCTTCATGGGTCTGCCCATGGAGAAGATGTTCTGTAGGAGACTGTCCACGAAGTTCAGCTCGTTGAGCACATCACTTTGGCACTGCTCGCTAAGAAACAAAAATTTTCACTTGAACCGGTGTGTCTGTAGATGATCTTCATGGGTCTGCCCATGGAGAAGATGTTCTGTAGGAGACTGTCCACGAAGTTCAGCTCGTTGAGCACATCACTTTGGCACTGTTCGCTGAGAAACAAAAATTTTCACTTGAACCGGTGTGTCTGTAGATGATCTTCATGGGTCTGCCCATGGAGAAGATGTTCTGTAGGAGACTGTCCACGAAGTTCAGCTCGTTGAGCACATCACTTTGGCACTGCTCGCTAAGAAACAAAAATTTTCACTTGAACCGGTGTGTCTGTAGATGATCTTCATGGGTCTGCCCATGGAGAAGATGTTCTGTAGGAGACTGTCCACGAAGGTCAGCTCGTTGAGCACATCACTTTGGCACTGCTCGCTAAGAAACAAAAATTTTCACTTGAACCGGTGTGTCTGTAGATGATCTTCATGTTCATGGGTCTGCCCATGGAGAAGATGTTCTGTAGGAGACTGTCCACGAAGTTCAGCTCGTTGAGCACATCACTTTGGCACTGTTCGCTGAGAAACAAAAATTTTCACTTGAACCGGTGTGTCTGTAGATGATCTTCATGGGTCTGCCCATGGAGAAGATGTTCTGTAGGAGACTGTCCACGAAGTTCAGCTCGTTGAGCACATCACTTTGGCACTGCTCGCTAAGAAACAAAAATTTTCACTTGAACCGGTGTGTCTGTAGATGATCTTCATGGGTCTGCCCATGAAGAAGATGTTCTGTAGGAGACCACTAAAGAAGCTCAAGGAGTTCACCTATGCTAGTAGCACATCACCTTGGTATGGGTCCCAGGGAAAGCGTCCTTTGCGGAGTGCGTCCTATCATTGAGCGTGGGCCGTGGTCCGCACACCGGGCGGACGGACGGACAAACAAACAAACAAACAAACAAACATCTCTTGGTTTCGCTTATATATAGTAAGGATTTTCACTTGAACCGGTGTGTCTGTAGATGATCTTCATGGGTCTGCCCATGGAGAAGATGTTCTGTAGGAGACTGTCCACGAAGGTCAGCTCGTTGAGCACATCACTTTGGCACTGTTCGCTGAGAAACAAAAATTTTCACTTGAACCGGTGTGTCTGTAGATGATCTTCATGGGTCTGCCCATGGAGAAGATGTTCTGTAGGAGACTGTCCACGAAGTTCAGCTCGTTGAGCACATCACTTTGGCACTGTTCGCTGAGAAACAAAAATTTTCACTTGAACCGGTGTGTCTGTAGATGATCTTCATGGGTCTGCCCATGAAGAAGATGTTCTGTAGGAGACTGTCCACGAAGTTCAGCTCGTTGAGCACATCACTTTGGCACTGTTCGCTGAGAAACAAAAATTTTCACTTGAACCGGTGTGTCTGTAGATGATCTTCATGGGTCTGCCCATGGAGAAGATGTTCTGTAGGAGACTGTCCACGAAGTTCAGCTCGTTGAGCACATCACTTTGGCACTGCTCGCTAAGAAACAAAAATTTTCACTTGAACCGGTGTGTCTGTAGATGATCTTCATGGGTCTGCCCATGGAGAAGATGTTCTGTAGGAGACTGTCCACGAAGTTCAGCTCGTTGAGCACATCACTTTGGCACTGTTCGCTGAGAAACAAAAATTTTCACTTGAACCGGTGTGTCTGTAGATGATCTTCATGGGTCTGCCCATGGAGAAGATGTTCTGTAGGAGACTGTCCACGAAGTTCAGCTCGTTGAGCACATCACTTTGGCACTGCTCGCTGAGAAACAAAAATTTTCACTTGAACCGGTGTGTCTGTAGATGATCTTCATGGGTCTGCCCATGGAGAAGATGTTCTGTAGGAGACTGTCCACGAAGTTCAGCTCGTTGAGCACATCACTTTGGCACTGCTCGCTAAGAAACAAAAATTTTCACTTGAACCGGTGTGTCTGTAGATGATCTTCATGGGTCTGCCCATGGAGAAGATGTTCTGTAGGAGACTGTCCACGAAGTTCAGCTCGTTGAGCACATCACTTTGGCACTGTTCGCTAAGAAACAAAAATTTTCACTTGAACCGGTGTGTCTGTAGATGATCTTCATGGGTCTGCCCATGGAGAAGATGTTCTGTAGGAGACTGTCCACGAAGTTCAGCTCGTTGAGCACATCACTTTGGCACTGTTCGCTAAGAAACAAAAATTTTCACTTGAACCGGTGTGTCTGTAGATGATCTTCATGGGTCTGCCCATGGAGAAGATGTTCTGTAGGAGACTGTCCACGAAGTTCAGCTCGTTGAGCACATCACTTTGGCACTGCTCGCTAAGAAACAAAAATTTTCACTTGAACCGGTGTGTCTGTAGATGATCTTCATGGGTCTGCCCATGGAGAAGATGTTCTGTAGGAGACTGTCCACGAAGGTCAGCTCGTTGAGCACATCACTTTGGCACTGTTCGCTGAGAAACAAAAATTTTCACTTGAACCGGTGTGTCTGTAGATGATCTTCATGGGTCTGCCCATGGAGAAGATGTTCTGTAGGAGACTGTCCACGAAGGTCAGCTCGTTGAGCACATCACTTTGGCACTGTTCGCTGAGAAACAAAAATTTTCACTTGAACCGGTGTGTCTGTAGATGATCTTCATGGGTCTGCCCATGGAGAAGATGTTCTGTAGGAGACTGTCCACGAAGTTCAGCTCGTTGAGCACATCACTTTGGCACTGTTCGCTGAGAAACAAAAATTTTCACTTGAACCGGTGTGTCTGTAGATGATCTTCATGGGTCTGCCCATGGAGAAGATGTTCTGTAGGAGACTGTCCACGAAGTTCAGCTCGTTGAGCACATCACTTTGGCACTGTTCGCTGAGAAACAAAAATTTTCACTTGAACCGGTGTGTCTGTAGATGATCTTCATGGGTCTGCCCATGGAGAAGATGTTCTGTAGGAGACTGTCCACGAAGTTCAGCTCGTTGAGCACATCACTTTGGCACTGCTCGCTAAGAAACAAAAATTTTCACTTGAACCGGTGTGTCTGTAGATGATCTTCATGGGTCTGCCCATGGAGAAGATGTTCTGTAGGAGACTGTCCACGAAGTTCAGCTCGTTGAGCACATCACTTTGGCACTGCTCGCTGAGAAACAAAAATTTTCACTTGAACCGGTGTGTCTGTAGATGATCTTCATGGGTCTGCCCATGGAGAAGATGTTCTGTAGGAGACTGTCCACGAAGTTCAGCTCGTTGAGCACATCACTTTGGCACTGTTCGCTGAGAAACAAAAATTTTCACTTGAACCGGTGTGTCTGTAGATGATCTTCATGGGTCTGCCCATGGAGAAGATGTTCTGTAGGAGACTGTCCACGAAGGTCAGCTCGTTGAGCACATCACTTTGGCACTGCTCGCTAAGAAACAAAAATTTTCACTTGAACCGGTGTGTCTGTAGATGATCTTCATGGGTCTGCCCATGGAGAAGATGTTCTGTAGGAGACTGTCCACGAAGTTCAGCTCGTTGAGCACATCACTTTGGCACTGTTCGCTGAGAAACAAAAATTTTCACTTGAACCGGTGTGTCTGTAGATGATCTTCATGGGTCTGCCCATGAAGAAGATGTTCTGTAGGAGACTGTCCACGAAGTTCAGCTCGTTGAGCACATCACTTTGGCACTGTTCGCTGAGAAACAAAAATTTTCACTTGAACCGGTGTGTCTGTAGATGATCTTCATGGGTCTGCCCATGGAGAAGATGTTCTGTAGGAGACTGTCCACGAAGTTCAGCTCGTTGAGCACATCACTTTGGCACTGCTCGCTGAGAAACAAAAATTTTCACTTGAACCGGTGTGTCTGTAGATGATCTTCATGGGTCTGCCCATGGAGAAGATGTTCTGTAGGAGACTGTCCACGAAGTTCAGCTCGTTGAGCACATCACTTTGGCACTGTTCGCTGAGAAACAAAAATTTTCACTTGAACCGGTGTGTCTGTAGATGATCTTCATGGGTCTGCCCATGGAGAAGATGTTCTGTAGGAGACTGTCCACGAAGTTCAGCTCGTTGAGCACATCACTTTGGCACTGTTCGCTGAGAAACAAAAATTTTCACTTGAACCGGTGTGTCTGTAGATGATCTTCATGGGTCTGCCCATGGAGAAGATGTTCTGTAGGAGACTGTCCACGAAGTTCAGCTCGTTGAGCACATCACTTTGGCACTGTTCGCTGAGAAACAAAAATTTTCACTTGAACCGGTGTGTCTGTAGATGATCTTCATGGGTCTGCCCATGGAGAAGATGTTCTGTAGGAGACTGTCCACGAAGTTCAGCTCGTTGAGCACATCACTTTGGCACTGTTCGCTGAGAAACAAAAATTTTCACTTGAACCGGTGTGTCTGTAGATGATCTTCATGGGTCTGCCCATGGAGAAGATGTTCTGTAGGAGACTGTCCACGAAGTTCAGCTCGTTGAGCACATCACTTTGGCACTGTTCGCTGAGAAACAAAAATTTTCACTTGAACCGGTGTGTCTGTAGATGATCTTCATGGGTCTGCCCATGGAGAAGATGTTCTGTAGGAGACTGTCCACGAAGTTCAGCTCGTTGAGCACATCACTTTGGCACTGTTCGCTGAGAAACAAAAAATTCTCACTTGAACCGGTGTGTCTGTAGATGATCTTCATGGGTCTGCCCATGGAGAAGATGTTCTGTAGGAGACTGTCCACGAAGTTCAGCTCGTTGAGCACATCACTTTGGCACTGTTCGCTGAGAAACAAAAATTTTCACTTGAACCGGTGTGTCTGTAGATGATCTTCATGGGTCTGCCCATGAAGAAGATGTTCTGTAGGAGACTGTCCACGAAGTTCAGCTCGTTGAGCACATCACTTTGGCACTGTTCGCTGAGAAACAAAAATTTTCACTTGAACCGGTGTGTCTGTAGATGATCTTCATGGGTCTGCCCATGGAGAAGATGTTCTGTAGGAGACTGTCCACGAAGTTCAGCTCGTTGAGCACATCACTTTGGCACTGTTCGCTGAGAAACAAAAATTTTCACTTGAACCGGTGTGTCTGTAGATGATCTTCATGGGTCTGCCCATGGAGAAGATGTTCTGTAGGAGACTGTCCACGAAGTTCAGCTCGTTGAGCACATCACTTTGGCACTGTTCGCTGAGAAACAAAAATTTTCACTTGAACCGGTGTGTCTGTAGATGATCTTCATGGGTCTGCCCATGGAGAAGATGTTCTGTAGGAGACTGTCCACGAAGTTCAGCTCGTTGAGCACATCACTTTGGCACTGTTCGCTGAGAAACAAAAATTTTCACTTGAACCGGTGTGTCTGTAGATGATCTTCATGGGTCTGCCCATGGAGAAGATGTTCTGTAGGAGACTGTCCACGAAGTTCAGCTCGTTGAGCACATCACTTTGGCACTGCTCGCTGAGAAACAAAAATTTTCACTTGAACCGGTGTGTCTGTAGATGATCTTCATGGGTCTGCCCATGGAGAAGATGTTCTGTAGGAGACTGTCCACGAAGTTCAGCTCGTTGAGCACATCACTTTGGCACTGTTCGCTGAGAAACAAAAATTTTCACTTGAACCGGTGTGTCTGTAGATGATCTTCATGGGTCTGCCCATGGAGAAGATGTTCTGTAGGAGACTGTCCACGAAGTTCAGCTCGTTGAGCACATCACTTTGGCACTGTTCGCTAAGAAACAAAAATTTTCACTTGAACCGGTGTGTCTGTAGATGATCTTCATGGGTCTGCCCATGGAGAAGATGTTCTGTAGGAGACTGTCCACGAAGTTCAGCTCGTTGAGCACATCACTTTGGCACTGTTCGCTGAGAAACAAAAATTTTCACTTGAACCGGTGTGTCTGTAGATGATCTTCATGGGTCTGCCCATGGAGAAGATGTTCTGTAGGAGACTGTCCACGAAGTTCAGCTCGTTGAGCACATCACTTTGGCACTGCTCGCTAAGAAACAAAAATTTTCACTTGAACCGGTGTGTCTGTAGATGATCTTCATGGGTCTGCCCATGGAGAAGATGTTCTGTAGGAGACTGTCCACGAAGGTCAGCTCGTTGAGCACATCACTTTGGCACTGCTCGCTAAGAAACAAAAATTTTCACTTGAACCGGTGTGTCTGTAGATGATCTTCATGGGTCTGCCCATGGAGAAGATGTTCTGTAGGAGACTGTCCACGAAGTTCAGCTCGTTGAGCACATCACTTTGGCACTGTTCGCTGAGAAACAAAAATTTTCACTTGAACCGGTGTGTCTGTAGATGATCTTCATGGGTCTGCCCATGGAGAAGATGTTCTGTAGGAGACTGTCCACGAAGTTCAGCTCGTTGAGCACATCACTTTGGCACTGCTCGCTAAGAAACAAAAATTTTCACTTGAACCGGTGTGTCTGTAGATGATCTTCATGGGTCTGCCCATGAAGAAGATGTTCTGTAGGAGACCACTAAAGAAGCTCAAGGAGTTCACCTATGCTAGTAGCACATCACCTTGGTATGGGTCCCAGGGAAAGCGTCCTTTGCGGAGTGCGTCCTATCATTGAGCGTGGGCCGTGGTCCGCACACCGGGCGGACGGACGGACAAACAAACAAACAAACAAACAAACATCTCTTGGTTTCGCTTATATATAGTAAGGATCACTTTGGCACTGTTCGCTGAGAAACAAAAATTTTCACTTGAACCGGTGTGTCTGTAGATGATCTTCATGGGTCTGCCCATGGAGAAGATGTTCTGTAGGAGACTGTCCACGAAGGTCAGCTCGTTGAGCACATCACTTTGGCACTGCTCGCTAAGAAACAAAAATTTTCACTTGAACCGGTGTGTCTGTAGATGATCTTCATGGGTTCTGGGTCTGCCCATGGAGAAGATGTTCTGTAGGAGACTGTCCACGAAGTTCAGCTCGTTGAGCACATCACTTTGGCACTGTTCGCTGAGAAACAAAAATTTTCACTTGAACCGGTGTGTCTGTAGATGATCTTCATGGGTCTGCCCATGGAGAAGATGTTCTGTAGGAGACTGTCCACGAAGTTCAGCTCGTTGAGCACATCACTTTGGCACTGCTCGCTAAGAAACAAAAATTTTCACTTGAACCGGTGTGTCTGTAGATGATCTTCATGGGTCTGCCCATGAAGAAGATGTTCTGTAGGAGACTGTCCACGAAGTTCAGCTCGTTGAGCACATCACTTTGGCACTGTTCGCTGAGAAACAAAAATTTTCACTTGAACCGGTGTGTCTGTAGATGATCTTCATGGGTCTGCCCATGGAGAAGATGTTCTGTAGGAGACTGTCCACGAAGGTCAGCTCGTTGAGCACATCACTTTGGCACTGCTCGCTAAGAAACAAAAATTTTCACTTGAACCGGTGTGTCTGTAGATGATCTTCATGGGTCTGCCCATGGAGAAGATGTTCTGTAGGAGACTGTCCACGAAGTTCAGCTCGTTGAGCACATCACTTTGGCACTGTTCGCTGAGAAACAAAAATTTTCACTTGAACCGGTGTGTCTGTAGATGATCTTCATGGGTCTGCCCATGGAGAAGATGTTCTGTAGGAGACTGTCCACGAAGTTCAGCTCGTTGAGCACATCACTTTGGCACTGCTCGCTAAGAAACAAAAATTTTCACTTGAACCGGTGTGTCTGTAGATGATCTTCATGTTCATGGGTCTGCCCATGGAGAAGATGTTCTGTAGGAGACTGTCCACGAAGTTCAGCTCGTTGAGCACATCACTTTGGCACTGTTCGCTGAGAAACAAAAATTTTCACTTGAACCGGTGTGTCTGTAGATGATCTTCATGGGTCTGCCCATGGAGAAGATGTTCTGTAGGAGACTGTCCACGAAGTTCAGCTCGTTGAGCACATCACTTTGGCACTGCTCGCTGAGAAACAAAAATTTTCACTTGAACCGGTGTGTCTGTAGATGATCTTCATGGGTCTGCCCATGGAGAAGATGTTCTGTAGGAGACTGTCCACGAAGTTCAGCTCGTTGAGCACATCACTTTGGCACTGTTCGCTAAGAAACAAAAATTTTCACTTGAACCGGTGTGTCTGTAGATGATCTTCATGGGTCTGCCCATGGAGAAGATGTTCTGTAGGAGACTGTCCACGAAGTTCAGCTCGTTGAGCACATCACTTTGGCACTGTTCGCTAAGAAACAAAAATTTTCACTTGAACCGGTGTGTCTGTAGATGATCTTCATGGGTCTGCCCATGAAGAAGATGTTCTGTAGGAGACTGTCCACGAAGTTCAGCTCGTTGAGCACATCACTTTGGCACTGTTCGCTGAGAAACAAAAATTTTCACTTGAACCGGTGTGTCTGTAGATGATCTTCATGGGTCTGCCCATGGAGAAGATGTTCTGTAGGAGACTGTCCACGAAGTTCAGCTCGTTGAGCACATCACTTTGGCACTGCTCGCTAAGAAACAAAAATTTTCACTTGAACCGGTGTGTCTGTAGATGATCTTCATGGGTCTGCCCATGGAGAAGATGTTCTGTAGGAGACTGTCCACGAAGTTCAGCTCGTTGAGCACATCACTTTGGCACTGTTCGCTGAGAAACAAAAATTTTCACTTGAACCGGTGTGTCTGTAGATGATCTTCATGGGTCTGCCCATGGAGAAGATGTTCTGTAGGAGACTGTCCACGAAGTTCAGCTCGTTGAGCACATCACTTTGGCACTGTTCGCTGAGAAACAAAAATTTTCACTTGAACCGGTGTGTCTGTAGATGATCTTCATGGGTCTGCCCATGGAGAAGATGTTCTGTAGGAGACTGTCCACGAAGTTCAGCTCGTTGAGCACATCACTTTGGCACTGTTCGCTGAGAAACAAAAATTTTCACTTGAACCGGTGTGTCTGTAGATGATCTTCATGGGTCTGCCCATGGAGAAGATGTTCTGTAGGAGACTGTCCACGAAGTTCAGCTCGTTGAGCACATCACTTTGGCACTGCTCGCTGAGAAACAAAAATTTTCACTTGAACCGGTGTGTCTGTAGATGATCTTCATGGGTCTGCCCATGGAGAAGATGTTCTGTAGGAGACTGTCCACGAAGGTCAGCTCGTTGAGCACATCACTTTGGCACTGCTCGCTAAGAAACAAAAATTTTCACTTGAACCGGTGTGTCTGTAGATGATCTTCATGGGGTCTGCCCATGGAGAAGATGTTCTGTAGGAGACTGTCCACGAAGTTCAGCTCGTTGAGCACATCACTTTGGCACTGTTCGCTGAGAAACAAAAATTTTCACTTGAACCGGTGTGTCTGTAGATGATCTTCATGGGTCTGCCCATGGAGAAGATGTTCTGTAGGAGACTGTCCACGAAGTTCAGCTCGTTGAGCACATCACTTTGGCACTGTTCGCTGAGAAACAAAAATTTTCACTTGAACCGGTGTGTCTGTAGATGATCTTCATGGGTCTGCCCATGGAGAAGATGTTCTGTAGGAGACTGTCCACGAAGTTCAGCTCGTTGAGCACATCACTTTGGCACTGTTCGCTGAGAAACAAAAATTTTCACTTGAACCGGTGTGTCTGTAGATGATCTTCATGGGTCTGCCCATGGAGAAGATGTTCTGTAGGAGACTGTCCACGAAGTTCAGCTCGTTGAGCACATCACTTTGGCACTGTTCGCTGAGAAACAAAAATTTTCACTTGAACCGGTGTGTCTGTAGATGATCTTCATGGGTCTGCCCATGGAGAAGATGTTCTGTAGGAGACTGTCCACGAAGTTCAGCTCGTTGAGCACATCACTTTGGCACTGCTCGCTAAGAAACAAAAATTTTCACTTGAACCGGTGTGTCTGTAGATGATCTTCATGGGTCTGCCCATGGAGAAGATGTTCTGTAGGAGACTGTCCACGAAGTTCAGCTCGTTGAGCACATCACTTTGGCACTGTTCGCTGAGAAACAAAAATTTTCACTTGAACCGGTGTGTCTGTAGATGATCTTCATGGGTCTGCCCATGGAGAAGATGTTCTGTAGGAGACTGTCCACGAAGTTCAGCTCGTTGAGCACATCACTTTGGCACTGTTCGCTAAGAAACAAAAATTTTCACTTGAACCGGTGTGTCTGTAGATGATCTTCATGGGTCTGCCCATGGAGAAGATGTTCTGTAGGAGACTGTCCACGAAGTTCAGCTCGTTGAGCACATCACTTTGGCACTGCTCGCTAAGAAACAAAAATTTTCACTTGAACCGGTGTGTCTGTAGATGATCTTCATGGGTCTGCCCATGGAGAAGATGTTCTGTAGGAGACTGTCCACGAAGTTCAGCTCGTTGAGCACATCACTTTGGCACTGTTCGCTGAGAAACAAAAATTTTCACTTGAACCGGTGTGTCTGTAGATGATCTTCATGGGTCTGCCCATGGAGAAGATGTTCTGTAGGAGACTGTCCACGAAGGTCAGCTCGTTGAGCACATCACTTTGGCACTGCTCGCTAAGAAACAAAAATTTTCACTTGAACCGGTGTGTCTGTAGATGATCTTCATGGGTCTGCCCATGGAGAAGATGTTCTGTAGGAGACTGTCCACGAAGGTCAGCTCGTTGAGCACATCACTTTGGCACTGTTCGCTGAGAAACAAAAATTTTCACTTGAACCGGTGTGTCTGTAGATGATCTTCATGGGTCTGCCCATGGAGAAGATGTTCTGTAGGAGACTGTCCACGAAGTTCAGCTCGTTGAGCACATCACTTTGGCACTGTTCGCTGAGAAACAAAAATTTTCACTTGAACCGGTGTGTCTGTAGATGATCTTCATGGGTCTGCCCATGGAGAAGATGTTCTGTAGGAGACTGTCCACGAAGGTCAGCTCGTTGAGCACATCACTTTGGCACTGCTCGCTAAGAAACAAAAATTTTCACTTGAACCGGTGTGTCTGTAGATGATCTTCATGGGTCTGCCCATGGAGAAGATGTTCTGTAGGAGACTGTCCACGAAGTTCAGCTCGTTGAGCACATCACTTTGGCACTGTTCGCTGAGAAACAAAAATTTTCACTTGAACCGGTGTGTCTGTAGATGATCTTCATGGGTCTGCCCATGGAGAAGATGTTCTGTAGGAGACTGTCCACGAAGGTCAGCTCGTTGAGCACATCACTTTGGCACTGCTCGCTAAGAAACAAAAATTTTCACTTGAACCGGTGTGTCTGTAGATGATCTTCATGGGTCTGCCCATGGAGAAGATGTTCTGTAGGAGACTGTCCACGAAGGTCAGCTCGTTGAGCACATCACTTTGGCACTGTTCGCTGAGAAACAAAAATTTTCACTTGAACCGGTGTGTCTGTAGATGATCTTCATGGGTCTGCCCATGGAGAAGATGTTCTGTAGGAGACTGTCCACGAAGGTCAGCTCGTTGAGCACATCACTTTGGCACTGCTCGCTGAGAAACAAAAATTTTCACTTGAACCGGTGTGTCTGTAGATGATCTTCATGGGTCTGCCCATGGAGAAGATGTTCTGTAGGAGACTGTCCACGAAGGTCAGCTCGTTGAGCACATCACTTTGGCACTGCTCGCTGAGAAACAAAAATTTTCACTTGAACCGGTGTGTCTGTAGATGATCTTCATGGGTCTGCCCATGGAGAAGATGTTCTGTAGGAGACTGTCCACGAAGTTCAGCTCGTTGAGCACATCACTTTGGCACTGTTCGCTGAGAAACAAAAATTTTCACTTGAACCGGTGTGTCTGTAGATGATCTTCATGGGTCTGCCCATGGAGAAGATGTTCTGTAGGAGACTGTCCACGAAGGTCAGCTCGTTGAGCACATCACTTTGGCACTGCTCGCTAAGAAACAAAAATTTTCACTTGAACCGGTGTGTCTGTAGATGATCTTCATGGGTCTGCCCATGGAGAAGATGTTCTGTAGGAGACTGTCCACGAAGTTCAGCTCGTTGAGCACATCACTTTGGCACTGTTCGCTGAGAAACAAAAATTTTCACTTGAACCGGTGTGTCTGTAGATGATCTTCATGGGTCTGCCCATGGAGAAGATGTTCTGTAGGAGACTGTCCACGAAGTTCAGCTCGTTGAGCACATCACTTTGGCACTGTTCGCTAAGAAACAAAAATTTTCACTTGAACCGGTGTGTCTGTAGATGATCTTCATGGGTCTGCCCATGGAGAAGATGTTCTGTAGGAGACTGTCCACGAAGTTCAGCTCGTTGAGCACATCACTTTGGCACTGCTCGCTAAGAAACAAAAATTTTCACTTGAACCGGTGTGTCTGTAGATGATCTTCATGGGTCTGCCCATGGAGAAGATGTTCTGTAGGAGACTGTCCACGAAGTTCAGCTCGTTGAGCACATCACTTTGGCACTGTTCGCTGAGAAACAAAAATTTTCACTTGAACCGGTGTGTCTGTAGATGATCTTCATGGGTCTGCCCATGGAGAAGATGTTCTGTAGGAGACTGTCCACGAAGTTCAGCTCGTTGAGCACATCACTTTGGCACTGTTCGCTGAGAAACAAAAATTTTCACTTGAACCGGTGTGTCTGTAGATGATCTTCATGGGTCTGCCCATGGAGAAGATGTTCTGTAGGAGACTGTCCACGAAGGTCAGCTCGTTGAGCACATCACTTTGGCACTGCTCGCTAAGAAACAAAAATTTTCACTTGAACCGGTGTGTCTGTAGATGATCTTCATGGGTCTGCCCATGGAGAAGATGTTCTGTAGGAGACTGTCCACGAAGGTCAGCTCGTTGAGCACATCACTTTGGCACTGCTCGCTAAGAAACAAAAATTTTCACTTGAACCGGTGTGTCTGTAGATGATCTTCATGGGGTCTGCCCATGGAGAAGATGTTCTGTAGGAGACTGTCCACGAAGTTCAGCTCGTTGAGCACATCACTTTGGCACTGTTCGCTGAGAAACAAAAATTTTCACTTGAACCGGTGTGTCTGTAGATGATCTTCATGGGTCTGCCCATGGAGAAGATGTTCTGTAGGAGACTGTCCACGAAGGTCAGCTCGTTGAGCACATCACTTTGGCACTGTTCGCTGAGAAACAAAAATTTTCACTTGAACCGGTGTGTCTGTAGATGATCTTCATGGGTCTGCCCATGGAGAAGATGTTCTGTAGGAGACTGTCCACGAAGGTCAGCTCGTTGAGCACATCACTTTGGCACTGCTCGCTGAGAAACAAAAATTTTCACTTGAACCGGTGTGTCTGTAGATGATCTTCATGGGTCTGCCCATGGAGAAGATGTTCTGTAGGAGACTGTCCACGAAGGTCAGCTCGTTGAGCACATCACTTTGGCACTGCTCGCTAAGAAACAAAAATTTTCACTTGAACCGGTGTGTCTGTAGATGATCTTCATGGGTCTGCCCATGGAGAAGATGTTCTGTAGGAGACTGTCCACGAAGTTCAGCTCGTTGAGCACATCACTTTGGCACTGTTCGCTGAGAAACAAAAATTTTCACTTGAACCGGTGTGTCTGTAGATGATCTTCATGGGTCTGCCCATGGAGAAGATGTTCTGTAGGAGACTGTCCACGAAGGTCAGCTCGTTGAGCACATCACTTTGGCACTGCTCGCTGAGAAACAAAAATTTTCACTTGAACCGGTGTGTCTGTAGATGATCTTCATGGGTCTGCCCATGGAGAAGATGTTCTGTAGGAGACTGTCCACGAAGGTCAGCTCGTTGAGCACATCACTTTGGCACTGTTCGCTGAGAAACAAAAATTTTCACTTGAACCGGTGTGTCTGTAGATGATCTTCATGGGTCTGCCCATGGAGAAGATGTTCTGTAGGAGACTGTCCACGAAGTTCAGCTCGTTGAGCACATCACTTTGGCACTGCTCGCTAAGAAACAAAATTTTTCACTTGAACCGGTGAGTCTGTAGATGATCTTCATGGGTCTGCCCATGGAGAAGATGTTCTGTAGGAGACTGTCCACGAAGGTCAGCTCGTTGAGCACATCACTTTGGCACTGTTCGCTGAGAAACAAAATTTTCACTTGAACCGGTGTGTCTGTAGATGATCTTCATGGGTCTGCCCATGGAGAAGATGTTCTGTAGGAGACTGTCCACGAAGGTCAGCTCGTTGAGCACATCACTTTGGCACTGCTCGCTAAGAAACAAAAATTTTCACTTGAACCGGTGTGTCTGTAGATGATCTTCATGGGTCTGCCCATGGAGAAGATGTTCTGTAGGAGACTGTCCACGAAGGTCAGCTCGTTGAGCACATCACTTTGGCACTGTTCGCTGAGAAACAAAAATTTTCACTTGAACCGGTGTGTCTGTAGATGATCTTCATGGGTCTGCCCATGGAGAAGATGTTCTGTAGGAGACTGTCCACGAAGTTCAGCTCGTTGAGCACATCACTTTGGCACTGTTCGCTGAGAAACAAAAATTTTCACTTGAACCGGTGTGTCTGTAGATGATCTTCATGGGTCTGCCCATGGAGAAGATGTTCTGTAGGAGACTGTCCACGAAGGTCAGCTCGTTGAGCACATCACTTTGGCACTGTTCGCTGAGAAACAAAAATTTTCACTTGAACCGGTGTGTCTGTAGATGATCTTGTTCATGGGTCTGCCCATGGAGAAGATGTTCTGTAGGAGACTGTCCACGAAGGTCAGCTCGTTGAGCACATCACTTTGGCACTGCTCGCTGAGAAACAAAAATTTTCACTTGAACCGGTGTGTCTGTAGATGATCTTCATGGGTCTGCCCATGGAGAAGATGTTCTGTAGGAGACTGTCCACGAAGGTCAGCTCGTTGAGCACATCACTTTGGCACTGTTCGCTGAGAAACAAAAATTTTCACTTGAACCGGTGTGTCTGTAGATGATCTTCATGGGTCTGCCCATGGAGAAGATGTTCTGTAGGAGACTGTCCACGAAGTTCAGCTCGTTGAGCACATCACTTTGGCACTGTTCGCTGAGAAACAAAAATTTTCACTTGAACCGGTGTGTCTGTAGATGATCTTCATGGGTCTGCCCATGGAGAAGATGTTCTGTAGGAGACTGTCCACGAAGGTCAGCTCGTTGAGCACATCACTTTGGCACTGTTCGCTGAGAAACAAAAATTTTCACTTGAACCGGTGTGTCTGTAGTAGATGATCTTCATGGGTCTGCCCATGGAGAAGATGTTCTGTAGGAGACTGTCCACGAAGTTCAGCTCGTTGAGCACATCACTTTGGCACTGTTCGCTAAGAAACAAAAATTTTCACTTGAACCGGTGTGTCTGTAGATGATCTTCATGGGTCTGCCCATGGAGAAGATGTTCTGTAGGAGACTGTCCACGAAGGTCAGCTCGTTGAGCACATCACTTTGGCACTGTTCGCTGAGAAACAAAAATTTTCACTTGAACCGGTGTGTCTGTAGATGATCTTCATGGGTCTGCCCATGGAGAAGATGTTCTGTAGGAGACTGTCCACGAAGTTCAGCTCGTTGAGCACATCACTTTGGCACTACCGGTGTGTCTGTAGATGATCTTCATGGGTCTGCCCATGGAGAAGATGTTCTGTAGGAGATTGTCCACGAAGGTCAGCTCGTTGAGCACATCACTTTGGCACTGTTCGCTGAGAAACAAAAATTTTCACTTGAACCGGTGTGTCTGTAGATGATCTTCATGGGTCTGCCCATGGAGAAGATGTTCTGTAGGAGACTGTCCACGAAGTTCAGCTCGTTGAGCACATCACTTTGGCACTGTTCGCTGAGAAACAAAAATTTTCACTTGAACCGGTGTGTCTGTAGATGATCTTCATGGGTCTGCCCATGGAGAAGATGTTCTGTAGGAGACTGTCCACGAAGGTCAGCTCGTTGAGCACATCACTTTGGCACTGTTCGCTGAGAAACAAAAATTTTCACTTGAACCGGTGTGTCTGTAGATGATCTTCATGGGTCTGCCCATGGAGAAGATGTTCTGTAGGAGACTGTCCACGAAGTTCAGCTCGTTGAGCACATCACTTTGGCACTGTTCGCTGAGAAACAAAAATTTTCACTTGAACCGGTGTGTCTGTAGATGATCTTCATGGGTCTGCCCATGGAGAAGATGTTCTGTAGGAGACTGTCCACGAAGTTCAGCTCGTTGAGCACATCACTTTGGCACTGTTCGCTGAGAAACAAAAATTTTCACTTGAACCGGTGTGTCTGTAGATGATCTTCATGGGTCTGCCCATGGAGAAGATGTTCTGTAGGAGACTGTCCACGAAGTTCAGCTCGTTGAGCACATCACTTTGGCACTGTTCGCTGAGAAACAAAAATTTTCACTTGAACCGGTGTGTCTGTAGATGATCTTCATGGGTCTGCCCATGGAGAAGATGTTCTGTAGGAGACTGTCCACGAAGGTCAGCTCGTTGAGCACATCACTTTGGCACTGTTCGCTAAGAAACAAAAATTTTCACTTGAACCGGTGTGTCTGTAGATGATCTTCATGGGTCTGCCCATGGAGAAGATGTTCTGTAGGAGACTGTCCACGAAGGTCAGCTCGTTGAGCACATCACTTTGGCACTGTTCGCTGAGAAACAAAAATTTTCACTTGAACCGGTGTGTCTGTAGATGATCTTCATGTTCATGGGTCTGCCCATGGAGAAGATGTTCTGTAGGAGACTGTCCACGAAGTTCAGCTCGTTGAGCACATCACTTTGGCACTGTTCGCTGAGAAACAAAAATTTTCACTTGAACCGGTGAGTCTGTAGATGATCTTCATGGGTCTGCCCATGGAGAAGATGTTCTGTAGGAGACTGTCCACGAAGTTCAGCTCGTTGAGCACATCACTTTGGCACTGTTCGCTGAGAAACAAAAATTTTCACTTGAACCGGTGTGTCTGTAGATGATCTTCATGGGTCTGCCCATGGAGAAGATGTTCTGTAGGAGACTGTCCACGAAGGTCAGCTCGTTGAGCACATCACTTTGGCACTGTTCGCTGAGAAACAAAAATTTTCACTTGAACCGGTGTGTCTGTAGATGATCTTCATGGGTCTGCCCATGGAGAAGATGTTCTGTAGGAGACTGTCCACGAAGGTCAGCTCGTTGAGCACATCACTTTGGCACTGTTCGCTGAGAAACAAAAATTTTCACTTGAACCGGTGTGTCTGTAGATGATCTTCATGGGTCTGCCCATGGAGAAGATGTTCTGTAGGAGACTGTCCACGAAGTTCAGCTCGTTGAGCACATCACTTTGGCACTGTTCGCTGAGAAACAAAAATTTTCACTTGAACCGGTGTGTCTGTAGATGATCTTCATGGGTCTGCCCATGGAGAAGATGTTCTGTAGGAGACTGTCCACGAAGGTCAGCTCGTTGAGCACATCACCTTGGTACTGGGTCCCAGGGAAAGTCTCTTTGGCACTGTTCGCTGAGAAACAAAAATTTTCACTTGAACCGGTGTGTCTGTAGATGATCTTCATGGGTCTGCCCATGGAGAAGATGTTCTGTAGGAGACTGTCCACGAAGTTCAGCTCGTTGAGCACATCACTTTGGCACTGTTCGCTGAGAAACAAAAATTTTCACTTGAACCGGTGTGTCTGTAGATGATCTTCATGGGTCTGCCCATGGAGAAGATGTTCTGTAGGAGACTGTCCACGAAGTTCAGCTCGTTGAGCACATCACTTTGGCACTGTTCGCTGAGAAACAAAAATTTTCACTTGAACCGGTGTGTCTGTAGATGATCTTCATGGGTCTGCCCATGGAGAAGATGTTCTGTAGGAGACTGTCCACGAAGGTCAGCTCGTTGAGCACATCACTTTGGCACTGTTCGCTGAGAAACAAAAATTTTCACTTGAACCGGTGTGTCTGTAGATGATCTTCATGGGTCTGCCCATGGAGAAGATGTTCTGTAGGAGACTGTCCACGAAGTTCAGCTCGTTGAGCACATCACTTTGGCACTGTTCGCTGAGAAACAAAAATTTTCACTTGAACCGGTGTGTCTGTAGATGATCTTCATGGGTCTGCCCATGGAGAAGATGTTCTGTAGGAGACTGTCCACGAAGTTCAGCTCGTTGAGCACATCACTTTGGCACTGTTCGCTGAGAAACAAAAATTTTCACTTGAACCGGTGTGTCTGTAGATGATCTTCATGGGTCTGCCCATGGAGAAGATGTTCTGTAGGAGACTGTCCACGAAGTTCAGCTCGTTGAGCACATCACTTTGGCACTGTTCGCTGAGAAACAAAAATTTTCACTTGAACCGGTGTGTCTGTAGATGATCTTCATGGGTCTGCCCATGGAGAAGATGTTCTGTAGGAGACTGTCCACGAAGGTCAGCTCGTTGAGCACATCACTTTGGCACTGTTCGCTGAGAAACAAAAATTTTCACTTGAACCGGTGTGTCTGTAGATGATCTTCATGGGTCTGCCCATGGAGAAGATGTTCTGTAGGAGACTGTCCACGAAGTTCAGCTCGTTGAGCACATCACTTTGGCACTGTTCGCTGAGAAACAAAAATTTTCACTTGAACCGGTGTGTCTGTAGATGATCTTCATGGGTCTGCCCATGGAGAAGATGTTCTGTAGGAGACTGTCCACGAAGATCAGCTCGTTGAGCACATCACTTTGGCACTGCTCGCTAAGAAACAAAAATTTTCACTTGAACCGGTGTGTCTGTAGATGATCTTCATGGGTCTGCCCATGGAGAAGATGTTCTGTAGGAGACTGTCCACGAAGTTCAGCTCGTTGAGCACATCACTTTGGCACTGTTCGCTGAGAAACAAAAATTTTCACTTGAACCGGTGTGTCTGTAGATGATCTTCATGGGTCTGCCCATGGAGAAGATGTTCTGTAGGAGACTGTCCACGAAGTTCAGCTCGTTGAGCACATCACTTTGGCACTGTTCGCTGAGAAACAAAAATTTTCACTTGAACCGGTGTGTCTGTAGATGATCTTCATGGGTCTGCCCATGGAGAAGATGTTCTGTAGGAGACTGTCCACGAAGTTCAGCTCGTTGAGCACATCACTTTGGCACTGTTCGCTGAGAAACAAAAATTTTCACTTGAACCGGTGTGTCTGTAGATGATCTTCATGGGTCTGCCCATGGAGAAGATGTTCTGTAGGAGACTGTCCACGAAGGTCAGCTCGTTGAGCACATCACTTTGGCACTGTTCGCTGAGAAACAAAAATTTTCACTTGAACCGGTGTGTCTGTAGATGATCTTCATGGGTCTGCCCATGGAGAAGATGTTCTGTAGGAGACTGTCCACGAAGGTCAGCTCGTTGAGCACATCACTTTGGCACTGTTCGCTGAGAAACAAAAATTTTCACTTGAACCGGTGTGTCTGTAGATGATCTTCATGGGTCTGCCCAGACCCATGAAGATCATCTACGGACACACCGGTTCAAGTGAAAATTTTTGTTTCTTAGCGAGCACCTGGGACCCATACCAAGGTGATGTGCTACTAGCATAGGTGAACTCCTCGAGCTTCTTTAGTGGTCTCCTACAGAACATCTTCTTCATGGGCAGACCCATGAAGATCATCTACAGACTCACCGGTTCAAGTGAAAATTTTTGTTTCTTAGCGAGCAGTGCCAAAGTGATGTGCTCAACGAACTGACCTTCGTGGACAGTCTCCTACAGAACATCTTCTTCATGGGCAGACCCATGAAGATCATCTACGGACACACCGGTTCAAGTGAAAATTTTTGTTTCTTAGCGAGCACCTGGGACCCATACCAAGGTGATGTGCTACTAGCATAGGTGAACTCCTCGAGCTTCTTTAGTGGTCTCCAACAGAACATCTTCTTCATGGGCAGACCCATGAAGATCATCTACAGACTCTAGAGAGAGGAACTCAGACTATATCCTTACTATATATAAGCGAATTACTATATATAAGCGAAACCAAGAGATGTTTGTTTGTTTGTTTGTTTGTCCGTCCGTCCGCCCGGTGTGCGGTCCACGGCCCACGCTCAATGATAGGACGCACTCCGCAAAGGACGCTTTCCCTGGGACCCATACCAAGGTGATGTGCTACTAGCATAGGTGAACTCCTTGAGCTTCTTTAGTGGTCTCCTACAGAACATCTTCTTCATGGGCAGACCCATGAAGATCATCTACGGACACACCGGTTCAAGTGAAAATTTTTGTTTCTTAGCGAGCACCTGGGACCCATACCAAGGTGATGTGCTACTAGCATAGGTGAACTCCTCGAGCTTCTTTAGTGGTCTCCTACAGAACATCTTCTTCATGGGCAGACCCATGAAGATCATCTACAGACTCACCGGTTCAAGTGAAAATTTTTGTTTCTTAGCGAGCAGTGCCAAAGTGATGTGCTCAACGAACTGACCTTCGTGGACAGTCTCCTACAGAACATCTTCTTCATGGGCAGACCCATGAAGATCATCTACGGACACACCGGTTCAAGTGAAAATTTTTGTTTCTTAGCGAGCACCTGGGACCCATACCAAGGTGATGTGCTACTAGCATAGGTGAACTCCTCGAGCTTCTTTAGTGGTCTCCAACAGAACATCTTCTTCATGGGCAGACCCATGAAGATCATCTACAGACTCTAGAGAGAGGTTTCTCAGACTATATATATATAAGCGAAACTCAAGAGTACAGATTTACTATATATATGTGTTTGTTTGTTTGTTTGTTTGTCCGTCCGTCCGCCCGGTGTGCGGTCCACGGCCCACGCTCAATGATAGGACGCACTCCGCAAAGGACGCTTTCCCTGGGACCCATACCAAGGTGATGTGCTACTAGCATAGGTGAACTCCTTGAGCTTCTTTAGTGGTCTCCTACAGAACATCTTCTTCATGGGCAGACCCATGAAGATCATCTACGGACACACCGGTTCAAGTGAAAATTTTTGTTTCTTAGCGAGCACCTGGGACCCATACCAAGGTGATGTGCTACTAGCATAGGTGAACTCCTCGAGCTTCTTTAGTGGTCTCCTACAGAACATCTTCTTCATGGGCAGACCCATGAAGATCATCTACAGACTCACCGGTTCAAGTGAAAATTTTTGTTTCTTAGCGAGCAGTGCCAAAGTGATGTGCTCAACGAACTGACCTTCGTGGACAGTCTCCTACAGAACATCTTCTTCATGGGCAGACCCATGAAGATCATCTACGGACACACCGGTTCAAGTGAAAATTTTTGTTTCTCAGCGAGCACCTGGGACCCATACCAAGGTGATGTGCTACTAGCATAGGTGAACTCCTCGAGCTTCTTTAGTGGTCTCCAACAGAACATCTTCTTCATGGGCAGACCCATGAAGATCATCTACAGACTCTAGAGAGAGGAACTCAGACTATATATAAGCGAAACCAAGAGATGTTTGTTTGTTTGTTTGTTTGTCCGTCCGTCCGCCCGGTGTGCGGTCCACGGCCCACGCTCAATGATAGGACGCACTCCGCAAAGGACGCTTTCCCTGGGACCCATACCAAGGTGATGTGCTACTAGCATAGGTGAACTCCTTGAGCTTCTTTAGTGGTCTCCTACAGAACATCTTCTTCATGGGCAGACCCATGAAGATCATCTACGGACACACCGGTTCAAGTGAAAATTTTTGTTTCTTAGCGAGCACCTGGGACCCATACCAAGGTGATGTGCTACTAGCATAGGTGAACTCCTCGAGCTTCTTTAGTGGTCTCCTACAGAACATCTTCTTCATGGGCAGACCCATGAAGATCATCTACAGACTCACCGGTTCAAGTAAAATTTTTGTTTCTTAGCGAGCAGTGCAGAACGAACTCTAGAGAGAGGAACTCAGACTATATCCTTACTATATATAAGCGAATTACTATATATATAGCGAAACCAAGAGATGTTTGTTTGTTTGTTTGTTTGTCCGTCCGTCCGCCCGGTGTGCGGTCCACGGCCCACGCTCAATGATAGGACGCACTCCGCAAAGGACGCTTTCCCTGGGACCCATACCAAGGTGATGTGCTACTAGCATAGGTGAACTCCTTGAGCTTCTTTAGTGGTCTCCTACAGAACATCTTCTTCATGGGCAGACCCATGAAGATCATCTACGGACACACCGGTTCAAGTGAAAATTTTTGTTTCTTAGCGAGCACCTGGGACCCATACCAAGGTGATGTGCTACTAGCATAGGTGAACTCCTCGAGCTTCTTTAGTGGTCTCCTACAGAACATCTTCTTCATGGGCAGACCCATGAAGATCATCTACAGACTCACCGGTTCAAGTGAAAATTTTTGTTTCTTAGCGAGCAGTGCCAAAGTGATGTGCTCAACGAACTGACCTTCGTGGACAGTCTCCTACAGAACATCTTCTTCATGGGCAGACCCATGAAGATCATCTACGGACACACCGGTTCAAGTGAAAATTTTTGTTTCTTAGCGAGCACCTGGGACCCATACCAAGGTGATGTGCTACTAGCATAGGTGAACTCCTCGAGCTTCTTTAGTGGTCTCCAACAGAACATCTTCTTCATGGGCAGACCCATGAAGATCATCTACAGACTCTAGAGAGAGGAACTCAGACTATATATATATATAAGCGAAACCAAGAGATGTTTGTTTGTTTGTTTGTTTGTCCGTCCGTCCGTCCGCCCGGTATGCGGTCCACGGCCCACGCTCAATGATAGGACGCACTCCGCAAAGGACGCTTTCCCTGGGACCCATACCAAGGTGATGTGCTACTAGCATAGGTGAACTCTTCATGGGCAGACTGAGCTTCTTTAGTGGTCTCCTACAGAACATCTTCTTCATGGGCAGACCCATGAAGATCATCTACGGACACACCGGTTCAAGTGAAAATTTTTGTTTCTTAGCGAGTACCTGGGACCCATACCAAGGTGATGTGCTACTAGCATAGGTGAACTCCTCGAGCTTCTTTAGTGGTCTCCTACAGAACATCTTCTTCATGGGCAGACCCATGAAGATCATATACAGACTCTAGAGAGAGGAACTCAGACTATATCCTTACTATATATAAGCGAATTACTATATATAAGCGAAACCAAGAGATGTTTGTTTGTTTGTTTGTTTGTCCGTCCGTCCGCCCGGTGTGCGGTCCACGGCCCACGCTCAATGATAGGACGCACTCCGCAAAGGACGCTTTCCCTGGGACCCATACCAAGGTGATGTGCTACTAGCATAGGTGAACTCCTTGAGCTTCTTTAGTGGTCTCCTACAGAACATCTTCTTCATGGGCAGACCCATGAAGATCATCTACGGACACACCGGTTCAAGTGAAAATTTTTGTTTCTTAGCGAGCACCTGGGACCCATACCAAGGTGATGTGCTACTAGCATAGGTGAACTCCTCGAGCTTCTTTAGTGGTCTCCTACAGAACATCTTCTTCATGGGCAGACCCATGAAGATCATCTACAGACTCACCGGTTCAAGTGAAAATTTTTGTTTCTTAGCGAGCAGTGCCAAAGTGATGTGCTCAACGAACTGACCTTCGTGGACAGTCTCCTACAGAACATCTTCTTCATGGGCAGACCCATGAAGATCATCTACGGACACACCGGTTCAAGTGAAAATTTTTGTTTCTTAGCGAGCACCTGGGACCCATACCAAGGTGATGTGCTACTAGCATGGGTGAACTCCTCGAGCTTCTTTAGTGGTCTCCAACAGAACATCTTCTTCATGGGCAGACCCATGAAGATCATCTACAGACTCTAGAGAGAGGAACTCAGACTAAAACCTTACTATATATTCCTTACTATATATAAGCGAAACCAAGAGATGTTTGTTTGTTTGTTTGTTTGTCCGTCCGTCCGCCCGGTGTGCGGTCCACGGCCCACGCTCAATGATAGGACGCACTCCGCAAAGGACGCTTTCCCTGGGACCCATACCAAGGTGATGTGCTACTAGCATAGGTGAACTCCTTGAGCTTCTTTAGTGGTCTCCTACAGAACATCTTCTTCATGGGCAGACCCATGAAGATCATCTACGGACACACCGGTTCAAGTGAAAATTTTTGTTTCTTAGCGAGCACCTGGGACCCATACCAAGGTGATGTGCTACTAGCATAGGTGAACTCCTCGAGCTTCTTTAGTGGTCTCCTACAGAACATCTTCTTCATGGGCAGACCCATGAAGATCATCTACAGACTCACCGGTTCAAGTGAAAATTTTTGTTTCTTAGCGAGCAGTGCCAAAGTGATGTGCTCAACGAACTGACCTTCGTGGACAGTCTCCTACAGAACATCTTCTTCATGGGCAGACCCATGAAGATCATCTACGGACACACCGGTTCAAGTGAAAATTTTTGTTTCTTAGCAGACCCATGAAGATCATCTACATCTTCTTCATGGGCAGACCCATGAAGATCATCTACAGACGGTTCAAGTGAAAATTTTTGTTTCTTAGCGAGCAGTGCCAAAGTGATGTGCTCAACGAGCTGAACTTCGTGGACAGTCTCCTACAGAACATCTTCTTCATGGGCAGACCCATGAAGATCATCTACAGACACACCGGTTCAAGTGAAAATTTTTGTTTCTCAGCGAACAGTGCCAAAGTGATGTGCTCAACGAGCTGAACTTCGTGGACAGTCTCCTACAGAACATCTCCTCCATGGGCAGACCCATGAAGATCATCTACACACTCACCGGTTCAAGTGAATATTACTATATATAAGCGAAACCAAGAGATGTTTGTTTGTTTGTTTGTTTGTCCGTCCGTCCGCCCGGTGTGCGACGGCCCACAATGATAGGACGCACTGCCAAAAGTGATGTGCTCAACGAACTGACCTTCGTGGACAGTCTTTAGTGGTCCTCCTACAGAACATCTTCTTCATGGGCAGACCCATGAAGATCATCTACAGACACACCGGTTCAAGTGAAAATTTTTGTTTCTTAGCGAGCACCTGGGACCCATACCAAGGTGATGTGCTACTAGCATAGGTGAACTCCTCGAGCTTCTTTAGTGGTCTCCTACAGAACATCTTCTTCATGGGCAGACCCATGAAGATCATCTACAGGACACACCGGTTCAAGTGAAAATTTTTGTTTCTCAGCGAACAGTGCCAAAGTGATGTGCTCAACGAGCTGAACTTCGTGGACAGTCTCCTACAGAACATCTCCTCCATGGGCAGACCCATGAAGATCATCTACAGACACACCGGTTCAAGTGAAAATTTTTGTTTCTCCAGTGCCACAACGAGCTGAACTTCGTCTCCTACAGAACATCTTCTTCATGGGCAGACCCATGAAGATCATCTACACACACCGGTTCAAGTGAAAATTTTTGTTTCTTAGCGAGCAGTGCCAAAGTGATGTGCTCAACGAGCTGAACTTCGTGGACAGTCTCCTACAGAACATCTTCTTCATGGGCAGACCCATGAAGATCATCTACGGACACACCGGTTCAAGTGAAAATTTTTGTTTCTCAGCGAACAGTGCCAAAGTGATGTGCTCAACGAGCTGAACTTCGTGGACAGTCTCCTACAGAACATCTCCTCCATGGGCAGACCCATGAACATGAAGATCATCTACAGATCCTTACTATATATAAGCGAAACCAAGAGATGTTTGTTTGTTTGTTTGTTTGTCCGTCCGTCCGCCCGGTGTGCGGTCCACGGCCCACGCTCAATGATAGGACGCACTCCGCAAAGGACGCTTTCCCTGGGACCCATACCAAGGTGATGTGCTACTAGCATAGGTGAACTCCTTGAGCTTCTTTAGTGGTCTCCTACAGAACATCTTCTTCATGGGCAGACCCATGAAGATCATCTACGGACACACCGGTTCAAGTGAAAATTTTTGTTTCTTAGCGAGCACCTGGGACCCATACCAAGGTGATGTGCTACTAGCATAGGTGAACTCCTCGAGCTTCTTTAGTGGTCTCCAACAGAACATCTTCTTCATGGGCAGACCCATGAAGATCATCTACAGACTCTAGAGAGAGGAACTCAGACTAAAACCTTACTATATATTCCTTACTATATATAAGCGAAACCAAGAGATGTTTGTTTGTTTGTTTGTTTGTCCGTCCGTCCGCCCGGTGTGCGGTCCACTAGGACGCACTCCGCAAAGGACGCTTTCCCTGGGACCCATACCAAGGTGATGTGCTACTAGCATAGGTGAACTCCTTGAGCTTCTTTAGTGGTCTCCTACAGAACATCTTCTTCATGGGCAGACCCATGAAGATCATCTACGGACACACCGGTTCAAGTGAAAATTTTTGTTTCTTAGCGAGCACCTGGGACCCATACCAAGGTGATGTGCTACTAGCATAGGTGAACTCCTCGAGCTTCTTTAGTGGTCTCCTACAGAACATCTTCTTCATGGGCAGACCCATGAAGATCATCTACAGACTCACCGGTTCAAGTGAAAATTTTTGTTTCTTAGCGAGCAGTGCCAAAGTGATGTGCTCAACGAACTGACCTTCGTGGACAGTCTCCTACAGAACATCTTCTTCATGGGCAGACCCATGAAGATCATCTACGACACACCGGTTCAAGTGAAAATTTTTGTTTCTTAGCGAGCAGTGCCAAAGTGATGTGCTCAACGAGCTGAACTTCGTGGACAGTCTCCTACAGAACATCTTCTTCATGGGCAGACCCATGAAGATCATCTACTGACAGTTTCTTAACATCTTGATGTGCTTCATGGGAACTCCTTGAGAGTGGTCCCTACAGAACATCTTCTTCATGGGCAGACCCATGAAGATCATCTACGGACACACCGGTTCAAGTGAAAATTTTTGTTTCTCAGCGAACAGTGCCAAAGTGATGTGCTCAACGAGCTGAACTTCGTGGACAGTCTCCTACAGAACATCTCCTCCATGGGCAGACCCATGAAGATCATCTACACACTCACCGGTTCAAGTGAAAATTTTTGTTTCTTAGCGAGCAGTGCCAAAGTGATGTGCTCAACGAACTGACCTTCGTGGACAGTCTCCTACAGAACATCTTCTTCATGGGCAGACCCATGAAGATCATCTACAGACACACCGGTTCAAGTGAAAATTTTTGTTTCTTAGCGAGCACCTGGGACCCATACCAAGGTGATGTGCTACTAGCATAGGTGAACTCCTTGAGCTTCTTTAGTGGTTTCCTACAGAACATCTTCTTCATGGGCAGACCCATGAAGATCATCTACGGACACACCGGTTCAAGTGAAAATTTTTGTTTCTCAGCGAACAGTGCCAAAGTGATGTGCTCAACGAGCTGAACTTCGTGGACAGTCTCCTACAGAACATCTCCTCCATGGGCAGACCCATGAACATGAAGATCATCTACAGACTCACCGGTTCAAGTGAAAATTTTTGTTTCCTAGCGAGCAGTGCCAAAGTGATGTGCTCAACGAGCTGAACTTCGTGGACAGTCTCCTACAGAACATCTTCTTCATGGGCAGACCCATGAAGATCATCTACGGACACACCGGTTCAAGTGAAAATTTTTGTTTCTCAGCGAACAGTGCCAAAGTGATGTGCTCAACGAGCTGAACTTCGTGGACAGTCTCCTACAGAACATCTCCTCCATGGGCAGACCCATGAACATGAAGATCATCTACAGATCCTTACTATATATAAGCGAAACCAAGAGATGTTTGTTTGTTTGTTTGTTTGTCCGTCCGTCCGCCCGGTGTGCGGTCCACGGCCCACGCTCAATGATAGGACGCACTCCGCAAAGGACGCTTTCCCTGGGACCCATACCAAGGTGATGTGCTACTAGCATAGGTGAACTCCTTGAGCTTCTTTAGTGGTCTCCTACAGAACATCTTCTTCATGGGCAGACCCATGAAGATCATCTACGGACACACCGGTTCAAGTGAAAATTTTTGTTTCTTAGCGAGCACCTGGGACCCATACCAAGGTGATGTGCTACTAGCATAGGTGAACTCCTCGAGCTTCTTTAGTGGTCTCCTACAGAACATCTTCTTCATGGGCAGACCCATGAAGATCATCTACAGACTCACCGGTTCAAGTGAAAATTTTTGTTTCTTAGCGAGCAGTGCCAAAGTGATGTGCTCAACGAACTGACCTTCGTGGACAGTCTCCTACAGAACATCTTCTTCATGGGCAGACCCATGAAGATCATCTACAGACACACCGGTTCAAGTGAAAATTTTTGTTTCTTAGCGAGCACCTGGGACCCATACCAAGGTGATGTGCTACTAGCATAGGTGAACTCCTTGAGCTTCTTTAGTGGTCTCCTACAGAACATCTTCTTCATGGGCAGACCCATGAAGGTCATCTACAGACTCACCGGTTCAAGTGAAAATTTTTGTTTCTTAGCGAGCAGTGCCAAAGTGATGTGCTCAACGAGCTGACCTTCGTGGACAGTCTCCTACAGAACATCTTCTTCATGGGCAGACCCATGAACATGAAGATCATCTACAGATCCTTACTATATATATATATATAAGCGAAACCAAGAGATGTTTGTTTGTTTGTTTGTTTGTCCGTCCGTCCGCCCGGTGTGCGGTCCACGGCCCACGCTCAATGATAGGACGCACTCCGCAAAGGACGCTTTCCCTGGGACCCATACCAAGGTGATGTGCTACTAGCATAGGTGAACTCCTTGAGCTTCTTTAGTGGTCTCCTACAGAACATCTTCTTCATGGGCAGACCCATGAAGATCATCTACGGACACACCGGTTCAAGTGAAAATTTTTGTTTCTTAGCGAGCACCTGGGACCCATACCAAGGTGATGTGCTACTAGCATAGGTGAACTCCTCGAGCTTCTTTAGTGGTCTCCTACAGAACATCTTCTTCATGGGCAGACCCATGAAGATCATCTACAGACTCACCGGTTCAAGTGAAAATTTTTGTTTCTTAGCGAGCAGTGCCAAAGTGATGTGCTCAACGAACTGACCTTCGTGGACAGTCTCCTACAGAACATCTTCTTCATGGGCAGACCCATGAAGATCATCTACGGACACACCGGTTCAAGTGAAAATTTTTGTTTCTTAGCGAGCACCTGGGACCCATACCAAGGTGATGTGCTACTAGCATAGGTGAACTCCTCGAGCTTCTTTAGTGGTCTCCAACAGAACATCTTCTTCATGGGCAGACCCATGAAGATCATCTACAGACTCTAGAGAGAGGAACTCAGACTATATCCTTATCCTTACTATATATAAGCGAAACCAAGAGATGTTTGTTTGTTTGTTTGTTTGTCCGTCCGTCCGCCCGGTGTGCGGTCCACGGCCCACGCTCAATGATAGGACGCACTCCGCAAAGGACGCTTTCCCTGGGACCCATACCAAGGTGATGTGCTACTAGCATAGGTGAACTCCTTGAGCTTCTTTAGTGGTCTCCTACAGAACATCTTCTTCATGGGCAGACCCATGAAGATCATCTACAGACACACCGGTTCAAGTGAAAATTTTTGTTTCTTAGCGAGCAGTGCCAAAGTGATGTGCTCAACGAACTGACCTTCGACTCACTTTGTTCAAGTGAAAATTTTTGTTTCTTAGCGAGCAGTGCCAAAGTGATGACAGTCTCCTACAGAACATCTTCTTCATGGGCAGACCCATGAAGATCATCTACAGACACACCGGTTCAAGTGAAAATTTTTGTTTCTTAGCGAGCACCTGGGACCCATACCAAGGTGATGTGCTACTAGCATAGGTGAACTCCTTGAGCTTCTTTAGTGGTCTCCTACAGAACATCTTCTTCATGGGCAGACCCATGAAGATCATCTACAGACTCACCGGTTCAAGTGAAAATTTTTGTTTCTTAGCGAGCAGTGCCAAAGTGATGTGCTCAACGAGCTGACCTTCGTGGACAGTCTCCTACAGAACATCTTCTTCATGGGCAGACCCATGAACATGAAGATCATCTACAGATCCTTACTATATATAAGCGAAACCAAGAGATGTTTGTTTGTTTGTTTGTTTGTCCGTCCGTCCGCCCGGTGTGCGGTCCACGGCCCACGCTCAATGATAGGACGCACTCCGCAAAGGACGCTTTCCCTGGGACCCATACCAAGGTGATGTGCTACTAGCATAGGTGAACTCCTTGAGCTTCTTTAGTGGTCTCCTACAGAACATCTTCTTCATGGGCAGACCCATGAAGATCATCTACGGACACACCGGTTCAAGTGAAAATTTTTGTTTCTTAGCGAGCACCTGGGACCCATACCAAGGTGATGTGCTACTAGCATAGGTGAACTCCTCGAGCTTCTTTAGTGGTCTCCTACAGAACATCTTCTTCATGGGCAGACCCATGAAGATCATCTACAGACTCACCGGTTCAAGTGAAAATTTTTGTTTCTTAGCGAGCAGTGCCAAAGTGATGTGCTCAACGAACTGACCTTCGTGGACAGTCTCCTACAGAACATCTTCTTCATGGGCAGACCCATGAAGATCATCTACGGACACACCGGTTCAAGTGAAAATTTTTGTTTCTTAGCGAGCACCTGGGACCCATACCAAGGTGATGTGCTACTAGCATAGGTGAACTCCTCGAGCTTCTTTAGTGGTCTCCAACAGAACATCTTCTTCATGGGCAGACCCATGAAGATCATCTACAGACTCTAGAGAGAGGAACTCAGACTATATCCTTATATATAAGCGAATTACTATATATAAGCGAAACCAAGAGATGTTTGTTTGTTTGTTTGTTTGTCCGTCCGTCCGCCCGGTGTGCGGTCCACGGCCCACGCTCAATGATAGGACGCACTCCGCAAAGGACGCTTTCCCTGGGACCCATACCAAGGTGATGTGCTACTAGCATAGGTGAACTCCTTGAGCTTCTTTAGTGGTCTCCTACAGAACATCTTCTTCATGGGCAGACCCATGAAGATCATCTACGGACACACCGGTTCAAGTGAAAATTTTTGTTTCTTAGCGAGCACCTGGGACCCATACCAAGGTGATGTGCTACTAGCATAGGTGAACTCCTCGAGCTTCTTTAGTGGTCTCCTACAGAACATCTTCTTCATGGGCAGACCCATGAAGATCATCTACAGACTCACCGGTTCAAGTGAAAATTTTTGTTTCTTAGCGAGCAGTGCCAAAGTGATGTGCTCAACGAACTGACCTTCGTGGACAGTCTCCTACAGAACATCTTCTTCATGGGCAGACCCATGAAGATCATCTACGGACACACCGGTTCAAGTGAAAATTTTTGTTTCTTAGCGAGCACCTGGGACCCATACCAAGGTGATGTGCTACTAGCATAGGTGAACTCCTCGAGCTTCTTTAGTGGTCTCCAACAGAACATCTTCTTCATGGGCAGACCCATGAAGATCATCTACGGACACACCGGTTCAAGTGAAAATTTTTGTTTCTCAGCGAACAGTGCCAAAGTGATGTGCTCAACGAGCTGAACTTCGTGGACAGTCTCCTACAGAACATCTCCTCCATGGGCAGACCCATGAACATGAAGATCATCTACAGATCCTTATATACTATATATAAGCGAAACCAAGAGATGTTTGTTTGTTTGTTTGTTTGTCCGTCCGTCCGCCCGGTGTGCGGTCCACGGCCCACGCTCAATGATAGGACGCACTCCGCAAAGGACGCTTTCCCTGGGACCCATACCAAGGTGATGTGCTACTAGCATAGGTGAACTCCTTGAGCTTCTTTAGTGGTCTCCTACAGAACATCTTCTTCATGGGCAGACCCATGAAGATCATCTACGGACACACCGGTTCAAGTGAAAATTTTTGTTTCTTAGCGAGCACCTGGGACCCATACCAAGGTGATGTGCTACTAGCATAGGTGAACTCCTCGAGCTTCTTTAGTGGTCTCCTACAGAACATCTTCTTCATGGGCAGACCCATGAAGATCATCTACAGACTCACCGGTTCAAGTGAAAATTTTTGTTTCTTAGCGAGCAGTGCCAAAGTGATGTGCTCAACGAACTGACCTTCGTGGACAGTCTCCTACAGAACATCTTCTTCATGGGCAGACCCATGAAGATCATCTACGGACACACCGGTTCAAGTGAAAATTTTTGTTTCTTAGCGAGCACCTGGGACCCATACCAAGGTGATGTGCTACTAGCATAGGTGAACTCCTCGAGCTTCTTTAGTGGTCTCCAACAGAACATCTTCTTCATGGGCAGACCCATGAAGATCATCTACAGACTCTAGAGAGAGGAACTCAGACTATATCCTTACTATATATAAGCGAATTATATATATAAGCGAAACCAAGAGATGTTTGTTTGTTTGTTTGTTTGTCCGTCCGTCCGCCCGGTGTGCGGTCCACGGCCCACGCTCAATGATAGGACGCACTCCGCAAAGGACGCTTTCCCTGGGACCCATACCAAGGTGATGTGCTACTAGCATAGGTGAACTCCTTGAGCTTCTTTAGTGGTCTCCTACAGAACATCTTCTTCATGGGCAGACCCATGAAGATCATCTACGGACACACCGGTTCAAGTGAAAATTTTTGTTTCTTAGCGAGCACCTGGGACCCATACCAAGGTGATGTGCTACTAGCATAGGTGAACTCCTCGAGCTTCTTTAGTGGTCTCCTACAGAACATCTTCTTCATGGGCAGACCCATGAAGATCATCTACAGACTCACCGGTTCAAGTGAAAATTTTTGTTTCTTAGCGAGCAGTGCCAAAGTGATGTGCTCAACGAACTGACCTTCGTGGACAGTCTCCTACAGAACATCTTCTTCATGGGCAGACCCATGAAGATCATCTACGGACACACCGGTTCAAGTGAAAATTTTTGTTTCTTAGCGAGCACCTGGGACCCATACCAAGGTGATGTGCTACTAGCATAGGTGAACTCCTCGAGCTTCTTTAGTGGTCTCCAACAGAACATCTTCTTCATGGGCAGACCCATGAAGATCATCTACAGACACACCGGTTCAAGTGAAAATTTTTGTTTCTCAGCGAACAGTGCCAAAGTGATGTGCTCAACGAGCTGAACTTCGTGGACAGTCTCCTACAGAACATCTCCTCCATGGGCAGACCCATGAACATGAAGATCATCTACCTATATATATATATATATAAGCGAAACCAAGAGATGTTTGTTTGTTTGTTTGTTTGTCCGTCCGTCCGCCCGGTGTGCGGTCCACGGCCCACGCTCAATGATAGGACGCACTCCGCAAAGGACGCTTTCCCTGGGACCCATACCAAGGTGATGTGCTACTAGCATAGGTGAACTCCTTGAGCTTCTTTAGTGGTCTCCTACAGAACATCTTCTTCATGGGCAGACCCATGAAGATCATCTACGGACACACCGGTTCAAGTGAAAATTTTTGTTTCTTAGCGAGCACCTGGGACCCATACCAAGGTGATGTGCTACTAGCATAGGTGAACTCCTCGAGCTTCTTTAGTGGTCTCCTACAGAACATCTTCTTCATGGGCAGACCCATGAAGATCATCTACAGACTCACCGGTTCAAGTGAAAATTTTTGTTTCTTAGCGAGCAGTGCCAAAGTGATGTGCTCAACGAACTGACCTTCGTGGACAGTCTCCTACAGAACATCTTCTTCATGGGCAGACCCATGAAGATCATCTACGGACACACCGGTTCAAGTGAAAATTTTTGTTTCTTAGCGAGCACCTGGGACCCATACCAAGGTGATGTGCTACTAGCATAGGTGAACTCCTCGAGACTTTAGTGGTCTCCTACAGAACATCTTCTTCATGGGCAGACCCATGAAGATCATCTACAGACACACCGGTTCAAGTGAAAATTTTTGTTTCTCAGCGAACAGTGCCAAAGTGATGTGCTCAACGAGCTGAACTTCGTGGACAGTCTCCTACAGAACATCTCCTCCATGGGCAGACCCATGAAGATCATCTACAGACTCACCGGTTCAAGTGAAAGGACGCTTTTCTGGATCATACCAAGGTGATGCGAAACCAAGAGATGTTTGTTTGTTTGTTTGTTTGTCCGTCCGTCCAGAACATCTTGCTTCCATGGGCAGACCTCATGATAGATCATCTACCACACCGGTTCAGGTGAGTGAAAATTTTTGTTTCTTAGCGAGCACCTGGGACCCATACCAAGGTGATGTGCTACTAGCATAGGTGAACTCCTCGAGCTTCTTTAGTGGTCTCCTACAGAACATCTTCTTCATGGGCAGACCCATGAAGATCATCTACGGACACACCGGTTCAAGTGAAAATTTTTGTTTCTTAGCGAGCAGTGCCAAAGTGATGTGCTCAACGAGCTGAACTTCGTGGACAGTCTCCTACAGAACATCTTCTTCATGGGCAGACCCATGAAGATCATCTACAGACTCACCGGTTCAAGTGAAAATTTTTGTTTCTTAGCGAGCAGTGCCAAAGTGATGTGCTCAACGAGCTGAACTTCGTGGACAGTCTCCTACAGAACATCTTCTTCATGGGCAGACCCATGAAGATCATCTACGGACACACCGGTTCAAGTGAAAATTTTTGTTTCTCAGCGAGCACCTGGGACCCAAAAGGTGATGTGCTCAACGAGCTGAACTTCGTGGACAGTCTCACAGAACATCTTCTTCATAGGCAGACCCATGAAGATCATCTACAGACTCTAGAGAGAGGAACTCAGACTATATCCTTACTATATATAAGCGAAACCAAGAGATGTTTGTTTGTTTGTTTGTTTGTCCGTCCGTCCGCCCGGTGTGCGGTCCACGGCCCACGCTCAATGATAGGACGCACTCCGCAAAGGACGCTTTCCCTGGGACCCATACCAAGGTGATGTGCTACTAGCATAGGTGAACTCCTTGAGCTTCTTTAGTGGTCTCCTACAGAACATCTTCTTCATGGGCAGACCCATGAAGATCATCTACGGACACACCGGTTCAAGTGAAAATTTTTGTTTCTTAGCGAGCACCTGGGACCCATACCAAGGTGATGTGCTACTAGCATAGGTGAACTCCTCGAGCTTCTTTAGTGGTCTCCTACAGAACATCTTCTTCATGGGCAGACCCATGAAGATCATCTACAGACTCACCGGTTCAAGTGAAAATTTTTGTTTCTTAGCGAGCAGTGCCAAAGTGATGTGCTCAACGAACTGACCTTCGTGGACAGTCTCCTACAGAACATCTTCTTCATGGGCAGACCCATGAAGATCATCTACAGACACACCGGTTCAAGTGAAAATTTTTGTTTCTTAGCGAGCACCTGGGACCCATACCAAGGTGATGTGCTACTAGCATAGGTGAACTCCTTGAGCTTCTTTAGTGGTCTCCTACAGAACATCTTCTTCATGGGCAGACCCATGAAGATCATCTACAGACTCACCGGTTCAAGTGAAAATTTTTGTTTCTTAGCGAGCAGTGCCAAAGTGATGTGCTCAACGAGCTGACCTTCGTGGACAGTCTCCTACATAGAACATCTTCTTCATGGGCAGACCCATGAAGATCATCTACAGACACACCGGTTCAAGTGAAAATTTTTGTTTCTTAGCGAGCACCTGGGACCCATACCAAGGTGATGTGCTACTAGCATAGGTGAACTCCTTGAGCTTCTTTAGTGGTCTCCTACAGAACATCTTCTTCATGGGCAGACCCATGAAGATCATCTACGGACACACCGGTTCAAGTGAAAATTTTTGTTTCTCAGCGAACAGTGCCAAAGTGATGTGCTCAACGAGCTGAACTTCGTGGACAGTCTCCTACAGAACATCTCCTCCATGGGCAGACCCATGAAGATCATCTACAGACTCACCGGTTCAAGTGAAAATTTTTGTTTCTTAGCGAGCAGTGCCAAAGTGATGTGCTCAACGAGCTGAACTTCGTGGACAGTCTCCTACAGAACATCTTCTTCATGGGCAGACCCATGAAGATCATCTACAGACACACCGGTTCAAGTGAAAATTTTTGTTTCTTAGCGAGCACCTGGGACCCATACCAAGGTGATGTGCTACTAGCATAGGTGAACTCCTTGAGCTTCTTTAGTGGTCTCCTACAGAACATCTTCTTCATGGGCAGACCCATGAAGATCATCTACAGACACACCGGTTCAAGTGAAAATTTTTGTTTCTCAGCGAACAGTGCCAAAGTGATGTGCTCAACGAGCTGAACTTCGTGGACAGTCTCCTACAGAACATCTCCTCCATGGGCAGACCCATGAACATGAAGATCATCTACAGACTCACCGGTTCAAGTGAAAATTTTTGTTTCTTAGCGAGCAGTGCCAAAGTGATGTGCTCAACGAGCTGAACTTCGTGGACAGTCTCCTACAGAACATCTTCTTCATGGGCAGACCCATGAAGATCATCTACGGACACACCGGTTCAAGTGAAAATTTTTGTTTCTCAGCGAACAGTGCCAAAGTGATGTGCTCAACGAGCTGAACTTCGTGGACAGTCTCCTACAGAACATCTCTTCATGGGCAGACCCATAAACATGAAGATCATCTACAGATCCTTACTATATATAAGCGAAACCAAGAGATGTTTGTTTGTTTGTTTGTTTGTCCGTCCGTCCGCCCGGTGTGCGGTCCACGGCCCACGCTCAATGATAGGACGCACTCCGCAAAGGACGCTTTCCCTGGGACCCATACCAAGGTGATGTGCTACTAGCATAGGTGAACTCCTTGAGCTTCTTTAGTGGTCTCCTACAGAACATCTTCTTCATGGGCAGACCCATGAAGATCATCTACGGACACACCGGTTCAAGTGAAAATTTTTGTTTCTTAGCGAGCACCTGGGACCCATACCAAGGTGATGTGCTACTAGCATAGGTGAACTCCTCGAGCTTCTTTAGTGGTCTCCTACAGAACATCTTCTTCATGGGCAGACCCATGAAGATCATCTACAGACTCACCGGTTCAAGTGAAAATTTTTGTTTCTTAGCGAGCAGTGCCAAAGTGATGTGCTCAACGAACTGACCTTCGTGGACAGTCTCCTACAGAACATCTTCTTCATGGGCAGACCCATGAAGATCATCTACGGACACACCGGTTCAAGTGAAAATTTTTGTTTCTTAGCGAGCACCTGGGACCCATACCAAGGTGATGTGCTACTAGCATAGGTGAACTCCTCGAGTTCTTTAGTGGTCTCCAACAGAACATCTTCTTCATGGGCAGACCCATGAAGATCATCTACAGACTCTAGAGAGAGGAACTCAGACTAAAACCTTACTATATATTCCTTACTATATATAAGCGAAACCAAGAGATGTTTGTTTGTTTGTTTGTTTGTCCGTCCGTCCGCCCGGTGTGCGGTCCACGGCCCACGCTCAATGATAGGACGCACTCCGCAAAGGACGCTTTCCCTGGGACCCATACCAAGGTGATGTGCTACTAGCATAGGTGAACTCCTTGAGCTTCTTTAGTGGTCTCCTACAGAACATCTTCTTCATGGGCAGACCCATGAAGATCATCTACGGACACACCGGTTCAAGTGAAAATTTTTGTTTCTTAGCGAGCACCTGGGACCCATACCAAGGTGATGTGCTACTAGCATAGGTGAACTCCTCGAGCTTCTTTAGTGGTCTCCTACAGAACATCTTCTTCATGGGCAGACCCATGAAGATCATATACAGACTCTCACCGGTTCAAGTGAAAATTTTTGTTTCTTAGCGAGCAGTGCCAAAGTGATGTGCTCAACGAACTGACCTTCGTGGACAGTCTCCTACAGAACATCTTCTTCATGGGCAGACCCATGAAGATCATCTACGGACACACCGGTTCAAGTGAAAATTTTTGTTTCTTAGCGAGCACCTGGGACCCATACCAAGGTGATGTGCTCAAGCATAGGTGAACTCCTCGAGCTTCTTTAGTGGTCTCCTACAGAACATCTTCTTCATGGGCAGACCCATGAAGATCATCTACAGACACACCGGTTCAAGTGAAAATTTTTGTTTCTCAGCGAACAGTGCCAAAGTGATGTGCTCAACGAGCTGAACTTCGTGGACAGTCTCCTACAGAACATCTTCTCCATGGGCAGACCCATGAAGATCATCTACAGACACACCGGTTCAAGTGAAAATTTTTGTTTCTTAGCGAGCAGTGCCAAAGTGATGTGCTCAACGAGGTGAACTTCGTGGACAGTCTCCTACAGAACATCTTCTTCATGGGCAGACCCATGAAGATCATCTACAGACACACCGGTTCAAGTGAAAATTTTTGTTTCTTAGCGAGCACCTGCCAAAGTGATGTGCTCAACGAGCTGAACTTCGTGGACAGTCTCCTACAGAACATCTTCTTCATGGGCAGACCCATGAAGATCATCTACAGACACACCGGTTCAAGTGAAAATTTTTGTTTCTCAGCGAACAGTGCCAAAGTGATGTGCTCAACGAGCTGAACTTCGTGGACAGTCTCCTACAGAACATCTTCTTCATGGGCAGACCCATGAAGATCATCTACAGACACACCGGTTCAAGTGAAAATTTTTGTTTCTTAGCGAGCAGTGCCAAAGTGATGTGCTCAACGAGCTGAACTTCGTGGACAGTCTCCTACAGAACATCTTCTTCATGGGCAGACCCATGAAGATCATCTACGGACACACCGGTTCAAGTGAAAATTTTTGTTTCTCAGCGAACAGTGCCAAAGTGATGTGCTCAACGAGCTGAACTTCGTGGACAGTCTCCTACAGAACATCTTCTCCATGGGCAGACCCATGAAGACATCAAGTGAAAATTTTTGTTACTATATATAGCGAACAGTGCCATCATCTACAGACACACCGGTTCAAGTGAAAATTTTTGTTTCTCAGCGAACAGTGCCAAAGTGATGTGCTCAACGAGCTGAACTTCGTGGACAGTCTCCTACAGAACATCTTCTTCATGGGCAGACCCATGAAGATCATCTACAGACACACCGGTTCAAGTGAAAATTTTTGTTTCTCAGCGAACAGTGCCAAAGTGATGTGCTCAACGAGCTGAACTTCGTGGACAGTCTCCTACAGAACATCTTCTCCATGGGCAGACCCATGAAGATCATCTACAGACACACCGGTTCAAGTGAAAATTTTTGTTTCTCAGCGAACAGTGCCAAAGTGATGTGCTCAACGAGCTGACTTCGTGGACAGTCTCCTACAGAACATCTTCTCCATGGGCAGACCCATGAAGATCATCTATTCAAGTGAAAAAGAGATGTTTGTTTCTTTGTTTGTTTGTCCGTCAGTGCCAAAGGTGATGTGCTCAACTAGCTGAGCTTCGTGGACAGTCTCCTACAGAACATCTTCTTCATGGGCAGACCCATGAAGATCATCTACAGACACACCGGTTCAAGTGAAAATTTTTGTTTCTTAGCGAGCAGTGCCAAAGTGATGTGCTCAACGAGCTGAACTTCGTGGACAGTCTCCTACAGAACATCTTCTTCATGGGCAGACCCATGAAGATCATCTACAGACACACCGGTTCAAGTGAAAATTTTTGTTTCTTAGCGAACAGTGCCAAAGTGATGTGCTCAACGAGCTGAACTTCGTGGACAGTCTCCTACAGAACATCTTCTCCATGGGCAGACCCATGAAGATCATCTACAGACACACCGGTTCAAGTGAAAATTTTTGTTTCTCAGCGAACAGTGCCAAAGTGATGTGCTCAACGAGCTGAACTTCGTGGACAGTCTCCTACAGAACATCTTCTTCATGGGCAGACCCATGAAGATCATCTACAGACACACCGGTTCAAGTGAAAATTTTTTTTTCTCAGCGAACAGTGCCAAAGTGATGTGCTCAACGAGCTGAACTTCGTGGACAGTCTCCTACAGAACATCTTCTTCATGGGCAGACCCATGAAGATCATCTACAGACACACCGGTTCAAGTGAAAATTTTTGTTTCTTAGCGAGCAGTGCCAAAGTGATGTGCTCAACGAGCTGAACTTCGTGGACAGTCTCCTACAGAACATCTTCTTCATGGGCAGACCCATGAAGATCATCTACAGACACACCGGTTCAAGTGAAAATTTTTGTTTCTTAGCGAGCACCTGGGACCCATACCAACTAGAAAGTGATGTGCTCAACGAGCTGAACTTCGTGGACAGTCTCCTACAGAACATCTTCTTCATGGGCAGACCCATGAAGATCATCTACAGACACACCGGTTCAAGTGAAAATTTTTGTTTCTCAGCGAGCAGTGCCAAAGTGATGTGCTCAACAGCTGAACTTCGTGGACAGTCTCCTACAGAACATCTTCTCCATGGGCAGACCCATGAAGATCATTACAGACACACCGGTTCAAGTGAAAATTTTTGTTTCTCAGCGAGCAGTGCCAAAGTGATGTGCTCAACGAGCTGAACTTCGTGGACAGTCTCCTACAGAACATCTAGCATGGGCAGACCCAGAACATGAGAGATCAACAGAACTACAGACCCATGAAGATCCTTACTATATATAAGCGAAACCAAGAGATGTTTGTTTGTTTGTTTGTTTGTCCGTCCGTCCGCCCGGTGTGCGGTCCACGGCCCACGCTCAATGATAGGACGCACTCCGCAAAGGACGCTTTCCCTGGGACCCATACCAAGGTGATGTGCTACTAGCATAGGTGAACTCCTTGAGCTTCTTTAGTGGTCTCCTACAGAACATCTTCTTCATGGGCAGACCCATGAAGATCATCTACGGACACACCGGTTCAAGTGAAAATTTTTGTTTCTTAGCGAGCACCTGGGACCCATACCAAGGTGATGTGCTACTAGCATAGGTGAACTCCTCGAGCTTCTTTAGTGGTCTCCTACAGAACATCTTCTTCATGGGCAGACCCATGAAGATCATCTACAGACTCACCGGTTCAAGTGAAAATTTTTGTTTCTTAGCGAGCAGTGCCAAAGTGATGTGCTCAACGAACTGACCTTCGTGGACAGTCTCCTACAGAACATCTTCTTCATGGGCAGACCCATGAAGATCATCTACGGACACACCGGTTCAAGTGAAAATTTTTGTTTCTTAGCGAGCACCTGGGACCCATACCAAGGTGATGTGCTACTAGCATAGGTGAACTCCTCGAGCTTCTTTAGTCTCCTACAGAACATCTTCTTCATGGGCAGACCCATGAAGATCATCTACAGACACACCGGTTCAAGTGAAAATTTTTGTTTCTCAGCGAACAGTGCCAAAGTGATGTGCTCAACGAGCTGAACTTCGTGGACAGTCTCCTACAGAACATCTCCTCCATGGGCAGACCCATGAAGATCATCTACAGACACACCGGTTCAAGGAAAATTTTTGCACCCATGATGTGCTCAAGATCTTTAGTGGTCTCCTACAGAACATCTTCTTCATGGGCAGACCCATGAAGATCATCTACGGACACACCGGTTCAAGTGAAAATTTTTGTTTCTTAGCGAGCAGTGGGACCAAAGTGATGTGCTCAACGAGCTGAACTCCGTGGACAGTCTCCTACAGAACATCTTCTTCATGGGCAGACCCATGAAGATCATCTACAGACACACCGGTTCAAGTGAAAATTTTTGTTTCTCAGCGAGCAGTGCCAAAGTGATGTGCTCAACGAGCTTTCGTGGACAGTCTCCTACAGAACATCTTCTCCATGGGCAGACCCATGAAGATCATCTACAGACACACCGGTTCAAGTGAAAATTTTTGTTTCTCAGCGAACAGTGCCAAAGTGATGTGCTCAACGAGCTGAACTTCGTGGACAGTCTCCTACAGAACATCTTCTCCATGGGCAGACCCATGAAGATCATCTACAGACTCCACCGGTTCAAGTGAAAATTTTTGTTTCTCAGCGAGCAGTGCCAAAGTGATGTGCTCAACGAGCTGAACTTCGTGGACAGTCTCCTACAGAACATCTTCTTCATGGGCAGACCCATGAAGATCATCTACAGACACACCGGTTCAAGTGAAAATTTTTGTTTCTCAGCGAACAGTGCCAAAGTGATGTGCTCAACGAGCTGAACTTCGTTTTTAGTCTCCTACAGAACATCTTCTTCATGGGCAGACCCATGAAGATCATCTACAGACACACCGGTTCAAGTGAAAATTTTTGTTTCTTAGCGAGCAGTGCCAAAGTGATGTGCTCAACGAGGTGAACTCCTTCGTGGACTCTCCTACAGAACATCTTCTTCATGGGCAGACCCATGAAGATCATCTACAGACACACCGGTTCAAGTGAAAATTTTTGTTTCTTAGCGAGCAGTGGGACCATAAAGTGATGTGCTCAACGAGCTGAACTCCTCGTGGACAGTCTCCTACAGAACATCTTCTTCATGGGCAGACCCATGAAGATCATCTACAGACTCTAGAGAGAGGAACTCAGACTATATATATATATAAGCGAAACCATAGAGATGTGTGTTTGTTTGTTTGTTTGTTTGTCCGTCCGTCCGCCCGGTGTGCGGTCCACGGCCCACGCTCAATGATAGGACGCACTCCGCAAAGGACGCTTTCCCTGGGACCCATACCAAGGTGATGTGCTACTAGCATAGGTGAACTCCTTGAGCTTCTTTAGTGGTCTCCTACAGAACATCTTCTTCATGGGCAGACCCATGAAGATCATCTACGGACACACCGGTTCAAGTGAAAATTTTTGTTTCTTAGCGAGCACCTGGGACCCATACCAAGGTGATGTGCTACTAGCATAGGTGAACTCCTCGAGCTTCTTTAGTGGTCTCCTACAGAACATCTTCTTCATGGGCAGACCCATGAAGATCATCTACAGACTCACCGGTTCAAGTGAAAATTTTTGTTTCTTAGCGAGCAGTGCCAAAGTGATGTGCTCAACGAACTGACCTTCGTGGACAGTCTCCTACAGAACATCTTCTTCATGGGCAGACCCATGAAGATCATCTACAGACACACCGGTTCAAGTGAAAATTTTTGTTTCTTAGCGAGCACCTGGGACCCATACCAAGGTGATGTGCTCAACATAGGTGAACTTCGTGGACAGTGGTCTCCTACAGAACATCTTCTTCATGGGCAGACCCATGAAGATCATCTACAGACACACCGGTTCAAGTGAAAATTTTTGTTTCTCAGCGAACAGTGCCAAAGTGATGTGCTCAACGAGCTGAACTTCGTGGACAGTCTCCTACAGAACATCTTCTCCATGGGCAGACCCATGAAGATCATCTACAGACTCACCGGTTCAAGTGAAAATTTTTGTTTCTTAGCGAGCAGTGCCAAAGTGATGTGCTCAACGAGCTGAACTTCGTGGACAGTCTCCTACAGAACATCTTCTTCATGGGCAGACCCATGAAGATCATCTACAGACACACCGGTTCAAGTGAAAATTTTTGTTTCTTAGCGAGCACCTGGGACCCATACCAAGGTGATGTGCTACTAGCATAGGTGAACTCCTTGAGCTTCTTTAGTGGTCTCCTACAGAACATCTTCTTCATGGGCAGACCCATGAAGATCATCTACAGACACACCGGTTCAAGTGAAAATTTTTGTTTCTCAGCGAACAGTGCCAAAGTGATGTGCTCAACGAGCTGAACTTCGTGGACAGTCTCCTACAGAACATCTTCTTCATGGGCAGACCCATGAAGATCATCTACAGACACACCGGTTCAAGTGAAAATTTTTGTTTCTTAGCGAGCAGTGCCAAAGTGATGTGCTCAACGAGCTGAACTTCGTGGACAGTCTCCTACAGAACATCTTCTTCATGGGCAGACCCATGAAGATCATCTACGGACACACCGGTTCAAGTGAAAATTTTTGTTTCTCAGCGAACAGTGCCAAAGTGATGTGCTCAACGAGCTGAACTTCGTGGACAGTCTCCTACAGAACATCTCCTCCATGGGCAGACCCATGAAGATCATCTACAGACTCACCGGTTCAAGTGAAAATTTTTGTTTCTTAGCGAGCAGTGCCAAAGTGATGTGCTCAACGAGCTGACCTTCGTGGACAGTCTCCTACAGAACATCTTCTTCATGGGCAGACCCATGAAGATCATCTACAGACACACCGGTTCAAGTGAAAATTTTTGTTTCTTAGCGAGCACCTGGGACCCATACCAAGGTGATGTGCTACTAGCATAGGTGAACTCCTTGAGCTTCTTTAGTGGTCTCCTACAGAACATCTTCTTCATGGGCAGACCCATGAAGATCATCTACAGACACACCGGTTCAAGTGAAAATTTTTGTTTCTCAGCGAACAGTGCCAAAGTGATGTGCTCAACGAGCTGAACTTCGTGGACAGTCTCCTACAGAACATCTCCTCCATGGGCAGACCCATGAACATGAAGATCATCTACAGACTCACCGGTTCAAGTGAAAATTTTTGTTTCTTAGCGAGCAGTGCCAAAGTGATGTGCTCAACGAGCTGAACTTCGTGGACAGTCTCCTACAGAACATCTTCTTCATGGGCAGACCCATGAAGATCATCTACAGACACACCGGTTCAAGTGAAAATTTTTGTTTCTCAGCGAACAGTGCCAAAGTGATGTGCTCAACGAGCTGAACTTCGTGGACAGTCTCCTACAGAACATCTTCTCCATGGGCAGACCCATGAACATGAAGATCATCTACAGATCCTTACTATATATAAGCGAAACCAAGAGATGTTTGTTTGTTTGTTTGTTTGTCCGTCCGTCCGCCCGGTGTGCGGTCCACGGCCCACGCTCAATGATAGGACGCACTCCGCAAAGGACGCTTTCCCTGGGACCCATACCAAGGTGATGTGCTACTAGCATAGGTGAACTCCTTGAGCTTCTTTAGTGGTCTCCTACAGAACATCTTCTTCATGGGCAGACCCATGAAGATCATCTACGGACACACCGGTTCAAGTGAAAATTTTTGTTTCTTAGCGAGCACCTGGGACCCATACCAAGGTGATGTGCTACTAGCATAGGTGAACTCCTCGAGCTTCTTTAGTGGTCTCCTACAGAACATCTTCTTCATGGGCAGACCCATGAAGATCATCTACAGACTCACCGGTTCAAGTGAAAATTTTTGTTTCTTAGCGAGCAGTGCCAAAGTGATGTGCTCAACGAACTGACCTTCGTGGACAGTCTCCTACAGAACATCTTCTTCATGGGCAGACCCATGAAGATCATCTACGGACACACCGGTTCAAGTGAAAATTTTTGTTTCTTAGCGAGCACCTGGGACCCATACCAAGGTGATGTGCTACTAGCATAGGTGAACTCCTCGAGCTTCTTTAGTGGTCTCCAACAGAACATCTTCTTCATGGGCAGACCCATGAAGATCATCTACAGACTCTAGAGAGAGGAACTCAGACTATATATAAGCGAATACTATATATAAGCGAAACCAAGAGATGTTTGTTTGTTTGTTTGTTTGTCCGTCCGTCCGCCCGGTGTGCGGTCCACGGCCCACGCTCAATGATAGGACGCACTCCGCAAAGGACGCTTTCCCTGGGACCCATACCAAGGTGATGTGCTACTAGCATAGGTGAACTCCTTGAGCTTCTTTAGTGGTCTCCTACAGAACATCTTCTTCATGGGCAGACCCATGAAGATCATCTACGGACACACCGGTTCAAGTGAAAATTTTTGTTTCTTAGCGAGCACCTGGGACCCATACCAAGGTGATGTGCTACTAGCATAGGTGAACTCTTCTCGTGGACAGTCTCCTACAGAACATCTTCTTCATGGGCAGACCCATGAAGATCATCTACAGACACACCGGTTCAAGTGAAAATTTTTGTTTCTCACGAACAGTGCCAAAGTGATGTGCTCAACGAGCTGAACTTCGTGGACAGTCTCCTACAGAACATCTTCTTCATGGGCAGACCCATGAAGATCATCTACAGACTCACCGGTTCAAGTGAAAATTTTTGTTTCTTAGCGAGCAGTGCCAAAGTGATGTGCTCAACGAACTGACCTTCGTGGACAGTCTCCTACAGAACATCTTCTTCATGGGCAGACCCATGAAGATCATCTACAGACACACCGGTTCAAGTGAAAATTTTTGTTTCTTAGCGAGCACCTGGGACCCATACCAAGGTGATGTGCTACTAGCATAGGTGAACTCCTCGAGCTTCTTTAGTGGTCTCCTACAGAACATCTTCTTCATGGGCAGACCCATGAAGATCATCTACGGACACACCGGTTCAAGTGAAAATTTTTGTTTCTCAGCGAACAGTGCCAAAGTGATGTGCTCAACGAGCTGAACTTCGTGGACAGTCTCCTACAGAACATCTCCTCCATGGGCAGACCCATGAACATGATCATCTACAGACTCACCGGTTCAAGTGAAAATTTTTGTTTCTTAGCGAGCAGTGCCAAAGTGATGTGCTCAACGAGCTGAACTTCGTGGACAGTCTCCTACAGAACATCTTCTTCATGGGCAGACCCATGAAGATCATCTACGGACACACCGGTTCAAGTGAAAATTTTTGTTTCTCAGCGAACAGTGCCAAAGTGATGTGCTCAACGAGCTGAACTTCGTGGACAGTCTCCTACAGAACATCTTCTCCATGGGCAGACCCATGAACATGATCATCTACAGATCCTCAGACTATATATAATATATAAGCGAAACCAAGAGATGTTTGTTTGTTTGTTTGTTTGTCCGTCCGTCCGCCCGGTGTGCGGTCCACGGCCCACGCTCAATGATAGGACGCACTCCGCAAAGGACGCTTTCCCTGGGACCCATACCAAGGTGATGTGCTACTAGCATAGGTGAACTCCTTGAGCTTCTTTGTTGGTCTCCTACAGAACATCTTCTTCATGGGCAGACCCATGAAGATCATCTACGGACACACCGGTTCAAGTGAAAATTTTTGTTTCTTAGCGAGCACCTGGGACCCATACCAAGGTGATGTGCTACTAGCATAGGTGAACTCCTCGAGCTTCTTTAGTGGTCTCCTACAGAACATCTTCTTCATGGGCAGACCCATGAAGATCATCTACAGACTCACCGGTTCAAGTGAAAATTTTTGTTTCTTAGCGAGCAGTGCCAAAGTGATGTGCTCAACGAACTGACCTTCGTGGACAGTCTCCTACAGAACATCTTCTTCATGGGCAGACCCATGAAGATCATCTACAGACACACCGGTTCAAGTGAAAATTTTTGTTTCTTAGCGAGCACCTGGGACCCATACCAAGGTGATGTGCTACTAGCATAGGTGAACTCCTCGAGCTTCTTTAGTGGTCTCCTACAGAACATCTTCTTCATGGGCAGACCCATGAAGATCATCTACAGACACACCGGTTCAAGTGAAAATTTTTGTTTCTTAGCGAGCAGTGCCAAAGTGATGTGCTCAACGAGCTGATTCGTGGACAGTCTCCTACAGAACATCTTCTTCATGGGCAGACCCATGAACATGAAGATCATCTACAGATCCTTACTATATATAAGCGAAACCAAGAGATGTTTGTTTGTTTGTTTGTTTGTCCGTCCGTCCGCCCGGTGTGCGGTCCACGGCCCACGCTCAATGATAGGACGCACTCCGCAAAGGACGCTTTCCCTGGGACCCATACCAAGGTGATGTGCTACTAGCATAGGTGAACTCCTTGAGCTTCTTTAGTGGTCTCCTACAGAACATCTTCTTCATGGGCAGACCCATGAAGATCATCTACGGACACACCGGTTCAAGTGAAAATTTTTGTTTCTTAGCGAGCACCTGGGACCCATACCAAGGTGATGTGCTACTAGCATAGGTGAACTCCTCGAGCTTCTTTAGTGGTCTCCTACAGAACATCTTCTTCATGGGCAGACCCATGAAGATCATCTACAGACTCACCGGTTCAAGTGAAAATTTTTGTTTCTTAGCGAGCAGTGCCAAAGTGATGTGCTCAACGAACTGACCTTCGTGGACAGTCTCCTACAGAACATCTTCTTCATGGGCAGACCCATGAAGATCATCTACGGACACACCGGTTCAAGTGAAAATTTTTGTTTCTTAGCGAGCACCTGGGACCCATACCAAGGTGATGTGCTACTAGCATAGGTGAACTCCTCGAGCTTCTTTAGTGGTCTCCAACAGAACATCTTCTTCATGGGCAGACCCATGAAGATCATCTACAGACTCTAGAGAGAGGAACTCAGACTATATATAATACTATATATAAGCGAAACCAAGAGATGTTTGTTTGTTTGTTTGTTTGTCCGTCCGTCCGCCCGGTGTGCGGTCCACGGCCCACGCTCAATGATAGGACGCACTCCGCAAAGGACGCTTTCCCTGGGACCCATACCAAGGTGATGTGCTACTAGCATAGGTGAACTCCTTGAGCTTCTTTAGTGGTCTCCTACAGAACATCTTCTTCATGGGCAGACCCATGAAGATCATCTACGGACACACCGGTTCAAGTGAAAATTTTTGTTTCTTAGCGAGCACCTGGGACCCATACCAAGGTGATGTGCTACTAGCATAGGTGAACTCTCAACGAGCTTCTTTAGTGGTCTCCTACAGAACATCTTCTTCATGGGCAGACCCATGAAGATCATCTACAGACACACCGGTTCAAGTGAAAATTTTTGTTTCTTAGCGAGCAGTGCCAAAGTGATGTGCTCAACGAGGTGACCTTCGTGGACAGTCTCCTACAGAACATCTTCTTCATGGGCAGACCCATGAAGATCATCTACAGACACACCGGTTCAAGTGAAAATTTTTGTTTCTTAGCGAGCAGTGCCAAAGTGATGTGCTCAACGAGCTGACCTTCGTGGACAGTCTCCTACAGAACATCTTCTTCATGGGCAGACCCATGAAGTCATCATCTACAGACACACCCAAGAGTGTTTGTTTGTTTGTTTGTTTGTCCGTCCGTCCGCCCGGTGTGCGGTCCACGGCCCACGCTCAATGATAGGACGCAAAGTGGGACCCAAAAGGTGATGTGCTCAACATAGGTGAACTTCTTGAGACTTTAGTGGTACAGAACATCTTCTTCATGGGCAGACCCATGAAGATCATCTACGGACACACCGGTTCAAGTGAAAATTTTTGTTTCTTAGCGAGCACCTGGGACCCATACCAAGGTGATGTGCTACTAGCATAGGTGAACTCCTCGAGCTTCTTTAGTGGTCTCCTACAGAACATCTTCTTCATGAACATCTTCTTCATGGGCAGACCCATGAAGATCATCTACAGAACATCACCGGATCATCAAGTGAAAAAATTTTTGTTTCTTAGCGAGCAGTGCCAAAGTGATGTGCTCAACGAGCTGACCTTCGTGGACAGTCTCCTACAGAACATCTTCTTCATGGGCAGACCCATGAAGATCATCTACAGACACACCGGTTCAAGTGAAAATTTTTGTTTCTTAGCGAGCACCTGGGACCCAAGTGATGTGCTCAACGGTGATGTGCTCTCCTACAGAACATCTTCTTCAGGGCAGACCCATGAACATCTACTTCAAGTGAAAATTTTTGTTTCTTTAAAGTGATGTGCTCAACGAGCTGAACTTCGTGGACACAGAACATCTTCTTCATGGGCAGACCCATGAAGATCATCTACAGACACACCGGTTCAAGTGAAAATTTTTGTTTCTCAGCGAACAGTGCCAAAGTGATGTGCTCAACGAGCTGAACTTCGTGGACAGTCTCCTACAGAACATCTCCTCCATGGGCAGACCCATGAAGATCATCTACAGACTCACCGGTTCAAGTGAAAATTTTTGTTTCTTAGCGAGCAGTGCCAAAGTGATGTGCTCAACGAGCTGAACTTCGTGGACAGTCTCCTACAGAACATCTTCTTCATGGGCAGACCCATGAAGATCATCTACAGACACACCGGTTCAAGTGAAAATTTTTGTTTCTTAGCGAGCACCTGGGACCCATACCAAGGTGATGTGCTACTAGCATAGGTGAACTCCTCGAGCTTCTTTAGTGGTCTCCTACAGAACATCTTCTTCATGGGCAGACCCATGAAGATCATCTACAGACACACCGGTTCAAGTGAAAATTTTTGTTTCTCAGCGAACAGTGCCAAAGTGATGTGCTCAACGAGCTGAACTTCGTGGACAGTCTCCTACAGAACATCTTCTCCATGGGCAGACCCATGAACATCATCTACAGACACACCGGTTCAAGTGAAAATTTTTGTTTCTTAGCGAGCAGTGCCAAAGTGATGTGCTCAACGAGCTGAACTTCGTGGACAGTCTCCTACAGAACATCTTCTTCATGGGCAGACCCATGAAGATCATCTACGGACACACCGGTTCAAGTGAAAATTTTTGTTTCTCAGCGAACAGTGCCAAAGTGATGTGCTCAACGAGCTGAACTTCGTGGACAGTCTCCTACAGAACATCTCCTCCATGGGCAGACCCATGAACATGAAGATCATCTACAGATCCTTACTATATATAAGCGAAACCAAGAGATGTTTGTTTGTTTGTTTGTTTGTCCGTCCGTCCGCCCGGTGTGCGGTCCACGGCCCACGCTCAATGATAGGACGCACTCCGCAAAGGACGCTTTCCCTGGGACCCATACCAAGGTGATGTGCTACTAGCATAGGTGAACTCCTTGAGCTTCTTTAGTGGTCTCCTACAGAACATCTTCTTCATGGGCAGACCCATGAAGATCATCTACGGACACACCGGTTCAAGTGAAAATTTTTGTTTCTTAGCGAGCACCTGGGACCCATACCAAGGTGATGTGCTACTAGCATAGGTGAACTCCTCGAGCTTCTTTAGTGGTCTCCTACAGAACATCTTCTTCATGGGCAGACCCATGAAGATCATCTACAGACTCACCGGTTCAAGTGAAAATTTTTGTTTCTTAGCGAGCAGTGCCAAAGTGATGTGCTCAACGAACTGACCTTCGTGGACAGTCTCCTACAGAACATCTTCTTCATGGGCAGACCCATGAAGATCATCTACGGACACACCGGTTCAAGTGAAAATTTTTGTTTCTTAGCGAGCACCTGGGACCCATACCAAGGTGATGTGCTACTAGCATAGGTGAACTCCTCGAGCTTCTTTAGTGGTCTCCAACAGAACATCTTCTTCATGGGCAGACCCATGAAGATCATCTACAGACTCTAGAGAGAGGAACTCAGACTATATATAAGCGAAACCAAGAGATGTTTGTTTGTTTGTTTGTTTGTCCGTCCGTCCGCCCGGTGTGCGGTCCACGGCCCACGCTCAATGATAGGACGCACTCCGCAAAGGACGCTTTCCCTGGGACCCACCCATACCAAGGTGATGTGCTACTAGCATAGGTGAACTCCTTGAGCTTCTTTAGTGGTCTCCTACAGAACATCTTCTTCATGGGCAGACCCATGAAGATCATCTACGGACACACCGGTTCAAGTGAAAATTTTTGTTTCTTAGCGAGCACCTGGGACCCATACCAAGGTGATGTGCTACTAGCATAGGTGAACTCCTCGAGCTTCTTTAGTGGTCTCCTACAGAACATCTTCTTCATGGGCAGACCCATGAAGATCATCTACAGACTCACCGGTTCAAGTGAAAATTTTTGTTTCTTAGCGAGCAGTGCCAAAGTGATGTGCTCAACGAACTGACCTTCGTGGACAGTCTCCTACAGAACATCTTCTTCATGGGCAGACCCATGAAGATCATCTACAGACACACCGGTTCAAGTGAAAATTTTTGTTTCTTAGCGAGCACCTGGGACCCATACCAAGGTGATGTGCTACTAGCATAGGTGAACTCCTCGTGGACTTTAGTGGTCTCCTACAGAACATCTTCTTCATGGGCAGACCCATGAAGATCATCTACAGACACACCGGTTCAAGTGAAAATTTTTGTTTCTCAGCGAACAGTGCCAAAGTGATGTGCTCAACGAGCTGAACTTCGTGGACAGTCTCCTACAGAACATCTTCTTCATGGGCAGACCCATGAAGATCATCTACAGACACACCGGTTCAAGTGAAAATTTTTGTTTCTTAGCGAGCAGTGCCAAAGTGATGTGCTCAACGAGCTGAACTTCGTGGACAGTCTCCTACAGAACATCTTCTTCATGGGCAGACCCATGAAGATCATCTACAGACACACCGGTTCAAGTGAAAATTTTTGTTTCTTAGCGAGCAGTGCCAAAGTGATGTGCTCAACGAGCTGAACTCCGTGGACAGTCTCCTACAGAACATCTTCTCCATGGGCAGACCCATGAAGATCATCTACAGACACACCGGTTCAAGTGAAAATTTTTGTTTCTCAGCGAACAGTGCCAAAGTGATGTGCTCAACGAGCTGAACTTCGTGGAGCTGAACTTCGTGGACAGTCTCCTACAGAACATCTTCTTCATGGGCAGACCCATGAAGATCATCTACAGACACACCGGTTCAAGTGAAAATTTTTGTTTCTTAGCGAGCAGTGCCAAAGTGATGTGCTCAACGAGCTGAACTTCGTGGACAGTCTCCTACAGAACATCTTCTTCATGGGCAGACCCATGAAGATCATCTACGGACACACCGGTTCAAGTGAAAATTTTTGTTTCTCAGCGAACAGTGCCAAAGTGATGTGCTCAACGAGCTGAACTTCGTGGACAGTCTCCTACAGAACATCTTCTCCATGGGCAGACCCATGAAGATCATCTACAGACACACCGGTTCAAGTGAAAATTTTTGTTTCTCAGCGAGCAGTGCCAAAGTGATGTGCTCAACGAGCTGAACTTCGTGGACAGTCTCCTACAGAACATCTTCTTCATGGGCAGACCCATGAAGATCATCTACAGACACACCGGTTCAAGTGAAAATTTTTGTTTCTTAGCGAGCAGTGCCAAAGTGATGTGCTCAACGAGCTGAACTTCGTGGACAGTCTCCTACAGAACATCTTCTTCATGGGCAGACCCATGAAGATCATCTACAGACACACCGGTTCAAGTGAAAATTTTTGTTTCTTAGCGAGCAGTGCCAAAGTGATGTGCTCAACGAGCTGAACTTCGTGGACAGTCTCCTACAGAACATCTTCTCCATGGGCAGACCCATGAACATGAAGATCATCTACAGACACACCGGTTCAAGTGAAAATTTTTGTTTCTTAGCGAGCAGTGCCAAAGTGATGTGCTCAACGAGCTGAACTTCGTGGACAGTCTCCTACAGAACATCTTCTTCATGGGCAGACCCATGAAGATCATCTACAGACACACCGGTTCAAGTGAAAATTTTTGTTTCTCAGCGAACAGTGCCAAAGTGATGTGCTCAACGAGCTGAACTTCGTGGACAGTCTCCTACAGAACATCTTCTCCATGGGCAGACCCATGAAGATCATCTACAGACACACCGGTTCAAGTATATCCTTACTATATATAAGCGAAATATAAGCGAAACCAAGAGATGTTTGTTTGTTTGTTTGTTTGTCCGTCCGTCCGCCCGGTGTGCGGTCCACGGCCCACGCTCAATGATAGGACGCACTCCGCAAAGGACGCTTTCCCTGGGACCCATACCAAGGTGATGTGCTACTAGCATAGGTGAACTCCTTGAGCTTCTTTAGTGGTCTCCTACAGAACATCTTCTTCATGGGCAGACCCATGAAGATCATCTACAGACACACCGGTTCAAGTGAAAATTTTTGTTTCTTAGCGAGCAGTGCCAAAGTGATGTGCTCAACGAGGTGAACTTCGTGGACAGTCTCCTACAGAACATCTTCTTCATGGGCAGACCCATGAAGATCATCTACAGACACACCGGTTCAAGTGAAAATTTTTGTTTCTTAGCGAGCAGTGCCAAAGTGATGTGCTCAACGAGCTGAACTTCGTGGACAGTCTCCTACAGAACATCTTCTTCATGGGCAGACCCATGAAGATCATCTACGGACACACCGGTTCAAGTGAAAATTTTTGTTTCTCAGCGAGCAGTGCCAAAGTGATGTGCTCAACGAGCTGAACTTCGTGGACAGTCTCCTACAGAACATCTTCTTCATGGGCAGACCCATGAAGATCATCTACAGAAGATCATCTAGAGAGATCCTTACTATATATAAGCGAATACCAAGAGATGTTTGTTTGTTTGTTTGTTTGTCCGTCCGTCCGCCCGGTGTGCGGTCCACGGCCCACGCTCAATGATAGGACGCACTCCGCAAAGGACGCTTTCCCTGGGACCCATACCAAGGTGATGTGCTACTAGCATAGGTGAACTCCTTGAGCTTCTTTAGTGGTCTCCTACAGAACATCTTCTTCATGGGCAGACCCATGAAGATCATCTACGGACACACCGGTTCAAGTGAAAATTTTTGTTTCTTAGCGAGCACCTGGGACCCATACCAAGGTGATGTGCTACTAGCATAGGTGAACTCCTCGAGCTTCTTTAGTGGTCTCCTACAGAACATCTTCTTCATGGGCAGACCCATGAAGATCATCTACAGACTCACCGGTTCAAGTGAAAATTTTTGTTTCTTAGCGAGCAGTGCCAAAGTGATGTGCTCAACGAACTGACCTTCGTGGACAGTCTCCTACAGAACATCTTCTTCATGGGCAGACCCATGAAGATCATCTACGGACACACCGGTTCAAGTGAAAATTTTTGTTTCTCAGCGAGCACCTGGGACCCATACCAAGGTGATGTGCTACTAGCATAGGTGAACTCCTCGAGCTTCTTTAGTGGTCTCCAACAGAACATCTTCTTCATGGGCAGACCCATGAAGATCATCTACAGACTCTAGAGAGAGGAACTCAGACTATATATAAGCGAAACCAAGAGATGTTTGTTTGTTTGTTTGTTTGTCCGTCCGTCCGCCCGGTGTGCGGTCCACGGCCCACGCTCAATGATAGGACGCACTCCGCAAAGGACGCTTTCCCTGGGACCCATACCAAGGTGATGTGCTACTAGCATAGGTGAACTCCTTGAGCTTCTTTAGTGGTCTCCTACAGAACATCTTCTTCATGGGCAGACCCATGAAGATCATCTACGGACACACCGGTTCAAGTGAAAATTTTTGTTTCTTAGCGAGCACCTGGGACCCATACCAAGGTGATGTGCTACTAGCATAGGTGAACTCCTCGAGCTTCTTTAGTGGTCTCCTACAGAACATCTTCTTCATGGGCAGACCCATGAAGATCATCTACAGACTCACCGGTTCAAGTGAAAATTTTTGTTTCTTAGCGAGCAGTGCCAAAGTGATGTGCTCAACGAACTGACCTTCGTGGACAGTCTCCTACAGAACATCTTCTTCATGGGCAGACCCATGAAGATCATCTACAGACACACCGGTTCAAGTGAAAATTTTTGTTTCTTAGCGAGCACCTGGGACCCATACCAAGGTGATGTGCTACTAGCATAGGTGAACTCCTTGAGCTTCTTTAGTGGTCTCCTACAGAACATCTTCTTCATGGGCAGACCCATGAAGATCATCTACAGACACACCGGTTCAAGTGAAAATTTTTGTTTCTTAGCGAGCAGTGCCAAAGTGATGTGCTCAACGAGCTGAACTTCGTGGACAGTCTCCTACAGAACATCTTCTTCATGGGCAGACCCATGAAGATCATCTACAGACACACCGGTTCAAGTGAAAATTTTTGTTTCTTAGCGAGCAGTGCCAAAGTGATGTGCTCAACGAGGTGAACTTCGTGGACAGTCTTTCCTACAGAACATCTTCTTCATGGGCAGACCCATGAAGATCATCTACGGACACACCGGTTCAAGTGAAAATTTTTGTTTCTCAGCGAACAGTGCCAAAGTGATGTGCTCAACGAGCTGAACTTCGTGGACAGTCTCCTACACAACATCTTCTCCATGGGCAGACCCATGAAGATCATCTACAGACTCACCGGTTCAAGTGAAAATTTTTGTTTCTTAGCGAGCAGTGCCAAAGTGATGTGCTCAACGAGCTGAACTTCGTGGACAGTCTCCTACAGAACATCTTCTTCATGGGCAGACCCATGAAGATCATCTACAGACACACCGGTTCAAGTGAAAATTTTTGTTTCTTAGCGAGCACCTGGGACCCATACCAAGGTGATGTGCTACTAGCATAGGTGAACTCCTTGACTTCTTTAGTGGTTTCCTACAGAACATCTTCTTCATGGGCAGACCCATGAAGATCATCTACGGACACACCGGTTCAAGTGAAAATTTTTGTTTCTCAGCGAACAGTGCCAAAGTGATGTGCTCAACGAGCTGAACTTCGTGGACAGTCTCCTACAGAACATCTCCTCCATGGGCAGACCCATGAACATGAAGATCATCTACAGACTCACCGGTTCAAGTGAAAATTTTTGTTTCCTAGCGAGCAGTGCCAAAGTGATGTGCTCAACGAGCTGAACTTCGTGGACAGTCTCCTACAGAACATCTTCTTCATGGGCAGACCCATGAAGATCATCTACGGACACACCGGTTCAAGTGAAAATTTTTGTTTCTCAGCGAACAGTGCCAAAGTGATGTGCTCAACGAGCTGAACTTCGTGGACAGTCTCCTACAGAACATCTCCTCCAGCCCATCCTTACTATATATAAGCGAAACCAAGAGATGTTTGTTTGTTTGTTTGTTTGTCCGTCCGTCCGCCCGGTGTGCGGTCCACGGCCCACGCTCAATGATAGGACGCACTCCGCAAAGGACGCTTTCCCTGGGACCCATACCAAGGTGATGTGCTACTAGCATAGGTGAACTCCTTGAGCTTCTTTAGTGGTCTCCTACAGAACATCTTCTTCATGGGCAGACCCATGAAGATCATCTACGGACACACCGGTTCAAGTGAAAATTTTTGTTTCTTAGCGAGCACCTGGGACCCATACCAAGGTGATGTGCTACTAGCATAGGTGAACTCCTCGAGCTTCTTTAGTGGTCTCCTACAGAACATCTTCTTCATGGGCAGACCCATGAAGATCATCTACAGACTCACCGGTTCAAGTGAAAATTTTTGTTTCTTAGCGAGCAGTGCCAAAGTGATGTGCTCAACGAACTGACCTTCGTGGACAGTCTCCTACAGAACATCTTCTTCATGGGCAGACCCATGAAGATCATCTACGGACACACCGGTTCAAGTGAAAATTTTTGTTTCTTAGCGAGCACCTGGGACCCATACCAAGGTGATGTGCTACTAGCATAGGTGAACTCCTCGAGCTTCTTTAGTGGTCTCCAACAGAACATCTTCTTCATGGGCAGACCCATGAAGATCATCTACAGACTCTAGAGAGAGGAACTCAGACTATATCCTTACTATATATAAGCGAAACCATATATAAGCGAAACCAAGAGATGTTTGTTTGTTTGTTTGTTTGTCCGTCCGTCCGCCCGGTGTGCGGTCCACGGCCCACGCTCAATGATAGGACGCACTCCGCAAAGGACGCTTTCCCTGGGACCCATACCAAGGTGATGTGCTACTAGCATAGGTGAACTCCTTGAGCTTCTTTAGTGGTCTCCTACAGAACATCTTCTTCATGGGCAGACCCATGAAGATCATCTACGGACACACCGGTTCAAGTGAAAATTTTTGTTTCTTAGCGAGCACCTGGGACCCATACCAAGGTGATGTGCTACTAGCATAGGTGAACTCCTCGAGCTTCTTTAGTGGTCTCCTACAGAACATCTTCTTCATGGGCAGACCCATGAAGATCATCTACAGACTCACCGGTTCAAGTGAAAATTTTTGTTTCTTAGCGAGCAGTGCCAAAGTGATGTGCTCAACGAACTGACCTTCGTGGACAGTCTCCTACAGAACATCTTCTTCATGGGCAGACCCATGAAGATCATCTACAGACACACCGGTTCAAGTGAAAATTTTTGTTTCTTAGCGAGCACCTGGGACCCATACCAAGGTGATGTGCTACTAGCATAGGTGAACTCCTCGAGCTTCTTTAGTGGTCTCCTACAGAACATCTTCTTCATGGGCAGACCCATGAAGATCATCTACAGACTCACCGGTTCAAGTGAAAATTTTTGTTTCTCAGCGAACAGTGCCAAAGTGATGTGCTCAACGAGCTGAACTTCGTGGACAGTCTCCTACAGAACATCTTCTTCATGGGCAGACCCATGAAGATCATCTACAGACACACCGGTTCAAGTGAAAATTTTTGTTTCTTAGCGAGCACCTGGGACCCATACCAAGGTGATGTGCTACTAGCATAGGTGAACTCCTTGAGCTTCTTTAGTGGTCTCCTACAGAACATCTTCTTCATGGGCAGACCCATGAAGATCATCTACGGACACACCGGTTCAAGTGAAAATTTTTGTTTCTTAGCGAACAGTGCCAAAGTGATGTGCTCAACGAAAGTGATGAACATCGTGGACAGTCTCCTACAGAACATCTTCTTCATGGGCAGACCCATGAAGATCATCTACAGACACACCGGTTCAAGTGAAAATTTTTGTTTCTTAGCGAGCAGTGCCAAAGTGATGTGCTCAACGAGCTGAACTTCGTGGACAGTCTCCTACAGAACATCTTCTTCATGGGCAGACCCATGAAGATCATCTACGGACACACCGGTTCAAGTGAAAATTTTTGTTTCTTAGCGAGCAGTGCCAAAGTGATGTGCTCAACGAGCTGAACTTCGTGGACAGTCTCCTACAGAACATCTTCTTCATGGGCAGACCCATGAAGATCATCTACAGACACACCGGTTCAAGTGAAAATTTTTGTTTCTTAGCGAGCAGTGCCAAAGTGATGTGCTCAACGAGCTGAACTTCGTGGACAGTCTCCTACAGAACATCTTCTTCATGGGCAGACCCATGAAGATCATCTACGGACACACCGGTTCAAGTGAAAATTTTTGTTTCTCAGCGAACAGTGCCAAAGTGATGTGCTCAACGAGCTGAACTTCGTGGACAGTCTCCTACAGAACATCTCCTCCATGGGCAGACCCATGAAGATCATCTACAGACTCACCGGTTCAAGTGAAAATTTTTGTTTCTCAGCGAACAGTGCCAAAGTGATGTGCTCAACGAGCTGAACTTCGTGGACAGTCTCCTACAGAACATCTCCTCCATGGGCAGACCCATGAAGATCATCTACAGGACACACCGGTTCAAGTGAAAATTTTTGTTTCTCAGGACCCATACCAAGGTGATGTGCTACTAGCATAGGTGAACTCCTTGAGCTTCTTTAGTGGTCTCCTACAGAACATCTTCTTCATGGGCAGACCCATGAAGATCATCTACGGACACACCGGTTCAAGTGAAAATTTTTGTTTCTTAGCGAACAGTGCCAAAGTGATGTGCTCAACGAGCTGAACTTCGTGGACAGTCTCCTACAGAACATCTTCTCCATGGGCAGACCCATGAAGATCATCTACAGACACACCGGTTCAAGTGAAAATTTTTGTTTCTCAGCGAACAGTGCCAAAGTGATGTGCTCAACGAGCTGAACTTCGTGGACAGTCTCCTACAGAACATCTTCTTCATGGGCAGACCCATGAAGATCATCTACGGACACACCGGTTCAAGTGAAAATTTTTGTTTCTCAGCGAACAGTGCCAAAGTGATGTGCTCAACGAGCTGAACTTCGTGGACATATAGAACATCTTCTTCATGGGCAACCCATGAAGATCATCTACAGAGAGGAACTCCTTACTATATATAAGCGAAACCAAGAGATGTTTGTTTGTTTGTTTGTTTGTCCGTCCGTCCGCCCGGTGTGCGGTCCACGGCCCACGCTCAATGATAGGACGCACTCCGCAAAGGACGCTTTCCCTGGGACCCATACCAAGGTGATGTGCTACTAGCATAGGTGAACTCCTTGAGCTTCTTTAGTGGTCTCCTACAGAACATCTTCTTCATGGGCAGACCCATGAAGATCATCTACGGACACACCGGTTCAAGTGAAAATTTTTGTTTCTTAGCGAGCAGTGCCAAAGTGATGTGCTCAACGAGCTGAACTTCGTGGACAGTCTCCTACAGAACATCTTCTCCATGGGCAGACCCATGAAGATCATCTACAGACACACCGGTTCAAGTGAAAATTTTTGTTTCTCAGCGAGCAGTGCCAAAGTGATGTGCTCAACGAGCTGAACTTCGTGGACAGTCTCCTACAGAACATCTTCTCCATGGGCAGACCCATGAAGATCATCTACGGACACACCGGTTCAAGTGAAAATTTTTGTTTCTCAGCGAACAGTGCCAAAGTGATGTGCTCAACGAGCTGAACTTCGTGGACAGTCTCCTACAGAACATCTTCTTCATGGGCAGACCCATGAAGATCATCTACAGACACACCGGTTCAAGTGAAAATTTTTGTTTCTCAGCGAACAGTGCCAAAGTGATGTGCTCAACGAGCTGAACTTCGTGGACAGTCTCCTACAGAACATCTTCTTCATGGGCAGACCCATGAAGATCATCTACGGACACACCGGTTCAAGTGAAAATTTTTGTTTCTTAGCGAGCACCTGGGACCCATACCAAGGTGATGTGCTACTAGCATAGGTGAACTCCTGAGCTTCTTTAGTGGACAGTCTCCTACAGAACATCTTCTTCATGGGCAGACCCATGAAGATCATCTACGGACACACCGGTTCAAGTGAAAATTTTTGTTTCTCAGCGAACAGTGCCAAAGTGATGTGCTCAACGAGCTGAACTTCGTGGACAGTCTCCTACAGAACATCTTCTCCATGGGCAGACCCATGAAGATCATCTACAGACACACCGGTTCAAGTGAAAATTTTTGTTTCTCAGCGAACAGTGCCAAAGTGATGTGCTCAACGAGCTGAACTTCGTGGACAGTCTCCTACAGAACATCTTCTTCATGGGCAGACCCATGAAGATCATCTACGGACACACCGGTTCAAGTGAAAATTTTTGTTTCTCAGCGAACAGTGCCAAAGTGATGTGCTCAACGAGCTGAACTTCGTGGACAGTCTCCTACAGAACATCTTCTCCATGGGCAGACCCATGAAGATCATCTACGGACACATCTACAGATCCTTACTATATATAAGCGAAACCAAGAGATGTTTGTTTGTTTGTTTGTTTGTCCGTCCGTCCGCCCGGTGTGCGGTCCACGGCCCACGCTCAATGATAGGACGCACTCCGCAAAGGACGCTTTCCCTGGGACCCATACCAAGGTGATGTGCTACTAGCATAGGTGAACTCCTTGAGCTTCTTTAGTGGTCTCCTACAGAACATCTTCTTCATGGGCAGACCCATGAAGATCATCTACGGACACACCGGTTCAAGTGAAAATTTTTGTTTCTTAGCGAGCACCTGGGACCCATACCAAGGTGATGTGCTACTAGCATAGGTGAACTCCTCGAGCTTCTTTAGTGGTCTCCTACAGAACATCTTCTTCATGGGCAGACCCATGAAGATCATCTACGGACACACCGGTTCAAGTGAAAATTTTTGTTTCTCAGCGAACAGTGCCAAAGTGATGTGCTCAACGAGCTGAACTTCGTGGACAGTCTCCTACAGAACATCTCCTCCATGGGCAGACCCATGAAGATCATCTACAGACACACCGGTTCAAGTGAAAATTTTTGTTTCTCAGCGAACAGTGCCAAAGTGATGTGCTCAACGAGCTGACCTTCGTGGACAGTCTCCTACAGAACATCTTCTTCATGGGCAGACCCATGAAGATCATCTACGGACACACCGGTTCAAGTGAAAATTTTTGTTTCTTAGCGAGCACCTGGGACCCATACCAAGGTGATGTGCTCAAGCATAGGTGAACTCCTCGAGGACTTTAGTGGTCTCCTACAGAACATCTTCTTCATGGGCAGACCCATGAAGATCATCTACAGACACACCGGTTCAAGTGAAAATTTTTGTTTCTCAGCGAACAGTGCCAAAGTGATGTGCTCAACGAGCTGAACTTCGTGGACAGTCTCCTACAGAACATCTCCTCCATGGGCAGACCCATGAAGATCATCTACAGATCACTATATATAAGCGAAACCAAGAGATGTTTGTTTGTTTGTTTGTTTGTCCGTCCGTCCGCCCGGTGTGCGGTCCACGGCCCACGCTCAATGATAGGACGCACTCCGCAAAGGACGCTTTCCCTGGGACCCATACCAAGGTGATGTGCTACTAGCATAGGTGAACTCCTTGAGCTTCTTTAGTGGTCTCCTACAGAACATCTTCTTCATGGGCAGACCCATGAAGATCATCTACGGACACACCGGTTCAAGTGAAAATTTTTGTTTCTTAGCGAGCACCTGGGACCCATACCAAGGTGATGTGCTCAAGCATAGGTGAACTCCTCGTGGAGTGGTCTCCTACAGAACATCTTCTTCATGGGCAGACCCATGAAGATCATCTACAGACTCACCGGTTCAAGTGAAAATTTTTGTTTCTTAGCGAGCAGTGCCAAAGTGATGTGCTCAACGAGCTGAACTTCGTGGACAGTCTCCTACAGAACATCTTCTTCATGGGCAGACCCATGAAGATCATCTACGGACACACCGGTTCAAGTGAAAATTTTTGTTTCTCAGCGAACAGTGCCAAAGTGATGTGCTCAACGAGCTGAACTTCGTGGACAGTCTCCTACAGAACATCTTCTCCATGGGCAGACCCATGAAGATCATCTACAGACACTATATATAAGCGAAACCAAGAGATGTTTGTTTGTTTGTTTGTTTGTCCGTCCGTCCGACGGCCCACTCAATGATAGGACGCACTCCGCAAAGGACAAAGTGATGTGCTACAATAGGTGAACTTCGTGGACAGTGGTCTCCTACAGAACATCTTCTTCATGGGCAGACCCATGAAGATCATCTACAGACACACCGGTTCAAGTGAAAATTTTTGTTTCTCAGCGAACAGTGCCAAAGTGATGTGCTCAACGAGCTGAACTTCGTGGACAGTCTCCTACAGAACATCTTCTCCATGGGCAGACCCATGAAGATCATCTACAGACACACCGGTTCAAGTGAAAATTTTTGTTTCTCAGCGAACAGTGCCAAAGTGATGTGCTCAACGAGCTGAACTTCGTGGACAGTCTCCTACAGAACATCTTCTCCATGGGCAGACCCATGAAGATCATCTACGGACACACCGGTTCAAGTGAAAATTTTTGTTTCTCAGCGAACAGTGCCAAAGTGATGTGCTCAACGAGCTGAACTTCGTGGACAGTCTCCTACAGAACATCTTCTCCATGGGCAGACCCATGAAGATCATCTACAGACACACCGGTTCAAGTGAAAATTTTTGTTTCTCAGCGAACAGTGCCAAAGTGATGTGCTCAACGAGCTGAACTTCGTGGACAGTCTCCTACAGAACATCTTCTCCATGGGCAGACCCATGAAGATCATCTACAGACACACCGGTTCAAGTGAAAATTTTTGTTTCTCAGCGAACAGTGCCAAAGTGATGTGCTCAACGAGCTGAACTTCGTGGACAGTCTCCTACAGAACATCCTCTTTATGGGCAGACCCATGAAGATCATCTACAGACACACCGGTTCAAGTGAAAATTTTTGTTTCTTAGCGAGCACCTGGGACCCATCCTTACTATATATCCTACTATATAATAAGCGAGACCCAGCCTTTGTATGTATGTATGTTTGTTTGTTTGTTTGTTTGTTACAACGGACTCCAGTCCTCGATTTTTTTTTCAGTTGTCGAAACTCGCTGAAACTTTGCGTAGGGGGGGGGTGTAATTGAGGACGCTGATCACGAATCTGCTATCTGTTTTTCACGTGGGTGGTCTCGGACCACCCAAAGCTCTACTTGGGTGGTCCAGGCAGGATCACCGACTCCGCCCAGTCCTCGATTTTTTTTCAGTTGTCGAAACTCGCTGAAACTTTGCATAGGGGGGGGGGTAACTGAGGACGCTAATCACGAATCTGCTATCTGTTTTTCACGTGGGTGGTCTCGGACCACCCAAAGCTCTACTTGGGTGGTCCAGGCAGGATCACCGATTCCGCTGAACTTTGTAGGATCACCGATTTTGCTGAAACTTTGCCTATGGGGGGGTGGTATTGCGGTTGCGGTAGGGTATTGCACAATCACTTAGAGTGTATCAGAAACTTGTGAGAAGCGTGAAACAATAGGTTGCGTGGTTACGATGTTGCGCTGTGGAGTAAGAGGATGGTATAAAAATTTATGTTACAGTTGAACAAAGCGATACTCCTCCAGTTATAGTAGCTTGTGATTTATCGCATAAAACCAATACTTGTTTAAATCTCTATTTGTTTGGAATGCTTCAGGCTGCTTCAGTTCTTCTTTTGGTAAATGATGTTGACCACTGACCATGGAGTTTATAGGCATAACAGTAACATTAGCTGCTTCTGTAAGAACTCCAGTTACGAACACGTCGTCGATCTGAAAGGACAATTATCAGCGTTCGGTAGCGAGTTTGAAAGGAAACTATTGATGGCATCTATTCAGCGATGTTCTGAAATCAACAAAGTCAACACTGCGGTCTTAAAATTAAGCATTGATGGGTTTAAATGGTAAAGGGTAAAGTTTAAGGTAGAGATTCAGGCTTCATGCCCTCATTTGTTACCAGAACCTTCTGGCGAATAGTTTAGTATATCTAGTGAAGGTTAAGGCAAACGCGTTTGCGAGTCCCTTAGGGACGTGCCGCCGCATCCGTGTTTAATTCAAATCCTAGAGGCCCGATGAATGCGTATTCGGCCTATACAGTGACTTGTGGGGGTCAGCCGCTACAATATGTAAGTGTGTCTACTCTCCCAAACAGGTCTTGTATTGGAGCTCGTAGGGATAGAAGGCCTCTTTAGCCTGCGCAGAGATCGATCGCGCTACCATGCGGTGTCAAGTAGCGCCTCTTAGCACTGCATCACGCGGACTCTCAAAGAGCTTATGAGTATAAGTTTGTATGGCCTAGTAAGAAAATATTGTTGTCTTGCGTCTGCCTCAGTAACAGCGTTGAAAACTTGAAGGCAGGTAATAAGGTTGATCAGTCAAATTTGATTTTCGCTTCATTTCGCTTCTTCAAGTAAGTTTCGCTTCATATTCTTTGAAGGGATACTTAAACTCGTCAACAGCACCGAATTCATATTATAATACCTATCTACCGCTGTGAAAGTCATTGTAAATATCAAAAGAAGAAATTTTTGCGATGAATTCGGATGTGGCCCTTCACTGTATAAATATAGTATGCCATTTTCGCTTTGGTGGACACTTTTCAAATCACGTCGAACGTTTTTCAAACCACGTCGGACGTTTTTCAAACCAAATTGGACGTCTCCTAATTCCAACTTGTGATATCTGAGAACACAAAGCGTCCTGGTTGATTTGAAAAGCGTCCGACGTGGTTTATCAAAGCGAAAATGGTAAAGATTGATCTGCAACAACTGCCGCTTGCTGTGTCATCCAGCTCTCTTATTACTATGCATTTTCTTCAATTGGATGAGAATGAAAACGCACCCAGAAGAATTGTTTCGAAGGCACAGAATTGATCATCTTCCTGAGCGAAGATACTTGTACAAGGTATATCATTCCAAGGCAGTGTGTTGGATAGAGTTCGCTGCTCCATTCTTCTTTAGTGACGGTCCTAAATACTGTTCCCCAATTCATATACTGTGTAGCGGAAAATGCAATGTGCAACAAAATACTAGCAGGCACACGAGCATTAGTCAAAGGGCAATACCATGCGTAGGACCCGCAAAAAAGCTGCTAACGTAACCCCCAACATGCAAGAAATCAATTTGTGCTTGAAGTGTTGAAAATACTTTATTCTCACCATTTTTTTCCTTTCTCGCGCATAGGTGCATGCTTCTCGCGTCTAAAAGTAGTACTTTAGATGAAACGTAATGTTCGGAAATCGTTGAAATGCTTCATCAGTGGCAGAAGTAGCGATGTTTTTTGCGGTAGAGAAAAATGAATGGTTTGATGCTAATCCCGACAAGAGTGAGAATTTGGATATAATTTATTAGAATCTATCTTGCATGCATAGAACACAACCGTTCGTTAACACTACAGTGAGGTAAACTACCTCCATGACCACGATACCCGTGACATGCCTCTCCTTCCAAATTTCGGCAAAATGTGCGAAGTTATAAAATAGAGAATTTTCGAGCAATACAAGTAACGGAAATGGCGGCACTGGTGTAGTGCGAGTGCCTGCGCAAGATCTTCGAAAAAAGACAGACACCTTGAGGCAGACAGGGCGCCTATCTACAGAATGCCAACATCATGATGTCAACATTCCCTACTGATTCATGATGTCCACATGCCGTTATCTCGGAGCCTGTTGTGCTCAAGAGCAATCACAAGTTAAAACGAGCAAAATTAATGGATGATGTGAAAGACTATTAATATCGGAGCTGATGAATGACCCGTTTTAGGTTTTGAACAACTGTGCAGGGGATGTTGGATGATATGTTACGTTTCACGACTGCGCCGTCGCCTAGTGTGCAAGCCCAGATATCGTGTAGCTATCGTACCATTCAGGAGACATTTGGCAACCTACTTGGAGCAGTACAGAAAATCTTCCTGACCAGTGAAATTCCTCCTCACGAACTCGGAAATGTTTCTTAAATTGAGAACAACATCGTCATCGACCTTCACGACAACAACACGATCCCGACAAGATTCGGCGAGAATGGCTCGTAATCCAGCTACATGCTGAAATTTGAATGGTGTTGAGACTGTGACTCGTAAGGAAGCGAGTTTGAAGAAAAAGAAATTGCAATTGGATGCTCAGAATCTGAACGTGAAGCTATGCGCTCGCCCAGTTAATATCTTCGGATAACACTTTAAAGGGGCGCAAATTCAGAAACTAATGATAGATTCGTGATCAGCGACCCAAATGGCCCCACATGCGAAGTTTGGACGAAGTCGGGTGTTTTGACCGAGGCCCCTCACTTACACGCCCTTACCATAGCAAGCGCTCAGTAGGAAGAGTTTCAGAGACAAGAGTAAAATTCGTGATCAGCAGTCCAGGTGAGACTCCACGGCAATTTCTGGTAAGAAGGTAGTAGATGTTGAAGAATTTCCGACATCTAGAGTCTGAATGGTGGCATAATATTACCAGTAATTCATCAGAGACTGAACCTTGGGCAACTTTTCCGACACCTGACATGAGGCTTGAGACGTCGTGGTCACCGATTTCTTCAAAACGTTGCTAGCGAGACTAACTGAGGCGCTGGTCACGAATCCAACACTATCGTTTCGTGATTTGCAACCAAGATATGCAGCAAGTGAGGGTATCTAATGCACTCTGGTGCTTAGGCAATCATATGCAATTACTTGTTGCTGGATTTGTCTCGTCAGCTTCACGGGCTGCTTCTGAATCTATTACCGCCAGTCGGTCCGAGCGAGAGTTCCGCCGTCAAGCGTAAACAATGCTGCGCATTTTTAGACAACAGCGTCAATTTAAATTTCAGATATGCAGCAGTGGTCAAAAAGATATGTCACTTGACATTTTGAAGTACAGATGGCTCGAATCAAAACGAATCTTACTTTATCCCATAGTTCTGCCAACTTCACTTGAAAATACTTTGAAACTGACCCTTGTCAAAAATTCTAGATTTTTTAAAAATATTTTCTAGTGATTTTCATATACTATTTCAGCCGAAAGTATCCTAAAAACTGCTGCGCGAGGATCCAATCGCAGACGATATTCCGATAGAGCATGACCTAGTTATAATATTATGAAAGACCACAAATGTTTGATTCAGATCCTGATAACGTAGAGTTTTTTCTCTGAGCGAACCTTTTTTCGTTTTCTTTTCGTAACAAAATGTATTAAATCGAAGTGTTTTAGAGGATCAGATTTTCTATTTATAACGCACATTTTAAATAATTTTGAGGCTGGTTCTATACTTTATGAGAAAATGCTTTTTAAAATTGAGATTGCATAAATTGGTATTATCCTTTGTTTCATTTAAGCATACGTATACTATAGAAAGAACCATAAATGTACTATGAACTGAGGAAACGGGGAGTCAATTTCTTTCGAAATTTTTTGAATACAACACTTTTCAAAAGGAATTTTTCCCCAAAATAAGAGACCAGCCTCAAAAACAAAAATGAGCACTCGGATGAGAAAACTACTTTCTATAACACAGTTGAGTTCGGTCTAATTTCGTCGAAGAGCTAAAAAGATGTAGAACTTTGTTTAAAGCATGATCCCACAAATTGACAAGTTTCTGACCACGAAAATGTTTGCTCAGAAAAATCTACAGTCTAGCGGCGATCTGAACCAAATGTTCGTAACACATTATAATAACCACACTATACTCTATCAGAATATCATCTCAGATTGAACCATCGTTCACCGATTTTTGAGATATTTTCGTTTGAAATAGCATATGAAAAGCACTATAAAAATTTTTTTAAAAATCAATGAATTCGCAACAACGGCATGTTTCGACATGTTTTCGGATAGAGGCGTCGGAGCTTCCATTGGTTTATGATTCGTTTCATTTTGGCCTATTTCTGCATGAAAATGAAAAGTGACATATCTTGTTGACCGCTACTGTACATTTTGCTCTGTGGTCGCGTTGGAGCTTTGTTTCTAGTAATACGGGAAAGTGCACGATTAACCTGAATTTTCAGATTTTTTTCGCATTCAAAAAAGTTCGAGAACAAGTTGAGTCTGAAAATTTCCGAAAAAATTACCTCCAATGGAGCAATTCAATGTCTTCAAATAGTATACAACAAACCATGGTATACTCCTGTACTTGGTGGAAAACAAATAGCACTTGACTTTTTGTTCACCGTGATTTTCTCCCATGATATGAAATTAACTTTGAAGAACGGAAAATTTACCTTCAGGGTCAAATTCCGATAGCTGTCAATGAAGTTTCCTTGAATGATGTCCCTGTTCTGGGCGCTTTCTTTCACAATACCTTCTTGCACCTTTGCAGATCGTGGTAGGCCGATGGAAAACAATACATTGTAGTGAAACTTAACAAGAATACGCAGTGTAGCTCATCTTTTTACTTTTCATGACAAATCGTTGAAAATATGAATACTACTAGGGATAGATGGAAGCTACTACTCCGAACTGAAGACATGTTGAGCAAAAATTATTAGGAAAAGCCCAATGGGAAACTATGACATATTGAAAAATAGCCAAAATGTGTTAGGTTGGTGCACAAGGAATAGCGATTTCTGAACTCAATATTCGAATCAATACAACTCATCTGCAAAAAAAATTAAAGCAATCACTTATATGAGCAGCAAATTTTCGTTAGCGAGGAACATTCTTCCTAATCCCACTATACTGGAGGTCCTGAGTGGTGGAAGCGATGAATTCTTTGAATGCAGGTTTTTCTTCAACAATTGTGGTCACAACTGCTCAGTAGTCAACTGCGCGATAGAATCAGATAATCAGATCCTGACGTGCTCAAATGGAGGGCGGAGGAGTTTCTATCTTAAAAGTGATCAGAAGCCACCTAATACCGTCCGATGAATTTAGCAGTTCAGCACGTCGCTAAATTTGTGCTCTCTACATACGTCGTACAGTATGTGTTCTGATTGTGAAGTTCCACGAGTTCAGTAAACTCTGTTTAACAATGATGCCAACGACTGCTTCAGTGTGAACTGTTGAGTGGAAGAAAAATCACGTCACCTTAGCTCTCAGACTACTTTGTCCGTACGTTGTTCTCCATGCATATCGAGTATTGTTGTCATGTGCGTTTATATGTACTAGGAGGATGAACTCCAGAGCGTCACACTTGAGTGTCGGCGCGAGCGTGTAATTAACCGGCTCCAGTCTCTGGAACGGCGTAACCTTAAAGAAGATAAACATGCGATTTGAGCCAATGGAATATGCTTTTCCCGTATCTGTATCAGTTGTCTTGCCCGGACTTAATTTGTCACTTTTATTAGACCCTCCGCGCGCTCTGCCTCATACGATTGTCACAAGCTGAGCACTTCAGAACGTCGCTATTCCATAATACTATATACTTCAATATCGTCTGCAAAGAATCACGTCCCTCCAGCAGTTTCCATTGCTCCCCCACTTCCCACAAATACACCATCCACGCCGACCATTTTTTCATTTGTCGTTTCCCTCGTTATAAGGTCAATCACGAAGTTGAACGGAGGCGGTAATCGGAATCTGTGCGCATCGTGGACGTTTTGAGAAATCACATACATGGTGCCAGATCATGGTGGTGGTACTATATACTTATGGAATGGTGTCTAGACGTATTGACTTAAGGCGCCTTTCATACTTATTTGCTGCAATCGGTACATACGAACGGCGCCTTTCATACGAAATGATTGCAGTCAATATGTATGAAAGGCGCATAAACGACACATAAGTGAGTAAAACTATCGCTACCTCGAAGATACCGGCAAATCATGAAATAGGACTCTCCAAGCGTAATACGACCAGACTCACGGTAGGTGTGGGTCACGACAAGAATTTCAGCCGTCCACCACTATGGAAAACGCACCCTCTGGCTGACCCGTCAACGACGAGGCAATCGATGGATACGACGGACTGACCATGCGAGACTTGAGGGGTCGGCAAAAAGTCGGTATTTTGAAAAAATTTCAGGTGTGGATAATTTATATACAATTAATTTATGTATACCAAATGATAGAGTTCGGGCAGCTGCACGTCACAATGTGTCCCTTTCACGATGAGATGATATTTGTGGAAGTTATTCAAAAAAGGAATGAAGGGAACGTCCAGAAGGGCTATGGAGAAGGTCATCCACGATTTCTACTCCGATCTCTTCGATAGCCATGTCCATCTTCCCGAATACCCAATCCCGAACGATGGACATGTCATCCCTGCGGTCCTCCCTTCCGAGATTCGTCACGCGATTTCATCGATGAAGAATCGCACAGCTCCTGATCCAGACAGGATCCGACCCGAACATCTGAAGAACCTACCGCCAGTCCTCGTCAACACCCTGGCAAGGCTCTTCACACGATACCTGTCGGACTGCAAAGTACCAGCAATATGGAAAACTAGCAGGACTGTGTTGCTGTATAAGAAGGGAGATCCGCACGACATCGGCACCTATCGCCCTATCTGCCTGCTGTCTGTAGTCTACAAGTTATTCACACGTGTCATTCTGAATAGGATCGACCGAACGATAGACGAAGGACAGCCGTGCGAGCAAGCTGGGTTTCGAAGAGGGTTCAGCACAATCGATCATATCCACACCGTGGTCAGGCTCATTGAGGTGTCCCGAGAGTACAAGACGCCGTTATGCCTCACATACATCGATCTCAAGAAGGCCTTTGACTCTGTCGAAACGGTAGCGGTGATTGAGGCTTTGGGCAAACAAGGCGTCTCCACTCAGTACGTGAAGATCCTCAGTGAGCTCTACAAAGGATTCACGACTGTGATCACACCATTCTACAACAACGTCCACATCAACGTGAAGAGAGGTGTACGCCAAGGTGATACCATATCACCGAAGCTGTTCAACGCCTCTCTCGAGAACATCATGCGAACACTAGAATGGGACGACATGGGAGTGAAGATCGACGGCCGGCAGATACACCACCTTCGTTTTGCGGACGATATCGTACTCATAACACCATCTATCACCCAGGCAGAACGTATGCTGGCCGACTTCGATCATGCGGGAAGATCGGCTTGCAGCTGAACTTGACGAAGACGATGTTCATGAGGAATGGATACGTTTCTTATGCCCCATTTTCGCTCAACGGAACGAACATCTCTGAATGCTCCAGCTATGTGTACTTGGTCGGGAAGTCAACATGACCAACGACTTGAGTCCAGAGCTGGGCAGGAGGAAAGGAGCGGTTTGAGGCGCGTTCAAGAGTGCTGAAGAAGTAGTGAGGAGGACGAAGAACGCTTGACTCCGCGCCCATCTCTTCGACTCTACGGTTCTTCCTGCGTTGACGTACGCTTCAGAATTCTGGGCAGGATGAACATGCGGTTTGCGTCGCGCAACGAAGCATAGAGAGAAGGATGCTCGGGGTAACTCACTTCATCGAGGCGAGAGACGGCATACGGAGTTCCGAGCTACGTCGACAGTCGAAGATCAAAGACGCAGTCGCATGGGCCAAGTTGTCGAAGATCAGGTGGGCCGGACATGTAATGCGATTTCGTGACGACCGTTGGACGAGAGCCGTTACTGACTGGATTCCACGGGACGTCAGAAAAACACCAGGTCGCCCACTTTTGCGCTGGTCGGACTTCTTCGTCAAGTCCCTGAACGACCGATTCGATGCCCCTCGTGTTCCTCGAGCGAGCAGGACCCACTGGTCTACCATGGCACGCGACAGGGACGAATGGAGACGTTACTGGCGCCCGCTCGAGCAAATCGATGATCAACGGGACGACAGGTGATACAGGTGATTCAAAAAAGCCGCTTTGGAAGGCTACTGAGCGGCTTTTTCTGGGAAGCGATCAAAAGACATGTCCGGTACAGTAGTACCTTACCACTACGAAGAAATCAACGTGAAAGACTGATGCTCACTCGACGACGGTGCTAAAACCAGACTCATCGGCCCCAAGTTCGACTCCTCAATAATCACCCACTTCATGGATCACATCGGAGGGCCGCTGATGTTTCGTTAAACGATACAGTGAATATTCTGGAGCTTTTGGTTACAATTCTTCAATCTTCGCCAGACACTACGCCTTCCTTCGAATACAACACGACGCCGAGACTGCAAGATTGTACAGGTATAGTCAACCGACGACCTAATGGGCGAGTGGAACAACGTCACGTCAGGTTAAATCAACGGTGCAGTCATCCTTCGTGACATTTGTTTGTAAAATTGAGAGCCGTTTGTCCGTTGTAATTATAAATAACCTGTTCTTTATGTTCATAAGTTTGTTATATTTTATGTGGCAATTATCCCACGAAGGTCTTAAATGGTCGTAATAAATTATTATTATTCGTGAAGTCGGAAGAGAATAAAAAGAACCGCCATAGTCATGCTTTCAATGCGGAGGACGACAATGGGCCAAGATATGCAGCTTCATCTAGAAGAAATAGCCCGCAAAGCCGTCGGACAAAGGAGAGGTTTGTATAGGAATTTCCAGCGACGGAAGAGACCAGAAAGGAGACACAAGACAACAAATCATATGGTCATCGCCTCTGCATCGCCGTCCAGACCACAGAAATCGTGCATTTCGTTAGGAGGAACTCAACGAACAAAAAATAAGGATGCGCCTCGAAACCACAGCCGAGGTCACGCTGCTGAGCAATTCCGATTGGACCGCCATTGGTCGACCAAAGTTTCTGCCATAGGAAATCTCACTGAGATACGCCACCAACTCGCGACTCAACGTTCGAGGCCAGTACAGTGTAGCTCAGACATCGGGGAGCGGTAACGAGAAGGATTCTGTCATGTCGCCGACGCGTTTTCATTACTGGGACGGACTGGAGTGGAAAAGGAAGAGAAGATGGGGAAGATAATCGTGGGACCATGCGGTCCGCTTGCATTTTGCTTTACGCTTCGAGACGGCCGTTGTACTTATACCATCGTGTGGGTTGATTTGGGTTGAGTTTAGAGATTTCATGACGCGACCCTTTCTCGATTCACCGAAACCTCCAGAAGGCCACTGAATATGTAGAAGTACACAATAGTTGTATCGCGTATGGAACTGCGATGGTAGAGTGGGCATTGAGGGGGAGCGTGAGGAATGCTCGCGCGCCTTATCATATTCATCTCATAGAAGCTCGGCGCGCGAGCTTCCTTCAGTGCTCCCCTGCAACATTCCGCCGATCAAGCATTTGCCATTTGGTTGTGCCTTCATTTTCCTATTCCTTTTCACTCCTATTTGCTTACTCGCATGTTCCTGTTTCATATACTTACTCATTTCACTCATATACGCATGTTCCTATTAACTCATTTCACTCATAGTTTCCTCTATGTTATAATTCATCGGGTAATCGCTAAGCTGATTTATAAAGTGCTTCGGTTTAATTACCCAAGTTTGAGGTATATTGTCGCGGATAAAGTAGTGTCATGTACCGAGTGCTCGTGTCGTGCAAGAACAACCACTGAACCACTCAAATTTTTACAAGTTGAAGTGATTGTGCCAATGTTATACTTGAATTCGAGCTCTCTTTTGAACATACCCACTCTCATTTGCGCACCGGATCTTTTCCATTGCCCCATAGAAAGTATTTTGCAGCCTTAATTCACATTCGAGTACTCAAGATTTATGAAGGAGAGGACAGTGAAAGGGAACTGAAGTTACAAAAGACCTTTATACCCGCTATGATAGCAACGGTGTCAATGTTTTTGCATAGTGCCCAAAATCACCTCACACATACATGTATACTTTACTGTTTTGAGAACAGGAGACGACCCATACATTGATAAGGTGATGCAGTGTTTCTGCAATATACGCTTAAATCGGTTGAGGGAAATTCGATAGTTAAGAAACCGATTCAGCCTTTAGGAGACCTCACCACGTGCAGGATGAGGATTGGGAACAGTGGTAAACACCATCTCTAATACTTCTACGGCAAGGAAACGCGAGCTGATCGAAAGAAGGGAAAAACAGAAATCAGCAAGGTTACACAGCCTTGCCAAGGTTACTACAAGTTGAATGAACAATATGGGTGCCACTACTCCAAATTTCACGCTTGGAAAATCAGGGCTCAGTGCAGTGGATATCAAGCTTTCTTCTGCCTGGAGTGTTTCCAGACAAGCCACTGGTCTTGCTCCACCTTATAGGTTTTGTTGGTGTATTACGTGGTCTTTATTATCGACCATCTAAATTAGTATTTATTATTTGTTGACTGAAGTTGATAAAACAGTATGAATATAACATTTCGATAGGCCATCTCTATTGTAGATGCTACCCAGCATAAATTACTAATTATTACAACAAAGAAAAATTGATAGCTTCCCTTCGAATCCTTTTAAAATGCTGTTCCCTAACATCTTTGGACATTGTCCAACGCGGCAGACAAAGTGTCCCCCAGCATCATCGGAGATTGTCGCCAACATGTTAATACAGTGAAAATTGTCAGCTAAAAGGCTATTATATGCAATGAAATTTTTAGATTTGTCAGAAATGTAAAAAAATACACTTAAATCCCACTATGCATGTATCTATTCCTCACAACGATCTAAAGCTTCTAGACTTTGCCCGTAGAGCTCTCTCATATATGCTGTGAAAGTTTCCAACATAAAAGCGTTAGAACCTTAGCACGAGATTCACTACTGTAAGTGATAGAAGTTGTTCGCCCTATGTTGTTGAGATCGATCTCGTGATTGCAGGCTGCGACTACAGGGAGCGACGGTAGGGGGAGACGAAGTGGAGTGCCCATGGGAGCCGATGGCGAGGCTCGCACCGTCCCGTCCGTGCGGCATCCACTGGCCGTCGTCTAGGGAGCTATATTCTGTTCCTAGTGAAGAATCGTGTTATCACTGTGTTCACGCAGGTCACCAGCATTCACTGGTAGCAGTGAGTGGTTCGCTGCCGGTCCTGTGGATCGGATCGTGGATGTACAGTGGCGGCAATATATCTACAGACGCCAACTCTCCACGTGGTGTTTGGCCATAACTTTGGAACTTTCCTTAACAATGTCAACGCTACCAAGCCGTAATGGCACCAGAAAAAGGCACCTTTTCAAGGACCAAGTGGCAAGGAGTCAGTAGTGGCATCACTTTATTCTAGCTCTTATGTAGTTTGATATTGTATGAGCAGTATTCTCATCTAGGCCGTCGCAGACACACCACAGCCGCACTGCAGTGCGGTATTGGTGTTGTCGTGCACCACGGCTGCTACGACCCCTGATTGTGATCGCATGTAGTATGATTGTCGATTTCTGTCGAGTAGTAGAATTGTGCTTGATTTTTTGCAGGGCTTGAAGCCACCGCAGTTTCAAAGCGCGGCGGTACTTTGCCGCATGGCGGCATAGGCGTCGCCATATCATGGATGCACTGTCACGCCCCCAGCACAGTCTGATAAGTTGATGCAGCGTTTTTGCGCTTACGGAGCACATTAGAGACAAAATAGACAGCGAACAACCTGTTCCATTTATGCGAAGGCACATCTTTTGGTGCATCTTTTGGTGCCCAGATGCTGCACATGTGCTGCCCTGCTGCTGTTTTCCGGAGATTTCTTCGCCGCTTGCCCGTCGAGTGTGCCATCCGCACTGAAGGGTCCCACAGCGAAGCTACAGTGCGCTGTTATGGAGGTTATTTTGTCGCCCAGACACAGTAAGAGGTTCGCAATCATCTGTTCACTCCTCCTTCGCGTGTTTGAACCTTTTACTTTTCACTATTAACACTAAGTATCTCCAGGAGCATCACCGAAGGGCAGACAATGGATGTAGGAAGTCTAGAAGAACAATGTTAGGTTACTTGGTGATTGAAGGTTACAGGTTTTTTTTTGTTGATCAAAGGCAACTGCATTTTTTGTTGATTGAAGGTTGCTGCGTTCCTTTCCGTTCGTTTTAGTTTTTTGGCACTATTCAACATGTGCCGCGCCACCCCTCAATTTTTTTCTAATCGTTCAAAATCGTTCCAACGTTGCCTAGGGAGGTTTTCCTACGCGCTGATTTCGAATCTGATGTCCGTTTTTCAAAAGGTCGCAGGAGACCATTCATATTGTGAAAATTTCAGGAAGGATAAGCTAAAGATGTTCAGGATGGTATTGTAGAGGATAATCAAATTTCGTTGCTGAAACCGGAACACACTCTGGAGCGTCCCAACATCCTGAGCGAAACCTTGCAGCATGTTGGTAGATATTTCAAGTGGTTCCTTCTCTTATATATGTGTAGTGTGTCACAATTACTTGGTATTAGATATCAAGCACACATCACAGGACAATAGGGGAGTTCTAACGTTATTGTTTGCACCGGGACAAGTTGCCCCGTTTTGTCAGAGTGGAATCTGAATGCTACCATGGATGCCATATGCAGTACTCTTCGAGGCATCACTTCCCGTCTCGACAGCCTGTTCTCAATGGTCAGAGATTTGAAGCAAGACACACATATTCTACTGAAAAGATCTGCTTCAAAATCATCTTGTGCATTCTGCTCGGTGAATGACAACGTCGATAAACAACTGAGTTCATTCTGTCACCGTTATCCCGACGCCACCACCAGACCTATGAAAATTTCTTAATTGCATTTATGCCAGCGCTGCTTGCGCCACGAGCACGGGGCAGCAGTCTGCGCGGTGACGATAGCACGGTGCAGCGACTGTCGTGAACCGCAAAACACAGTCCTATGTGCTGGTCATCCTATCAAGGCGATCAAGGTATAGACGCGCGCAACCACTCGTGGATCATCTGCTGCCTGTATACTCTGTCGTCATCCATCGCGCCGCCGCTCGTCTCCGCCTGCTTGGTCTACTCGACATAGTCCCGTAACTGCCTCACGTCTACAATCGCCCATTCCCTGTCTTCCCGGCCTACACATTCGCTGTTTGCTGTCTTCCGACCTATTATATACTACTCGACTACCGTAAGTGACTATGCACATTATTCGCGATGTCACTGATATCAGTCTACAAGTCGATGGTGTCACAAAGCGACCATATATAATGTACGAATGTAAATAAAAATGTATCCTAATCAATGAGCTTGAAGCAATCGGTTAAACTTATCAGGAGGCTGATCAGTGGAAATGTTTATGCACGTTTCGCCGCGAGCCGGCATAAGAGCGTAACCAAAGGAGGCTGGAGGCTTTTTGCTACTGAACGGACGGCTCCTCAATCATGGGCACAGGCCCACGTCGCAATACTCCAATAAGTGGTCCCTCAATATCTTGGTGCGGCGACCGGATCAGATGGTTGGTAAGCGCTCAATATCCCGTTCATCGCTAGAGTGAAGAACTACTAAAGTTACGACACATTAGGACACAAAACGGTAGCCACATCCTCGCCGAATCCAATTCTACATAAAGGGTCAATACGAGGTACAGTTAACGCCAACGGTAGCCAGCCAGTCAAATTGAACCCCATTTTGGCTTTGGGGGTTGTTAACCCCGTCTCAGAGGCTTAGAGAGATATCGAGTGAGCTGAGACCAATTATCTCTTCAGGTACGATCCTTAGCTTACCTTCCTTGATTGGCTCTCGGAGACCTCGTCATAGGTTTCTCCACGTGGTTCGACAAACTACGCCACCCGCCACCAAATAATTGGACAAAGCAACCGCCTGAAGGAGACTCTGTCGCCAACCGCCAGTCGTACCACGGACACGGGAAAACCGTCAGCCCGCCAACGCGGTAAATCCGTCAGAACCAGGAAAGAAGAGGGAGCATAATGCTTGAAAACCAGGTCGATTAACAAAGGGTCCTTCCAGCACCATAAGGTTAGAATTATCGTTCCCGTTTTCTTGGTACCTTCAAGTCCCCATTACAGGTAAGATGATTTCGGGTAGATTGTGGAGGTGATGCTCGTGGTTGCAGACTCGAGCGCCGCGACGACAGCGAACGACGATAGAGGGAGACGAAGCGGAGCGCCCATGGGAGCCGTTGGCGAAGCTCAGACTGTCCCGTCCGTACGGCATCCACCAGCCGTTGTCTTGTGAGCTATATTCCGATCCGATAAAAGAGTGTTATCTTCTGTGCTACGCAGTTCCATTTACTCTATTATGCACTGGTCATTTGTAGCAACCGGACTACCTTTCTCTCCAATTTGTGGACTTCTTCATTCCTGATATTGAGCGGATCGCTGTTGTTTGGTCTCCAATTTGATCTCGCAAGTGGACATGAACACCACTGATACAACCATACTATGCACTCATTCCTCTCGAGGTGTGTTCAATCTGGTGCCTGTGTCATTTCGAAAACTGTGCGACTGCCCTGAACTGTGAGGGCAGTTTTAACTGTCACTTTTAACTTCTTTTTCTCAGAAAAAAATTGCCTTTGTTTTGCAATTCTATTGAGAACACCTGTTCTGTAACTATCTTGTAAAATCTTGTGAAGTAACGTGTGAAGTTGAACACATTTGATTGGCATAGATAAGGTAGACACTGAGAGCATTTTCTTCGAACGCTCAATTTTACGAATGAAACACTTACTTCGTCAATATAGGAAGCATTGAAAAATAATTTCTCCACGCGCTCGTTCAAGCGATGAATTGCAATTTCTTCAGGCGAACGATCACTGATGTGCTAAACAGTTAATGATGACATGAATATATGTAGCTCAAGAATAGCTCAGTAACATCAGGACCCTAACGGAATACAATTTTCCTCATTATGAATCAAGTGGAATAACTTCTCATTGTCGAGTTCTTTGGGAAGGTCCCATTACATACTACAAGCCTTTTGAGGTTATGATGTCCGTTTGCCACCAAAGGCAACCATCCTCTTTTTGGGAAAAAGGAAACTGTGCAATGCCAACTACTTTACTTTGCATCAAAACTGCTTGCAAACAATTTCACTATAAGAGGCAAATGCGCTCCCCCGTGTGCGTTTAACAGCACATCTTTGGCTTTGATATCGGTTTCGGCGCACCAGTCCGCTTTGCGCTTAGCAGCGCAGGTGCCAATCTCTGCATGTAAGCTCTTGGTATGTAACAGCTCTGCTTTTTTGAAATTCGTGCTTCGGGTGTTACTTCGATTTCACCAAACTTTTGACACTTTTACAAGTTATCGCACCGCTCTGTTTTGGGGGGAACGTTAGTTATTTGCTTATAAGGCCTAAAAGTGCGCCAGAAGGCGAAGGCTGTCGCTTTTTGCAAAAAATAATCCAGAGATGATGTTAGAAAGAAAGCAGTTGGCCTTGCTCAGTTGAAGAGATGCTCACATACCTTCCTTCTATTCAAAATAGATACGTTCCATAACCGTGATAGCACTTAACCTAGCACCTATGAAAAGGCATCCAAATTCCAAAAACGGCTTCTTTTGCGTCCCTTGTCACTTGGCAGCAAACCGAAACCGGACAAGCAATTACCTTCGCAGTAGTTCTTCTGGATGCGATCCTATACAAGACTAGTAATAAAGCCGAAGTTATTGCTAGCGCCGTCAAGTATAATCTTCCGATCATAACCAACCGCATCCCCTGAAAAATGAGCTCTCATTTTAACCAAGGTTGCGTCTGCGAAAAAGAGCAAAACTGTTACCGCCTGCTAGACAAGCATCTTCTACACTCAACGAATGTTCCACGCCGCTGAATCACATAATCAAACAGAGAATAACCTTCGCTATTTAGTGCTACCTATACAGGGTGCGACAAAAGTTCTTGCGCACTCCTGTTTTAGAATTTTTATATAGGACGAACCAACCCCATTAACCAAGTTTTTGCGCATTATTATAAGTACACCCTTGCTCTCTTATATGCCAACTTTCCGATCTTGAAGGTGCTATTGTACGAGATGACAAATGTAAAATGTTTGCGCACTGCAATGGTGAAGTTGCACATCGAGGGAGTGCTGGCTTCGGAAATCCCTACAAGACTCGGCATCTCGAAGCGGACAACTTAAAGCAACTTGTAACGATTGGAGGAAACTGGGACAATGGAAGACAGACCAAGATCTGGTCGGCCGAAGACCGCTACTGCTTCGAAGGTTGCCAAAGGGATCAGAGAGAAGGTTGTCGTAACACTAGAAGATCAATGAGAAAGCTAGCTCAGAAGGAAGGAGTTTCCGAGCATGCCGTCCGGCGAATAGTTAAAGCGAAACTTAGGATGCGTGCTTACAAAATCCAGAAAGCGCAGCTTCTAACAGATTCTGTGAGGGCAGAAAGGGTACGAAGATGCAGAGCCCTAATGAAGCGCTTCGATGCGGCACGCTACCGGCGCATTGTCTTCACTGACGAATCTCTCTTCACTATTGAGCAATTTGTAAACCATCAAAATTACAGAATTCTTGCCGCAGACATGGAAGAGGCCAATCAGCATGGAAGAATAGCTCAAAAATCATCATTTCCCAAATCTATCATGGTTTTTGCAGGGATTACTTCAGATGGGAAAACTCCTCTGGTTTTTGTAGAAAGCGGAGTCAATATCAATAGTCAGAGTTACTTAGAGAACATACTGAAGAAGGAGGTTCTTCCATGGGCACACTTACACTTCCAGAATCACGATTGGACTTTTCAGCAGGATTCTGCCCCAGCTCACAAAGCTAAAGCGGTACAGCAGTGGTGCGCGAGCAATTTCCCGGATTTCATATCTGCCTTGCAGTGGCCTTCGCACAGCCCAGACCTCAATCCAATGGACTATGCAGTCTGGTCTATCTTGAAGAGCTAGGCCTGCGCTACTTACCATAAGGATATTGCGTCGCTACGACGAGCCCTGGAAAAAGCCTGGGAGGAAATCGACGAAGAGGTCCTGCGTGCCGCCGTGGAAGCATTCGCGGAAAGACTGAAGGCGTGTATTCGTGCAAAAGGAGGGCATTTTGAAATATAATTGTTTTTATATATGTAACTTGTCTGCAGTAATGAATGTTAATGATTTCGTCCCATTTGCTTGAAAGCAATTGTTTATGCCATCAAATATTTGTGCGCAAGAACTTTTGTCGCACCCTGTAGTCACGAGTCCGAACGTCTTTCAGCCCAAACGATGCGAATCGCAAATTTTCTAACAGCCTATCAAATCTAATTTTCTAATTTCGTTTCTAATAACCACGTACTTCACGTTCTCATATAGAGACTGTTTCCACAAATACGGAAGCTTCAAAGGCCTGGGAAGATAGCATTATCTGACGCTCTCAGGAAATTAGCTCTTCGAAGTTTGAAGCATAAAACGACTACCGCTCTAATTGTAAGCTACGCAGAACGAAAATACCCGTGCACATGCTGCCTCTTCTTTAGGGTCTCTTTCTAACATTGTGTTGGCAAAGTCTAATAAAAACCCTCATTGAATGAGTGAATGGCGAGTAGTTTCTCAAGTATAAATTCGACCTAGTGAGCGTCGGTTAAACGTGATTGGAATAAAATGTTATACATTTTACAACTCATATCTCATATCATTGCTCAACACACAACGAAACTGAAAATTTTACGCTGACTTTCATCGGAGGTTACCGTGGAGCGTACGATAATATCATAGTTATCGCACAAACAACTTTTCACAGTAAATAATTGGCTCGTCCTGGTGTTCCAGCGAACAAAAATCTTAGACGCGTTTTCGTTTCGAAAAACCACGAAAACTTTCGGTAGTCAATAGGTAGCGAAAGATTAAGTATGCGACTGCGGTCTGCTTCCTTTAGTTGAATCTGTGTAACTAGGTTGAACGAAAACGAGAGACGTGGTTTCGAAATTCGTTATAAGTCACAAAACTAGTAACTTTTCTCAAAATTCCTAATCATTTTCACAGTTCGCTCTTTTCCAACTCCTCAAATATAGCCAATTTCATGATGAGAAATCTATATCACTATCTCAAAAAAGCAGAGGCAGTATATAGTCGTAGCATGCTCTTGACCAAGGTTGGATCAAAAAATTATTAGGTCAATTGAAACATCAAGCAAGTATAGAGCTCCGATTGTAATGGGTAAAATAGTGCGTGGTATCGTAAGCAAAGCAGCTATGGCTCCTTCTATACAATACCTTGACTCCATCCAAACTCTCGCCTTGGAAGGTTTCTCGCGAAATGCAGTAGTAGAAATAAGAAAACTTCTCGAAAAACATACTGTACTGCCTTTGCGAGTTCTCCTTTCTTGGGACCTATGTTTGCTGTTATAGTCGTAGTAGGCTTCTGTGCCAGTTGAGGTTGGTAGGTGGATGGAAAATTCATTCGCCTAACGTTTTTACCTATCCGTCGTCTTCAAAGGTGCGGGATCCACCGCAAAAAGGCTGTGACCTGGTAACCAGCTCTTGATGTTAGTAGGTGCAAGATGGAGTCAGAAATTAATTGGCCTAAATATTCCCGACACAGAAATGCATCTGTCATCAAGAGCTGGTTGCCACCTCGTAAACTCCCGTACGGTGGATCCTGCGGTCTCAGAAGACGAGGATAAGTCGAAACGTTAGGCGAATAAATTTTTGATCCACCTACTAATCTCAATTGGCACAGAAGCCTAGCACGACTATTAGGTTGATGCAAAAGTCTTGCAACACTTTTGCAACATTCTTCAAAATAACAGCAATTTACTGAAGCAAAATCTCAGTCAACGATATAATCATCATTCATATGACTCTTTCGGGCAACTTCTCAGTTCCTCTACGCCAGAACTCTGGGAGCTGTGACGAAAAAAATTGGCCGACCTCCATTTCCAGTTCGTCTCGGTTGTCGAATTCCATATCTCGAAGGTGTTGCTCTAAGGACTCGAATAAGTGATAATCTGAAAGAGCAAGGTCTGGAGAATAAGGTGGGTGCGATAGAACTTCCCAGCCTAAATCCTGAATTTTATCACGAGTTGCTCTTGCAACATGAGAACGAGCGTTGTTACTCAAAAGGTAGACTTTTCCCTTTCAGGGCGTTTTTATCGCATGACGGGAAATTCTACCGCACCTACCGTACTCTCCTCACCTTGCTGATTTAGATTATCACTTATTCAGGTCCTTAGAGCAACACCTTCGAGATATGGAGTTCGACCACCGAGATGAACTGGAAATAGAGGTCGGCCAATTTTTTTTTCGTCACAGCTGCCGGAGTTCTGGCGGAGAGGAATTGAGAAGTTGCCCGAAAGCTGAGGAAGAGTCATATACCTGAATGGTGATTATATCGTTGACTGAGATTTCGTTTGAATAAATTGCTGTTATTTTGAAAAGTGTTGCAAGATTTTTGCACCAACCTATTATAATAGCAAACAAAGTGGAGGTTAACACGCGACTTTGTCGACCACCTTGTTGACCTAAAGGTTAGCAAAACCTGATGGGATTGAGAAACTGTGATGCATCCTCTTATAGGCCATATCCTGCTCTTTCGAACGATGTCGGAAATTCTTCGAAAGATTTCCAACGAAAAGTTTTACACGTCGGGGAATTTTGATAACGCTTTCTTGACAAAAGTTATAAAAAACGACTGGCATGAAAAAATAAACATACTATCTGATAGACCAACAAATGTTCTATCGCGTCGTGTTTACAGTTGATGGAAAGCATTCGGCAGAAAGGCAGCACAAGCATTCAAATATTATTGTTTTCTTTGAGATACCCCACTAAGTAAACACAAACCAAGGAAAACCAAAACAAACTGTATACTGTCTTATAGAGAAATTCGTCTACTTTCAGATGGTGTATACATTTTTGCCAGAAGTCTCGAAACGAAGCAGGGAAAATTCACTGTCGGTGGGCTCAATTTTTCTCAGTTTTCATTTCAACTTCAATGATCAAAACGTTATCAAAATTTCAACGATTCCGCGAGAAACCTCCCGAGACGCTACACATAGTTGGATGGAGTTAAGGTATTGTGTAGAAGGAGCAGGAGCTGCTTTGCCTACGGTACCACGCAGTATTTAACCATTTAGTATTTAACCTAGTCGGAGCTCTATACCTGTTTGACGTGACAATTGAGGGAGAACCAATGAAAATACGAACTGTGTAGAAGGCGAAAACTACTCAACATTGAGTAATTATGAATAAAAGCATTCGATGGATGATAGGTACCAAAGGAGTAAATAGGGGATAGCGGTTTGCTTCCTTCAGTTGAATCTGTGTAACTAGGTCGAACTATTACAACTTCCGCGGGTACTCTGTCTGCAAGTAATATTCCTTTCGATTTCTACTCTAATCGATTTGTTACGGTAGCTGTCAGTGATGATTACATTTAATCTATTCCATGTACTTTTTGTTTCTAATTTGTACCATCTGCCGCGCAAAATTTAACAGTATCAACGGACAACAGAATTCAGGAACTCTTGTCTCAGGATGTTGCGGTTGTGTTTAATTGTGGCAAATACTGATAAGTGTAAAGATGAATAAATGAATAAATAAATAAATAAAGATAAAGAAGAAAAGATAAATAAATAAATAAAATGTAAAGCTTCTCGAGCCTGCTTAACCATTAACTGCTGAACATAACAACGAAAGGATAATACACGTGCTTGAAGTACAGCAAGGCTTTTTAGTTACATTTTGAACTATACAAATGAGTAAGTAAAGTAGGCCTTGTATGAAAATACATACAGTAGTGGCCAACAACATGTGTCACTTTTCATTTTTACACACAAATAGTTGAAATCGAAAAGAATCTGATACCAATCGACAGTTCTGACGACTCTGTTTGATAATATGTCGAAACATACCGTTGTTGCGAATTCTGTTTTTCGAGTATTTTATAGTGATCTTCAAATGTTTCTGACAACATATTTTGATAGAGCATGGTCAAATCATTTTCGGCTACCCTGTATACTGTGTTACGAACACTTGATTTAGATCGCCGCTAAGTTATAAATTTTTCTGAGCGAACGTTTTGTTGGTCAAAAATTTCAAAAATTTTAAAACCATGTTTTAAACAAATTTCTATACCTTTCTAAATTTCTAACTAAATTACTAAAGATTTGGGAATGTTATAAGGAATGGTTCGCTCTTGAAAGTGCCTTTTTTTGTTTCGGGGCCCGTCTCTTATCTTGTGAGAAAAATTACTTCCAGAACTGAGATTACGTTGACTGTTATATTCAAAAAAAAACCACACAAATTGACAGATCAAAGTCCTTTAAAAATATATCGCTTTAATTGATACACGCTGTAGGCTACCACTGCTACCCTGCTACCAGTGCAGTGTATGTGTTTTTATTATCAAAGGAACCATAAATTTACTGTGAACCGAGAAAAATTGTCTCTTGTTCTCTTCTCTTGATTTTTTTGAACATTACAGTTTATGCAATCTCAATTCTAAAAGGAATTTTCTCACAAGATAAGAGACCGGCTCCAAAGCACAAAAAACGTCATTTTAAGAAAGAATCATTTTCTACAACATACTAGAATTTTATTTAATTTAGTTAGAAATTTAGAAAGTATAGAACTTTGTTTGAAACATGTCTTCGAAATTTGAACAATTTTCGACCAACAAAATCTTTGCTCAGAAAAATTTATAGCGGCGATCTGAATCAACTGTTTGTAACACATTATGCAGGGTGGCGGAAAAATGTATGCCGCCTTCTTTTACACCATAGCGGAGCTCCGGTACTTGGGATTTTCTATCGATCCATAGAAACTTTGACATGCCAAGCCTTGTATTCGATAGCCACTCGATATTGGATTACGGACTTCGTTTCAGCGACAATGGTTGTCCCTCATCTGAAGAGACTCGCGATTATCGAGTTGTGCCGTGCAGGGTACTCCACGAATGACATTCCAAATTTGCGAGAAGGGTATCTCCGAACAGTTCGGAAGACCGTGGCTCGATATCGTTAAGGGCTCGGCACACTCGCTGGAGCGGCGAGCGACGGCGGCAGCGGCAATGATGAAAGATAGGGGAGTATCGATCCGGCGGCGTCGCTGGCAACTTGACTGCGATGCCGCCGGAGAGGGGGGTACGCATACTTCGGCGGCGGCGGTGGCAGCGGCGACATTGCCGACGACGCCGCTGCCGACGCCGCCGAGGGAATATTTTTTTCATTTTTATGGCGGCGTCGCCGGCGACGTCCCCTGGGACGTGGGCCCGATGCAATTGATGCGCCTACTACCACTGCACAAAGAGGACGGTACACCGTCCTAGATCAGTAACCAGAGGATTCCAATTCATTTTTTCGTGTTTTTTGTATTTTCTTGACTTTTTTCGTTTTTTTCTTTTTTCCATGATTTCGTCGCTGTTTGGGTGTATGAACGCCTTTGGTGCCAGCGGCTGCGGCAGCGGCAGTTGGTGGGAGGAAAGTCGCTCCTCCCACCAACTGCCGCTGCCGCCGACGCCGCTGGCACGAAAAAGTGTGCCGAGCCCTTTAAACAAGACCAGATATTGATCGACGTGGTCGGCCAACAACGGTAACCGCATCAAGAAAGGTGGTGATATGATTAGGGAGAGGATCTACCATAATCGAAGGAGGTCGTCGAGGAAAACGGGAACTGAGCTGGGAATCAGCCGATCAAGTGTGCGAAACATTGTGGTTGGAAAACTAAGGTTCAGGAGCTACGAGCTGCAGAACTGCCATGCATTGTCAGAGGCGTGTAATCGAAAAAGGATTGAATGTTGCCGAAATCTTCTGCGTCGCGCCGCTGGCCCGACTGAACAATTCTAGTTGGATTGCCTTTTGAATGCTGTTGGAAATCCGCCAGTTATTTGGAAGATGAGATTGTCCTTTAAAAAATGTTACGAGTCCGTTTTGAACAGCTTTTTTGGCCACCCTGTAATAATTAGACCATGCTTTATCAGAACATCATCTCAGTTTGACCGCCCGCTCAGCGATTTTTGAGATATTTTCGTTTGAAGTAGCATATGAAAATCACTTCAAAATATTCTTGAAAGGCGCAGAATTTGTAACAGCAGTATGTTTTGACATATTTTCAAATAGAGTTGAACTATCGAACTATCGGTATCAGATTCTTCTCGATTCAGCTATTTGTGCATAAAAATGGAAACTGACATTTCTTTTTGACCACCACTAGAAGGTGCGGACAAATCTGGATAAATGCGACTCTATTTTTTGAGCAAAATCACAAGCATATGATAAAATTAAAATCCTCGAACCACACTCACAGGGATTATTCGTGATTACATAATAATTATTCAGCGACCTCTTCAGAAGACCGCATCCCAAATTTGTGAGTGCTGCTTCAATGGCAGCTCGAAGAGATGGGGCACTATGGTGCCTCGTCTTGCTAGCAAACTTCTCAACTAGGTTTGAAACGTAGTACTCCATGGAATTCGAACAGGGGCTACTGAGGGCCAGAACTCCTTGCATTCCGCCTCCGACATCTAAAGACAGCGTCTGTCGCAGCCTTGCAGTGTAGAGCTTATATAGCAGCTCTTCCCGTGCAATTCGGCGCATTGACCTTTCTGCACACGTATAGAGCGCTATATGTACAGGGTGCGGCAAAAGTCCTTCAACACAGATACTTGACCGTGTAAACGGCAGATCTCAGGCAAATGAGATGAATTTCGTAACATTTATTGCCTTTGACCACACACCACACACATCGCACATATAACAAAGCATATAGCTCTAGAAAGGACCTTCTTTCGCACGAATACAGACCCTAAGTTTCTTGGGGAACGCGTGTACGGTGGCACGCAGAACATCTTCATCAATTTCCTCCCAGGCTTTCTTCAAGGCTTTTTTGAGAGAATAAGTGCTCGCGCGGGATGTTGCGCAGGCTTTGCTCTTCAATATGGACCAGATTGAATAATCCATCGGATTAAGGTCCGAGCTATTCGGTGGCCACTTTTTTGATGAGATGAAATGAGGAAAATTGTCGGCGCACCACTTCTGTACGACTTCGGCGCTATGGGCGGGTGCAAAGTCCTGCTGATAGGTCCGAGTGGTGTTTGCGAAGGGCTAAGAAAGCATTCCTTTCTTCAAAACGTCTTCCAGGACTTGAGGCTGTCGATTTTCCCGGACGCGTCGGTGAACCTGCGTGCCGCCGTAGACTCGTTTCTCAAGAGTCTTAAGGGCATTGCACACTCTGCGATGCCCTGTCCGGCGTCGTCTGCGGCGGGTGGGGATAGGACCGGCGCTCCGCCCACCACCCGCCGTCGACTACGCCGGCGCCGCACGAAAAATGCCCGGCGCCATTCCCTGGTGCGGCGCCGGATGCGACGTCGTCGGTGCCGTCGCAGTGGCCGTCACCGCCGCAGAGTGTGCAAAGGCCCCTCCGGCGGCTGCGGCGCCGGCGCCGGATGCGGCGTCGTCGAGCCAGCGCGGCCCTATGTTTCATCATAGCCGCAGACGATGCCGGACAGGGCATCGCAGAGTGTGCAATGCCCTTTAGGGCCTGTATTCGTGCGAAAGGAGGTCATTTCGAAACTTAGATGCTTCGTTATATGTTTGTGCTCAAAGGCAATAAATATTGTAAATTTCATCTCTTTTGCCTGAGATCTGCCGTTTACACAGTCAAGTATCTGTGTTGAAGGACTTTTGCCGCACCCTGTATACATGCAGATGTCCAGTTGAGGGAAAATTTCCTCTGCCGTTGTTCCGGATCATCTATTAGGTCGTCGAAAAAGTTTCGCGCCACTTCTGCCATTCTTTTCAAATTTGTTTCTCTTTTTTATTCCACTCGACATCCGACATATTCATGCATGACTTCCATCAACAACATGTTGTTATTTACTAGATAAATTTTGAACTCTCCTCGTATAGAATTTCTAGAGTTTTGATGAAAAGAATTCGGCGAGCCACGTTTTGAGGTACTCTCACTCGTCGAGCTGGTTCTCCAGTAACTGAATGGAGAACGACTGGAACAAATATTATTTCGTTGGGGCAAGGTTCGACGAATGTCACGAATAGGTCAGTATAGGTCATCGGAGACTTTGAAATTTTTTCCAAGTGTCCTTCTCGACAGGTGAATGCGCGTCATTGTGGCTGAAGAAGTTCTTCCATGATCTGCAGGTAGCATCTTTTAGCGAATTCCTCATTTGCAGTTCAGCTGCACATCGATAATCACTCATTTCGGGTGGAGTTGCGGATTTGGAAATTTTCGCTGGTTTGCTGCAAGCGAGTAGCACGCGATTTGGTGTGTGATTGGTGCACACTACCCAATCCTTATTACCACTAACCAAATTGACGGGCGAATAAAAATTCCTTTGAAAACGAGGTGGTTGTGCATGCACCCGTCACCAGCTGTAGATGGTGGCCGCTATAGCATGCCACATTCATGTGCCGTATCTCCTCGCTTGTCTAATGCCTCGGAGACGGGCAGCTTGTGCGAAAATATGTAATAGAATCAGCTTCTACGCACGTTCTACAAATGTTGCCGCTCTTGAAACGCGAATGAGATTTCCTCGCCAGTTTAAGATAACCCTCTTCGGACTTTGTGGAAATGTTGCACCTTGCCACAACACAATGAACGGTCGATAACGCGTATCCGAATAATCGAATCGTCTCAACCAGCGTACATCCAGTGTTCCACCATACAATGCGGAACCCCTAACTAAGCGACGGTATGCGATTTGAATTGAAATTCGTCCGAATTCAGCTGCCGCACCCTGTACGTATTCGTAGTTGTCGGTATCTATCATCTCCATATTGGATTGCAGCCAATTCAACACGGAAAGCGTGACAATCTTTTTAACTGCAGAATTTGAACTCGAGCGCCTGTCTCAGGTTTCGGGGTACCTTCCTCGGAATATCTTGGACCATCTTATTATTGCCAATCGTCTTGGCACATCACCAGTTTGACAAACGCAATCATTTGTCGGACTTAATTTGAATACGGACCGAGACGGTGCTCCTTAAGAATTCTGATTGTGAACAATGGCTCGCGTATTTTTTTCGACCCAAAAGAAACTCCATTGAACAAAGACAATGGGTTTCTAGTTGTTGGTTCTAGAAGGAGGTGTTATGCGATTTAGAACAACTAAGTCCTCTGTTTTCTTAATAAGTGGGTGCAAATGAGTCTGCAAATTTCGCTTCCCACTTAACTAAGCACGTCAACAGCTATTATCAGTACCCACCGGACACTGCCACACGCAAACTATGACCTGTTCCATTTGTTATCGAAACAGAGAACAGATAAGCAGTTCAACAAGTTGGAGCACCTTGAATGGTGTTTCAGTGCACTAGAGCTTCAGACTTCTCTATCTTGAACGTTCAGCAATGGTACACTCAGGGTGCCGCGGCTAAATGCGGACCGACTTCAATTTGAATTTCCCGTCACAACGTGATTTCGGCAAAGCTCCTGGTTTGCTTAGTGAAGGCCAAAAGCTCCTAGCATAAAACCACATAGTGGTCTTGATGCTGCACACAAGTGCATGTAGAGATTTATCAATTGCTCAATGGAATGAATGAGATGAGGAATTTTGGAAAAAAAAACATTGCAGAAGTGGAGAAACTCCCCCACCAATCTGCAGATTAGAAATTGCTCTGCAGTTTGTACCGAGAACTATTTTAGAAGAGACATGCCTACACAAGCGGTGCACAAACATATTACGATAGGCAGTTTATATTCAGTCACGCTATCGAACTTATGGTTTTCCCATCGTTCACTCCAGTGGGGTTGCCAGTGTTACACATACTATGATTTATACGAAACGGTGAAGCTTCAAGATTCTTGGACTTAAAGCATCCACGGGTTACCTTAACGAGTAAAATCCAGATATATGTATCTATACTAGCAGATAGATCCCTTGTCGTTAGGTGTTCTGTCTTTCACGATCCTCACATACGTACATATTTTAGTCAGGCGCTATTTGTAAATATACCATTTTCACTTTGGATTGGACACCTTTCAAATCACGTCGGACGTTTTTCAAACCACGTCGGACGTTTTTTAAACCAAATTGGACACTTTTCAAGCCAATTTAGTTTTAAAACGTTTGACGTGGTTTGAAAAACGTCCAAATCAAAGTGAAAATGGTATACATAGTTTCGTCAGCCAGACGAGTATTTTTGTTAGCGCCAAGTCACAATGATGTTCTCCAAACCTGTGACACCTTCGGGAAACTTGTGAAAATTTGGGTGATATTTTATCACTTATCACCATCGATAGTCAACGGATCATAATGGTAACGGGTAACGAACACAAGCGGTTTTCCTGTTGTTAGCCTTCACGATCAATTGATGGTAATGTTCACGTAATAGCCCATTTGTGACTGCTACACCAAACAGAGGCAATTCCTCGAAAACAGCAAGCGATTTGCTATCGCTGTTCTGAAATTTCGATCAATTGTTGGCGTTCACCACAGCTCTCGTCGTCAGCAGCAGCTTACGCATTAATCCTCCATCGGACTAATTTCGCTCGCACACCTGGGTCATGTTTGCTTGATTAGTTTATCATTCCTTTCAATTAGTTGCTTTGCTGTCATCTAGCTGAATCGCGAACGAAAGTGTTCGCGAACATAATTTTGCTGTGTTTCGCATAACTCAATGTTGGATTATTCTAACTTAAAATGTTTCTGCAGAGTGTAGTTTAGTAACGCTCGCATAACTCTAAAACTGGGCCCTGCGAAAAAACACGTGAAAAGGCAACCGTCTCAGTAGATAGAATATGTAGGTTATCGACAGGGAACTAGGCTCGTTTGAAATAACACAGGTATGTGCTCTAAGTTCTCTCTTCTTGAAAACTCGGCATGATGTCATAAGTAGGAAAGCATTGAAAGCGTTTTGGATTCCCGTAAGGAATCCTTGCGTGAACAACCGGAATGAGTGTCTCTTGATAATCCATGACTTCTTACCGTTTACACCGTTCTGTGGATTTCGGACTGACCAATATGACTCAGTCGCATCAACTGTCAACCAGAGCTGGCTGCCCCGACGGCACCGGTTGCCGGTGGATCACGGGGTAAAAAGGTAGAGGTAAAGGGGTCAGCGTTGAGCAGAGACGCGGCGCAGCATCCCTGTTCCAATCAGAATAGTAGAGGCATGGTGAATGCGTGTTTAGCCTATACAATGACCTGCGGGGCCACCCGCTATACCAAGTCAGTGTTTACTTTACCTTTAGTCTTCTTTTACTTTTCCTCAAGTGCAGTTTCATTTCGTGTTCCCTACAGGTCAGGGGTACTAGGGTACATCTCATAGTCAGGTAATCTGGGGGGTCATTAACCAATTCACGCTAACGAAGACCAACAGGTCTAATCGTTAGGCCGTTCAATATGTAGATGTATGTATATTAAATCCAACCAGCTCGAAAGGCAGAAGAAAAATGAAAATATTGCCTACTGCCTTCGACATTCTTAGATGCTCTCAGATTTTTTTCAAACTAGTCTACAAAATGCTCCCTCATATCTTTGATGGCGCCTCTTGATCCGCGATGTTTCAAACTCCTCAGAAGTTCATCATCTCGACATAATTTGCTCTTATTCCTGGCTGAAATGTTACGTGGGCGGCATCGATGCAGCACAGTGCAGACTTATTGACTCCGAAGCATAAAAGCTAATATTTGCTTCCATAAAAATCTCTAATCTCCCGAGATTTGTTAAACTTAGCTGCATAATTCCGAAGGTAAGCGTCAAAGATTAATAATCTGAAGTCCCGAACGTAGAAGGTATCGATGTGATACCAACGATTCGCAAGTGGAAATTTATAGCGCTTCATTGGGAAAGAGTAGACAGTTAGGCAGTGGTTTAAACTTGGTAGATGAGAAATCGCTCAGAAGTGTGGACATGAACGTGAGATTCTTTACAGTTAGCTGCTCTTTGGCCTATTCACTTAATTGCTTGTTAGTAAATGAGAAAATTTTATTTTAAGTAGCATCTATTCGTTTGAAATCGTGTAATCGTAAAATCTTCCTATATCAGTGTGAAGACTACATCAAGATCTAACTGTTTTCTTGCGCATTCTATTCGATGACGGCTACAAGATGCTGAGCTTTAACCTCGTGATGGTCTGCAGCACGCAGGAAATTAGATATAGTTGATGGTGCCAGGTTCATCGGAGTAACCCAGAAAATCGCGGTAAAATAAGTAGAATGTCGCAATGGAATTACTAGGTTACATGTTGTTGGTCGGAGCTACTGCGCCGATTAGAGTGAGAAATATCTCTCAGCAGAGTAACAGGACTCTGTGAGCATAGCCAAGCCTATATTGACACTTATTAGAAGATTACACTTATCTCTGTCACTGAGAGTGAACAGGAGATTCTTTTATCTTTCATTTGATTTGGACTTAAAGATTCTCTCCACTCATTGCTTGAACTCGCAATGTACGCTCAATGAATGTAATAGAAAGTGAGAAGATGCGACCAATTTGAAAAAAGCGTAGAGAAATATTGGAGAGCTCTTCTGCGTTTATCATATGCCAGCCCTCACAATTCGAAGCGAGGAGCTTCGTATGGTTTTTTCAATAATTACAGTACAACATCAAGTAGCTCCATGCGGGTAGAGAGGTCAAAAAGATTGCCAGTGGATTAGTGTACTTTCATACAAAATGCACTACACTGATTACGGACGGAGAACACATTGAGAATGAATCAATAGAGTGACTTTTATCACTAAACAAACCTGATATCGTTGTCAGTCTTCGGTTTTTTCACATCTCACTTTCTCTTACATTTACTGAGCGTACATTGCGAGTGTAAGCAATGAGTGGGACGATTCTTTTACGCTAATTCAAGTGAAATCTATAAAAGAATCTCCTGCTCACTCTCAGTGACAGAGATAAGTGTAATCTTCTAACCAGTGTCAATATAAGCTTGGCTAAGCTCATAGAGTCCTGTTACTCTGCTGAGAGATATTTCTCACTCTAATCGGCGCAGTAGCTCCGACCAACAACATGTAACCTAGTAATTCCATTGCGACATTCGAGTTTTATTACCGCTTTTTTGCGGGTTACTATTGAATATGCTAGAGGTGCATAGGTACTGGTTTTTTTTGCGATGAACCTAGCACCTTTCACTATTTCCAGAAAATTTCATTTTCATGCCCCTTCGTGCTGTGGAGGATTGTTGGGTTAAGGGCGGTATGGACGTCTAATGATAAGAGGAATAGAACTTTAATTTTAGGCTTCCAGTGACAGAATTGTGCCTTATTTTATTTGCTGTTTCCACATTTATTGATTTTCTACCCTACAAAACGATGTGCATTTCTTCATACTAACGAGGAACTAGTGCACGCTTCCAAATTTAAAAAAATGTTCAAAAAATGAAATTTCTGAAATTCCAGACTCTGAGGGTTCATAGTGCAAACGCAGTCGAACAGTACAGTCGAACAGTACAGGGTAACTAGTTTTTCGAGCTAAGAGGAAACGACTGTATTCTGGCGGATAAATATTCGAAATTCCACTCTTTCGTGCATAGCTTGGAAAATCGGATTCGTTTTTTTCTCACGTAGTCACATTAATACCACAGTTCTTTCCGTCCGCTCATTGTACTTGCTAATACTCTTACGAACAGTCATACGCGACCATCTCCACATTCTCCTAGCGTCTTTTGCTTTAGTATGGTAATTTTCCTCTGCTTCTGCATTTCTGCTCTTATTTCGTTTCTAGCGTTGATGTCGCACTAGCTTTTCTACTACTATAGGCCGCATTCGTGTTCAATTCAGAGCCATAGATGTGTGGTGAATGCGTATGTAGCCTATACAATGACTTCTGGGGTCCAGCCGCTATACCAAGTCAGTGTGTTCACCTTCACAGGCAAGTCTGGCACCAATTTACCCAACCCCACAGTGATGGAAGGCTTGATTAACCCGAGCCAAGATCGATCCTGCATCCGTGCGGGCGACAGTGGCACCTCTTACCACTGTACCATACGCGCCCTTTCAAAAATGTAGATCTAGAAAGCTCAGATTTGTGATTGCGGCAGCACAGGGCCCTCCGTTCATAAAACAAATCGCAAGTTCTAGATCCAACCTTCCTCCCGCAGCCAGCCCATGGACGAACTTATAGTCAAAAGTTGAAGTAATGGAACTGTTCTTATTGGAGACAACTGTCCTTACTGTTCCGCTACTACGGTACGCTCCATCGGAAAGAGGACTTTTCCTTTCGTGTTACTTAAGTAATTGCAGTGTCATCAGCTTTCCTCCATGTTGTCGTGATTGTTATCTCACACTAGCAATATCAGAGAAGAACGATTAATATTTACAAAGAATTGACACGCAACAATCTAATATCAATTGTGATAAAACTATTTGACAACATTCAGATATAAATTGCGAGAAGTATCTAAAAATAGAGAATGAGCATCATTGATTTAGATTATGAGTGAAATATTACGGTGGAGAAAGTTGTGCCTACAGCTGGAAAATATATCTATTGATCGCTTTGGATCCTTATGTTGTTAAAGTTACTTTAAGTAAATACGGTATGATAGACTAGAAGCTTATGGGATATCCTAATAAAATTGAGTTGAGTGTCTTTCAACGGTTCCCTCTGTAGTGACTGGCGAAAGTAAGTCTAAACGTTAGCTCTGATAGGTTGTCTCAGAACTTGCCAGAACGAAGAAAAGAAAGGACGAAAAGCTCACCAACTATCTGAGCGCCAATACGAACACTGCTGTCGCGTTTCGCTTTTTCCGGCTTGTCGACCTGTTTGTTGTTCTCTTCTGTACTCCCCTCTTTGAATATACTTCATTCAAAATCTTCATTGAAAGTGCTTGAACAACTGACAAAAAAATGAATGGAAGTTTGACAATAGGCAAATGTTGGCTGAAACATGTACTGTTTGTGATTGTTTCGCAGCTGTTTCCTTTGTGCTCTGGGTTGGAGAACTATTCAACTTCTCTCCAGTAGTGAGAGAAAATTTCTCCACTCAAGCATACCCAAACTTCACTTGCAGTGGTTCTTTGTCTGATCCCGAATATATCGCCGTTTTTCAAATTTCAACGAATGACCGCCCATATCTTCGGTCAAGGTGATGCAGTCAAAAATTCACATTTGGCTCAAATGTCGTCTATGGGGGTTATTTTGTAAGCGAAGAATGTGATGTTGATTCTCCGCACTTAGGCTCATTTCGGTTGTTGCAGGCAGATTCAGGTAGGCAAGGAAGGCAAGGAGGCAGAGCGAAGGCGCTGGGGCGGAAGAGTACCTGCCCGATTGCGCCGAAATCAATCGAAATCTGACACAAGTGCACCTGATTCGTGATTAGCATCAGAAATAGCCTTCCTGGACGAAGTTTTGCTGAAGCAGCAACTTTGACTGGCCCACCCAATCCGACGATATGGGTGGTATTCGGCCGAAATTCGAATAGCAAACGTCAGAATCGTATTCAGCATGCAAAATAACCTTCCTAGCGATCCTACCTGGACCACCCAGCTAGCCCCCACAAAGCCCTGCTGGGTGGTCTCCAGTGGAGATTCGGAGAAAGTTTGAGCGAAATTGAAATTAGTAGTTTTTTCCGAATACTGGAGCTCACCGAATCCTCGATCGTGTGGCCTCAACATATAAGCTCAACAGTACCGAGAAAATAGTTTTTGTACGTCTCTTGTAAATGACGATGGTTAAGATGCATGCCGTGTATCAACCACTGTTTCTTCATGCTGCACCCTGTAAACGAGTCTTACCGCAATAATAAACATATTCGACACAGCTTAGGTAAGTCAGGGCTTGAGAAGAATTTCGAATCTGCAGTGATATGTCACTTTCTTGTTTGGTTTTCGTGACGCATTGTTATATGTTATATGAAATTTGGCTGCTTCATCGCCTTAAGCTTGAGGATAATATCTTTTGTTTACAAAAATTAGCGGCTTGGGGGAGAAGTTCAAATTTTCTCTAGCAAAACAGTAAACTACATCAGTCAGTACATTAGGGAGAAGGCTTGACTTTAACGTGAATATAAGCTGGTAAGAATTAAACGTACTAAACTAATGCGCCTTTATATGAACAGTAAATAAATACCAATAAAAATACATCAGAAAAAAGAACTAGGACGCGACTATGTGTGTGTTATTATAATAACTCCGAAGTGTGTAAAGTCCACAAGATCGGCGCCAGTGGCGTAATGATTCTGAGAACCTGCCGCCAACATAGACATATTTCGAATAGGACAACACACAACAATATTAGGTAGTCCACAAAACAAGTTATCCAACTTTGATCAAACAAAGGAGTCACTACAATTAGTGAAGCTATTAACAGTGAAGAAGTGTTCCAGATCACTTTAAAAGAAAGAGAAAATCAAAACAATCACAAATAACAAAACCGAAGCATGTTCAGCACACAGTACAATGATGAGATTCTCATCTCCAAAACGAGTAAAGTGTAAACTCAGATCAGGCCGCAAACTCAGTAGTTAATCACCTAGCTTCCATGCTCCGTGATGATTCACCATCAATCAGGTTCAGCTCGGACTACCTGGCAAAAAAAGTTAGAGAACGTATGCATTTCGGACACGATAGTGAACCTGTAGGGTGGCCAATTAAAGCGTTGTGAGTCAGTCCGAGAATCTTAATAAGATTGAGTTTTAGAAAATTTCATCTCATAATAGTGGGATTATCTGATGTTACTCTTTTGAAAGTCAACCCACCTAGCGATACGGCCAATGATATTGTTAGACACAGGAGAACGTTCCTTTCTGGCAATCCTGGGGTAGTGTAGATTGAAACCACTAGTCCTACGAGAAGAGGGCATAAACACCCAGAACTTGCTAGGTTTAAGTTTCAATGTGCCCTGCAGAATGTGGAGACAAAATTTTAGGTCTGCCACTAATCGCCTCATTTGCAAGGTAGGGAGTGAAAATTGTTGTATTCGCTCGGCATATGGAGGACTTACTTGACTAGAACACTTCTTAACGCATCTCGTCCATAACAGGCGCGTAAATACATTCTGTGCTTTCTCGATCTTTGCTACAGCTTTAGCGGAGCAGGTGTTCCAAACCTGGGAAGCATATTCGAGTTGGGGTTGAACATACGAGGAATATAGTCGAATGAGAGTTTTAGGTTCGGAACATTTCTAATTACGGAACGTGCATACAATCGGTCTATTCGAAAAACTTCGGAAGAAATCGACTGCGTTTTTCTCAGCGCTAGTAGACTTATAGTTGTTCTTAAACTAAGCGTGAGCTAGAACAAATTCAACTCCTTCATGAAAAACTGCTGTTCTGAATAAGACGCACTGCATGTGCTGTGTGCCGCGCATTGCTTGACGTGGCACACTCTACTGGCAGTGACGGCGTATATGGCGTGTGTTAGTCAAAGCGATATATTTTTATGGAGGACTTTGATTTATTCTAGCGTAGGAATACTATGAAAAGATGCTATGAAAAGAACCATAAATGTACTATGAACTGAGGAAAAGGGGAGTCAATTTCTCTTGAACTTCTTTCATCATCACGTTTTACGCAATCTTAACTTTAAAAGAAGTTTTCCCGCAAAGTCTCTCTGCAGAGTCGGGTAAATTCTTATTAGACCTTTTCGCGAAAGTGAAGATGCGAACCTGACCAGCGGCTGACTCTGGCAGCTCATTATACAGTGCGTTTCATAATCACATCATAATTAGTATACGTCACCGCGCTATTTTGGTGGTTCCCAGTTTGACGAAAGAGATGCAGTGTTCGCCTTAATGCCATTTTAATCGGCATGAAAGGTCACCATGAACTACGCTTTTTTGGAAAGTATGAGCAGATGCGGGGCGGCTTGGTGCAGTGGGAAGGGGAGCTGCTGACACTCGCAAAGTCGAGCGGTCGGTCCCGGATCGGGCTAACCAAGTTTTCCATTCTCGCTGGGTTTGGTAAATTGGGCCCACACTTGTCTGGGTTGGTAAAGACTCTGAGTTGGTATAGCGGGCGGTCCCCGAAAGTCATTGTAGTGGCCAGATCCCGAACACCATTCCTCCAAGAATCTGGATGGACCATGAATGCGGCGGTGCGAACTGAGGGTACTAATCAACGCCGTCACCTTTACATTTATCAGCTGATGTCGTGTTTTTTGCATCGAGTTTTCCACTTACCGTGACACTGTCTGGAAACGTAAAAGTTTTTCAAAAATTGCTAAATATGTTCATATCAGAAAGTGTATCTTATGGTTATTTTTCATGCCTAGGACTTCAAAATATAGGGAAAACTGCATCTCAAGTAGCACCAGTGGTCAAAACAGGGGTTGGTGTATAGTTGTGAAGCGCACTGTACGCATAGGTAGGCTGAATAGGGCTCCCCAAACTTATAGGATTTAATTAGTGTAGGTTCTTCAGGGAAGGGGTCTCCAGTGTATTGCCAGTTTGATTTGTGTGCTCATCTGTATATAGATATATATTTATTTGTACAACATTCCATGTATCACACAATAAAGATAATGCATGCTAGCTGTTAGTGTGCGAGCATGGATAGAGCGACAGTTGACTAGCTCCCGCCCTCGCATTCATTCAAAACAGCGCGAATTTCAATACGAAAAAAAGGTTGACGAACAAAAACCCTAAAAGTGCAAAGAGCCGAGGTGACGATAATGCTAGTTGACATTTACACATTCAACGTTTTTATTTGCGTGGTCTGATTTTTAGAAGGACGCTTCCCTATCTACTCAGTTACTAAAAAGGAAAGTTTGCTGTTGAAAAACTGGTAATAGATTTCCGTAGGGATACTCATGAATTAGGCTTCCGAATAATTTAGATCTGTAACTGATGGAAATTCAGCCATTTGCATCGAATGCGAGATGAACATTCTCCATTGTTTTTCACGCTGCCAGTAGAAAGGTTTTTAGTCTGATACAGAATCCTCTCCGTTTTCTCTGCCAAGTCCATCATCTCCGTTTCACCTGAAAAATTCTTCTCCTGAAATATGAGACTGAATCTCAGCAGTTAGTGTTCTGAAAAGCGACGGAGAATAGCTGTGAATCCTACTTCTCTACTTCATTAAACCTGCAGAGGCAGTCTCATTTGCGAAAAGAGATCAGTTCCCTTTCGCATTCATTTCGCTCGCTATTTGTTCCAAACGAAGATATGTAGTACAAGATTATAAATGCATGGTTATCTATTTAATTTTCATATCAATCAGCGACGGTGTTTGTATTGAAAAAATTAAACGTGTGACTTGAAGATCGTCCGTATTAGGTAGTTTGAAAAACGTCCATCTTGGTGCAAAAACTGAAGATAGGATTTATCAGATACTTTCAGTGGTCACTAAATCATCCCACAGAGGCCATTTCCCATTTGAAAAAAAATCGGGCCTATTCACCCCACAAGAGGAGAAAATAAAGAATAAATAAAATTGAGAGAGAAAGTAACAATAGTCTAGGAAGCAATATCCTCTAGCCCGAACAATAACGTGCCACGACGAAAAGAAGCTATATTGGAATATAAATGCCCGACGCTATTTAAAATGGGAAGTGATTCAGCGTAAATGTTATCGAATTCCCCTGAAATTAAACGATACCTGTCTTCTCGACCGGACATAGTATCTCTCATCTGATCAGTGATTCGTGAACTGCGCCCTATGAACTGCGCCCTGTCGTCATGAACCCATCATAGGCTTATCGCTGGCCGACCGCTGGGTCGAGAAATGATTTATAGGCTGTTCCAAGTCGAACTTACGGTGATATACGGCGTCGTTTCCTTTTGTTTCAATTGCGGAGAACGACCTTACGTCGGACTCTCCCACACTTTCATCTCTCGCTCTCTATCTCCGCTACCTCTCTTCTTTTATCGCTGACTCCCTAGTCTACTATCATCAAAATATTTGGAACTTCAAAATTTGCGTTTTCACACATCCTTCGATCGACTAAATGACATCAAACTGAACTTGAATGGTTGCTCAGATGCAAAACCATCACCCAGGACCACCGTTCACAAAATTCCAAAAAGCGTTTCGTTTTGTGTAGCTGGGTGGTTGTTGCTGATGTTTTAATTTGTTCTTCATACTGCTTCTATGTATTGCTGCCGCTCTACTCCTTTTGGTGCATTTTGCCATGCCTGCTTCCTACCACATCGTTGTTTGCACGATAATGCTATACATACACAGTAATAATCTCTTCTACTCTACATTAATTTCGTTCGCAAAAATACGGTCATAGAAGTAGAATATAAATTTTATTTTGTTTCAACTGTGAAAAATCCACTTGCGGTTGCTGATGCTCCTTCAGAATTTCCTCTTCATCTTGCCCCTATTTCTTGCCGATCTACCTATTATGTTCAATCTTGGAATGCCTGCTTCCTATAAACTTACATATTGATCATTGGTATTGTCAGCTCTACTCTCCGTTTTGCAAGAACTTATGCTATGAACAAAATATTCGGACTCGCTTGAACTTCACATCTTCAGCACCTACCACCATCTATAGCTGATATTATACTTGACCAACTGCTTTTTTATCCCATCTACGAAAAGTTGACCCTTGACTTCTTTGGTAAGTAGAAACAAACTGCGGCCGATTCAAACCCGGAACGTTTGATCGTAATCACTAGTTCCGCATTAAGACGTCCCTAAGACCACTGCATGAGCTGGTGATAACATTTAGATTGACAGTTCATAGTTCATTGACTTGCTAGAAGCTGCCGAATCGAGGCATCTTCCCGACGATTCCCTAGAGACTCCATTAGTACTGTGTTTCATCTCTGCGGCTCACTAGAAATGCTATCTCGCGTCGTTGTTCAAGTCTCCTTTGTCCGCTTTGTGCTCCACATTCACTGGTTTTCTTTTATCGAAAATGCAATTTTAGGAGAGAGCGCTGCAACTGAAAAGCCCAGCATGCACCAATTTTCTTGAGGCAGTCCTGTCTAGAAGCACATTGGCTATGTGCATAAATGATTTCGACGGCTTCTACGTATTTGTTTATTCAAAGCACTCGTCTTTCTTTATTATGTAGTGGAGTGACGTGCGGTCGTTGGCAGTAATCCACAACACCGTTTACACAAGATCTGTCCCAAAAAGCCCTCACAACGTTCACTGTTCCATAAATTTTTTGAGCGTTTTTTCTTTCTCATGAGTTATTTTAGAATTTAAACAAATCAAGCGATTCAACACTCTGATCTTCAAAATTGAGTTCGAAGCCAACATTTCTCAGGTAGAGATGACCCAGTCACAGAATAGTTTCTCTCGAGTCGCACTAATTGGAATTGAACATTCCGTAATCTCCACTTTTCTAATTGCATTCACCATCTCATTACTGCATCATAATCCTTCGAGTTATTGCTTTCTTGAAGGTATTTTTCTAGGCGTTTCATTAATGAAGTTTGGATTGTGGTGCACAGGTTACGGTCACTCCCACCCGAAAGGTCAAATGATCGATCTTCGTCCAAATAAACAAAACCGTCTATGACTTGTAGTGACGGACATGTGTGTTGAGGTGGACAAGCTGACCTGAACAGGGTTTTGAGCTAACAGCTCACAGCATGCGGAAAATAGGTGTTCACCATGAAAGCTGAACACGGTTGCGCATCAACTACTTTGGATGCTGATTATCGACGATAACTTTGCCTTTAGCTTCATTTGCTACACAGGGTAAAGGAGGTCCGCGTGGAACAGTAGTAAGAGGCGCTTCTGACACCGCGATCGAACCACCCCCGGGTTAACCAATACTTCATCCCTCCGCGGTCGGGTAAATTGGCAGCAGACTTGTTTGGAAAAGTGGCAACGTTCACTTAGAATAGCGGCTAGCTCTGCAAATCATGCCAAATACGCATTCACCATGCCTCCACCATTTGAAATGAAACCGAATGAAGCGGCGTCCTTAGGGGACCGATCATCGCTCATATGTACCTTTACCTCTTTACGATAACCTACGCCATTCCATTTTAGATTCCTGATTCTTCTATAAATATAATAACAGTGCTCCCTACATACAAGAACGAGTGAAAACCTGATATTTTGGAACAATCCAGCGAATCGTCTTAGATCTTCAAACAAGCGAAGATGCGACGGCTTCTCAGGTACCAGGTTACTTGAATAAATTGCACTAGAAAACTAGGTACATACTATGACCTCTTACAGCCCTTCATGCAGATATGAAAGGTCGACATGATTGTCTAGATTTTAATATCTTCCAAATTATCAATAAGGTTTTAGTTAATCCATTGAATTTTACCCAACGAAGTTTGTCGGATGCCTCCTACACAGCTGTTGAAAACGCCACGGGGTTGAAACTCCGTCGAACTTCTTCTGCCAACAGTTGCCGGGCTTTGTGAAGGTTTCGACAGGTTTTCTTTGAATCGAAAAAAGGTTCGTTCGCAACAGATATAATTTTCCCGAGTGTTGCCGGTTAAAAAGAATAGCGGAGAAAGTGAGTTCGGGTGAAGAATTGAAAGTTGTAACGCGTTATGGTAACCGAGTAGTTTCTGATAGAATCCTTTTAGATACTATGATTTTTAGTAGACATTTCACACGCATTTTGATCAGACATTCTCTTGCAGAGCTCTAGAGAATATATTCCACAGTTGACTCTTGATATCAAATCGATCAATGTAAGACACAAGCCGTCTCATCAAATCGTAGCCTTCATAGCGTAGCCTGTATACCCTCCTGCTTTGATGCTACTAAGATTAGGCAGTGCCTGTACTGCCATCTCCTATTTCATCCTATCCTTCACTGTGACACCCTTTCTCACCTGCCCTGCACGACGCCGCTCGTTCTACGTATCATGCTGCCCTTATCGTTCTGGTTTGTAATGTAAACAATTTGCGTGTTTAGTGGGTGTACCAATAAATGGCGACGATTATGACAGAAATGGTATTCCCCTCAAGATGGCTAAAATCGTTGCGTTTTTTGAAGCGGTAAAGATTGGTATGAAACTATTGAAAACATGGAAATTAATAGCCGCATTTTAGATTGCTTGGCGACCAAGGAGCGCATTTCAGTGTAAATCATTTTCCTTAAAGCACTTGGAACGCATTCGACAAGCAATTCGAAGTCGTTTTTCAATTACAACAAGATCTGCAAGGTTTCCGTCAGCCGTTCGTTTCGTTCGTGCTATGGAAATTGGAAGGGAGCACTGTCGCAGATCTTTATTTTCTTCCACCTGACCCCACTCCTCAATTTTGCGTCTACAGCGAAGTATTTCCACACCCACCGAAATGTATAAGAGTCTTACTAATTTCTAACCGACCTTTGTTTATTTGTATAACCAGCCGTTCGTCGGCCTATGGGCCGCCAGACGTCTGTTCGCCAGCTTCGCTAAACAACTAATACGTAAATCTATCTTATGCTAACGCTTACCGACTTAAGCCACACTTCGATCAGTTGAAATTTTGACAGTTTTGGCACAGTTACAACACCTTCATCGAGTTTTCACTTTTCTAACTTGTCCCACTTTTACTCGCTACCCCGCCCCTTTGGCTCAATCGTCTCAGATGAAATAGGACTGACCTCGGCAAACAATAGAGGGTAGATGAAGTGTAAGCGCGTTATGATACAATGTGGTTTTCAAAATGATTTCAGCGTTAGGGCCCATTCAGAGTTTTACTGCCGCAGTAAAGTAAAATTAGCAGCAAAAGGGGGGATGAGCGCACCCTACATCCGTTTTCGGCAGCAAATCCGCCGCCGCAGCAAGGAATGTCACGAGACATTCCTTGCAGCGGCGGCGCTGCGGCAGTGCTGCCGCAGTAAAACTCTGAAAGCGGGTGCAGCGCTGCCGCTACTGCGCAGCTGACGCGCGCGTCACTGGTCCCTATCCTTCATCATTACTGCGGCAGCAACGCAGTAGAGTCTGAGTGGGCCGTTAAGCGGTGATAATACGTAAAGCCACCAACCGCTACCACCACCAGTCATTTGAAAAATGAATTAACATCCATCCAAACATTCATCTATCCATATATCACCTGTATCCCCTGTCGCTCCGTTGATCATCGATTTGCTCGAGCGCGCACCAGTAACGTCTCCAATCGTCCCTATCGCATGCCATGGTAGACCGGTGGGTCCTGCTCGCTCGAGGAACACGAAGAGCATCGAATCGATCGTTCAGGGATTTGACGAAGAAGTCCGACCAGCGCAAAGGTGGGCGATCTGGTGTTCTTTTGACGTCCCGTGGAATCCAATCAGTAACGGCTCTCGTCCAACGGTCATCGCGAAATCGCATTACGTGTCCGCCCCGCCTGATCTTCGACAACTTGGCCCCTGCGACTGCGTCTCTGATCTTCGACTGTCGACGTAGCTCGGAGCTCCGTATACCGTCTCTCGCTTGGACGAAGCGAGTCACTCCGAGCATCCTTCTCTCTATACTTCGTTGCGCGACGCAGATCGCATGTTCATCCTGCTTGCGTAACGCCCAGGATTCTGAAGCGTACGTCAACGCAGGAAGAACCGTAGAGTCGAAGAGATGGGCGCGGCGTCGGGCGTTCATCGTCTCCCTCACTACTTCTTCAACACTCTTGAATGCGCCCCAAGCCGCTCGTTTCCTCCTGCCCAGCTCTGGACTCAAGTCGTTGGTCATGTTGACTTCCCGACCTAAGTACACATAGCTGGAGCATTCAGAGATATTCGTTCCGTTGAGCGAGAATGCGGCATCAGAAACGTATCCATTCTTCATGAACATCGTCTTCGTCAAGTTCAGCTGCAAGCCGATCTCTCCACGCGCATGATCGAAGTCGGCCAGCATGCGTTCTGCCTGGGTGATAGATGGTGTTATGAGTACGATATCATCCGCAAAACGAAGGTGGTGTAACTGCCGGCCGTCGATCTTCACTCCCATGTCGTCCCATTCTAGTGTTCGCATGATGTTCTCGAGAGAGGCGTTGAACAGCTTCGGTGATATGGTATCACCTTGGCGTACACCCCTCTTCACATTGATACGAACGTTGTTGTAGAATGGTGTGATCACGGTCGTGAATCCCTTGTAGAGCTCACTGAGGATCTTCACGTACTGAGTGGAGACGCCTTGTTTGCAGAGAGCCTCAATCACCGCTTGCGTTTCGACAGAGTCGAAGGCCTTCTTGAGATCGATGAATGTGAGGCACAACGGCGTCTTGTACTCTCGGGACACCTCAATGAGCCTGATCACGTTGTGGATATGATCGATTGTGCTGAACCCTCTTCGAAACCCGGCTTGCTCGCAAGGCTGCCCTTCGTCTATCGTTCGGTCGATCCTATTGAGAATGACGCGTGTGAATAACTTGTAGATTACAGACAGCAGGCAGATAGGGCGATAGTTGCCGATGTCGTACGGATCTCCCTTCTTATACAGCAACACAGTCCTGCTAGTTTTCCATATTGCTGGTACTTTGCAGTCCGACAGGTATCGTGTGAAGAGCCTTGCCAGGGTGTTGATGAGGACTGGCGGCAGGTTCTTCAGATGTTCGGGTCGGATCCTGTCGGGACCGGGAGCTGTGCGATTCTTCATCGACGAAATCGCGTGACGAATTTCGGAAGGGAGGACCGCAGGGATGACATGTCCATCGTTCGGGATTGGGTATTCGGAAAGATGGACGTGACTGTCGAAGAGATCAGAGTAGAAGTCGTGGATGACCTTCTCCATAGCCCTTCTGGAGGACGTGAGGGTTCCATCCGGGCGCAGGAGAGCTGTCATCTTGGTCTTGTAGTTGATTAGGCCTCGACGAGCATTGCGCATGCTCTTGCCCGCTTCAGCCGCATCAACAAGCGCAGCTACTCTTCTCTCTTTGAGGTCTTCCTTTATCGCTTCTCTGCACAACTTTGCGAGTTCGGACGTTCGCAGGTAGTCGCCTTCAGTTCTTGCCACTCCGCGTTGGCGAATCAGCTCGAGAGTTTCGTGGGAAAGGCGTTTCCTGGTATTCTTGGGGCTCTCGGCTTCTTGAGCACAGTCACGTATGTGGGCAATGAACCTGTTGTATTCCTCGTCGATGTTGTCCTCGGCGGAATCTTTCCAGCAGCTAGCCAGCGAAGAGAAGAGGCCCCAGTTCACGAGTGTTCTAGGGCCTCTCTTCTTGAACTTCATGGCTTTCTCTTGCCTCCGTGTGAGATGGAGGCTCCCACGGAGGAGACGGTGGTCGGATCCCGTAAAGAATCGGGTTTCGCTCAAAGGCCTCTGCAGAGTGTTGCTGCTGGCAGCAGCAGCAATGATGAAGGATAGCCCAGCAGCAACGCAGCAGCGCTGCGCAGCAAACCCACAGCAGGGGAGGGGGGGGCTATTCAGAGTGCTGCTGCTGCAGCTGGCAGCCAGCAGCAGCAGCACGGAATGGTTTCGATCGTTTTTTTGCTGCCACAGCAAATCGATCGGTACGCCACGCCAGACGGGACGTCATTCGTGCTAGAGGTCCTAGCACGAATCACCAGAAAATGACGTCAGCACACGTCATTTTGCTGCTGTGGCGTTGCTGCCGATTTCAGCAGCAAACCGCCAGCAGAGCGGTGGTCCTGGGTGGAAAGGCGCTCCGCCCCTTTTTGCTGCTGCTGTCAGCAGCAACACTCTGCAGAGGCCTTTAGGGCCGATTCAGAGTGTTGCTGCATGATTCTGCAGCAGCAGAGGGGCGGAGCGTCGTTCCGTTTGGGACCGCCGCGTTGCTGCAGTGCGTTGCTGCAGTTTTCTGCAACAACGCACAGCAGCAGCTCGGTCGGTTTTGACATGTTTGACATGTGAACTCTTCAGAATCGATCATTCATTCAAGTCCGCAGTCACAACCTCTTCTGCAGCACTACAGCAGCTGCAGCAGAGAATTCCGGTGGGAATTCTCTGCTGCAGCTGCTGCATCGATGCCACGCCATCGATCGATTCTGAAGAGTTTACATGTCAAACATGTCAAAACCGTCCGAGCTGCTGCTGAGCTGTTGCTGCAGAAAACTGCAGCAAATCTGCAGCAACGCGGTGGTCCCGAACGGAACGACGCTCCGCCCCTCTGTTGCTGCAGAATCATGCAGCAACACTCTGAACCGGCCCTTATACTTACTATATACTAAGAGAAACCCAGTTGTTTATTTGGATGGATGGATATCAATTCATTTTTCAAATGATAGGTGATGGTGGCGGTTGATAGTGGTTTTATCACTGCTTATCACTGGAAACATTTTGAAAATCACATTCTATGATGAGGAACTCACAATTCGTCTACCCTATATTGTTCGTCAGTCTTATTTTATTTGAAACGGATTGAACTAAAGAGGCGTGGTATGGGTGAGTGAAAGTGGGATAAGTTTGTACAAATAGGATTTACTTATTTGTTTATTAAACGGAGCTGGCGATTAGACGTTTGGCGGCTGAGAGGCCGTTGAGCAGCTTGTTATATGTATAGTAAGGAACTCCAAGGCCAGGTCCGGTTGTGCTCTTGTAGTCCTCTGGCTTTGCGCTGCATTTTCACTTTCTCACAATGAGTGGAATTAGGTGCTGTGTGACCACTTTTCTCTGTAAACATCATAAAAATGGAAAGGACCCCTGTTACTGAAGAATTCACACCTGTCACCAAGTTGTGGTCTGAAAACAACCACGAACATATGTGTCGCAGGCGAATCCGTCAACCAACGTCGTGAACATCTGTGGTGTCCTCAGTTTTTACAAGCTGTTACAATTTACTTACACTGCACTCGTCCAGTCGCAGAGACTGTCTTCAAATATCAGATGTGCTGCGATTCTTCTGATTTATTTATATTTGACTTTTCAGTGGAGCATCTTCCTCTCCTGCTGTCTCTGGTGGAGTGAATGCAGTCAGGAATCAAAGCAGCAGCAGCATGAATTAGGCGCTAAGCATCAGATTCACAACTCGAAAGCTAAAACCTATGAAGTTGATAATATTAAAAAGAATTTGTTGGAAACAACACAGCCTGTAACTCGACGCAATGCCGTTACACCTGTGAATACCATGAAAGCAAAACTAAAACTACAAAGTAAAAGGAACATTGCTTGCCACAACCCTTTCTTCAAATCAAATGATTTTCTATTTTACGATGCATCCGGTTGATACCGACTTTATTTTGACGATTCAGCAAAAGGAGCATTGGATATGAGCGTAATATTCCCTTTTGTTATGAAACATTCTAATCTTTACGCTTTTTCGCCATGTCTTTTTCAAATCTTACACTTTTCTTATGCTTCTATTAAAATGTTTGGTATTTTCCTCCTACTCTTCAGTTCATTAGAGATCTGATAAGCTTAAAATGTTCATCAGAATGGATATTGATCCAGTTCAAATGTATTCTTGAATACGAAAACATATTATGTTTGTGCAGCTAATTCGATTTTTCCATTTTCCGTTCCCGAGTGCGGCTCTTGCTCGGGTGGTGCTTCAAGTGTTGCTTTCTCCCGTTGCCCCTCATAGTAATACGTCACTATCACTTCCACCGCTTTCGTTCTCATCATCAGCAGAAAATTTAACGGAAGTCGACTGATTCCGCACCCGTTGCAGCAATATCAATATTGCACTGTATTAATAATATAATACGGGGTGTCCCAAAAATTGTACCTCCCGTTTGAAATACCATAACTTTGGCGAAAGTGAACCACTCAAAACGAATCATAGCTTGATTGGAAGCATTGATAAGAGAAAATTCTCTGGTATGTTTTTCGTGAGGATCGCGCCATGTACTTGACCGAAGCCTCAGATTTTGGACCTGATTGATAGTGCATGGGTTATATGCTTGCTCTATGTATTTTGCTCGTAAACAGGTGATATCGTTGCTATGAGTTTCTTCTAAGGCAGTGAACATATCGACTTCCGCTGCTTCTGGTTGAGCCCAGAACAATATCAATATCGACCAATAATTGTGTCCACTGTTTGAGAAGCTAAAACTCTTCCGACAGTGATGCAATCATAAGAATAGGATTTCGAGGAATGTAAAATGTATGAACCATAAAGATTGTGCCATGCACCTGTCCGACTCGTCGGATTCTAGATCTAATGGAAAGCTCACGGCTGACACGCTTGTTCTACTCTGGTCACAAACAGGTGATATAGCTGATGCGCGTTAATCTTGATGCAGTAAACATAAAAACATCAAAATATAGCAAGTTTGACATGCACTCTAATTGTAAGATGCAGTTGCACAATACGACAACGTTTTTTAGTCAGATCAAAACGAACATTCAGTGATTGATAAGGATGCTAATCCGTCTCTAACCGATAGCTGAGTTGTTTTGTTCGCTGCCCCAAGTGTAACGCGATGATGTTACCTGTTTGTGACCAGAGTAGAACAACCGTGTCAGCCGTGAGCTTTCCATTAGATCTAGAATCCGACGAGTCGGACAGGTGCATGGCACAATCTTTATGGTTCATACATTTTACATTCCTCGAAATCCTATTCTTATGATTGCATCACTGTCGGAAGTTTTAGCTTCTCAAACAGTGGTCACAATTATTGGTCGATATTGATATTGTTCTGGGCTCAACCAGAAGCAGCGGAAGTCGATATGTTCACTGCCTCAGAAGAAACTCATAGCAACGACATCACCTGTTTACGAGCAAAATACATAGAGCAAGCATATAACCCATGCACTATCAATCGGGTCCAAAATCTGAGGCCTCGATCGAGTACATGGCGCGATCCTCACGAAAAACATACCAGAGAATTTTCTCTTATCACGGCTTCTAATCAAGCTATGATTCGTTTTGAGTGGTTCACATTCACCAAAGTTATCGCATTTCAAACGGGAGGTACATTTTTTTTGAGACACCCTGTATACGTATCTGAATGGAACAAGAATGTGGGGACGCATCCTTAGGGTACTGATCAACACCGACCGCTCTACCCTTTATCTTTATCACCTTCAGCTTCTATGACTTCATTTTGCCTTCACCTGTATCACCTGTCGTCCCGTTGATCATCGATTTGCTCGAGCGGGCGCCAGTAACGTCTCCATTCGTCCCTGTCGCGTGCCATGGTAGACCAATGGGTCCTGCTCGCTCGAGGAACACGAAGAGCATCGAATCGGTCGTTCAGGGATTTGACGAAGAAGTCCGACCAGCGCAAAGGTGGGCGACCTGGTGTTCTTCTGACGTCCCGTGGAATCCAGTCAGTAACGGCTCTCGTCCAACGGTCGTCACGAAATCGCATTACGTGTCCGGCCCACCTGATCTTCGACAACTTGGCCCATGCGACTGCGTCTCTGATCTTCGACTGTCGACGTAGCTCGGAGCTCCGTATGCCGTCTCTCGCCTGGATGAACCGAGTCACTCCGAGCATCCTTCTCTCTATACTTCGTTGCGCGACGCAAATCGCATGTTCATCCTGCTTGCGCAACGCCCAGGATTCTGAAGCGTACGTCAACGCAGGAAGAACCGTAGAGTCGAAGAGATGGGCGCGGAGTCGGGCGTTCTTCGTCCTCCTCACTACTTCTTCAACACTCTTGAACGCGCCCCAAGCCGCTCGTTTCCTCCTGCCCAGCTCTGGACTCAAGTCGTTGGTCATGTTGACTTCCCGACCCAAGTACACATAGCTGGAGCATTCAGAGATGTTGGTTCCGTTGAGCGAAAATGGGGCATCAGAAACGTATCCATTCCTCATGAACATCGTCTTCGTCAAGTTCAGCTGCAAGCCGATCTTCCCACCACGGATCTCCTTCTTTGAAGGTCCTCCTTCAAGAAGGATCCCCAGCCGGTTGGTGGCGAGGCTACGTGGCGCGACCCCAGGTGGCGGATAGGGGATTAATCGCGGACCAAAAGCCACCTTATACTTGCCGTGAGACGCGGGCGGAATCAGTGTCGAGCAAGCTGATTCTACTGTGCCATACGGTGACACCTCCTCACGGAGGCTAACTGTCTGGCCTAAAAACTCGCATTCGGTAGACACGGAAGTATAAGAGAGGCGGTTCAGGGTCGCCTCTAATAAATAAGCCCTTAGCTCCAGCGGGATAGTCTGGCTAGCTACCCGCCGTATCCAGCCCGTACGGCAGAGCCTGGCAAGCTGCCCGTACGCCCCTCATATGCCCAAGACAGTAACATTTTGCCTTATCTTGAAAAATAAAAATAAAATCTTGTTGTATAGAAAATCACAGCTCAGTAGAAGATAGAATGCGACATATGCACTCTTTCCTCACGCACTACATATGAAGGTGTTCAGTGCAATTTTAACTTCCACTTGTCTGTCCATTCAATTTCACAGTATTCAAACGTGATTTCCCAGTTGCCTCCTCTCTAATGCGTCATCGTAACTATCTGGCTTGACCCTGTTAAATGAAATTACCGAAGTCCCGGCTTCAGGTGAAGCTAGGCACTTAGAGAACTAAGTGGGCTGTGGATCTGCAGTACGATTTCTATCACAATTAGTTAGAGAACTGTGATCGCTTGAAACGCGATAACTGCCACCGTACGAGACGATAGCTTCCATATTGATATAAAAGAGGTCGTTAATCGCCGTCGTTTCCAATCTCGAACGTTGTGATATCACTTGTGATCGTAACTACGACGTGCGCTATCAAATTAACGACTTTACAGAAGTCGCCACTCACTGTTCTTCAGAAATTGCACTGCTTTCGCCTGTTTCATCAACCATAACAATGATTGTTGGACCTATGTAAGAAAATCCGTGGACTTTTCTTTTCCTTCTGAATATATTCAGTTTATTTCAAAACAGTTTTTGCTTGATATCCATGGAAGTACTATTCCACGGTTCGTAGGACGAGACGAGAAACATCCCACCACATTAAAACCGGATGTTTTTCACGGTTGAGTTACCCTCAATATGTACCCCTGTTCTGTTCATGGTGTGGAATAATCTCCACTTAGTAGTCGCGCAGTGCTCTGATCATAAGAGCCGACCAGTATATCCTTACTGTACATACAGGGTGTCCCAAAAAAATGTACCCACTGTTTGAAATGCCATAACTTTGGCGAAAGGGAACCAATCGTAACGGTTCATGGCTTCGATGGGAGCTAAGAAAAAAGAAAATTTTCTGGTATGTGTTTGGTGAGGATTGCGCCATGTACTCGATCAAGGCCTCGGATTTTTGGACCTGATTGTTAGTATGTGGGTTATATGCTTGCTCTATTTTGGTCGTAAACAGGTGATTTCGCTGCTATGAGTTACCTCTGAGGTTTGGAACATATCGACTTGCCGCAGTTTTCGGGTAACCATGGAACAACATCAATATCGGTCAATAATTTTAACCACTGTTTGAGAAACAAAACTCTTCCAACAGTGTTGCAATCGTGAGAAAAGAATTTAGAGGAATGTAAAATGTATGAACCATAAAGACTGCGCCATGCAACTGCTCGAATCGTTGGATTCTAGACCTGATTGATAGTGCATGGGTTATGTGCTTGCTCTACTTTGGTTTCCAACAGGTGATATCGCTGACACGCGTTTCTCTTGATGCAGTAAACATAAAAACGTCAAAAGATAACAAGTTTAACAGGCACTTTAAGATGTTTTTGCACAATACTACTCACTCTGCTCAAAACGCCAAGACTTTTGTAATGAGCATGTAATAGCAACTGTTGTGTGGTTAAACTTTGTTATGTATTGATGTTTTTATGTTTACTGCATTAAGAGAAACGCGTATCAGCGATATCACCTGTTGGCGACCAAAGTCGAACAAGCATGTTATCCGTGAACTTTCAATCAGGTCTAGAATCCGACGACTCGGGCAGGTGCATGGCGTAATCTTTATGGTTCATACATTTTTTATTCCTCAAAATTCTTTTCTTATGATTGCATCAATGTTGGAAGATTTTTAGCTTCTCAAACAGTGGTCGCAATTATTGATCGATATTGATGTTATTTCATGGTTACCCAAAAGCTGGGGCAAGTCGATATGTTCCATACTTCAGAGGTAACCCATAGCAGCGATATCACCTGTTTACGACCAAAATAGAGCAAGCATATAACCCACACACTATCAATCAGGTCCAAAAATCCAAGGCCTCAGTCGAGTACATGGCGCAATCCTCGCCAAACACATACCAGAAAATTTTCTTTTTTCTTGGCTTCCATCAAAGCCATGACCCGTTACGATTGGTTCACTTTCGCCAAAGTTATGGCATTTCAAACAGTGGGTACATTTTTTGGGACACCCTGTATATAAACACTTTGTCGCGTAATTCAGCGATGCAGTTTACCAGTTATTCAGTAAAAGGTAAAAATAAAGGTATCGGCGTTGCGTAGTCTACCAAGGGCGCGCCACCGCATTCGTATTCCATTCGAAATCGTAGAGGCATGGTGAATGCATATTTCGCCTATATAATGATTTGCGGGGGCCAGCTGCTACAGTGCGTTTCAAAAGTATGTATCCACCTTATATTCGGCAATTTCACACTTCGCGTTCGTTTTTACGAACCGGCGTCTGTTGCATAAGATTCCTCGTGGTCAAAAATATGTGGGTTGCTCTGCCCAGTAAAAACAATCATCTCCAGCAAAAACGGACCGCTTTTGAATTATTTTGTTTGTTTCAAAATATGTATCCACTTGCAGAAAACACAATTTTTATCTAATTTTTAACATTCGATTGCACCACCATTTTCTCTTATGACGTCGAGCACTCTATTACCCATGCTACCAACAAAGTTTCGGATCACCTCGTCGCTGACGTTGTCCCAAGCGGTCACCACTGCCCTCTTCAGCTGTTCAACGCTACTGAACTGCTTGTTGTCCGCGTAGACCTTACGGACAACAAGCCTCCACATGTTCTCCATATGGATACAGTCAGGAGAACAAACTGGCCAGACCATTGTCCGGATGCGGTTGCGCTGGAGCCAATCAGCAGTCGATCTGGGCACATGCACCGCAGCGTTATCTGGCTGCAGAACAAGTGTCTGCCTTCTTCTACCTCCCAAGAAGGGAAGAAGGCTGGACTCCAGTACGCCTTGGTACTCCAGACTGTCCATTCGACAAGATCGAAAGCTGAGCTTCAGCCTTCCGCTGCTGTAGAAGCCGCCCCATAGCATTAACGAGCCGCCTCCAAAGTTTCGTCGAGATAACACCATGGGAGGTTGTCGCAGGTCTCTCCAGTAGTGCCGGCAACCATCAGGACTATCTGGGTTGAACTTTTTTTCATCACTGAAGATCACCTAACACTGAAACTCCGCCAAAACTTGCGATGTTAATGTGACGAGGATGTCTCTACCTCATCTCACTATGTCACCATTTTCTTTCGCGCACAATCCGATCTCGCCCGCTTAAAGAAGTCCATGTGGCGAGCTGCCTCTTGCATGGTCCGTCAGCAGATGTGGTCGCTCATCCGCATTGAGCGGTAGATCGTGGTTCGCAATGCAGCTAGACCCGTACTGGAGCGAATTTTGTTGACACTCTATGTCGAGTTCGACACCATGCGGCCAATTCTTCGATGATTCTGACTCGAAAGCAGTCGTGGACGTCCAAGTGAAGGTGCTGGTAGATAGCCGTCAGGATTCTGAAGACAATGGTTCACGAATCCATGCGAACGGCCGAGTTGGAGAGCAGTGTCGCAATTTGACAAGCCCGTGTCCTCGAGTGCTCGGATCTGAGCTTGTTCCTCCAATGACAACACGGTTCCACGAATGGGCATTGTGGTTATTTTGGGTAATAGAGTTCTCGACGTCATAAGAGAAAATGGTGGTCCAATCGAATGTTAAAAATTAGATAAAAATTGTGTTTTCTGCAAGTGGATACATATTTTGAAACAAACAAAAAATTCAAAAGCGGTCCGTTTTTGCTGGAGATGATTATTTTTACTGGGCAGAGCAAACCAGATATTTTTGACCACGAGGAATCTAATGCAACAAACGCCGGTTCGTAAAAACGAACGCGAATCGTGAAATTGCCGAATATAAGGTGGATACATACTTTTGAAACGCACTGTATATCCAGTTATTGTCATTACTCCCTCAAACAGGGTATGGCACCGATTTCCAAAGAGTCTAGAAGGTCAGCCCGGGTGAGGATCTATTGCTCTCATTGTGAACTTATAATCTACATAGCAGTAACATTTCTGCGTCATCGGAAGGAGTGGTTTCGTGGAGTTAGATGAATGTGTCGAATAAATGAATGTTTTTTCAGTTTTTTCGCCACTATTACAACTGCCCGTCTGGGCTTTATCTAGTCTTTGATCTTCTTCTGTGTGACATAGCCTCCGCAGTTCTGGTTTTTGTTCCCTTAATTGTACATGAGCACACAAGTCGAACCATCTGGTTTTTTATAATAAACTGGGCAGTGAACAAAGGCTGAGGACTTCAAAGATGTTCATTTCCAAGTCTGACGGAATGTTCTACTTCTATGTTTTCACTGTTTCCAGACCAAAGCCCAAATTGACCAAATTGATCAATGCCGGTTCAACCCCATAGTATTTGGCCTTGATACACATTACAATAACGCTTGAACTGAAGATCTGTCCCAATCTCGATTGTGAACTTCGTACCATCAAAAATGAGTGAATTTTTGTCATGAACATAAGGGGGAGCGATGTGCAATCTGTTCAGTTGCGTTCTGACCTATATTCAGCTGATCGGAGATTTGGTGTTCGAAATTATTTCTTCTCCATCTGTGATGGATCGCTTCCGTCCAGTGATCAGCCTGAAACAGCTGACCGAACGGCCGCCGATGTGGACCAACGTACGCACTTATCGAATATCTTGTGGTTCATTACACTGCCCTCTATCAAGAATTTTTCCTGCAGAAATGCTCATTACCGCTGTTGAACATTTGGTATTTAGAGCCGAGTGCACAGCCATTAGTGCTCCATTTGGGACAAGTTGGCAAAGCTTCGTTCCCTTCAGACATTTCAGTTTTTGTGAACGCCGTAGAGTGTAAAGCTCTTGACTTGAGGGACAGGCCACCTCTCCTCCTCGCGTTCCCGAGCTGTTCAGCCTCCGAATTCTTACAACCTTCGCATTATCTTCTCAATCTTCTCGTCCAGTGGACGTGCAGGATTACTAGATTCTGTGAATTCACAAGATTTCCTAAAGCTTGATTCCCTCTTTCATATCCGCTTCTATTCATTTGGCGTTGAAATTTATGGACGCTCCACTACCAAGAGCGTTGACTTGTGACAGAAAATACATGCTCGTTTGGCTCTGTTGCTCCTCAGCAATGACCACTGACTCTATATTTTTACAGACTCCCTCGTTTTTTTCGAAACCATGTTATTTACTTTGTGATTTTGAATTGTCATCATTTCTGAATAACCGCTGTTTCAGTTGACATCCTGAATAGGAGGACGTCCTAATGAATGAAGCTTTTATGGCAGTGATCGCGACTGGAATACATTTCACTTATTTTCGTAGTTTCACCATCCGAGGATGCAATCCTATTTGCACCCGCTGCACAACAGTGGGGGTTTCATCTATGAAAAACAAGTTCTCTGTGCAATCCATTCAAATTCCGCAGTTCAAACTGTTGCCGAGCCACTCGAAAATCATCTACACCTGCTGGATTTTTTCATCAACCTCATTTTCCTAACCATATCGTCGCGTTGCGTTTCTCCAACGTGTACACGCTGATCATCCAATGATTTTCATGTAGTACTAAGAAAAGTCTGGAGTGATTTTGCATCCAAGTAAAAACCTAGCTTAGCTGCTCTTTGACTTCCACTATTCAACCTCGGACTTCGGGAATTTTGTTGAGGCGCTGCCAACTTATGTGTTGAATCAATCAGTGGCAAACTTGGCCTTCCAGACATCATCAAATCCCGAGAGACTTCAAATCGACGGAGACACTGCGAGACATCCTCACTATGTCTTTAGTCGACAATGTCTAGTGACAATCTTCGTTTTTTTTTTCGAAACGGAGCGTACCGTTTCCACCTTCACACTACGGCTATCAAACGGGAAAGTATCCGAATCTGCAAGCTATTGTATCGAACTCATTCGACGTCACTACATTAATCGTATTTGGACCGAAGCAGATTTTAAGGAGGATTTTGAGAATTGGCGTAGATAGCTCTTACGAACTGGTATTAGCTCATCGCTCCATGTTGACTTCATGAAGCTGAAGCTGAATGGCAAGTTTGCATCGAGCTGTTCTACTTACACCATGGTATGCTAGCAAAATTTGTTAGAGGTCATAGATGCTGACGTTTGTCATTAAGGACCTTCTTGGTTTATCATGCAGCTCTCTCACGGCGCTCGGGGTGGTGGACTTGGGAAGTCGCCGATGATAAACTGCAAGTATTATTTGTTTGCATCTCGAATACGGTCAAACTAAGCCTCTTAAATCCACGCTCTACTCATTCCAGGCTATGGTCTCGTTCGTGACCCACTGAACCACCATTTTCCTCAATTGAACGTTTTTCCTAGACTGGACGGAAGCCGCAAGTCTCTCGCTTAGCAACATTTGGTTGCATTGATTCGAAGTAACCACTAGTTTTCGTGAATGAAATCTTTGGCAATTGGTCAACGCTTTGTGAGTGAACAAATTTCGATTTTCATTTTCGGGTGGACAATTTTAGTGTTATTCTCGAAATAAAGCCACAAATCTAGCGCTGATGGAGCACCAATCCATCAACGAGACCGGTGTGGTTTTTTCAGGATTCATTTAAGGTGTGTATACATTAACACGTACGGCGAGGGTTCAGATCCCGAATGGCGCGTAAACGCTTACTCATCAACATGCTTTGGGGTTTATTTGGGATCCATTTGGGTTTTTTTCGTTTTTTTTTTCCATTTGCGTCACCAGTTTGAACTCTTCGAACCCTAGCCCCCGCAGTCCCATCTGAAGGTTGCTGAGACCGAGATTCGATTCGATTGCCTTTATTTAAGTCAAAGAGTTCTCTATCAAAGTATTGTTTCGTCTTGCGTCGTAGGGTTTGTAAACCATAGTTGAGAGAAAAAAGCACGCCCTTTCTGAGCTTAAAAAGAGCGCACTCAGCGAGAGAAGTTGCTCGAGTTTTCGCAAGTGTGCGTAGAACAAGCTTATCTGATAGAATTCTGGTGAGAATTGCTTCGAAAACCTTCGTTGGAAGTTCCAACTTGTGGTTGCCATGTTAGCCAATCAGCTGGAGAGCAGAGATCTTCGTTTGGTTTGCGTGTTTGAGACAACTGACATCCGCATGAGATTATGTCCCACTGGACATTGATTTTTCGTCACCTAATTACATACATAGCAAGCAGGGCGCATAGAGTCGTGAAAAACAGACATGTCTATCCTACAAAACATGAAGCATTTCTGTTTTTCAATGTTATTTTTCTGCCTCCCGATATCGTTGCTTTCGAATTTCTGTTATTTTCTTTGAAAGTACTCTAATTATTCCAAAGAATGAGAAGATGTTTTAATATCGGCCTTTACATAGCGGACGCACTACTTCTACTGTTTCTTTCATTTTCAATAGCCTACCCCATTTTAGGAGTGGTACAGTGGTAAGAGTCACTACTGAGATATGCACGGTCGAACAATCGGCCCGGCTAAATGAGCCCTCCATCCCTCCGGGGTAGGGTAAATTGGTATCAGACTGGAGCATCGTTGAGAAATTTATAAAGGGGATAAAAAATGAATTAGCAGTGGGTTTTTGACGTCGGGGCGCGTGTGACGCTGTTGGGAGACACTTTTACCCACACGGTCCAGCGATTGATCCTCGCTCTAGTTAAGCCTTCCATCGATCAGGGGTCGGGGATAAGTTGGTTTCAGACTGGTCCCGGAAGGTAAAGACACTGACTGCGTTTGGCAGATCGCCCTAGCAAGTCATTGTGTAAGACAAATACGTCCCATGCCTCTACGATTCTGAATGGAACGCGAATTCAGGGAGGGATCTACGCCGACCTCGTTACCTTTACCTTTTTACCCAACTTCGTTTCCCTCCTTGTTCAGCAACAAATTCGAAGAGTGTGATGCAATCTGTGGAGTGAAGGTTTCTGCGTTCGGCCGAAAGTCAGCCTTTTCACGACAGACGTCGCGCCGATGTGGGCGGAGCTGTTTGGGAGGTGCTGATGCAATTCAGCTTCGCCTACGTCCTCTCGTATTTCCTCACCGAGCCTCCACTAGCGTCCTCGTTTCACTCTTCTGTTTTCTTTTTTCCTTTGCCCTAGAACTTCATCACTGATGTAGTGAACTGTATCATTTTCCTTCGATTCCAAAGGTTGAAGACATTCGTGTTTCTCCACGGTGTCGCAATGAAAAAGCTGAAAATTTTTGAATGCTTTGGGGCTTGCTGCTTGGCCTTTTCCTAGTGTTCTTCGACGTGATTGTCACATGGCTGAGAGGGTGGTATTCACGTTCCTCGAAAGCTGAAAAAGGTGGACGACAGGTGGCGACATGAGGTGAATCGGCTGTGTTATGGCAGCTCCTCAACCTTCGCCCGACACGTTCGAGCTTCACCCACCGCTCCATTTATCCGGGGTTACGATTGACTCAGTTATTTAGTTATCTCCCATTTCGGGCAGCAGCATTGAAAACGTAATCGCCGGACTTTGAGACCCGCGAATTTGCTGGAGCGTTGATTACTAGAAGGGTGCGTAGGATCTTCTGCAGAGAAAAAGTCACGCCTCTGGGTACGACTTTGAGACTTTAAGGTATGATCCTCCGGGATCGCAACCTTCATCTTAGTCACTAACATTTATATTAGGTTGGTAAGAAAGTTCCCGCCGTTTTTTTCAAACAACTGCTGTAAGTTTAGTTCGAAAGCTTTTGTAGAGTTTGACACAGCATTCGAAAGAGAATTATCTGCTCTTTTGAGCTTTCTACTTGTAATTTGTTATAATTCTGAATGTCATTGTTTTTTGGCTAGTAAAGTGAAAAGCAAAAAAGTGAAAAAATAACCTCATCGACAGCGATTTTTTTCTGCTCAGTTTCAGAGGCATAAATTAAACTTGTAATGCCATTCGATAGAAAATGCTTTTCTCTATTAGACCGTATATCACTTGTTTCTATTTGTCTAGGAAATTGCAAAGTTTTGAACCACTGAAGTCCGTCCTTTGGAATGCAAGAATAATTTTCCAATGGCGCTCCTGGTTTTCTTGTGAGCGCTCAAGTTGACTTCTGCAGAGTTTTCTATATGGAATTTCTCGCTCTATCAGACGATATGATTATTTTCAAACAATGATCGATTTTAAAAGATTTTCACGAGAAGGGCGTTTTGAAGTTTCTCGGCGGAGCAAACCTCCAGTTTCAATCTTTTCACCAAATCTCATGCACCATTCGAAAGAGGACGATACTCTCTACAAGATGGTTTATGAAGCGTTTTAAAGCTTTCTGGTTTTCATTGTTTTTTAGGCCGTCACAGTGGACCTAAATCGCAGGCGCGGCGCGTGGGGCTCGTGCGGCGCGACGTCGAATAGTACAGGAGTGCGGATTTAGGTCCACTTTGACGGCCTAAAAAACAATGAAAACCAGGAAGCTTGAAACGCCATATAAACCATCTTATAGAGAGTATCGTCCTCTTTCGAACACTGTAGGAGATTCGGTGAAAAGATTGAAACTGGAGGTTTGCTCCGCCGAGAAACTTCAAAACGCCCTTCTCGTGAAAATCTTTTAAAATCGATCATTGTTTGAAAATAAACATATCATCTGATAGAGCGAAAAATTTCGTATAGAAAACTCTGCAGAAGCCAACTTGAGCGCTCACAAGAAAACCAGGAGCGCCATTGGAAAATTATTCTTGCATTCCAAAGGACGGACTTCAGTGGTTCAAAACTTTGCAATTTCCGAGACAAATGAAAACAAATGATATACCATCTAATAGAGAAAAATATCGTATTTCGGACGCTTTATCAAATTTTATTCATGCCTTTGAAATTGAGCAGAAAAAAATCGCTGTCGATGAGGTTATTTTTTCACTTTTTTGCTTTTCACTTTACTAGCCAAAAAACGATGACATTCAGAATTATAACAAATTACAAGTACACACCTCGAAAGAGCAAACAATTCTCTTCTGAATGTTGTGTAAAACTTCGCAAAAGCTTTCGAACTAAACCTACAGCAGTCGTTTGAAAAAAACGGCGGGAACTTTCTTACCAACCTAATATATTCATCGACGCTTTTGAGACGAAACATTTCCTAGTGACGATCCTGTGGGAATACAGGTTCATCATCGTCATCTCTTATCTGTGACTCATTTTCAGTAGCTTTTCCCAGACTGACTGACGGCCAAACGAAAAAAAAGCTTCGGGAGTGCAGGTTCTCTCATCTTTATGTCTGCATTTGTTTGCCTGTCTGTCTGTCTTCATGGTTACCCGTATGTCTGACTGCCTGGCTCTCTTTCTGCCTGTGTTAATTTGTTACTGTACCGGTGAACCTATGTATGGCTTAGATAAGGAACATTCCATATTCCACCATTTGTTTCCTGAATCTATCCAGTTCCCTTTCATTGCACTATTCCTCTCAAGGGTTTAAGTGTTTTTGTTGCAGAACGCAGGTCGTTCCTCTCCATTTAAAAGTATAATTTAGTCTCGCTTTTTCTAAGATTTAAAGAACTAGTCGTGTCCAAGGCGATTATTTGGCGCTGCATTAAAATGGGCTCTAGTTTGATCGGATTTGAAATGCTGCACCAGTTTCGATGTGTTTATTCCAGACAGAGTGCACATCCTGTCGCAATAAGTTGCTCTTTTCTGTTTGTCCCCGTTTGAGGTCCATATTCACAGCAATTCATTTCCCCTAATTCAGACTCTAACTTGGAACAGTTTGATACCCTTCTTGCATCCGACAAAAACGTGAACGCCGGTGTTCCACCACTCATATATTTCTTCACTATTTGGATGATCTATTTTGATTTCATTTTGCACTACTTGGAAAATATATAAAAGATATGCAGCACAATGGCATTGTGTGAAAAACATGCATTCTCTGACATTCACATATTTACATCTAGCCACAACCAAAGTGCAATTTGAAAAATCCGATGGACTAGAACGCTCGAAAATTTTGTCTAAAGTTTGTAACTATGGAATCAAAAACGTTTCTGTCCCGGTCAGTTACGAGATACGTCTTTCTTCATTCTCGTATCGCCTTCATTCTCTTCCTACTCTCACGGTTTGATCCCGTTTCAGGCAAAATCGCATGGGTGGCTTAGAAATAGCTGAGAAATTGTCGGTACCAGCGTCAGACCCGAGAGCCAGGTCATTTTATCTAGGAAAACTATCACAATTACAAGACTGTTCGATAGTGTGAGCCAATAAGGGACTTAGAATCCAATGATATGCGATTTACTTGCACGTGGTGGCACTGCATCGAAGACATCAAAGAATTGGAAGAATTGAGCCAAATATTTCGCGTCAATCACCGCAGTGTTTGGGTAACAGCCGTTAAACCTTGTCGAAAAAGTCAGCATGAAAAGGATTGGTTTGCTGACGGTGCAGTAAAAGTGATACCTCGCATCTGTTTGTCTAATATGTAGAAGCACAGAAAGGGAGAAGAGAAGTGAAATATTTCACGCAGGAAACTTGAGGTAAATTTCGAGTGAGATACAATTTCGAAGCGAGAATTCATCACCTATTGTGTGAACGAATTCCACTGAAGAACACTCTGTTGCAATTAAAATAATGTCAAATGTAGAAAGGAAATGTATGCAAGCAACTACCTACAACAGAGACCAATAACTAAAGAAAATGAGTGAATCATAGCATCATAAGATATATATCAATTGGGTTCGTTTTCAAAGATATGAATTTGAAAAATTAAGATATAGCAAATATTCAATTGCAAGGCTCACAACTTAATAAATGGTGAAAGATCGGGACTTCATTCACTGCGACGTAGTCTGATGAAATTCATAACGAACTAATAAAAGCATCTGCCCGAATCTGAGTAGAAAACGGAGAGTATTTTTCATATTTGGATTCATATATTGGATTGTTTTCATTGGACGGGTCGCTGCAGAAATTCTCTCAAAGTATCATAGGAGACGCCACTCTATGTGCTGGTGCCCAGCTCGTTGAGGGGGTCGGATATTCACTCACGTAATCGTGTAAATAGTTAGAAAAAAAGGAAAAGAGCATAAGAAAGCTATGGATGATAGCGGAAGAGGTGGTGGGAAGATGTTCTCGACGATTTGCCTCCGTGGGGGCCAATTGCATTAGTAAAGGGGGAGAGATCGGCGCAGTCTGGCCTTCTTCGCTGCAACAGTGTTTGGAAAGCTCCATGTTGTATTTGAAAAATAATCTGAGTCTGAGTATGAATGGAGGGATTTTTCTTCAAATTTAGATGCTTGCAGTGTTTCTATTGGATAGTTGCAGAAAACTTTTAATGTGTATTTGAGAAAGTTGCAGTGATGGTGCTGGGATCATCGCAAAAGTCGCTGCTCGGGCGGAATATGAACGCGCGTCTTGGTTCTATACGAGGCACCGTGAGAACTGAATATCCCTGAAAACGTCATTCATTGTGAGGTTGGCCAACTCGCTGATGTCGTCATAGTTGGATGTTCACATCGCTGCTCTTCTCGGCTGTGGCTGGCCATCAGCAGATTTCCCTCCTTCCAGCTACGACTATTGAGTGAGCGCCGCGTCGACGCAGCTCTGAAAATGCTTCGTGGCCAAAAACCGCCCACCCTAATCGACATCGACAAGGCTCAACTAGTAGTCCGTCATAAATGGGTTTTGTCAATATCTGTTTCTATTAGGTTGGCAACTAAGTTCGTGGACTGTTTTGCAGTCGTTACTTCTAGCAAGCACAACTTGCTTGAATGTTGAGCAATTTAATTTCTCTTTTTTACCGTGTGATAGCGCATATGAAGTGGTTTTCAAAACCACTCATAAACCCTGTTACTTTTCTTTGCTGGGAAACTTTTTCCGCTTAAAATGAAAACATTCAAAACCAGCGTTTACCAAGTCCTTCTTCAAGAGTACCTGCTTAGCGACTAGGTTGCTAAAGCGTTATAATTTGTGTGTGCAGAATCTGGGGATGATCTCACGAAACGATTGATGGTACTCAGAAATATCAGGAGATATTGAGCAAGCAGTTCAGAACGAAAGAAAAAGTGCACTTCGGATGGCCTATGGAGCCCGTTCGGAAGGCCGTAATTAGTTCCTCCGAAAGAAATCAGAGCTCGGCAAGATCAATGTTGACATTCGAAGTCAGATGCTCTAATAGCTCAACTAAAAAGGTTCTGCACTATTCCAGTTTTCTGTAAAATTGGCCAATAATTTCCAAATAATGATTTGACACATCGCGGAGATGGGTGGGTCGGATGCCACAATTGAACGTCGAGCTTGCTCTAAAAACGAATCACTTGTTCACAAAGTGGTAACGTGCGATGGGATGTGGACACTACTTGATAATTGCCGACCTGCTAGCCGGCCACCCAAAACAAAATGAAGGCCGCTACAGATCCTCGAATCCACCTCCTCACAAGAAGCTGATGATCTCAGTCTGGAGGTTCTACGAAGGTGCCACCTTTCGAGAAATGATCGGTGGAAGTGTCAGCATTACCTAGAGCCCTACGCTCTTTAGCCTTGCTGTGTACAGGTTGAACTACGCGGTAGTCGGTTGAAGCAGCTCTCTGAAAGTTGCGTCACCACTCATCAAGGCGCCGCCAAACATCACGCTTCGTTTCGATCACTCCAAAAATCCGTAGATGTAAGCTGGAGGGCTCTTGTTTATGCCTGTTACAGTACAGATGTAGCATTTTATGAATAATACCTATTTTGGATTTTTCCTGCATTCTCTAGGGCGAAGACGATCCAGTAATGAGATGTAGGTCAAAATGCACCTATGAAAATAATTTTCCACAAAAACTCAGCATTTCTCAGGAAGTGGAATGGGGCATCTACCTAAGAGTGAGGAACTACCTGTTCGTTTTGATGGTTAATATGTCGTTTGGGTAACCTTTATCTTTATTTGGTAACTAACGCTTTTGTTGAAGGCGTTTGAGAGTCCACGAACTTAGTTGCCAACCTAATATATCTCTCATACGCCGTTTCAAAACGCACCATCTTCGTAGCCTGGAAAGCCAAAAAAAACAAAAAAGCGCTACTCCAGTTTCTTCTCACCGTAAAAAAACATTCTTTTGATGGAAAGGGCAAGCAGTTACAACAGGAAATTTTCCAAGAGGAACACTTGGTTCATTCGGATGAAATTTTTAGAGATACGTCGAAAACACCTTCTTCAGGTACACTCAGTAGTACCATGGGCTTCCATTCGATATGGATTCTTTGAAGTTCACACTTTGGCTATGCGAAGTATTGAACTGGCGTTAAAAAGTAGTGACTGAATTTTCCTTGAAGGTCTTGGATCTTTCCAGCGTCTTCCGTGCTTCAATTTATTACACTAGTACTTCTCTCTGGTGAAGTACTAGTGTAATATACTGAAGTTGAAGGAACAGATACCAGGCGCCGAAGGGAAGGAAAGGTAGACCAAGGACCAAGTGAGTACTGAGTGGTCCAGGATATAAGTCACGGCCTCTTTGGAAATGAGGTTTCCATCGATCGAATCGCTCCGTTCGAAACTCTCAGCAGTGAGTGGCATTGCTATTATCAATGTGTAAAATCTTCCTCGCCCAAGTTGCGAAGGACATAAGTTACACTTCTGATAACTTTCACTTTCTAGCAAGGTATTGGTGAACGAGAAGCCAGCAATTGATGGTACCTTACGTCCCCGCATGAACCACTAATTAAAAGATGAATATGTGGGCCGTGCAACCCGTAATTGCTCAGTAAGGTGGCTCCGTAGGTAACGACTCCTTCTTCGCGTGTTTCTTCTCAGTATGTCTCCTGTTTTTTGCGGGAAACTTTAGATCATTATCACACATTCTAAGTTTGTTCACGTCATAGACGACGCTCTTCTCTGCAGTTAGCCGTGGTTGCTTGAAGAAAATTACAACGATACATCTTTCCTGTATGGTATATGCTGTCGTATATGTATCACATTTATTTAATATATTCGTGCCGTGCTATTTAGTATATTTTCATGTTATTGTGGATCTACATACATATGCGTTTCTGTAGTCATTATTCTTTTGGTGGTTATATTATCAGCAGTTCTGTTTCAATTTAATGGGCGACACACTCTAATTTAATTAGTCGATTCAATCACGAAATAATTATTTTAATAAAAATCCCCATGCTCGTTTAATTTTTCTTGGCACCATGCTTTTTCTTCGCTCAGTGATATTTTCTATGTACAGTAGCAGTCAAAAAGATATGTCACCCTGTACTTCTCAGTACATATAGCTCAAAGCGAAAGGAATTTCAATTAGATTCATAGTATTGCTCAATTTCTCTCCATATCTATGATCTTGTTGCAATCTGTGATTTTTGAAAACATTTCGCAAAGATATTGGAGCCTAAGCCCAACGTTCTTCTTACTTGCATGTCCTCTCCAAACAGTTTTTTGTACTCATCAAATCCCCTCGATTTGCACTTCTCCCGCAAATTCTCTCTCACATCCAATCCAAACGGCTGAGGTGCTATTGAATTCCTATTGACGGACAGACGTCAAAAAAGTGGAGATTTCGATAGGCCAGGTCAGGTATGGGTGACGGGGATGTAAGTTATGGAATGTGTGCTTATAAAGAGTGAGGTGGTGTGAAGGTTAAGATAAAAGTAAGGTGTTCGGCGTTGATCAGTCTTCTGAGGACCGCTTTTGCATTCGTTAAGATTTCATACTGGAAGAAAACTACCTCCCTTGAATGTCCATTCTTATACATATAGTTATTCAATTGACGTATAAAAAGATGCGGTTATACCCATTGTGGCATGGAAACACTTAGCTAACTTTTGTTGCAATGTTGCTTAGCAGCTGAATGGTTGGGAAGGATGTCTGACCGCACAGTGCAAGTCAATGTTTATTCTCACTTGTGGAGGTCATTATAGTGTTTTCTAGCTTGTCGTTCTCTTGATTTTGAGTGTTTCGCTTTATCTCTTCAACAAAATTTGTGGCTCAATCCCTTGAGCGACCGTTAAAAAAGAAGGGAGAATTTTGAACACAAACAAACGAAAACACGAAGAAATTTGGATACGTTCTAATTAGCGTTAAATTTGTCAAATAACGCACTTGTATTTCTAGCACAGAGCGAGCCCCTACGTGAATTCCCCGTTCACAGTTTCTGAATGCAGTGAATTAGAATAATAGTGAGAAAACCCCGAGAGACAGCTCAAAAAAAAAAAACAGCATCAAAGAATTTCCGTGCTTCTCATTAACTGAAGCACTCTTCTGGTTAGGGAATAGACATCCCTCCTCTACCCACCCTTTTTCCATTGCTGTTCGCAGCTGATATTTTTCCTTCCTTTTTCTTTCCATAGCGATCAGTTAGAGGTCCGCTTCTTTCGGTGATCGCCTCATCTTGTTCAAAATGTGCTTCGATGTTGTTCCCGCTTCGCTGAAGTACCACACTGTCATCTTACCTCCTCATCAGAGCTCTTGGGTGGCCATACGTCCTGGATTTTGGGTCCTCATGCCGGCCACAGTTCACAGCTGGGTTTCATATCGACAAAGAAGATTTTACGAGGCAATTGCTGGGATATCGAGAGCGGATGCTCGCCTTCGCTGCATGCTTTATAAAACATCAAGTGCTTCAAACTTCGAAGTCGTGGTCTGAATTCATCACTATTTTGCTGTATATCTGATCTGAAATCTGCTAATGATGTTCCACTTTAATATCATTGCTTTCTGCAGCCGGCGATAAAGTATAATATCCAAAATTTCTACAACAACGTAGGATTATTAGGTTGGTAAGAAAGTTCCCGCCGTTTTTTCAAACGACTGCTGTAAGTTTAGTTCAAAAGCTTTCGCAGAGACACAGCATTCGAAAGAGAATTTTTTGCTCTTCCGAGATGCACATTTGTAATTTGTGATAATTCTGAATGTCATCGTTCTTTTGGCTAGTGAAGTGAAAAGCGAAAAGTGAAAAAATAACCTCATCGACAGCGATATTTTTTTCTGCTCAATTTCAAAGGCATAAATAAAACTTGATAGAACGTTCGAAAGACGATGATTTTCTCTATTAGGCGGTATATTATTTGTTTTTATTTGTCTCGAAAATTACAAAGTTTTGAACCACTGAAGTCCGACCTTCGGAAGGCAAGAATAATCTTCCGATGGCGCTCCTGGTTGTCTTGTGAGCGCTTAAGTTGACTTCTGTAGAGTTTTCTACATGGAATTTTTCGCTCTATCAGAGGATATGTTTATTTTCAAACAGTGATCGATTTTAAAAGATTTTCACGAGATGGACGTCTCGAAGTTTCTCGGCATGGCAAACCTCCAGTTTTAATCTTTTCACCGAATCTTGTAAAGCATTCGAAAGAGGTCGATACTCTCTACAAGATGGTTTATGTAGCGTTTCAAACCTTCCTGGTTTTCATTGTTTTTTAGGCCGTCAAAGTGGACCTAAATCCGCACTCCTGGACGATTCGACGCCGCGCCGCACGAGCCCCACGCGCCGCGCCTGCGATTTAGGTCCACTTCGACGGCCTAAAAAGCAACGAAAACCAGGAAGGCTTGAAACGCCATATAAACCATCTTATAGAGAGTATCGTCCTCTTTCGAACACTGTAGGAGATTCGGTGAAAAGATTGAAACTGGAGGTTTGGTCTGCCGAGAAACTTCGAGACGCCCTTCTCGTGAGAATCTTTTAAAATCGATCACTGTTTGAAAATAAACATATCCTCTGATAGAGCGAAAAATTCCATATAGAAAACTCCACAGAAGTCAACTTGAGCGCTCACAAGAAAACCAGGAGCGCCATCGGAAAATTATTCTTGCCTTCCTAAGGTCGGGCTTCAGTGGTTCAAAACTTTGTAATTTTTGAGACAAATAGAAACAAGTAATATACCGCCTAATAGAAGAAATTATTGTCTTTCGAACGGTCTATCAAGTTTTATTTAGGCCTTTGAAATTGAGCAGAAAAAAATCGCTGTCGATGAGGATATTTTTTCACTTTTCCGCTTTTCACTTTATTAGCCAAAAAAACGATGACATTCAGAATTATCACAAATTACAAATGTACATATCGAAAGAGCAAATAATTCTCTTTCGAATGCTGTGTCAAACTCTGCAAAAGCTTTTAAACTAAACTTACAGCAGTCGTTTGAAAAAACGGCGGGAACTTTCTTACCAACCTAATAGATCTTTCATAAACGCATTCACATTTGGGATTCAGCAAGTGTTCTGTCTGAGGTCTTCGAGAAGTTTTACTGTTCACATGCTTCAATCGGTCAAAACAAAAATAAATAAACAAATTAAGGCGGTAGAAAATATTTACTTTAAGGAAGATTGGGCGGTTATAGAAGATGAATGAAGAATGATAGGCCTTGGGCTGCTGAGCTCGAATATGTTCTGGTTCATCGCGATTTTACGGAAACTGTTTTTCGGTCGAAGTATGTATGTGTCTTTTACCAGCGACTGAAAGCGACGTCCGGTATTCTAATCTATGTTTTGTTGCTGTGCACACTTTGGTTAATGCTTTATTAACTGACAAATTCGTTAACTTGTTAATTTGATATTATTTTTGTGGGAACGACTGAAACTTCCAGCCGCATCGCTTAACTTCTATTGTTCGTTTTTGATTCCTTCGTCTTCTGGTGATTTGACCTGAATTTACGCAATTATGAAACCTTTCAGGTAATTCCACAACTTCATCGCAATGACGGAATTACTACCGGAGGAAATCCTTCGAAAGCGTATTCATATTCGGGATCCAACGCTTCGAAATGCTCTGTCTGAGTTCTTCGGCACCGCTTTACTGTTGGTACGTTTCTATTCAAAGAATGATCGTTTTAACCCATCGACGACCGTGTGTACCGTCGGCGGGACACACCTTTTAGTCCGCGCTGGACCGTGTGTCTCACCGGTGGGACACACTTTTTGGTCCGAGGTGGAACGTGTGTCCCGCCGGTGGTATACACTTATTGTATCATCCGGACCATGTGGATATGTTATTATTCATGCAGCCCTTCGACGGACCACACTTTTGGGTCGCGTGGGACATGTAGCGTGGGACATGAATATCTTCCTCCCTATTGGGAGACGCTGTGGGTAGGACTGTCCATTTATGCAAAGTTACTACCCATTCTATATTTTCCGTTTTATCAAAGCTTCAAGATATTCATCAAGTGAACGACCCTTCAACAAGCTCAAAAAAGGGTCTGAAAATAGTCTACTTCTAATGATTACATAAGGAAGTTTCAAAATCAACAATATACACAGAAAAATTATTCATATGATAATTTTGAAAACAATTAATGCCGCTGAGGCACTCTCATCACTGCACATGCGCGGTTCCGCGCGCCAGACACGCACGGAGCGTGCGGTCGTCAATGGGTTAACATTTTACAAATACTACAATGTATCTGATTGACTGTAAGAGGCGTCGTAGGTTTTTCCGCTTATCATTCACTTCGTCTTAGCATTTTACCCTATCTGTTCGAATCCAAAACTTTGAGACTTAATCTCTTGAGAGAACGTTTAAACAAAAAGTGGACTTCGAAGGCTAGAGCGACAACGTATAAACATATAAACATTAGATGCGGAATATAACTTAGCGGCATCTGATCACTTCCTTTCGCTGTAAGGTGTCCTCGAAGTGATGTTTGCTGAAATGTTCTTTGGAAGTCCATAGGTCGGAAAATATCGCAACTCCAGATCCGGCTCCGTAACCCGTTTGCTACTTCTGTCGTTCCGATCATGACTGTTCTGCTTTTTTCTGGCGTTAGACGTGGTGGAGAATGTAACAGATTGGCACGATTACCATTTTTCATCGAATTTCCTTTCATGTCGAATTATCGTCGGTCTTCCTTTTTAGCGAATTCTTGATCGGGAGAGAAATGTTTGCATAACGTCGGTGATGTCTACCTTTTCGAGGAAAGTGCGGAAATTGTAGACATTCTTCATAGGTCGAATGGGGGTTGTAATCATGCGGGTGGTTTACTCGTTGGCAGTAGAGCAGTCTGGGGTCCGGCTAGTGGATGAATTCGGTGGTTTATTGCGTTTACCCTTACCCATGTGCCTTCCTTGACCTCGCCGTTGGTTTTGATTCGTGGTGAGCACGAATAGCAATAAAATGCCACCAGCATCGTGTGTGGTGCGATAACCGCTAAAAGAGGAACGATATCGTGGAACTTAGGAAGAACTCCTCGTAAATCGTGCTCGTTAATCTTAATCGTTTCAGCAAGTTATTGCTTTGACGACTTTTAAGTTTACGAGCAAGATTTACAAACTCGTTCAGTGAAGGAAGGCAATGGATGTTTAGGGTTTCACTGGAACCTCGGAAATTCCAAATCTCTCAGTCATGTCACTCAAGTCATATGTGTTATGATGGCCTTTTTGTAAAATGATGAAAATTGGGAAGTAGTTACGACTACAGAAGCATTTCATAATGTATTTATCAGAAGTGAAGAAATATGATTTTCTCCTGTAGCTGAAAGCAGAGATGAAACTGTTGATGAAGATGTCGGAGTGGTGTTGCAGAAAACCGAACGGTCTTGTAAAAACTGATAGGACTACCCAACAAAAACTATACTCAAACACCTTTGTTTACGTATTTCGTAACCACCTCGAAGTAAGTTCCAATTTTCAGTTCATCGGTTTGTCAATTGTTATGCAATTCATCCTGTCTGGCGAGAAGCTGAATACCTGGATTCAAATCAACGTTGGATGGGGATTAGCCATTACGTTCTGCGTATATGCCTGCAGTAAGACATCAGGTTGGTTTATTATCCTTTTGGTTTTGTTAAAAGTGCTGAAGCAACCCTACTGAGATAAAATTCAGGAATGAAGGGTTTGTTGAAATTTTGATCGATCGAATCGACCAGAAGATAGAGCATATAGAAACCACTTCAGCAAACATATAACGCTTTAAAAATTTCCGCAATTAGGACTCTCTAAGTTGAGCATATGATGCCCCAGGCGAGATTCGGAGTCTGGCTAATAAAGTCTTCACCTAATTATGCTCAGTGCTCCCAGGCTATTGAAAAGGCCTTTGAAATAGGAAAAAACCTAACGAATTGATTCATTTTGGATGGATTCCGAAACTAAGCAACACATATGTATAGTACCGGACGTTCCGCAACGACAGAACGGCGACAGCGGCGCTTTTTTGCGCCGAAAAGGTGACGTTTTGGGGTCCACCGGTGGAGACCCGGGCAGAGACTACCTCAGTTCATTTACGCTGCATTCCCAATAGGGGCCCCGCGTGGTAGCCAGCCGAAGGCGGAGCCACGTCGAGCGATGAGTCGCCTGAGGAGGAATCGAAGGGGAATGGGATCGAAAGTCGAGAGGTCAAAAAATCGTATGCTAGCGTGCTCCACGAATATGGAAAATTTGTATATAAAAAAATAGAACTCGAGCTGCTGAGTTCATCTTCATGCTTATTTCTATTAATGAATCACTATCGTGCTCCACGAATATGGAAAATTTGTATATAAAAAAATAGAACTCGAGCTGCTGAGTTCATCTTCATGCTTATTTCTATTAATGAATCAGTTTTGAAGAAAATGTAGAGAAACAGCAGTTTCTGCGCAAGAAAGCGCCGCTGGCGCAGTTTTATCGTTGCGACACATCCGGTGCTGTAGACTGTATTAGAATATGGTAGAAAACTCATCCTAGTTTTTACCGAAGGTCTCTCTCCAGAAGTCAGTATTATCAGCCTTTTCGAAACAGTATAAATAAAATATAATGAAACAAACTTTTCTAGGGTTGATCCTTTTCATCATTCTCTGTTCTAGGAGGACATTTCAATCCAGCCGTGTCGTTCACGATGTACACTCTCGGTCGCCTAAGTCTGAAGGACTTTTTAATCTACTGCGTTGTACAGACTGCTGGAGCATTCATCGGTGCTGTGGGAGCGTACGGCATTTACTACGGTGACTATTCAAGCCTGAAACGCTAGTTCATTTTTACCTTTGTACTTCCTAAACGAGGGTGGTGCATTGGCAAGTGGCACTACTGGCACCCTCATGGTCGAGCGTGTTATCACCGCCGAATCTAAACAAGCCTTCCGTCCCTCCGGGGTAGAGTAATTTGGTGCCAGACTGTTTCGGGAACGAAAAGACACTGAGTTGTAGCACCACTCATTGTGCCTTCACGATTCTGGACAGAGCACGAGTGCGGTGGCGCGTCTTCTGGAGATTGATTCTCGCCGAACACCTTTAACCTTTAGCTTCACTTTGCAAACGTGGGTTGAACATCGAGTTAGCGAGGAGAATTTGCGCTAGTTTAACTATTACAAAAGTATTCGTATTCATTCGACTCGTTGACTTTTCAAACTTTTCAAACTTCTGTCAACTAAGGTTTTTCAAATATCGGTGAACTAGAAGGGAACAGCCAAGCACCGGAGTCAAATTAAGGGGTATAATCTCAAGTCTAACTGTTAAACATTTCTTATCCTGCTTGGTAGGTGTCAGTAAGTGGCGTTCGTATTGTTGATTATCCTATGATAAAAATAAGATGGCATTGAGAGTAATGGAATTTCTGTATATTATTTGAGCAACAAAATAAGTGTTGGAAAAATTTCAGGTGATGTAATATTTGAAACCTGAGTAGTGGAATGGAGCATTTCAGAGGAACTTAACTTTGTGGTACTGCTTGAATTTCGCAAACTGAAATGATCTTGTTGAATCCTCCGGTGTTCGAGGGTTCACGGTTTACCGAGAGTTTGTTCGAATGTCAGAAACGTCTACAGCAATATAAGCGTGCTAAAGATGCTACAAGTAGTGTAAAAATAAGGGCCCGTCCATGTCAAGACCCTTTGAACTGGTGCGTACCTATGCTGTTGGACCGTGAGGTCCTTATTGTTAGTTCAACTTGCAAACATGATCTTGATGGAAAAATCTTGGGCCTCCGATTAGATTTCGCTGGTTGATGTGATTTCTCGAAATTTCCAGCTCATTCTTTGCTGGCAATTCTAGAATTATACGATTTCAGACCAATTCTGGAAGTATGCGGGTGCAATTCGTGCTGTTGCTGGTCCGAAAGCGACAGCGGCCTGCTTCTGCTCATTTCCAGCCGCCCACCTCAGCAATATTACGTGCTTTTTCGATCAGGTTAGAACTCATTCATTTGAATAATGACATGCTGCACTACTGCAAGCCCAGCATTTGCATTTTATATGAATCATAAAGTGGAAAGTTGACATTTTTCATGAAGAATAACATGATTTGCAAGTGTAGCTCAGACGGAGAGCAGGAGTCGACTGAAGAAAAGGCTCCACAGAAATCGTGTCTTCTAGGTTCTTCTCTGCTCAGTAAAAAATTTGCACTGAACGGTTCCTTTCAGGTCGCTGGTACCGGACTATTGTTGTTCTTCGTCGTTGTGATTATCGATAAGCGCAACGGTATCCCAGCCGCTGCTCACCCGTGGCTCTTCGGGTTTGTGCTCATCATGATTGGTGAGTATACTTTTTTCTCAGAAATTTTTGAAAATCAGCTCTTCTTATTTTCTTGCCTTGATTCGACTGCCAACTTATGACTATAGCATGTACAACAAATCGCTATGTGTAAAGTTCATTGCGGGCATAACCGTCCTGCACGATTATAAAATATCTTCACCGTAAGGATCAATTTCAGGTACTTGTATGGGTATGAATCTCGGATACCCCATCAATCCCGCTCGTGATCTCGGACCACGACTATTTGCATTCTTCATTTACGGCTCTGAAGTCTTCTGGTGAGTTACATTGCTTTAAATTCTCAGCATAAAATATATAGATCTCTCCAGAGAGAACATTCAAACCGTTTGACAAGGTAAGAGAAAGTATTCAAGTTGTTGAAGATTTCTGTTTCTAATATGTTGTGTCTAAAAGTTCTGTTTCGATTCAACTCAATTACTCACATGACACTAGAGCCCGCGTGATGCTGTGGTAGGAGGAGTTACTGACATCCGCACGGTCGAACGATCGATCCTGGTCCTGGCTAACCAAGCCTTCCACCCCATCATTGTCGGGTGAATTGGTACCAAACTTGTCTGGGAAGGTAAAGACACTGGCTCAGTATAGTGGCTGGCCCTCGCAAGTCATTGTATATGCCAAATACGCATTAACCATGTTTCTACTATTGTGAGTTGAATACGAGTGTGGCGGCGCGAACTTAGTAATCAGGTATATCCTACATAATGTCTCTTTTATACCCCAAAAATGTAGCTGAAAATGTATGTTAGCAAATCCACAACATGGAGCTAATTTACAAATACAGTGAATACTGTCAAATACGAGCTTCAAATTTTCATAGTAGAGGGGTATTTGTGCTCCAACTACCGCGCTAACATCTCTGATCGATTCTTCAGTTTTATAGAAATGTGTGTTCTTCTAAGCTTAGTAACTGATTTACAGCTCTCTCTGAGAAACCTTGTCACCACCAGTTAGCTGTCGTTTTCAAAACCTTGTCCCCAGAGTAAATCACAAGGCGACTAGTGCATTTTCAGACTCAACTGAGGCTCTTGTAGTTCATGAACCCTCTACTCTGCTTCATTTACCTCTCAAATTATGCTTTCACGTTATTCAAATCCGACGTGGGAAATTCGAACCATTCGAACCGAATTCTTTTTAGCTATTAAATCTACTGCCGTTGTTCTGTTTTTGCAATTATCTTCAACAAAAGAGCATCAAGTTTGCTGTTTTTATGGAAATCTGTGTTGAAGAAACAGATTGGATTCAAGTCGACAGCCACAACAATATTTGTAATTTGATAGCCTGAGACCTGATATAAGAGCACCTGTTCAGGTACCACAACTATTATTTCTGGATTCCGATCTTCGCGCCGTTCTTCGGAGGAGCTCTGGCCGCTTGGACTTATCAACTTTTCATCGGAGCACACATTCCCGATCCGAAGGAGGACTATGCTCTCGACGAACTGAAGCAGCCTCTTAGAGCAACGTGAGCCTTGAAATACCTCAAAAATCAATTTTTGTAATATATTTAAGCATCTCTCAACACATTGCCTGATTTCAGAAACGACGCTTAGTTTCCTCGCTGCTCCGGGCACATGAAGAACAACAGCGTTAAAATGCCAATAATTGAACATGTTTTACTATTCAAGAGTCGTTTTGTTGATCGAATTAGGAGAACGTTTCCCTTCCTAACGAGTGGCTTAGTATGAGACTGTGCTCTCAAGAAGCAAGGCAGTAAGGAGGACAAAAGAATTGTTTTGTTTATATCATGAGCTTACCATTATTTTGTTTTGTCATGGCGAATGACAATAGTCTAACGTAAGAGGAGTTTCGTTTTGTGAAACTCGTAAAGCTACAGAATTGATTATTTGTCAGTATTGTGTGTTGACGATGTATTAATGTGTAAACTATATAAACAATGCCTTTATCTTGCCTGCAAAACGCGCAGTGTGGTTGAGAGGACAGAAACATGAGGGCAAAGCCGAGTTCAGGAATTGCTCTAGGAAAAAAATTCAGTTATGGTTACGGCTTAGCCTTTGCCGACTTTTCATCATTCTGGAGTCTACATTGAACACCTGCATACTTACTTTTTTGTTCATTAGGTACCATTTTTCTTCCCCAAATTTTCCTTCTTCTAATAACAGCTGCCACAGGCTTTCAAGCTCTTTTTCATCCACTCGAACCGTGTTGGTCTACAAGGTAGGGCACTGATTTTGCCTTGAAAATTCCCGAGACCTGTATGGCGTTGTGGAGCATCGAAGGCGGATCACAAGCAAAGTGGTTTATTTTTGCTGTAGGCTGGTGGGTCGTTCAAAAATGGCAAAGAAGAAACCCTCATTAATCTTTGGCATTGGCTAGTAGAGAAGACCGGCAGTATAGGTATCAGAGCTTCGGTTCTTTTGTGGTGAAATTTTTGCTTCCATCAAATGCTGCTTCTTTTACATGTAGCGCAGTAGCTGACAAGAATGACACTTGGGTCGGGTTTCGCCATTAAATAAGGCACAAAAATGAATATCAACTGACAATGTACATACAGTAGCGGTCAAAAAGAAATGTCACTCTTCATTTTCATTCAAAAATAGCTCAAATCGAAAAGAACCTGATACCAATTGATAGTTCTGACAACTCTATTTGAAAATATGTTGAAATTTACCGCCTTTACGAATTCGGTGTTTTTGAAAATATTTTATAGTGATTTTCATATACTATTTTGAACAAAAATATCTCAAAAATCGCTGAGTGTAGGATCAATCTGAGATGATATTCTGATAGAGCATGTTCTAGTCATTATAATGTGCTACGAACATTTGATTCAAATCGCCTATAAAGTGTAGATTTTTTGAGCAAACATTTTGGTGATCAAAAACCGGTCAAATTTTACGACCACGTTTCAAACAAAATTCTATCTTTTCCTAAGTTTTTGAAAGAGATATACCAAATCTGAACATGTTGTAAAGAATGATTTTCTTCTTGGGATGATTGTTTTTGTTTCGAGACTGGTTTCTTATTTTGGGAGAAAATCCCTTTCAAAGTTGAGATTGCGTAAACTGATATATCCAAAAAAGTTCAAGAAAAACCGACTCCATTTTTTCCAGGTTCATGGTACATTTGTGGTTCTTTCAATGCCACATGTAATCTAGAATAAATCTAAGTTCTTCATAAGAATATATCGCCTTTTCGAAAAGTAAGTGAAAGATAGAATTTTGTTCAAAACATGGTCCTAAAATTCGAACAATCAAACACAAACAAACAGTCATGCCAAAGAGAAAATTATCCTCTACAACATGTTCAGATTTGGTATATTTCTTTCGAAAAGTTAGGAAAAGATAGAATTTGTTTAAAACATGGTCCTAAAATTTGACCGGTTCTACGCAATCTCAACTGTAAAAAGAATTTTCTCTCAAAATAAGAAACCAGTATCTAAACAAAAGCAGCTATCCCAAAGAAAAAATCATCCTCTACAACATCTTTGAATTTTGTATAATTTTTTTTTCGAAAAGTTAGGGAGATATAGAATTTTGTTTAAAACATAGTCTGAAAATTTGACCGGTTTTTGACCACCAAAATGTTTGCTCAGAAAATCTATATTTTATAGGCGATTTGAATCAAATGTTCGTAGCACATTATGATTATTAGAATATGCTCTATCAGAATATCATCTCAGATTGATCCTACACTCAGCGAGATATTTTTGTTCAAAATAGCATATGAAAAACACTATAAAATATTCTTAAAAAACACCGAATTCGTAAAAGCGGTATGTTTCGACATATTTTTGAATAGAATTGCCAGAACTATCAATTGGTATCAGGTTCTTTTCGATTTGAGCTATTTTTGAATGAAAATGAAAACTAACATATCTTTTTGGCCGCTACTGTATGTGAACCATACCCACCGTAGCCCACCCAAATTGGTTTCAAAGCCGAAAATAAATGTCAGATTCGTGACCAGCATACCAATTATTCTCGTAGATGTTTTAGGGTCAATTACGATTAATTGTCTGCGATATATTCTTTACCCACTTTCTATATCTGCGCAAAAGTCTTCTTCCCAATCTAGGTTCTTAAATCAGTACCCTCTTCTCTCTTTCATCACTCAAATTCAATCATTTACATTGAATACTGTGCGGAATCAGGAATTAAAGAAAAGTAAAAATGGAAATTACTGTAAGGTTTGTCATGATAATTTACTGCTCAATCTCTATTTTGATGGTGTATTGTGATGTTTTTATCAATCTAGGACAAGAATAGACACTTGTTTTAACGGCATGAAAGGTTGGAGTGGGCGTGTGTGGCTCGTCTACACTTAACGTCCGGTTCATTTCATTCTGTTTTCTGGTCATCTTTGATTATTATCGGTCTAAATTATTCAAGTTCTCCCTATCCTTCTTCCTTAACCACTCTTGTGTGCGTAACAGTCTAAAGGAGGGTCTCATATAAAGAGCACGCGTATTCGTCTATTGCAGGTCGTTCTATACTTGACGTTCCGATCCTTCTACTGCTTTTACTAGAACCCATCCATTGTTGCCGAGGAAGCTTTGTTATGTGTCCATTTTGATTATTCGAGTATCCATTTACCATTTTAAAGCCTAGAAGAACGGGAAGACAATGTGCAGAGAAGACACTTGAGGCGCACCTTAATGGTGGTTGTCGAGAACGACCACAAGTCACCCCTTGCCGTGGAAGTACACGGGTGAATGAACCGAACCCACCCACCTTAGTGGGCTCAGTGCCCGCGATCAGCCAGGTCAAACCCTCATTGGTCCGCGAACGGAGCCAACTCTTTGGTGACCGCTACGCACTCCTCCTTGCGGTTGATCCTAGGAACCCTGGCCGCGATCCAAAACGTCTCCAACGTTCGGCGCGCTGCGATATCGGATAATCAGTGTTAGATAAATTATCTTCGATAAATTTATCGTCCTTATCATGAACAATAAGTAAATCATCCATATAACGAAAAAGATGGAACTCAATCTCCAACTTTTTCAATAGAGGGTGGGAATTGATATTCGGAAAAGATAAAGGCATGGGCAGCAAGAAGAGGGCTGGCAAACTTTGCAGAAACTGTTGTTGAGAAGTAATTCAGTGGTTTATCATATACCATGGATAGTGTATGTTTTATAACCAGGGTTGGTACGTATAATATCAGTGCAGAAACATTTTTTGTTTTTTTTAAATCAAGTTTTCAAGTTAAATCAAGATTTTTAACGCAAACATTGGGAAATCTACCAATACTTTTTAAATATTGATATTGTGTGGGATATTGGTGAACATGTCACTGAAACCACCTGCGAATAGTTTCAGATGGGGAAAGTGTAGAGTAGGTAAACGATTGGAAAGGCCAGTAGTATTGATACTCTAGAAACCAGTTAACGCGTGGAAATTTAAACTATTAGATTATAAAAAAGTTCTGTCTTTTTTGCACCTTATATCTAAAACGCTATAACTCGGCTCATGTCTGACAGTTTTTCTCAATTCAACAACCTTTCGAAAGACCACATCTTTCTCTGAGGAAGACAATGTGAAATGTGCCGCTATTGTGAAAGTCTGAAGATAGGAATCAAGTCAAATGTTCAAAGGTGGATTCGACCTCGTGTTGGTCTCCTCCTTGGTCTCCTCCTCTCCTCCATAAAAAGCCATATGAACGTTTGCAAATTGGCAGCTAGTTAGCACGATGTCCGGCAATTATGACGAACAAAGGCGAGTTTCAATATGTTGTTGGTTTGAATTCTGGAGATCATATGTCAAAACACATGGATATGCGTTGCTGTAAAAGATAGCGGAACATTATGGTAACTAGCCTTGGCTGTATTGTTCTGAATGTTGCATATATTTACGATACGCACTTCTTTCTTTATCGTTTGGTGAAGAGTAAGGAACAAAAGGCACTTTAGTACGGCTGCAGTTCATCATACTATCACCATTGTCTTCGTGTCGTGAAAATCTGGCTTCCTAAACGCCTGAGAAGGTTCGTTGTTGCGCGAAAAAAACGTGCAGAGCTCTTCTTATCATAGTTCAATACCCAGTCTTCGTCGCAAGTTAGAAATCATTGGGGAAGTGGCGAGCAGAGGGTCCGAATACCAACATCATGCCGAATATTTTGATTAATCCAGACCTTCAGCTTCTGGGATGGTGAGCTTTTTGAATTGCTTTTTTAGAGGAGGATGTACTCTTACGAATGGTGCTTGAATTAAGAAAAACGGCTGGAGTTGAGTTGAGTTATGACGTTTTAAACATAAGGACAGAACTTTCTTCACAACCTAATAGTAATATTGGCATAATTTTTAAACTGAGTTTTTATGCGAATCAATATACATGATAGTCCTAAGGCGATTGATTTAGTATTACTGTTATATGCTCCAGTAGTGAACCTAAACTTTATTGGTGTTTTGTGAGGCTTAGGGGAACAAGATATAAGAGGGACTAGAGGTTAAAGAGTCACTGTTGTTATTATAAGAATAAGAGACTTTTTAAAATGTTTTTATGGCTGTCAATAATGATATGTTCCAGATCATTTATGGACTAATAAGTAGGATTGTTGTTATAGGAGCCAATTTCAGTCAAAATAATGGTATCATTAAATGTTTACATATAATTCGATACCTACGGGAATCTTCATCCAAAGGAGTGACTATAAAGTATTCGTGAATGGATTTAAGTTCGCGTTTATAATAATTGTGGTTTTCAAGGGTGGCCCTTGGCTAGACGGGAAAATAGCTTCTTCCATGAGAGCGTCAACGATCTCCTTCCTTTGGGTCGCCCTTGGCAAAGTTTGTTCTAGTGGTGGAGCAGTAGGATGTCCCCAACCAGTTACTTTTCTCTAAGCAAAACGAAGAACAGTAGGGTTACCCCAAAAGAACTCAAGTAGGAGGCTCAACCTCTGACAGGCTATTGAACTATTTATAACTAGTAAAATAACCAATCTAGGTGAGTGATAACACAACAAAATGTAACATGTAAAAAAGACCAATACACAGAGTACCTGATCGAGGAAGAGACCTGTGAAGAGGCAGATGTGTGAGGGAGAGGGGGTGAGGGATGATCGACGCGACGGTTGTGCGGATGTCCCACTAGGAGTGGCTATCCTACACCACAAAAGAATACAAGCTACAAGTCGCAAGAGAAGCGCGGCGGCGAAGTGGTCCAAATCTCAGACGCTGACCGTCCAGGTTTTACCAAAAAGAGCTAAGCGGGAAGACCCTATGCAGGCAAACCATGCACTGACCTACCTGGCGTAAAAAAAAATGCATGGGGCGCCCGTGGACGCGAGAGTCTCCCCTTGCCTAGCTCGCTGAATGGCAACGCCACACGAACAGCGAGACCTACCTGATCGGGTTTCCCGAAACGTACCAGTGGGGTATTCCCAAGATAGCAATGTCGCAACAGCGTCAGCGACGGCAGAAGTAGTCTACGGAGGACGCGGAACGGGTTGTCGTCAAGGCGGACGTCGGAAAACTCACGAAGGGGGAGCAACAGTCGCCTAATACCGGGCTAGCCGGTTCGCAGCAGCAGCAGAATAGGAATGGATGGGAATTTTAGGCAGGCCCGGACTACCGGGCTGTCACCGCCCTGCTCCTATTCCCCCAGCGCTTTGATCACCGCCAGAGAAGAGATGACTACAAAATAATCAATGGAAACACAATAGAAATGCGGTGTACAGCGAGCGAAAACAAAACAAAAACACATTTGAACGATCTACGCTACGTACGCAGCTAATTTGGCTGCATATTCTACACTACGGCACAATACGCACTGTACAGCACAATTTATGGGGTGACCTCGTCACACGTCCCTCCACGGGGAGAAGGCTGCCCCACTCAGACGATCAGTGTGACCGGTGACGGGCTAGCCTGCTCTCTTTGCGAGTTTCGGGTGTGGACGTGCACCCGGACCCTTTCTGAACTCTATACTACGATAACCGCGGCGAGGATCGTCTTCCCTGTATACGGCCGGCCGAGACCAGGCCCCTATGCGGCCACCGCGCTTGGCGATGTGGCGAAGTGTCGATCCCCCCAGCGACAATCGCTCCTTTTAAACTCAATGAGTTTTAAGTAAGCTAAATAGTGAGCGACCGTCTTATAAGAGAAGCGTTTAGCCGCAGAGGACATGAAAACATGTTCTCCTACTAGAATATGACCAGCGTCAGAATTAAAAGGAGCATCTGGATCATCGAGATTATCATGAGAAGGCAGGAGATTGAAAATGCGCTTACGAAGGCTCGGTCTGAGCTGTATCAACTCCTCATAGATTTTAGCATGGCCTTCAGGAATATGGGCTGCCCGCAGCAGGTATCGAACTTCCGTTCCATTCATCCGAGAGACACGCTCTCCAGAAAGTGGTTGACGTGGTAACATCGAAACCTAAAGTAAACATATGCGACTGCAATGGACTCTACGGTTAGAACAAGATACCCTTCGTCCAAAATTCGACTTCTTCTGACGTCATCTGAAATATGGGTTTGGTTCAAAGTGGTGGTGACACGACCTAACTGAAAAGGAAACTTAGGCGTTATGTCCCCGGACGGATCAGATTTATGAAAACCAAAAATTTCACCCAATTTCTCCGGCGGCTTGCAGCGCTGCCGTTTTCCGGCCTGTTTAAACGTTCCTGGGCAACGGATGGCACGCACGCTGAATCGGCCAGATCCATTTGACGTCTGAAAGTTACAAAATTGCATTCTAATGTATTAGAACATTTCTATTACATTGGATGACCCCCTACTAGTTTGTTCAGGAGTTAGCGACACACCGTTGGCTTGTAGACAAGGTCTACCTCGACATTTACCTCTTCGAGTCCTACCTTTTACAGGAGTATCGTCGATCTCAATGGGTACCTTAGTTAAGTGATCGAACGGAACTCTTATCGGTTCTTTGGTTTCTCCTATTAACGTTACTAAGGCGGAGTTTTGGCTCACTTCCAGCACTCGGTGTAGTCCTTGCCAGTCGTGTACGAGTTTTGGGTGAGTCGCTTTGCTTTTTTCTGTAAAGACCCGTACGTACACGCGGTCTCCTACCCTGAAAGCCTCCTGTGGGTTGCCCATCGTTTCTCGTATTGCTCCTTCATTCTGGTCCGGCATGAGGCCGCGTTTCCCGCGAGCCACTCTCTGGCCATCTTGAGACCTCTGAGTAGGTTCATTTTGTAATCGTCAAAGGCTACCATGTACGGAGACAGTTGGCCTCTCGGTATAGTCGAAGAGAGATAACTCGGGTCGTGACTGTAGAGGAGAAAATGATGGCTTTCCACCGTGGCAGAATGTGGAGATGCGCTATACGCATACACCACCGTTCGCAGGATTTTGTCCCATTCTGGGGAGTCCTTCTTCTTGAGCATGCGGGTGATCGTGCCGTTGACCCTGTCGGTTCTCCCGTTTTCGCAAGGGCAGTACCCTTTTGTGAACTTTTGCTGGATTCAGAGGATCTCGCACAGTGAGGCCATCAGAGCGTTTCCGAACTCGCCTCCTTTGTCGGAGAGCATACACTCTGGCCATCGGCCCCCCATGCATATCCATTGGTTGAAGATGACCTCCGCGACTGTCTCGGCTTTCTTGTCTGGCAATTGGTATGCTCCGAGGTACTTTGTGAAAATAACCGATAGGCTAGGCTAACAACAACTAAAAAAAGGATGACAACCTTAATTCTTAGCTTTAATATAGTTATTAATTAATAGTGAAAGTAGTTATAGAAAATATTCATTAATTAATAGTTATTAATTAAATAATGTCTCTTAGCAGTCACATCGACAACATTCAATTTGATACTGTCGTATATAGGGCGACCTTCCTAAATCCAATACTATTCGACTACTTTCCGATTCTCATGTAACATCGTTTATTAAAATTTTATAACCTTGATCTCCTTCCTTTCATGTGCAGTTAGCCTCTTCTGCAATGGCAAACGCTCACATTCTTCCATGTCGATATTCAATTTTATTGCAGCAATCGTTGCTTTCATAGGCTAAAGTAAACTGTTATAATTGTTAGGATTACTCACTAAAATTGTTATACTCAATACCTCTTCCGATCCAATTTTTATTTTACCCTTTACTATGGATACATCCTTTGTCGACCTCCCGATTTTCTCGTAATCCTCTCTAACCTTTTTTCATCTATACAACCTGAATACTTACCATATTTTAACTAACGAAACTCTATTACTTACCAAATCACTCACCCCAACCTTTCCAGCTCCTTCAAAGGTTTGGTTTTTCCCTTACTAAACGAATGTCTGAATGATTCGTTTTCTTATATTTAGACAACTTTCGATATCCTGTCTTCTCGAAGTACTTCCAGAATTGGTAAGTTATTTTCGCCTAAATAGTTTTCCTTATTACCTTCCTTCCTTTCAATTACAAGACGCCTACTCGCCTACTGGCAGGCCCGGTAGTTGTTAATCCAACCGCTGTTGGCCACGAGAAATAGTTTTGTTGTCTTTGGGTATCTGTAAATAAATATATAATAAGTCTACAATATACCTCAATAAATCCGACTGTACAAGACGCCTACTCGCCTACTGGCAGGCCCGGTAGTTGTTAATCCAACCGCTGTTGGCCACGAGAAATAGTTTTGTTGTCTTTGGGTATCTGTAAATAAATATATAATAAGTCTACAATATACCTCAATAAATTTACATATTAATTATCTTACGCTAAAATGCGGTCGGCGAAATTTTTAAGTATTGCATCAAAGCTAGATTTCCTTTGATGTGCCAGTCCAGTAACTCTTCATTCTAATAGCACTTTTCGGTCTATATGCTCTTGATATTCACTCCTTAGATCGCATTTCACCTCGAATAACTGAACATTTAATCTATACCACCTAACCATTTAATCTATAACACCTAAGAATCTAAGGTACTCCTTTATATACATATTATCAGAACCATTCAGCAACATGTTTAATTCTATTAATCATAAATCACATAATCCTAGTACATTTATAATAAACGCTGCTAACCACTCAATAAGTATAGTATAATTACACAAGTTATCATGATATTACCACACATCATCTATATGTACTCATCTCAGTTATAATCGGTTGTTGTAGTTATACTCCAAAAAGATAACACGATCCACGCTAATAAATACGTTAAGCAAGCAACAAAGCGTGCAACAGTCGCCTAATACCGAGCTAGCCTGTTCGCAGCAGCAGCAGAATAGGAATGAATGAGAATTTTAGGCAGGCCCGGACTTCCGGGCTGTCCCCGCCCTGCTCCTATTCCCCCAGCGCTTTGATCACCGCCAGAGAAGAGACGACTACAAAATAATCAATGGAAACACAATAGAAATGCGGCGTACAGCGAGCGAAAACAAAACAAAAACAGATTTGAACGATCTACGCTACCAACGCAGCTAATTTGGCTGCATATTCTACACTACGGCACAATACACACTGTACAGCACAATTTACGGAGTGACCCCGTCCCTCACATCGTTGCCGGTCATCTCGTACACCAGGCAGCGAGCCAAGGCGGCGCGCGGTTTTTTGCACGCCGTCTGACACCCTCTAACGCTTGAACGTACCCTCCGCTGGCCCCATCGCCGTCTGCTGCACTCTGCAGCAGGGACGCTCTGCATACCCACGGTTGGGCCCGTTGTGAGACCGTGCCTTTGACTGGGAACGCACAAACTCATGGACAGACAAAATATTAGGCTGTAAACCTCCCGATTGAATGTTTGCCACATCTTGATTTTCAAGTATATTTCGTTGAAAAGCAACCCACTTGAAATATACAAGGAACAATGTTGGACTACCATGTGTCGCCTTATTGCTGGTAATCATTTTACCACATACGCGTGGGAGCCTGTCGGTTTATTCACGAAAAACGTTTACACTCCCGTTTTGAGATACTACTAGTTGAGCCTACTAGCCTACTTGTTGAGATATTTTTCTCCCGTGAGATTCGTCAGCAACGCAACCGACTGGTATTCTGTAGGGTACTCTCTGGAGATTACGATGAATGGGGTACCGATCCCCAATAATTCTTCGGAAAATTTTCCGTGTGACTTTTTTGAAGGCGTCTTCGGAGGCGGGTGGGTAGCGTTCTCAGCCCTGCTTATCCTTTGGTCTGCAAGCCATACAATATATTTGCTCACGGAATAGTTTGATAGACACTAGTACATCGTTGGATAGAAGCTCTTATTCGATAAATTCAGAAGAACTCCGCAATACGTGTAGAATCTCCTCCTTGAGGTGCAATTAGTGTTGATGTAGGTTTTCTTAGTTTACCAGGACGAAGCCGTTGGGGTCTACGGCTATGAGAAGCGTACCTCATTCACTTCTGAACTGCCATAGCCAAGGTACCTCACCAGTTGAAGTTCCTTTCAAAACTTAGGAATTTCGTACGCGAAGTAACACCAGCGTTGAGCTGTATAGGTAGAATGGTCATTCCTCGCTCTCTCAGCAGCAGATGGCATGAGTCATCCGGCTGCAGAGCCAGCAAGGAGGCGCCGCTGCGCAAACCAGAGATGCAGAAAAGACTCCGCCCTCACTCTTCACATCTGGCTCTGACTGCTCGCGCGTGTTGGAATATCCCGTGTACGAGATGACATGTAATCCCCTCACATGGTCAGCGTTTATGTTTTTATATAATGAGTTGCTACTAAGTTTGAGAAATATGTTGGTTCAAATTTATTTAATCTCATAGAAATTCTGACCATTAAGTATATAGCGAGTTTTTATTATTTTAGTAAGGGTGATGAAAGCATTCCATAGAACGTTTTCAATATTAACTACATTATTTTGTTGTCTAGAACGTCAAATTAGAAAGCGGTTCCTGCATCTTCGTGACGGATACGATAGCCTTGAAGACAAGGACAATGAGCGTCGACCAGTGTCGGTGAACAGTAGTGTCCTCAAGGAAGCCATCGAACTGGATCCGCGTCAAACCTCACGAGAACTGGCAGCACAGTTCGGGTATATCCACACCACAATTAGAGCCCACCTACAAGCGATTGGAAAAGAGAGCAGGTGCGGTAGATGGGTGCCGCACTTGGTGAATCGAACAAAGCAGCGCGAGATACCGTCTCAAGAATTCTCCTCAATATGCCCGAGAGGAGCAGTTTTCTGACTCCATTTTGACGTCGAATGAAAAGTGGATCTATTGCGAAAACGCGTGCAAAAATGCCAATGGTTAATCAAGGGTGAGCAGCCAATCCCGACTCCAAAGCCTGACACGAACACTGCCAGAAACCAAATACAAAAGATGTGATGTACCAGGAGCTGCTGAACCCTTTTCAAAAGATTACGGCAGACGTGTACTGTCAGCAGCTGTGCAGAGTCCAGCTAGTGCTGCGTCGCCGAGGAGTGGAGACATCAACGATTAAAATCCTGCGCGACAACGTTTCACCCCGCACTGCGATGATCATCCGGGAGAAACTCCAAGAGCTAAGCTGGCAGGTTCCGCCCCATGCGCCTTACAGCCCAGACATTGCTCCATCCGACTTCAATTTACTTCGGTCGATGCAGCGCTCATTGGCTGACGAGAGATTACGAAACGTCACTGAAGCGCGGATGTGGGTGACCGGAGCAGCCAGTTTTATACGGATGGGATTCGAGGAAGGTCACATACAGTGTAGTAGGTGAAGGAAATCTATAGGCTCTTTCAAGGCAGACGTCATCCGTCAAGTGCCGTGCGCTGGGGTTTCGCCGCTCGGTTCGCCGCGCGCGAACTGCGAACATGGTCTGCAAGTACACCATGGCCAACGCGACGTCGATCGGACGAGTTACTCGTAATGACGCGTGATAACCGATCAACCGATGACGCTGACCTACCTATCCTTCATCACACACGCGTCACGCGTCACTTTATCGACGCGTCGTCTGAAAGAGCCTTATGTAGATGACCAGTTTGATCTGTAGTTTCACACTAATTCGACCTTGCCATTGGCAAACCTATCTTGCCATTGGCAAAATAGGTAGCGTATATACCATTTTCACTTTGGATTGGACAGCTTTCAGACCGAATTGGACATTTTTCAAACCACGTCGGACGTTTTTCAAACCAAATTGGACGTTTTTCGGACCACGTCGGACCTTTTTCAAACCGAATTGGACACTTCTCGAGCCACTTTGGCCTGAAAAACGTCCAACGTGGTTTCAAAAACGTCCAATTTCGTTCGAAAAATGTCCGACGTGGTTTGAAAAACGTCCAATTTTGTTTGAAAAACGTCCGTCGTAGCAGTGTTATATTAATCGCTCTCTTTCACATGAAAAGGCATCGCGACCTCTAACTCCAGGTAAGTGTTTTTTCATTCAATCTAAAAAGCCATCCATCCTTACTGAAGAGTCCCGAGGTTGACTTTTCTGAATTTTCGTGTTTTCTCTTTTCTTGTCAGTTTCCATTATGTCCGTCCAGGGGTAGCGACGAAACAGACGTTATTGTTTTTCTTTTTTCGTTCGCTCAAGTGTTGTCGAGATTCGCTTCGCTATCATCGCGGTGTTTTTGTATTTACTGCTGTATTTCTTTGATTGGTTTTGTTTTTCCTATTGTAATTGTGCGGCGTAGCTTTGTACGTTTGTCGATATTTCACTCTCGTTCTTCCACTTGTCACATTTCAGGTTTTCTACAATTATAGAAATAGTTTTCTGCTAAAATTAGTTTCTTTTAATTCGTTTCTCATAAAGTCAGCCTTCCTTACTGAAGAGTCTCGGGATTGACTTTGCAACGGAGCTGGTTTTTCTGGTCAGATTTATATTCCTTACTCCGTCTAAGGATAGGGACGAAACGGATGCAATGGGTTTCGTTATGTCTTGTACGTTACTTCCATCTCGAATCACTATCCTCTACGTTGATCTATCCTCTTCCTACAGAACTTACAATTCCTTTCGAAGCACCTTTTGCCGCATTCTTCATTAACTCACATTCGCTACAAGGATAGCGGAATCGTCTTTTCTTCATGAACTTCTGACGGAGCTTATAGAATCTTGTATGAGTAGATGCTCCCACTGGTGTGGTTTATGAAATCTTACATAGGATTGACCGTCACACGTTAGATTTCCTGAATAGTACGTCTTCATTTCATTATAAACATAGAATAAGCACGATTGAAAGACGAAAATTGGGCGAAACGAAAACATAGCTAAAAAGTCTCACACTTTCTCCAGCTTTTCCATTCTGTACGTTCTGGCACTTCTCACTGTATTGATTTCACTTCTTCCTAAGCCAACAAGTACCTTGTACGTGAATGCACAGGTTCCATTGCGTCGCACACCCGACTATTGCCGGCGACAGCGCGGCAGCCAATGTGAATGGGCAGCGCGGCAAGTATAGTGCGTTTCAAAATTATGTAGCCACCCTTCATTCGGTATTTTCACATTTTGCATTCACTTTTATGAACTGGCGTTAGTTGCATTAGATTCCTAGATTCCTAGAAGGCGATATTAGCCAGGATGCTTTTGCCGAAAAAGAAGCTTCGTCGCCAGCAAAAATACAAAAATAGAGTTTTTGAATTTTTTCTATATTTCAGATTTATGTAGCCACTTCCAAATATCGGATCTCTCTGCATTCCTAATCAATTCTTCCATGCATTTTTGGCGGGAATTTGTATAAATCGTTGCCACCTGGATCTGCTCGACATAATTAACCACTATGCCAGTTCGTGGAGCAGTAAGAGCGAGCTCAAGTCCGAGCCCTCAAGAATGTCAGCTTTTCAGCTTTTCAAACCGCGCCATCGCTCGCTCGCTCGGACGTTCGCATGGATGTATTGACCGTTATCTTAGAAATAGTTAGGAATATTCAAATGTGCATGCAGCTGGTCGCCACCGCACACTTTCGAGCCAGGATCGTCGAAGGATTGCCCGTCTGGCATCGAACTCGACATTGGGTCTCAACCAAGTTCGATCTCAAGTGGGTCTCTTCGCTTCGAGAACTACGATTTGGCGCTCTATCCGGTCCACCCAGTATATCCGAAGAGAGACCTTGCAAAATGCACCTCGTCTTAACAACGGCCACAAGCTGGCGCGAATGGAATTCGCTCGGAAAAACATGACGACACAGTGGGACAAGGTAGGAATTTTCTCCTGCCACCGGTTTTCAAGATTTTAGCAACTTTTGTCTTTTGGTGATCTTTACCGACGAAAAGAAGTTCAATTTGGACGGTCCTGATCGATGCAGGTACTATTGGAGGAACTTACGGCAAGCACCCATTGCATTCTCTCGTAGGAATTTCGGAGGCGGCTCTTTAATGACATGGGCCGGCTTCTGTAGTAGCGGCAAGCTCATGCCTATCTTTCCATCATGTTACATGGACAGTTTCGCTATTGTGGTGGAAGAGAAAGTCTTGAATCCTCAAAGTTCAAGCCCATTGTGCCTACTCCTAGCAGTGTGCCACGACTGGAAAAGAAAAAGAATGGTCTTGCTACCTTAATTAAAAAATGATGGATGTAGAGTTGGAAAACTCAAGGCGGCGCAGTATAACTTTCGAGGTCCCGTTCTGTGATCTAGCTGATCTGCGTTTTGCGGAGACGTCTTTCAAATTCGGTCCCTTTAATATGTGATTCTTCCAACATCACTTTTGATAGGAAATACAAGACAGCTATATTATGTTAGGCTCGACTTCCACAACGCGCTTTCGAAATGGTGGTTGCATAATGCGCCACCACTCGAGTGATTCACGAAGACGGAAATAACAGCGACCAATGGCCTTATCACCACTGATCAGCTACAGAGGCAGTGGACTGCAAAGAACATAGTTCGGTGCTCACTACACTACCTGGACATATATAAAGCCTGCAGTGGCTACAACGAACCACATTTGCACTCCACGAGCTTGTCCTGCCAACTTTGTCGCGTTCACCCCGTTCTCCCCATTTCGTTAATATGCTCTCAACGCTTCTATTCCCTTTCTTGCTCTTATGCAGCCTCAATATCCTTAGCTCAGCCCTGATGCCGAGGGTATTGGAAAGCGTCCACTGTTTTTGGAAGATTGTGTCCGTGAAAAATCAAGCACTTTCAAAGTGCCTATTTAGCCAGGTAAAATATCCTAAGTCTTGGGAGCCTTAGTTTCCCTCGCAAAAAATTGCTGGTGCAAACAGTAGCCTTCTACCGATGTTATGCAAAATTTTGCTTTTCAGCACGACTTCATCGGTCCAGTAGTTAATCAAAATTGAACGAAAATTCAGCTCTATCACACAAGGAACACAGTCTTTTTCCGGAAATATAGTCTTGAACACATTTCGCTTTGATCTAGCCGCTACATAGATCCCCAAATTATACTGCATAGAGTACGTTTCTGGATATTGAAGAGCTCAAGAGGTTGCGTTAGTTTTTTCTATGTATGCGACAATTGAACAAGAGCTAAATCGCTACGGGGAAGCTTCCGTAAACTTCTCTTCAGTCAGCAAAGCTATTTATTGAACATTTACAAACATTTTTAGATTTCCCTGTCAACGAAAGAGTATATTAGAAGCTTATAGCAGTACCATAAGACAGATTCTGGCGCCAAACTGCCCCGGTATGCCGATGTGTGGAATAGGCAGAAACCGTTTTTAGGGTTTCCCACTCCGAGCGACTCGATTTCCAATCATATGGGTAGATCTTGTTTTCGCAACCACTGAAACACCATTTCTACAAGAGTAAATTCTAACAGCGTTTTGTTATGATACACCCATTGGACCACAGTAGTGTTCAGTGTATGATAGCGCGCAGTTACCTACACTTTGGTGGTAAGACTCCATGGTATAGTTCGCTAGCTGCAGTCGCTTTGCTGCTTTGCCCATTTCCTACACTTCGGATTTCTTGTGAACCACTGTGACTTCTCTCCTCAAGTGATTATACAAATTTGATTCCAGAACTTCTGCCGCAGGAAAAGATGTCACGTCCATCGGCTCCAAAAGGACTGCTTAATTTGTTTGTGCTGCTCGTCATAAACTCAGTTCTTCTGTGCTTCTGCTATTTGCTTTACACACTTGATTGGATAAGACATACGACCACCTGTGGAGAAACCGGAATCGTCATATCGTATGTTGCAGGTAACCTGTCATTCTAGAATGACACCAAACTGACACTAGTAAGAAAAGTCTCTGGACCTTAAAGAGATCCATCAGGAGTTTAATTTTCCTTAAAAAAAATCTCATGAATTTTTCTTCTCATATTTCTTTCATAAAAGAAGAATATGAGAGTTCAACACTCTCCAGTCTCCAGACAAAACTAAGCCAAGTGATGAGGTTATCCATTTCCTTTATAGAGATATCCTATCACTTTTTTCACACGATGTAAGACAAAAACAATATTCACTTCTCCTATGATGCAGTGGTGAGAGGTGTTACTGACCCTTGCAGGGTCTAGCGATCGATTTCGCCCAGGTCTACCAAGACTTTCACCACTGGGGTAGGGAAAAATGTTACCTGACTGACTACAACTTCAGCTGGTCCTCAAGTGGGACTGATCCATGACGGTACACTTTCCTACGCCTTTATCCTTTATATCATAACCAGGCTATCAGGAAATATCATAATAAAACAAACAACCAAGAAAAAACAAAAGAAAGAAGTAAATGAAAACTAGAAAGCTCGTTTCGTCCCTACCATAAGCCTAAAATGAATAATATGCAGAGAATGTGGGGAGTAGTGAACACGGACTTGGGAGATCCGCGTAGGGATGATCACTGAGCTTTACGAAATATTCCTTTAGACAAAAACATCGATTTCGCCCAGGTCTACCAAGACTTTCACCACTGGGGTAGGGAAAAATGTTACCTGACTGACTACAACTTCAGCTGGTCCTCAAGTGGGACTGATCCATGACGGTACACTTTCCTACGCCTTTATCCTTTATCCAGGCTATCAGGAAATATCATAATAAAACAAACAACCAAGAAAAAACAAAAGAAAGAAGTAAATGAAAACTAGAAAGCTCGTTTCGTCCCTACCATAAGCCTAAAATGAATAATATGCAGAGAATGTGGGGAGTAGTGAACACGGACTTGGGAGATCCGCGTAGGGATGATCACTGAGCTTTACGAAATATTCATCTAAGTTTGTAGACGATACAAGAGGAGCAAACTTAGTGTTTTCAGCGACATGTTCGATATTTTACGCAACTGTCGCTGTGTGTTCAGCAGTGAGTTTGTGTGTTCACTTCAAAAACCCGCACAAGAGTGAATGCTTCTGCAGATTGGCCATTTTGTGAGTTCTTCTTCAGTAATCACCATTAATGCAGTACAATGTTCACTTCGTACGTCTCTCTGATACATGAGCGTAGAGATTCAACAACGCTGACTATTACTAAGTTGTTGGAAAAATGTACCGCCACACCGACTTCTTACTTTCTCAAATTTCGAGGTTTTCTTTTTCTTACGATAAGGTAAGAAAAAATCCCTACAGATACCTACTGGTAAGGTGTATGAAGCTGAATCCAAACAATGAACATGTAGCTTAGAGTAGTTGTGTGTTGCTCTTGAAAGATTTTAGGGGAATGTCAAGCGCTCTTACTCTAGCAATAAGAACCTAGTGCAATAGTTCCTAAATGAAGTGTCGACTTCAGTTATCACCTCATTTTCTGATTTTAGTCTCCATACTAATAAAGCACTCTATTATCTCTTAGAACATTTAGATTTAAAAATCACTTGTCGGTAATCGGTCTCACATTATTAATGGTCTGTTAGATTACGCTATTGGTAACGAAAAGAGCCAATTCTTTTTAGGATATCCTTTGCTAGCCTGGTGTTCGCCGTCATTTCTGTTGGAATCATGTTCGTCAGTTTGTATTTCAAATACAGCCCAATGTGCTTGAAACTGCTCGGAGGCATGGTGAGTTCGCCATTCTTTCGAGTGAAGGAATAGGCTTTTGTACAATTGAATTTCTTGAATAAATTCACTAGTACTCTTAAACTCTCTTTTCTCGCTATCAGTCCATATCTTTATAAACGTCATTAGGTACGTTTCTGATGGTGAGAAAGTAAATTTTGGAAGCCGAAGTTCGGTAACATTTGAAGTGTAGCTAACGGTGAACTCTTTGATGCCTATGCAATTCGATCAGACTGAAGTGCTCAACCGTAACCTGCCACGAAAACAGTATTTTGGTTAGCGATTGAGGTCTCGTGACCTAAAGTGTAAATTTACATTTGTGAAAACATCCTAACGACATGATAAGAAATAGCAATTCACTCCGCATCCTTTCGTGCTCCGGTTTATCTTCGAATTATTTATGCTAAAATTCCGACATGTCATGTTTCCAAACGCCCTGGCCATGTGCTCCCGAACAGTATGTTTCCGTACGCTATCAGAACCCGTTTATAATGAGTAAGAAATCAAGAAAAATAGTTCCAAAATGGAGGCGACTTTTTGAAAGCTTGACGAATACCTTTAGCTTTCCATTTCTCCTACCTACTTCTAGACAAATCATTCACTTTAGTGTTGCAATTTTAGGCTGATGTAGCGTACATGACTGTGGTGTGCAGCTTCAACCTGGTCAGTTTCTTTGCGCTGCTACTGGCATCTATCCTTTACCTTGACACGGCAACACGCACTGGTATCGACTCCCCACTAGAGAAAACCGGTAAACTAGGCGATAGCAAGGCGTGCACTGTCTCAACGATCAGTCAGGAAGTGTAGAACTGGAAATCCAAGCTGGAAATGCTAATTGTGCATAATGATTCGTATTTTGTACATAATATACTTGCTTCCAATAAATTATTTCGTTTTGTTGTTCGGCTCACTCCACCTTACTGAACGCTCCACAACGCTCGATGAATAAATTACAATTTATTACATGCGCGAAGCATGCACAGGCGATGGTTAGTAAGAAAAAACAAAACAAAACATGAATCGCTCACAACTAACATAACAACTTAATAACAACACAACATCACTGTATAAATGTACTACAACCAATTAGTCTACCATAGAATAAAACGTGGGAGAGAGCAATTGAGTGCGAGCTGAAGTACAAAAGTTGAATATAATCATTATCATTAAGCTTCTCTATCCACTCAGGTGTTTCTTAACAAGATTTCTAAATTTGTGAAAACTGGTGGGAATTTCCATTGTTTTGCTCAGTTTGACGAACTCCGTACCTGCTCTATATGCAAACCGGTCACGGCCTGATGAGGTTGCTGGGCGTTGCAATTTAAGTGTAAACCGCCATCCTCGTGTTGAGGAACCAATTAGTTTAAAAAAATCAGAGCATCTCAATGGCTAAATATTTCTGTGGTTAACCAAAACACGAACCATCAGCACACTGTGAAGTAGAGGAAAATTCTGAGGCTTACCCAGCTAACAGATCCGATTAAGCCTCAATTACAAGCGCTTCAGTAATTGGAAACAGCAGTAGGTTTACGATTAAAAACTGGGCTTCGGTGGGATATCGTTAACCGATACCGCCTCGTTTGTCAAATTGGGCCTCCACGTTTTCCTGGAAAGTTTGTGGTTTGCTCTTGTAACACTCCTTTTCGGTTCTTCAAAGTCAAAGGGCATGAAGGATCTTAAGATGCCGTATCGCCCCATTCTTCCTTTGACTTTTTTCCATTCTGAATCTTGCATAGTGAGCGTGAGAATGTCGCAAAACAAAAGTGGGACAGCGACTGCAAACGTGCGCTAAGAAGAGGGCGGAATTTACAATTAGACGGAATTTCTTCTCAAGACTTACTGCAAGAATGCGACGAGAGCAGTTTTTTCATGTCATAAGTACAGTTCGTCAAATGTCCGTTATCAGAGTAGTACGAACTGTCCTACTTATCTGTTTGTCTTTGCATGTACACGTTCGTCTGTACTTAAAACCGTTTTCTGGTGAATAGGAACAACGAATGATTCTTCTACTGAGGCACATGAGATGTTAATTAACTTTTGAAATTGTGATTTCTTTACCAGGCTGAAGAAGTCGCTATGATCTCCTGATGAGATAAGAGCAGATTAAGACGGAGACAAAGCAGAAAAGAAATAAAAAAAATGACAACTTACTAAAATGTTTCACGTAAGGTAGAAGTTTCCATAGGGCCTTCGCAAATTTTAAAACAGCTGGATCTTCAACTTTGTCAACTCTCCACATGCAAAGTTGGAGGTAAATGTGTCCGGACTTCTCAGTCCCCTAAAGACGCGCCACGCGTTCGTTTCAATTCGAAATCGTAAAGGCATAGCTAAGGTGTATTCGACCTATACACAGACTTGTGGAAAACAGATGCTGAACCAGGACAGTATCCTCACCTTCCCAGTCAAGCCCGGTACTTATTTGCGCGACCCCGTGGAGAAAAGTGCTGGTTACCCCGAGCAAGGATCGATCTCTCGACCGTTTGAGTGAGAAAATAAAAAGCATTAAATGCTCAGAAACAATTATATCAAGGAAGCAGGTGATAGTGATATTCGGTTTCACTTTTTTGCCCTTAAAGGATATAGTTTGCCGATGGACAAGATGCGCTCCTATCCGATCGAGGTTTGAAAAGGAGCAACTTATGCAATTCTATACAATTCATAGCTCTCTCCACATCCACTCTATTGACGGCGAACCTTCTCCAACTCTAATGCTCACCATATTGTTTTTTTCGCCTCCAACGGTTCTAGTCTTTTCTTGACGGAAAAATCAGATGAATTTCGAAGAACATCGCATGTTGAATATTGTATAGGCAAGCAGTAGTCATTCCGAAAGTCTGAGTGCGAACCGCATTTTGGAAGCTCAACTCTGGCGGCACACATGGTCAACTGATCAATGTCTTAGCTCATAATTGTATTGCGTGGAATCGTTTGGGCTACTTTTTCTTAGTTGTGATGGGTCACCTGAATGTGAGAAATTCGGAAATGTGGAGAATCATAAGTCTCTATGCTACTTTCTGAATCCACCATCGCACACAAGTTTCGTGAGACTCACGTAAGCGTCTACTAGAATGAAGTCGTTAACATTGATCTGACAGTTATCAGATTATTTGATTCATTGATGAGCTTTGGTCTGAAAGTGAGAAAGCAAAACATTTATTCTGAGAGAAACTCAAAAGCAGCAGTGAGGTCATCGTTGTTGTTATCGGCACCTCCAAAGATAGTTCAAACAAATCTGCTACCGATTTTCTGTGCTGAGATTTGCTGCGGTCTTGAAATAGAAATTCGTTTACAAACGAGGAAATGCTCCAAAGAGAATCATTCTTACGCTGAAGTGTATGGCGGAGGAGGTGGTTTGATGTGGAACATCCGCTCCATGTTGGTGATGTCATTCGTTTCTGGTTCCGGATTTCCAAAGAATATTGTGCATAATATGAAAATGACGTCGCTGAATAGAGAGGCGACGCCTACCACCCACACGAACACGAGGTCGCCCTGAATTCGCTTAGGTATGTCGGCAATGAAAAAGAATTTGAAATGAACATCATTAACCATAAGGTTTCAAGGGAGTGTCTTATTTGTTCGCAATGTCGGCTCGACCAAAGGCGGGCGCCAGTTTCTGCAGGAGTTCCTGCCGCATGTGGCTACAATTAGTGTCGACTCGCCCGGCGACGCACCCACCGCAGTCGCCGCGTGGACGGCGACTGCTCGCCGCTCCACGGCGACGGCTAATAAGCTGAATGCGACAACCCAACCGTATACGATGGTCCGGAGGTCGACCAAATTCGGAATATGAACCCATAGATTTTCTGAATCTGAATTTTGTTCTCTATCGAACGATCTAAGCAGGAACGCTCTTTCACTAACACCAACGGAACTTTTTAATAAGCCGTGAAAGAAAAAAAAACGTGTCAGACGTCGACGCGCGTCACTGGAAGAACCATTTGATCTTTGTGTACTATTTGTATATGAACATTCGAAGAAATGTCGCAAATTTCATCACTTACGCCTTCTCCCGCATTTATCGACTGATAACGCATCTTTCATGAGCTGGAGTTTTTGTATCAGCGAACAGTGATCTTTATAAGAAGGACTGGTGGTTCAAACTAGAAAATGAGGAAGTGGTTTTGGATCTAGAGGAAAGTGTAGCCACAATCGTTAAGGCTACTGAAAGAGTGTTCTTGCGTAGTTTATTCGATATAGGAGAAAATTCTGATTTGATTCACTCACATGGCTAATCCGTTTGTGAGATGTTCATTAATTGAGGGCAGCCGCCTCCGAATTCGGTCGACCTCCGGACCATCGCATACGGTCGCGTCGTCGCAGTCAGCGGCGATTGCGGTGGGTGCGTCGCTGGGTGAGTCGTCACTAATTGTATCCATAGGAACTGGCGCCCGCCCTTGATCGAGCCGACAATGCGAACAAACGTCCCTCACCCAGGTTTCAATTTGGCACATTCTGTTTCCTCAGTCTGCAGAAACACAGCGTGAAAATTGAAGGTTTTGAGGCCTAATTCCGAGCAACAGTAAAGATTGGATGAGGATCAGCTTACGCTCGTCAAACTATAGTTAGAACAATTCATATTCGGCAGCACTGTGTTGTCTTTTCGTAAGGCTTCGCAGCTGAATTTACGATGGTGTTTGCGCTATTCATTAAATCATTTTATATTTGACTAAATCATCTTTATATATTATGTTTGAAAATATAATGACGCACTTCATCGGTGGATAGTGCGTACCTTCATAATGTCCTGATACTTGCAGGAGAAACCGTAGAGTACTATCATGTAGGAGAGAGATGCGGTGTAGAAAAATGAAATGAGAAAAGCAGCCACAGAACACCTGAACAATAATTTTCTTTACAAGAGTTGGCGGCACTATTACACTATTATTATTACTATACGGACTCCAGTTCTCGATTTTTTTCAGTTGTCGAAACTCGCTGAAACTTCGCACAGGGGGTAATTGAGGACGCTGATCACGAACCTGCTATCCGCTTTTCACGTGGGTGGCCTCGGACCACCCATATCGCTACTTGGGTGGTCCAGTCAGGATCACCGATTTCGCTGAAACTTTGCCTATGGGAGCTCTCTGGCGTCCTGAACACGACGGGGAAGTCCGTTTTCTAAATGACGGCCGAATGCGGTAGTTGTAGGTGAGTCTCACCAGGTGAGGTCGGTGGGTACTAGGGGTGTGCGGATAAAAAAAATTTTCGTGACCCGGATAACGGTGCGGATAACGGAATAGCCAAAATCGACCGGATAACGGATAAAGGATAACGTACAAAAAATTTCGAGGTTTAACCCCTTATCAAACTCGAATATCACTTTGTATAACTTGATAAATGTTTATTTGACCCACAAAATTCACGCATTCAAATCCAAATTCATAATATACAGAGTTGACGACTCCTCTGACGAGCCGTGTAGACCATCACGCCAAAAATTCCATGAGCACTGTCTCTGAAATACTTCTTTCGGGTATCTGATATTATGAAGGAACAATAGCAAAGTATTTGGCTGAATTTTTGAAAAGATCCAAGAACGACTGCAAATTCATTGTAAAATACTTTGCTATTGTTTCTTCATAATATCAGATACTTGAAAGAAGTATTTCAGAGACAGTGTTCATGGAATTTTTGACGTGATAGTCTCAGAGGAGTCGTCAACTCTGTATATTATGAATTTGGATTTCAATGCGTGAATTTTGTGGGTCAAACAAACATTTATCAAGTTATACAAAGTGATAGCCGACTTTGATGAGGGGTTTAGCCTCGAAACTCTATTATTCTATTTTTCAAAAGAGCGCGAAATTGCATTGAGTGAGAGGCCTTGATCGATTTTTATCCGTTATCCGGCCGATAAAAACCGGATAACGGTGCGGATAACGAATAAGCCAAAAAACCGGAAACTGGATAACGGATAACTGATAACGGATAATCCGCACACCCCTGGTGGGTACCCACCTATAACTACCGTATTCATTTCGAAAACGGACTTCAACATCGTGTTCAGGCACCAGAGAACCTCCATAGACAAAGTTTCAGCGAAATCGGTGATCCTGACTGGACCACCCAAGTAGACGATATGGGTGGTCCGAGACGACGAGGTGAAAAACGGACTTCACCATTGCGTTCAGGACCCCAAATAACCGCCATAGAGAAGATCAGCAAGATCGATGATCCTGATTGGATCACCCAAGTAGCGATTTGGGCGGTCCGAGACCACCCACGTAAAAGAAACGGACGGCTGATTCATGATCAGCGCCTTCAATTACCCCGTCCCCCTGTGCAAAGTTTCAGTGAATTTTGAATTTCAAAAAAAATCGAGGACTGGAGTCTGTTAAGTTGAATAGTGCCGAGTTGGCAATGTTTTGCTGCACAGAGCAATTCTGACCTGAAGAACTATGTGAAAGTTTTCGAGGTGTTGATATTGTCGCGATCTATTAATACCCAGATTGATGAACGAAAATCGGGGTATTGTTACGCGTGTATTGTTCCCAAGCGAAATGAACCCGATATATCCCCAGAAATTGCAATCCATCAAGATCAGGGCCCGGATTCACGACGGGTATCGGCGGGGTATACGACCAAATATACCCCGTACCGCGCGCAAACCGACATTCGTTAACGCGCGCCGCGGTTTAGACGGGGTTTACGAGGGGTCTCCGACACTTCGCGATGAGGCAGGGTTAGGGACACCTCGCGGTATCGAGCGGGTTTGTCGCCGACGGGGTTTCGGAGACCGCTCGTCCGTTCATGAATCTGGGCCCAGGTGTTCGATACCCGACGTGAAGCATTGCCACGGCCGCAATCACGGCTACTGCAGGCAAACGGTCGCCAGTTCAATTTCGATAGGCCGTTTTTTCAATTTTCTTCTAGCACGTATTTGGTTACTGTTGCCTTTGGTTTTTGTGCAGTACTTTAGACCGTGTTTTCCATTTGCTGATTAACTATACTATTTGTTCTCAAACTTTGGGAGCTGATAATTGAACGCGAAAATTGAGCGGCACATTAACCCATGTGCGGGAATTAGTATTGGAGCGCTCTTATTTAATTCCGCTATTTCTCTGAACAAACTCCACCGCGCGTTCACGAATGCGAGTGTGAGTGTGCTCACCCGGAGCTTATTCGGAGTTCCATAGCGGGGATATCGGTGAATTTCGCCCCTGAATGGAGGAAAAAAGTTGTGACAATAAGTATAATGAGCGGTCAATCAGAGAGGGCATGAGGAAAGCTAGAGCTCCATGCTTCTCTTTTAATTTTAGTCACAATTGGAGCCCTCTTGCAAGTACTATTCTAGTCGTATTCTGGCGTCCAACTTTCTGGCATAACAGTAAAAAACGCAGAGACCGAAAATTCTGTCGTTGGCTACAGAATCGGCTTTTGCCGCACTGACGACTCGTAAGACATTAAAATTTCATATAAAAGTAAAGTGGTCGGCGTGGGAATACTATCCGTATCCTTATGTTTCTGTAAAATGGAAAGCCTTTCACGCCATTAACGACTTAGGCCTATGGTATACTCCGGCAACAGGCCCGTCGCAGCGGAGCTAAAAATGCATGGATCTTCTCTATGCGGCACTACAGTCGGGTTTTTTGTATGCTGCTGTATGCGGGAACTCGGATAGTTTACTGCAAGGGCAAAAAGGATGGTGCAGATCCTCCCAGGACAGTACTGTGGCTTTTGTCGCAGCGCACTGCGCTGCGACCACCCGGCGCCAGCTGTGATGGTCGAGCAGCACTGCTCCGAGTCCACGCACACAGCAACATACAAAAAACCCAGCTGCCGTGCTGTATAGAGGCGAGCCATGCATTTGTAGCTCCGCTGCGACGGTCCCGTTGCCGGAGTGTACCATAGGCCTTATACTTACCATAGGAAAATTCTTCGGAATTCGTCTTCTCTATTTTGTTTTTGATAGCGATATATTGCTGGTGCGATGGTGACGATGACTCCGAAGTTTGATGCACAAGCTATTGCTGAAAGACAAAGACAGCTAGAAATTGTATGGTTGCATGTCAAGATACGATAAGCGAACCTGTAAAATAAGCGATCAAGGTCTCGGTGTCTCCGCAAAGCTTTGTCTGATCCTGCCAATCAATAATATAAATTAAAAAGGCGAAAGTGTAGACCGTATTTAGTAACACGAAGCATTCGGCTATAAGAACTGACGATGGCGGCCTTGGCGATCGTTCAAACATATTCTGCAAAAAAAAATCATCTTTGAAAGGATACATGTTGTTCAATATGGGCACGCGTGCTACAGTGGTAAGAGACGCTACTCGTACCAGCACGGACCACCGATCGATCCCCGACCAGGCTAACCAAGCCTTCCATCTGTCCGCGGTCTGGTAAATTGGTACCAGATTTGTCTGGGAAGGTAAAGACATTGACTAGGTATGGCGACTGGCTCCCACATGTCATTACATAGGCCAAACATGCATTCTCTATGTCTCCACCACTTAAATGGAATAGCGGCGGCTTGTCCTCGAGGGACCATCGTGTTCAAGCAGCAGCGTGTTCTCAGAGACCGATCAATGTCGACCCCTTTGTCTTTATGAAGTCAGTGATCTTACCTCCGGGAAGAGGTGTAAAGAAACAATTCAACCAACCACGGAACGATGGAAGGATTCCTAAGTCCGAGTATAGATCGCTCTACCGTGCTGGTGTCCGTAGATACTCTCCGATATAGCACCGCGCGTTACCTGAGATTTGTAATATGTTATAAAAATTTCCAAAAAGACCTACCAATGATGATTGTGATGCTGTCCATTCATTCGCAGCTACGACGACAACATTGAAATTCTCGTCCCTTCGCTGTCGTCATATGCCAAGGAAAATTCGATATCTGATTGATATGCTACGCATAATCGACAATCAATCTATTTTCAACATCGTCAAACGTTGATGCTAACGCTTTGAATAAAACGGCGCTGAGAGGCATCCCAAACCACTGTGCTGCAGGGCCCATCCGGGCTGCATGTGGAAGAATGGTTTGGTTTTTCTTCTACCGCGACTTGAGCCTATGCTACTTGGGTAAATCAAAAGTGCTGTCGCTTTTTCGGGTAGTTTTCCACCGAATGGAGACTTGTCTTCAAACTTTTTGAACGCTTGGAAGCCGCAAATTTCTGCGATTTGTGCCCCATTACGTCATTTAGATCATCGAACATGTGACCATTTTGTTCCAAGATTTGCAATACCACGCCGACCCGAAGATTCGGAGGCTGAGCAACCGAACCGATACGTGATAAGAGAATCTGTAGCGGTCCGTTAAGCAATCGAAACGAGTAAATAAATGCATACTACTTGCATATTGTCGCCTGAACTCCATAGTATGCAAAGATCAACTATCGGACTTCTGCACGCATTTGGAAGGGAGAAGGAAGTGCTCAGATTGGCCAACCACAGGTCTGTGTATTTGAGCAGTGCAATGGAAAATCACCCTTCGCCACAAATCCATCAGAAAAATCAACAACAAAAAAATCAACAGAAAGATCAGTGGGACTATGTACATACAACCAAGTGATCAGATGCCGGCTAAAGCACATTGCTCATGTGTGCACTCCAGCCAGTGAACAAACTCAAACCACTAAACTTTAGAGCCCGACACTTCGCCGTTCTTTGGAAAACAATGTTCGATATCGTTGTAGGAAAAGCGACAGGACTTTTGGTTCACCATAGTATGTTTAGTTATGGTCAATCGCTGACTGTGGGTGACGGTTGGTTTTTGCGGCTCACTGGCACCTACATACTTTTACCTATTTGTGCACACCTGCGCCTGCTGTGACGTGGTCGTCAGGAAATTAATGCCAGATTCAAATCGCAAATAACCTCACAAGACAAAAGTCTGGTAGAATTGTTGATCTCGATTGAAGGTATCGGCCGCTATGCGCAGCATCGTGCGAGTCTTCGGTTTTGCTTTGTCGAAGGCTTCAGTGTAGTCGAACGCCCAAATTCATGTATGGCGTACCTGGTAGAAACACCGAACGGTGAGCAGGCAGTGATTCATCACCATGCGGCGAGATTTAATTAGGTTTTATTCAAAGCTAAATTGCAAGCAAGACACCGTTACTACCCGACATTCGTGAACCCTCACCATGGCAGTCTGGTATGTAAAATCCAAACACCGACCAGGTCTTGAATAAACCTCAGCGTTGGCGGATCACAGTCTGCGTGCCGCTCATATATTCTGGTTTAACATGGGTATACCATTCATGAATTCGGATCAAGGTGATTCTCGATGACATCACCTTTTGTATGGCCTCTTTTCAAGCTCCGTTGCTTTTCTAATGGCGTGGTCGTCGACTCTCTTCAATTTCGCACTCTGTGTTCAACCTTCTGTCTACATGGACATCCTCGTTTCCGCAGAGTGCGGCTGTTTCTCGTGGGCCTACCTACACTAACTGATATCGCACACCACTGCTCTTAAAACTGCATGGTACACCATGCAGTTTTAAGAGTACCAACATCCCTACCCGATCTAAACTACCACCTTATATCAGCACAACAGCTATCAGAATGGTCCACCTTTTCTGGGGTTGCCTAGTGGGAATTGGTCATTGAATGCGAATTCTGCATCGAGCTGATCTTCATGGTTTTTTTTTCACTTTTCACGACATACAACTGATTGATCGGAGCAGTTGATGACGAGGTCAAAAATTTATGCAAATACATTAGACAATTGTGAAAGTACTTGAGCAGCATGTCCATTGTTGGCAGTGCTATTCGGGCTTAGCTTAGATGAATTCTACTCGGCAACAACAGCTAAAATGGCTGCATGTGTGCTAAAAGGAAAAGTTATGACGAAGAGCAATGGAAATTCCCACATTAAAAATGCGTTTCACCGCTGCACTTAGTTGAAAAGAGCCGTATCAAGTCAAATATCCTACTAAGGACTGGGAATGCTGTAAGATATACAACCATTCGACAACGTACCAGAAAAGAAATCACTGCTGTAATCACTTAATAACCAGGAGCGAGTCTGGGGAATGGACAGTGATCACAGGCTCCCGATGATCCAGAAGTACCAGGAGGGCCTGGCTGACCAGGAGAGCCAGGTACGCCAGGTTCGCCCACAATTCCAGGATCGCCAGGGGGGCCAGGTGGACCTGGTAGGGCAACACCTGGAGCGCCTGGCTGTCCTGGAGGTCCTGGAGGGCCGGGAGGGCCTGGTGGTCCATCCGGTCCAGGCATTTCCCCAGAAGGAATAACAGATCCCGGCCTTCCTGGATTTCCTGGCGCACCTGGAAGGCCATCCTCTCCGGGGGGTCCACGAGGTCCGGGCGGTCCTGGCGGTCCGGCAGAAACCGCTCCCATTCCCATTTCGCCAGCTGGACCAGGGGGTCCGGGTGAACCCTAAACAAATCGTAACAGTGTTCTGAAAAATACGGAATTGTCACCAGGGCGAGAATCATTAGATACCTTTGGACCAGGCCGTCCTGGTTTTCCTCTAGGACCAGGTGGACAGTCGAAGCAGAAGTCAGCTGTTTGTCCACCATTTGTTGGGGCCGCTGAAATTCCCGGCTCGCCATCTTGTCCAGGAGCACCGTCTTTGCCGGGCAGTCCATCTGGTCCAGGTGGGCCTGGTGGGCCAGGTGGGCCAGTGATGCAGATCTAAACAACATTTAGGCAAAGTAATTTCCAGATCTGGCTACTCTTAGTTAAACGTTTTCAACAGTACATTTTTAGAGTTCAACTGTTTCTCAGTGCGACTGCATTTCTCGTTGGATAATGGCGAAAAGGTGTAAGGTGTCTGATACACAACCGGTTCAGAATCCTCACCCTGGTTGCCTTATCTCGCGTTAGATTTTGAAACCACGTCGGATTAGGTTCAGTATCTCTGTCGGTGACGTCAACACTAACAATAGGATAGCTCACTCACCTGCTGTCGCTGTACTTGAGCAGTACCCCCGTACACCGGCAGCTGCGGCTGATATACCTGAAATTTTTTTGTGAAAACCACCTTTCACTCAACTTTGCGGAGGCAGCCTAAGAATAGGCAAACAAGGGACTAATGGATACAATGATTAAGTTAACATTTTTGTATAAAAGTGGACTTTTACTTGTTGTGTGCTCCTACAGAGTAACATCAGAGCAACAGTTTAGAGTTAAAACGGAATATTCTCTGAAATCTATACGACAGCAACACCGAAACTATGGGGTGGTAAGAAAGTCTTGAGCCGTTTGACCCCTACTTTTTCTTGGTTTTCTTGTTCAGTGCACAGTGCATTTTACTCCACGGTTTTATCACCATTGTTAGTCAGAACCATGACCTCCCTGATAGGCAGGCCAAGCTCATTACTTTCGGGTGCCAAGCTCATTACTTTGAATTTTAACTAGTCTCTTTATCGACATAGGGTCCTGCTCTTCTCGAACTGCTTCGGCGGGTTTCCAAAGCGGAATTGTTATAACGACAGTAGAGACCATGTCCTCTTTCGTTACATTCTTCTTGTACATCGTTCCTGCCCTGTGCCAGAAGCACCATTGGAGAACCTTCTTAACATGTACTTCCGGTTTTGCCTCCGTAAAAGCGCTTCTGCTAAGGGCAGCAGGACCACCTTGCATGATTTGAAGGAACAAGGTTTTCCGCCTCTCATATTACCTACCTATGCGTTTTCAAAGTTGTTTCCAAGGGAGCAGAGAAGGGGTGACTGACCAGTTAGTGCCCGGGTAAACCACGTGCTGTCAGTCTGGATGCCCGAGCTCAGTCCACTCAGCGTTTCTCTGTAACGAAGGAATGCAGCCAACTGGTAACTGTAGTATGACTGTGTTATAGTCCCCTTGCAAGAGTACGAGGGCTCTCTTCCGGATCCGCTGCGACAGCTTCGAGAAAGGCAGAATTTTCTACCAGAGGAGCCTGTCCCAACCACGGCTTGTCTTCGAAGCAAAAGCCTCAAGTTATGAAGCGAGATAACCAGAGCTCATTGATGCTGAAGGTTGTGGTGTCTTCTGCGAATACAACGCTGATGTTGCGAATGGTTTCCTTCGTTCCAGTGCTGTGCCACCGTCCGTTAAAGATGAGGGCTCAAATAGGCTCTTGTGGAAATGACATCGTATCTGAAGTTAAAGAAGGGGTTTGGTTATTTATACCCATGGTAACAGTGCTTTGTGAATGACTAACAACTACCACATGTTAGGTTATGGATACAATTCAGAAGTCGGAAGTTCTGAATCTTTCAAGCAAAGTGGCTCAAGACTTTCTTACCACCCTATACATATGTTTTGAATTGAGCGTTTTGAATAAACGCCATTCTGAGCTGAGTGACTTGAAGATGAATGTGGTGGATGGATGGATCGCGCAAGACTGATGCCAAGATAGGACAGCGGTTTGGAGTGACTCCAATAGCTTTGAGGTGGTATGGATATGTGCTCCAAGCAAGAGAAGACACGGTCAGCTAAATTGGACTCGGTCTCAACATACAAGGAACAAGTCTGAGAGGACGCCCGAAACAGTGCTGGCTGGATACGATACATATTGACCTGAAGGCAGAAGGAATTTCTCAAGACCACGCGCGTGATCAAGCAGAATGACGTTAACGAATTGGTAATGCGGACTCCGCTTCATAACGGACAATCGCTTAAAAACAATAAGAATCTGCCTGTATGCGCTGAGTTTGCCGTTGTTGAGGTTTTATTGATTATTTGCAAAATGTACTGACTCCGAGGTCTACGCAATAATATAGCAGTAGCAGCGTGAGGCAGGGAAATTCTCTGTCAAGGTCTAAATTTGGCTGTCCGGATGGAAAGGAACCAATAGCAGAAATGCAGCACATTTCCCTACGTTCGATCACCCATGATTCCGTCTTGAATCAAATAGATGTAAAAGATAGAATTGGCTCACCGGTCTTTGAACTGGTCTTTGGACTGGTGGTTGGAAAACCTGAAACGGATGATATTTAAATAGGAAAATATGGCCTATTCGGTGAGCTCTCAGTTGCGATTCTGTACCTCTTAGATCAAGGGAAAATGGTGCTAAAAATGCTTACCGGAGGTGTTACATATCCCGAAGGCTGTGGACGCACGAAGGGATACTGAACAATAATTTTGGAACATCACATAATGAACAGTATCTCTATAACACAATTTGCAAACCATTTTTTTCATGCTTATTGATCTCTGATTTTTAAATTTGTTTTTTTCTAGTAGTCTTGTCTTTTCCTAACAGTAATTCCGTTGCTTCTATTCAAAAACTGACTCTCAAAACGTTCACTGATCAAAGTAGAGGCTGGAATCTTAGTCTTAGTTTCCTGCCGTGGTGTACTTGTTAGTTGTATATATGTTTCAAATCGAGTCACATCTAGCGAATTATTTTAAAAAGTAGATGGAAAAGTTGAAAACCCTGAGGAGTTAGTGCCTCTTTTCAGATATATAATAAAAAGCAATTCAAAACGGTACGAACCCCTCCCATTCATTTCAGTTCGCCTTTTGAGCTTTTTACAATGACATTGACTCACCGTAGCCTGCTGCTGTTGGTACATCGATGTATAGTGTCTCTTGATACGACTCTGGTGTCCGGTCACTTCTTCAACCTTAAATGACGTGACGTTGTTTCATGGAGTGCTTTTTTTCAAAAATGTCTTCAGTTGCCGCATTTCTCAATTCTTCTCAAGTATTAATTTAACTCTCCGCGAATAGCCTCGATAGGCACATATCTTCTGTAAGACTACGATGATGGTAGCGGATCGTTAACATTTTTCGATGAAATTTTTGGGATGAAGATGGTCCTCTCTAGAGCTCTGGATATTTTGGGTATGATCTGAAACGGCCCAAAGTTTCGCTCACATTTTTCAATCTAACATGAGGCTGCAACTGACTTTGATGCTGCACAACACAAGCGCATCTCACTAAGAATTTATCATTCTCACTGTGGCTTTTTATCCGCACTCTCCTACAAGCAAGTTCCGCTCATTTCCGCTCTGCTCCCCAATTCGCTCCATTCTGGCTGGCTGCGCTCTCTTCTTTCTCTCTATTCATCTATCGATACACCCCACATTTCACCGCTTTTTACTCCTTGACAACAACTTAACGAAGTAAGAGGATATGAGTGATGGACAAGAGGTGCAGGTGAAAGAGAGGCATAGATCAGCAGAACGTGTTCTTCAAGCAAAGAACTGAACAGATAGAGCACACATAGAAAGTTTGGCAAACTAGAACAAAAAGAAGATGAAGCAACTCTAGCCGCTGGCATGAAAAGATTTGAGGTTAGGAGAAAGTGGATGATAAGAAAGATGGATGAAGCGCGCGCTGGGTAACCAGAAAAAACATCAAGGCAGTCATACATTGAAAAAAGTAAGTAAAATGTTGAAATCGATTCTGATTGGAACCAGAAATTCCAGCAGTACTGTTTGCGTACAATTTCTCCTCACGTCATTCCGCTAAACAACTAGTCAAGGTTTGTGACTGATTCCGCTCTCCTTTTTTTAACTTCACACTTTCTTTACAATGACCATCAATACCTCGTTCGACATCGAGTTTTCTCAATCGCTTGCTTTTCTCCTTATTTATTCTTCTAATTATGCAACTATCATAAAGGGCCAATTTAGAGTCTGTAAACTGTCCTTCACATTTTCCCTCATACTCTCATTTTACTTTCGATAATCTTATTGGTCATCGCTCAACGTGCTCCCGGTTAACAATATTAGGGTGGTGAGAAACTCTTGAGCCGATTGTATACTTTTTCTTTATTTCTTTATTTAGCGCACAATGCAATTTGCCCTACATTGTAATAATAAAAGTTAACCACTACAGTGACACGTGCGATGGGGATGTCAGCGATCTCCTTGTCGCTTAAGCTGGGAGACGAAGAATTCGATAGCTGTCCTTATAACGCTCTCGACTTTGGTAATTTTTTGCTCCGCTGGAAGATAGCACAGGAGGGAAGTAGCCAGTATTTATGGGCAGCAATATAAAACTAATAAGATTGTAAGATCATAGCGACACTTCATTCATTTTTACTGGTCTCTCTGCCGACAAACGGTCTGGCATTACCATTTCGATTTCTCACGTACTCTCGTCCGTTTTTCTCGAAAACCTTTTCTGCCAGTTTTTCTACAGGAACCACTGATTGTCCGTCGTCGTTTAACGATCTCCTTGTTGTGTTTAGAATAACCGGAGTTGTCAACGAAGGGACAGTGTAGTACTTGAAGCTGTTCCTTTACAAGCGGTTCCGCCTTGTTGCGCTGTGACGCCTTTGAGTGAAACCGAGGTCAAATGACGACTACTTCCTCTAAATTCTGCGAAATGGCCGTGGGCGCTATTCTATCCGCGGGACGAGTGACCGATTCTACCTGCTTTCGAAGGAATATGCTATGGTCCACTGGACTGCACTTCCTTCGAAGCCACTCTTATCCACCCTGCCCTTTCCGGTGCTGCGTTTCCTTATGGGACGCTCTAACATAGTCATTGGAGGTGGTCATTCACATTTTCAGCTTTCGTTTTTGAGCTTATCAAACACTTTTACGGAATTCGAAGTAGATCCTTCCTCGGATGAATGTAGGTAAACTGGTACGGGAGCTCATCCGAAACTGAAAGATATGGCCCATCACTGAAGCAATTGCTGCGGACCAGTTAATCAGTGCTCTCCTATCTACGTGATCATGGATTTCAATGAACGTAACAAATTCGATATTGCCGTGGATGGTTGAATCTTATCACAATCCTCAACTCTTTGGATAGATCGGATCGCTGCTCTGTTCCTTTTTTTAGAGAAAAGACACTACGAAAAAAGCGAAGGCGAGGGTAAGAGATTCCGCAGCTTATCACTGCTGGTGAGCAAAATTATAATATTTCAGCGCATGTAGTTATTTTTCTTTGCTTTCGTAGTTCCAAAAGAAATATTGTGACACTTTGAAAGCAATTTGATGAAAAAGCCACCGTTGGCAATGTGAGGTGGAGCTGCTATCCTAATTTTGTCACTTCTTGAATGTAACTACTAATTGGCAACAATCAGGACACCAACGTACTTTTTGCATTTCGTCGAAGAGATTGTGCGTGTTCATCACACAAAATCGGAGTTCCACCTCAAGTTGTGACTGCAGATTTTGAGCATAGCCGAACAGAAGCGGAATGATGATGATGGAGGTGATCATGGCGACTGATGTTACTGCCACGCCAGCGAATGTTAGCCGGCGGTAGCTGGCTATTTCCTTCTCATCGATTTCCATCACCCAGTGAGGTTTTTCCGTCTGCAAGAACAAATCGGTAAATACCGCAGAACAACACATAATATTCGAGCAATTAACGCGAAATCAACGAAAACTTTTTATTGTTCTATTTCTGCGATGTGATTGAATGGAATGGCCCTGAATTCAGAGAAAGTAAATATTGGGTATAAGCCATACTGTGGAAGGAACGAAATATTCTGTAGAATACTGATGAAATGTCAAAGATTAGACTACTTTATCTGAACAATTCGATATAATACAACGTGTGCATTATCGAAGAAAAATGTACGTTGTCGAATAGGTGAGAATGTATGCTTAATTCGTGCGCGACATAGAGATGTGGATATGTCTCGCACTACACAACGGAAGGAAACTTTCTTCAAACGCTGATCTTTTCACTGTTGTTGAAGTTGCAGTCACACAAAATGTCATGTGACCGCATCATAAGAAACCAAGAGCAAGAAAACCGATGCACCATCTTTAAAAAGACACTCTTGTTATCCGTGGAGAGAAGATACCATCAAAATGCCGGAGTTTGATTTGTAATGCACCCGTCTCTCGCGATGCGCTGCCTCTTCGTCGAGCAGTTTCATGTGCCCCACACCAGAACACCATCTCAGTCATCAACTGCTACTCACCGCATGCAGCAGTTTGTGACCGGAAGAGCTGTGATCTTGTCCGATCTCCGTTTGAAGAACCCGTATCAGTGCCAAATTTTGCGCACAGTCGTCTTGCAAAATCGAAAGAGGATCATTAGGACTGTTGCTCAACTACTGCGCTCTACCGGTTTGAAGATCATATTATTGGATGAACCACAACCATCCCGATCCAGCTGGGTTCCGTCATGTCCATCGGAGTCAGTGCATCGACTTTATGCAAAGCATCGCAACGGCCGTGTATGGTCTGCAGTCCTAAAGATCTTCCCAAGTTTGCAAGGCAACCGTGCGCAAACTCCTTCGCAGATGTTGATTTTTCGAACGGAGATCGAATCAGATTACAGCTCGGAGAATACGATTATGAGAATCACAGCATATAGACAGTACCACCGAGGCATTCTGTTCTTCGTCGTAGCCTCCGTTGTCCAGGAAAAGGCCGTCAACAATGTCGAAGCAAATGCTCTCCTATCAGCGTTGGTCGATCAAGAAATGAACACCTACATAAGAAAGTCGGCCTACTGCCGCCGCCACTGCTCTACAAAAATGCAGTTTTTAGACGGCCACTCAACATCATAATCAGGTAAGCTGATGCCAATCCCAGGATATTTGCTGTGCGGCAATGTGCGCTGATGTTGCACGTCTGGACATGAATAACAACGTGAAGAAAGAACGGCACTTGTTGGAAATTGCGACTCCACCGATCGGGCTTAGTTCAAAAATTTAGTTTTCACCGAAACTTCGTCTGCGGTCTACGGGGGTTACTTGGGGCGCTGGTCAGGAATCAGATGTCCGTTTCGCGATACACGGCCGAGGACTACCCATATCGCTTGTTGTGCTGGCAGGGCGGTCCAGAATAGCCCAACGATTTGAATGGAACTTCTGTTAGGGTGGTTATTCTGCATAAAGGTAAAGTAAAGGTATAGGTGCTGACGTTGATCACTTCCGAAGAACGCGCTGCCACATTCGTGTTCCATCCAGAATCGTAGAGGCTTGGTGAATACGTATTTGGGTCAGTGTTTTTACCTTCCCAGGAAAGTCTGGTACCAATTTCCACCCGTAGGGATGAAAGGCTTTATTGGAGTGAGCGAGAATGGATCGACCGTGCGGGTGCCACTAGCATCTCTGGCCACTGCACCACGCGCGCCCAGTTATTCTGCGTGCTGATCAAAATTCTGATGTTTGTTTTCCGAATATCGGCCGAGTACAGCCCATATCGTCGAATTTGGTGCTCCGGCCAAAGTTACGGATTACAGTGAAACTTCATCTAGCTAGGTTATTTTGGACGCTGGTTACGAATCTGAGTTTTTTTTCGGTTTAGGTTAAGTTCGGCAGATTTGGGTGAGTACGCTTTTGGGTGGGCGACCCTCAAAGGTATCATCGAGTTCTTCAACCCACTCTCCGCTTATTTTGTGCTCTCGTTGCGGCTTTAACGGTTCTTCGCCATCAGGAAGCTAAATGTTTGCTTGAAGAGCAAATAGGAATCATCAGATTAACGCCGATGAAGGAAATCATGTACAGACGTGTAGCACAATAGATAGAATCGAACGAACGTCCCGCGTTTTTTTTGCCACTCAAAACATACAACTATGTACATTTACTAGTAGTTAATAATTATAGGAAAACACTGGATCAAAGGCAGGCGGCATTACTTTTCCAACGAATTCAGTTCAGGCATCAAACCTCTTGAACATCGATATCGAGAAAGATGATTCGTACTTTCAAACAAAGACTAAATACGAGGTTGTGGGATCACCTTTCTTGATTTCTTGTCCACATTCTTGTTCGTGAACTGGTGAAGAACATGGAGAAGAATATCGAAGAATTAAAAGACACACTTTCGCGAGGATGTTGAGTTGGGTCGTCGCTTCTATTCAATTTAACGTTGGTGCGAAGAATAGAGAAATGGGATAGGTTCACGATGAACGCAGAGCAGTTAATAAGTGACTGACGGCTAGCTAAGACATCGTTCAAGACATTCCGCAATCAGTCACGGACAATAAGGTTCCGAACGTTTAGCACATTTTTTATTGCAAGACAGGGCCACGACGCGCAGAGTGCGAACGGAGGGGAGAGGCAACGACTGCTACGTATTTCGACCTTTTGCTTCAGCAATACATCAATCGAAATAAGAAGCTGCTATGACCGTTCATCTTCCATTTTGCTGTAACGAAAAAAGCTCGAAAAAGAAGCGCAAAACACGCCACCATTTCAGGTGACCTTTCGAAGCCAACGTTTGGACCGTTTTTTGAAGCGTTCGGTTGAAATTTCTTCAGGTCTTGGGCACACCTGCAGAGTTGAAAAAAATTTGGGCTGCAGTGTTAGACTACGTCGAAGTTCCTCATAATGTACCAACTTTTGTCGAAAATATGAGAACAGAACGAGAGGAAGCAGTTATGAGAAAGAGAGAAATGCCCCTTTATTAGCAAGGTTTTACCTCCTTTTCCTGTCAGGGATGCGATACATACACTGATATTTCGACAGGAATCACTGTCCATGCGCTTCGTTAAGGTTCACTTCAGATCTTCCCCATAAGCTCACCCATAAGCTGACCTCCAATTTCGGCGTGTTGCTATTTGTAACTTATCACCTTCTAAGCTAATTCGCTCAATGAAGGGAAAGCAGTTGACGTCGTGTACTTTGATTTCTCAAAGGCATTCGACAGAGTTGTTCACGGTAAGCTGATTGGCAGGTTATATGAAGTAGGGATCCATCCTATTATAGAATATTTCAGTGGCTTGCAGTTTTCCTCAATAACCGCACTTTTTCGGTTCGCGTCGGTTCTGATTTCTCGTCCGCTAGGTCAATCAGCAGCGGTGTGCCTCAAGGAGGCGTGCTCTCTTGAGTCCTATTTAATATTTACACTTGGGATTTACCTGACCATTCTTTCCGGATTTGGCGTAGGCGTAACCGCCTTTGCCGATGATTTCAAAATATTTCGTGCTCTCAATTCTGAGGAGGATTATCATGCGGTTCAGCAGGCTATAGATTTTATGGACAGCTGGGCCTACCAATGGGATTTATCGTTATCCAAAGAGAAGACGAAAGTTCTACATCTGGGATCAAGGAACAGAAATCACACATATATTATACTATTGGTGATGTTCCTATTGAATGTGTTGACGAGGTTACCGATCTTGGGTTCGTAATCTCTAAAGGTCTCAGCTTTGACAAACATTGTGATCTCGTTTCTCAAAGGGCCAATGTTGTTGTGTATAAGATTTTCAGAGCACTTTTTACACGTAAACCTGAAGTTCTTCTTCGAGCCTATAAAGCCTATGTGAGGCCTGTTCTCGAATATGGTACTCCCATTTTCTCTCCTTACAATCGTAAAAGTATCGATAAGCTAGAGCGAGTACAAAACAGCTTTACAAGGAAGTTAATGACTAGAGTAATAGGATTTCTCTATGATCGGATACCTCCTAGTAAGGATCGTAATATTAATCTTGGTCTTACCTCTTTCTGGCAGAGGAAGGTGAACGATTTGCTCCTGCTCCTTAAAATTATTCATAGCGTCTGTGGTATGAATTCTGGGAACTGTATCTCTCGGTAGAGCATCCACGAAAAGTTCGTTTAGACTGCGGGCTAGGGTTTCCAAGCTCAACTGCAGACGTTTTTATTTCATAAATCGTACTGCTCCACTGTTTGCTAAGCTAGCAAAGAACGGGTCTTGGCAACTTAGCTACGGTGTTTCCAAAAAAGCCATGAGTAAGGAAGGCGCACTTTGATGCCTCACATATTTCCTCCTCTCGCTCTTTGTTCACCACTACTACTGCTGTTTTTGTTTCAGATGCATTTCAGTTTTTTTTGATTCTATTAGGTTGGCAACTAAGTTCGTGGACTGTTTTGCAGTCGTTACTTCAAGCAAGCACAACTTGCTTGAATGTTGAGCAATTTCATTGCTCTTTTCACCGTTTGATAGCGCATATGAAGTAGTTTTCAAAACCATTCATAAACCCTGTTACTTTTCTTTGCTGGGAAACTTTTCTAGCTTGAAATGAAAACATCCAAAACCAGCGTTTACCAAGTCCTTCTTCAAGAGTACCTGCTTAGCGACTAGGTCGCTGAAGCGCTATAATTTGTGTGTGCGGAATCTAGGGTGATCTCTTGAAACGATTGATGGTACTTAAAAATATCAAGAGATTTTGAGCAAGCAGTTCATATCGAAAGAAAAAGTGCACTTCGGATGACCTATGGAGCTCGGTCGGAAGACCGTAATTAGTTCCTCCGAAAGAAATCAAAACTCGGTACCATCTATGTTGACACTCGAAGTCAGGTGCTCATATAGCTCAACTGAAAAAGTTTTGCACTGTTCTAGTTTTTCTGTAAAACTGGCCAATAGGTGCCTTCCGATATGACCCATCGTGGAGGAGGGTGGGGCGGATGCTGCAAGCGAACTTCGAACATGCCCTAAAAACGAATTACAGTACTGGACATGCCCGATCGCCCATGCGGCGGCCCGGGGCGCTTCAGAGCGCCGCAAAGCGCCGCTCCTAAATAACTCCCTTAAAACTCATTAATTTGGAGAGCTGAATACATCATCGTGTTCAGCGAGTCAAGCTCTATCGATTGATATGCATAGGTCCTGTGAAAAAGTTTAATAGAGCGTGAAAGTCGGAAAAGAAAAAAATTATCATCAGAGCACGTCTGCTGGGGTGGACGAGTTTCCCGCTGGACAATATTCTCCATAATCTCCAGCAATGTTAGGTGATTTTCGACCAGCTATGAGCTGTTCTTCGAAAGGAGGGATAGGTAATTGGCTCACCACCTGAAATCATCTCCAGTGGATATCGAGGTCGCAAGGAATTTAGGCGGATTTACGGAAATTGGCGGATTAACGGGGATTAGGGCGGATTTAGGTGGATTTGAGGGTTTTTTGACTGCCGCTGTACTCCGGCTGTCTATTTGCTTATTTATTTATTCATTTATTGGTTTATTTATTTATTTATTTATTCATTTATTGGTTTATTTATTTATTTATTTATTTATTTATTTATTTATTCCAAAAACTCTTCTTCTTCCAAAAACTCGGCCAAAGTAGGCACGTGAGGTTACTTTGTTGAGTTGTAACTTTGTGGAAACTCAATACTTTGTAAAAATATACGTACATTTGAGCTCAGCAGCTCGAGATCTATCGTTTGGTATATAAATTATCTACATCTGAAAATTTTTTCAAAATATCCAATTTTTCTGTCACCATTTGTGAAATCGCATATATTGCTATGTTCAGGGCAGAATATCTGCCCAATTTTTCGTAGAAATACGCGGCTTTTGCTGTTATACTACACAGTTGCTGCTGAAAAGTACGAATTAATGAGAAAACCCCCTGCAAATGTTCCCGTTTTTCTGAAAATTGAAGCTGAAAAATGGAATTTTCAATTTTTGCAATTTTGAAAGAGGTTTAAAAGCTTCAAATTCATTCTTGGATGGTGCATTAGGTATCAAATTAATGGAAATGATGCGCTGAGTACGAATCTGTCAAAAATTTCCATCCATCGATTGCACCGTATACATCGATTTCCTCGTTGTTGACAGGTCAGCCAGAGAGTGCGTTCTCCGACGTCCCGCCCCTCGCCCCTCCTCCTGGTGACGTCATCGCTGAAAAATAGCCGCAAGACCTATGAATTCATGAAAACTAATCCGGTTGAAATCTACATCGTTAGATAGCACTAACTGAGTACATTAAAATGTAGAAATAGCAGTTCAAAAGAGCACCAACGAAAGGAGAAAATCGCTGTCAAACGTTTCGGCGAAAAATTTGGCTCGGGGCCAACAGCTTATAAAAGGTTACAGAAGCTCTTTGAGCCTGCCGTGTCGTATGCTCCTTAAAGTGGACTAGGTCTTCTATAGGTTACTCAAATGCGCTAGTATGACCTCGTTTATCCTTTGAGCTACAGCCCGCCAAAGTTGGAGGAAATTACGTGCGTTTTGTGAAACTGCATGGATCACCATGTTCAGGCCAGAATATCTGCCAAATTTTTCAAACTGAGACGCTGCTTTTTCTATTGTGCTACGTAGTTAGTGACATAAAATGTTGAAAATAAAACAAATCCTTCTGTACTAATCGCATTTTCTTGAAAAGCGAAGTTAAAAAATGAAAATTTTCATTTTGTGAAAATATTCGAAAAGCTTCAAAATTTCCTCGAGAATGGTGTGTTAGGTATCAAACGAATGGAAATGATGCAGAGTACTCAAATTTGACAAAAAAACTCAACAAAAAGAGGTCAAATACATGTATATTTTTACAAATAATTGAGTTTCAACAAAATAATTCAAAAAAGGCGCTTTTGAACCCTCCTAAGCACTGTGGGCAACGAGGTCATACTAGCGCATTTGAGTAACCTATAGAAGACCTAGTCCACTTTAAGGAGCATACGACACGGCCGGCTCAAAGAGCTTTTGTAACCTTTTATAAGCTGTTGGCCCCGAGCCAAATTTTTCGCCGAAACGTTTGACAGCGATTTTCTCCTTTCGTTGGTGCTCTTTTGAACTGCTATTTCTACATTTTAATGTACTCAGTTAGTGCTATCGAACGATGTAGATTTCAACCGGATTAGTTTTCATGAATTCATAGGTCTTGCGGCTATTTTTCAGGGATGACGTCACGAGGAGGAGGGGCGAGGGGCGGGGCGTCGGAGAACGCACTCTCTGGCTGACCTGTCAACAACGAGGAAATCGATGTATACGGTGCAATCGATGGATGGAAATTTTTGACAGATTCGTACTCAGCGCATCATTTCCATTAATTTGATACCTAACGCACCATCCAAGAATGAATTTGAAGCTTTTTAACCACTTTTTTAAAATTGCAAAAATTGAAAATTCCATTTTTCAGCTTCAATTTTCAGAAAAAACGGGAACATTTGAAGGGGGTTTTCTCATTAATTCGTACTTTTCAGCAGCAACTGTGTAGTATAACAGCAAAAGCCGCGTATTTCTACGAAAAATTGGGCAGATATTCTGCCCTGAACATAGCAATATATGCGATTTCACAAATGGTGACAGAAAAATTCGATATTTTGAAAAAAATTTCAGATGTAGATAATTTATATACCAAACGATAGATCTCGAGCTGCTGAGCTCAAATGTACGTATATTTTTACAAAGTATTGAGTTTCCACAAAGTTACAACTCAACAAAGTAACCTCACGTGCCTACTTTGGCCGAGTTTTTGGAAGAAGAAGAGTTTTTGGAATAAATAAATAAATAAATAAATAAATAAATAAATAAACCAATAAATGAATAAATAAATAAATAAATAAACCAATAAATGAATAAATAAATAAGCAAATAGACAGCCGGAGTACAGCGGCGGTCAAAAAACCCTCAAATCCACCTAAATCCGCCCTAATCCCCGTTAATCCGCCAATTTCCGTTGCGACTTCTGTAGGTTCCAAGACAAGTCTGAGCGTCCGAGAGTCATTTTAGCCGAAACAGCACCTTGGTCTCGCAAAATAAACCTCAAATCCACCTAAATCCGCCCTAATCCCCGTTAATCCGCCTAATCCCCGTAAATCCGCCTAAATTCCTTGCGACCTCGATATCCACTGGAGATGATTTCAGGTGGTGAGCCAATTACCTATCCCTCCTTTCGAAGAACAGCTCATAGCTGGTCGAAAATCACCTAACATTGCTGGAGATTATGGAGAATATTGTCCAGCGGGAAACTCGTCCACCCCAGCAGACGTGCTCTGATGATAATTTTTTTCTTTTCCGATTTTCACGCTCTATTAAACTTTTTCACAGGACCTATGCATATCAATCGATAGAGCTTGACTCGCTGAACACGATGATGTATTCAACTCTCCAAATTAATGAGTTTCAAGGGAGTTATTTAGGAGCGGCGCTTTGCGGCGCTCTGAAGCGCCCCGGGCCGCCGCATGGGCGATCGGGCATGTCCAGTACTGTACCTGTTCACAAAGTGGTAACGTGCGATGGGATATGGACATTACTTGATAATTGTTGGCTTGTTAGCCAGTCACCCAAATCAAAATGAGAGCCGCTACAGATCTTCAAATCCACCTTCTCACAAGAAGCTGATGATCTCAGTTTGGAGGTTCTACAAAGGTGCCACCTTTCGAGAATTGATCGATGGTAGTCTCAGTATTCGCCTAGAGTCCTGCTGTCTTTAGCTTGACTGTGTATAGGTTGAACTACGCGGTAGTCGGTTGAAGCAGCTCTCTGAAAGTTGTGTCACCACTCATCAAGACACCGCCAAACATCACGTTGCGTTTCGATCGCTCCAAAAATCCGAGGATGTAAGCTGGAGGCGAAGACGATCCAGTAATGAGGTGTATGTCAAAATGCACCTATGAAAATAAACCTCCTCAAAAACTCTGCATTTCTTAAGAAGTGGAATGGGCCATCTACTTGAGAGTGAGGAACTACCTGTTCGTTTTGATGGTTCATATGTCGTTTGGGTAACGTTTCTCTCTATTTGGTAACTAGCGCTTTTGTTGAAGGTGTTTGAGAGTCCACGAATTTAGTTGCCAACCTAATATGTTTTCCTACGTTAGTTACATGGTGCGTCAAAAGTCTTTGGACTCGCTGTTTGAGGATCATTATATATGGATAGCGCCCTGCAGCCATCCAAACTTTTATGCGTAACTATTATACTAATCTTGCCCTACAGTCCTGGACAGAAATCGATGAAGAAGTCCTGCGCGCCGCTGTTGGTGGATTCCCTAAGAGACTTAAGGCCTGTGTTTGTGCTAAATGAGGCCGTTTCGAAGCCTAACTATGTCCTTATGTGTACAATGTCTAAAGTAATAAACGATATAAACTTCATTACATTTGCTTGAAAATACTCGTTAAGGCGGCCAATTATCTGACGATGAGTCCAAAGACTTTTGACGCACCCTGTACATTGTTTTATCGATTGGATTCAGAGGCTTCAGAGGCTTGGTGCCTTGTGTTTTACATTATTTTTTTTCACTTAAGTGGTTTACCATCTGTGTAATAAACATAACGTAACTTTCCTTCTGGACTGTGTGCACACCGTGCTCATAGAGCTATCGCTGATATATTTGCACTTAGTTAATCACAGCATTAAACAAAGCGCAAGAAGAGCAATTTTGTCAGATCTTGGCGCTGACCATATCGAACTACGGCTACGAGTGGTCACTTGACGACTTTGCTTCACGCTTCATCTGTCATCGAAAGCGCTTCTTCGTCACCAAATTACTTCAGTGTTATCCTGTGATGCACTACTCCTTTTTGTTTTCTATATATACCCTGTTTTCCATCTATACAATATATCTTTTCTTCCAAGAATGATTCCCATTTGAGACAAATTTCAAGGCGTCTTTGCAAAGCTTCCCTACCGTGAAGGACAGATGCAAAAATGTTTCACCTAAATTTGACAAAGAGACAATGGTAAGAAGTGACCAACTTCCGCAGCCAATGGTCCCCGCCCGTCGTCGCCGGGAAAATACGCATTCGCCATGTACAGCGATTCTGAATGAAACACGAATGCGGTGGGGCGCCCTTAGGGGACCACAAACGACGACCATTTTACCCTTCATAGTATCGCTACCCTTTTTCAACGCTGCCAATATTGGACTCAACTAACCATCGAGAATGCAAAATTGAAAACCTTCGAGGAACTGAATTTTCTGATCCCATATCAACTTCGCATTCTTGACGTAGAACACTGAAGATCCACTCTTAATGGTCACAGTTACCCAGTACGAGAATATGGAAATGAACGAGTGTAGGGTAGATACAATACAACCCGAGGCATTGACATAACCAGTTGTTGCCTTGCAATGGTCATTTGTAGGTAAAAGTGTCTCCTAATTGCCTCCAGAGCTCCGTTCAAGTCGCCTGCTGAGTGCTTCTTTGGTCACATGAATTCTGTCCAGTCATCTAGTTAAATGCAAGCGAATCTACCCAGAATGAAACTAAAAGTAAATTCACGAATCAAAATTCCCGCAGTTGAACGGTTCGCGATGAGAGAAGCTTTCCTTCGCCACGAGGCTTCAGCATCATTGTTCGAAATGTGGTAGTATTCTACACAAGACGAAAATGATAGAAACTACCGATTTGCACAATCCTTAGATCTAATACTCTGAAAAGCTGACAATAGAAATGAACAACTTTTTTTAGACTGAAACGGCACCGAGCGTGAATCGAATAAAACAAAAGAGAAATTATAACCGGAAGCATATGTAGGCACCACGCTCATCAATATCCAACCCAACTTCTCTAGTGAACTTGTTTCTTGCAATGGATGGGTAAACCCTTTCGAGTGTCACTTCGTCGTATTCTCTAAGATTGCTAGATTCTTTTCGTCAATAACTTAAAACACAGTTTACGCGATCTCAACTTTAGAAGACAGTTCTTCAGAAAGCAAGCACTCTGCCTTCAAAATAAAATACGCATTATAAAAGAGAAGTGCTTCCATAGGAGGTGCTCAAATTTGGTGCAACTTCGTGGAAAAGGTGCAGATCTATAGAATTTTGGGTACAAGCTACTATCTACGGCTGCACTCTTTCACCTGTTAAATACGATGAAAATGGTCTTCAACAGTTGAGCATTTCCTTAATACTATTTGACGTTGACTTGTTTGAACGTATTCACTAACGTACCCAGCTAGGAAATGATGCGTAACGGAAAGAGGATAAAATGAACAATAACCACTTTCTACGTGATAGCACTATCGTCTTCTTGCAATCCTCATTGTCAAAGGAGTGATGCCTTCTCCATCATCGCTTCTATGTTTACTCTTCCTTGCACAGAGAAAGAAGTTCCATACTTCTTACAAGAAAATGGTCTGATCACAACGAAGAAATTTTGTAAGAAGGGCCACGATATGAAGCTGGTGTATGAAGAAAAGAAAGACGGAGCTCACTGGAGGTGTGACAAAAGAGAATGTAAGAACCAGAGTCGCATATGGATAATTGATGGAGCATGGTTCTGCAGCTCGAGAGTTTCATTCGTAACAGCGCTCCGGTTTCTCTACAGCTGGTCCCTGGAAATGACTACCGATACATGGTGCGAAGAACAATTAGGCATGTCGAGGAACATAGCGCAGAGATGGAACAGACGGATAAGGGACGTCATAGCACAGCATTGTTTTCTAATAATATTGCTTGATTGTTTACTCCTCTGATTTAACCTCTTTCCAGTCATCGGTGTACAATAGTGATTCTTAAGTTTACGATTTTTGCGCTATTTTTGCGTTGTGTTCCTTTTCATACTTCGTTGTTTATACATAGCATTATTTACCGAACGCCGTTTCAAGAGACGGACTGTAGAGAATTCGTTGCTAGGAATGGAAGGTTCATCATCACATCTTAACAAGTCCCGTCGTAGATAGGGGCGAGTTTTGTTTGAAAGAAAGTTTTGTTTAGTCCCAAAATTCCACCAGTTCTTACCACCAAAGTCTTATGCTCAAAACAGCTACCATGTTGAGGCTAATCAAACGATTGTAGCCCATTATAATACCTGGATCACCATCAGGATATCAATTTTGGTCGTGCCTAAGCCCCGCGGTTCTCGAGGTATTTTCGTTTAGAATTGCATCTGGAAATCACCAGAGAATAATTTTCAAAAAATCTAGAAATCGCAACAAGGATAAAATTCGACGTACATATTTTCCGGTAGGGTTGTCGGAACTGTCAACAGGATTTACACTCTTTTGTGCCTAAAAATATAAGGTAACACATCTTATTGAATATGTTGGGCCCAAGGCTGCTGACGAACAGGTCGCACAAGACTTATTTATGTCCAGTTACTATTGGCCTATTGTGAAAAGACTAATGCCACCTTTTGAAAGGAACTGGTGAAAAGGAATTATCGTTTGCTGCAAAAGTGAGCGAGAACCGCGGGGCTTAGGCACGACCAAAATTGATATCCTGATGGTGAAAAACGTTCGAATGACGAGTTCTTTCAAGCCACGGAGCCAGACATTTTTGCATTATTGTTCAAAACCATAGTGCGAGGAAAGAAAGACAACCGCACATTCGCGAACCTCGGCAGCGATGTGAGAAACCAAACGCAGATGATGCATATGTTTCCTGTTTTCAATACGAATGACAAGAATAAATCAAAGCAGAGGCATGACAAGAAGTCTAAATTTTACTAATCCACATACACTTAAGCGATAGGCACAAAAGCGTAATACTTTCGTGAGCTTCTACATTTACCTTTCGAATTTGTTTGCTTGGCGAATGGAGACTGGAACAGAATGAGGTCGGACGAAAGCGTTGGACTGGTTTACTGCCTGTTGTATAATGGTCAGGGGATTGACGTATCCTCCTTTCGTGGAAATTAAACATATTACTATGCAATTTTATCGGACTTCAAGTAGCCCTCGTACCTTGTAATACACCTAATAATAATTTAGTGAATAATTGCATCGTACTGAACGCTTGAAAATGTACAGTGATAGTAAGCGGACACTGAGGGTAGAGCGATGTTCAAGGCAATTCAAAAAAGTTTCGACTTTTACTTCTGAACTTTTAGTTGGTTGTTCGTATTTGCTATGCCAAAGGGCATCTTTTTTCATGATTTTGCAATGACGATCAAATTGGGAAATCGCTTACTGAAGTCACTACTTCTGAAAAATAGGCTCGTTTCCTTTACTTGTCAGTTTTCACAACAGATTGACTAAATCTGTGAAGAGGAGACGCTATACCGATAGATAGATAGATGCTACTTCACATGTCAAAGTGGAGCCATCTAAATATTTGTAAGAGATTTTAAGAATGAGGCGTACGGGAAGCATTTACAAATATTGGATGAATAAAGACGATGAACTTTTGACGACCTCAACACAGATTTCACAGCGGGCAAATGACCGTACATTGTAGAACAGGCCGTGCTCTTGACAATCGTAATTTCTCTCGAACCTCCGATACAGACAGTGCAGCTTGAAAACGAGTTCAAGGACAGGTGAGGCAAATAGAGACGACACTGAACAGCAGTTCTCGTTGAGCTCCGAAAAGAACATTGCAGAAAGGTGGGTGCGCCCTGAAAGGCTCTGCGCACCAAAGACCTGTTTAAATACCGGCTGCTCCACCCTCTCGCTCCACTTTGATAGCTCGACGTCAGCTTTGCCATATTTGCGAAAACTGCTGACTAGAACGAAAATATATATTGGATAATAGACGAGTTTCCTTCGGTGTTGAGCCAAAAAGTGGCTGTTCGCGGAAATGTGACAGTATGCTAATGTGTTGTCGTTATGCTAAATATAAAAATGTCGAATACATCGCAAGCACGTCCATTCATCATTTCTAGGTGATAATTGGTTATTAGTTAACGTTAGAATTTTTTCAAGTAACAATAAGCAATAGTTATGAATTCCCATCGGAACCAAAGCCGCACCATTTCCAAGTCAAACATCAACTTTTCCTCATTCTGATGAGCTTCATTCTATAGGATGCGTCAAAAGTCTTTGGACTCGCTGCTTGAAGATCATTATACAGGGTGTCCCAAAAAAATGTACCCACTGTTTGGAATGCCATAACTTTGGCGAAAGCCAACCAATCGTGACGAACCATACTTTGGATTGAAGGTAAAGAAAATGAAAATTTTCTGGTTTGTGTTTGGTGAGGATTGCGCCATGTACTCGACCGAGCTCTCGGGATTTTGACCTGATTGATAGTTCATGGGTTATATGCTTGCTCCATTTTGTTCCTAAATAGGTGATGTCGCTGCTATGAGTTACTTATGAGGCAATAAACTTATCAGCTTGCCGCAACTTTTGGTTAAGCGTGGAATAACATCAATATCGGTCAATAATTGTAACCACTGTTTGAGAATCTAAAACGCTCCCAGCATTGATGCAATCATAAGAGGAGAATTTAGAGGAATGTAAAACGTATGAACCATGAAGACTGCGCCATGCATCTGTCCGAATCGTCGGATTCTAGACCTGATCGAAAGTTCACAGATAACATGCTTGTTCTACTTTGGTCGCCAACAGGTGATATCGCTGATGCGCGTTTCTCTTGATGCAATAAACATAAAAACATCAAAACACAACAAGTTTACCAACATAACAGTTGCCACTACATGCTCATTACAAGCGTCCTGGGATTTTGAACAGAGTAAGCAGTATTGTGGAAAAGCATCTTAAACTTCACGTTAAACTTGTTACGCTTTGATGGTTCTATGTTTACTACATCATGAGAAACGCACATCAGCGATATCACATGTTGGTGATCAAAGTAGAACAAACATGTTATCCGTGAATTTTTAATCAGGGCTAGAATCCGACGATTCGGACGGGTGCATGGCGCAATCTTTATGGTTCACACATTTAATATTCCTTTGAATTTTTTCCTCATGATTGCATCACTGTTGGTGAAGTTTTAGCTTCTCAAACAGAGGTTACAATTATTGATCGATATTGGTGTTCTTCCACGCTTAACCAAAAGCTGCGGCTATTCGATATGTTTACTGCCTAAGAAGCAACTCATTCCAACGATATCACCTGTTTACGACCAAAAATGAGCAAGCATATAACCCATGCACTATCAATCAGGTACAAAATCCGAGGCCTCGTTCAAGTACGTGGCGCAATCCTCACCAATCACATGCCAGAACATTTTCTTTTTTCTTAGCTTTCATCCAAGATATGAATCATTACGATTGGTTCTCATTCGCAAACGTTATGGCATTTCAAACAGTGGGTACATTTTTTGGGACACCCTGTATATGGAGAGCGTCCTGCAGCTATCCAAACTTTTATGCGTAACTATTATAATAATTTTGCTCTACAGTATAGTAAATTTTCCTTGCTGATCGTTGGCCTGTTTGAAATGTCTGGAGTAAAAGGTTTGCGCACTGCTATGGCGAAAATGCACAAAGAGCGAGTGTCAGGCGCGGACATTGCCAGAACTCTACGTATCTCAAAGTTCACGGTGTACGACAACTTAGTCTATATTAAAGAGCAAGGCCTGCTCAACACCACACAGGGACATTGAGCCGCTCAAACGAGATTTGAAGAAAGCCTGGACAGAAATTGATGAAGAAGTCCTGCGCGCCGCTGTAGGTGGATTCCCTAAAAGACTTAAGGCCTGTGTACGTGCTAAATGAGGCCGTTTCGAAGCCTTACTACGTTTTTATATGTACAATGTGTAAAGTAATGAACGTTATAAATTTCTTTTCATTTGCTCCAAAATAGCCGTTAAGGTGGCCAATTATCTGACGATGAGTCCAAAGACTTTTGACGCACCCAATGGGCGCGTCCTCCACGTAGACAATCAGCTCGAACGATCCCGGTGATCTTCCGGTGAGCGCCCTGCATCAAGATCACGGGGAATGTTCGTATTTGTTCACTAGTTCGAAAAAGGAGGAATATGCTATTCGCGACGTTAATACGACTTTGATTTTATGGCCTTCCACTTTTGTAACCCTGAAGTGACTCTTGCCACAACATTGGGAAAATTCCCCTTCTAATCGTAAGAGCGTCTTCAGATTTTACTGTGGCAGTGGAGCCAAATGGAGCTGTTGAAAAGAGTGGGCGCATTTCCGGAATAATTCTAAAATAATTCGTTGAAGGTCAGAACCGTTGTGACGGATTTTGCTGCCGCAGCAATCTCTTTGCGGGAGTGCTGCGGCAGCAAAATCCACCACAAAGGATCTGACCTTCAACAATTTATATTAGAAAGGTTATCAAGGGCGCTGATCGCGAACCTGACATCCGTTTCCAAATTTATGGGTGAAGACCACCCCTTTAGACCACCCCCTTTCAACTAGCTATAAACTAAACTCCATGTCCTCTCGTCTCTAAACCTCAGAACCGCATAAGTAAAACATATTGAGAAATTATAAACTAAACTGTTTTCTAACCAACGTCAGTTCGGCGCGCAGCCGCAAAGGGGCGCAGCTATTACGGAAATGCGCACACACTTTTCTATTGCTCCGATTACGATAGCAGTTAGCTCTACAATAGGCGATTCTGAGCGGTGTCTAGATGTTGAGCGACCTACATATTTGGAGATGGTAGGTTATTCGTAAAACGCTGACATCGGACGGGAATTGAAAGCGTCTGTTTCCGGCAGACTGCACTAGCCACTGTGCTACCGATGTGCGTTGCGAATCCCCTAGCATCTTTCTCAAGCCCGGTCTGGCTGTTGCTCTGATCGTGAGCACTCACCCGTAAACACGGGAATGAGCCGGTAAGCCGTTATCGGCAGTGACCAGTTGAGCTGATAGCATTTTTGATATAATACGAAACTATTCTGTTAGATGTTGTACTGAAAGTAAGGGAGGAAAAAGGAGTTATGTTTTTCCACGACCGACTTTCATTGAATCTTGGCAGGCTGAATATTGTAGCATGGTGTAGACTGAAGCCGATTAGCCAGGATAGTACAAGTTTATTAGACGTTTCAGCGACTACTGTACATCGTAAGAGCCAGGAAGAGAAAAGTGGAGTTTGAGAGATCACTCGTCCAAGAACAAATTTAAGTGACACGATCAATCAGAAGGTATAAGGAGAGAACGACGAAAAGCGGATAGGAAGTCACACTCAGACCTGAGCAAGGGGAAAAGCAATGGAAACCACATGCTCTGGGAGACACATGAAGTGTTGTGACCACTCCTCTGACAGAATACCCTTCTCGGCAAGACCGCAGCGTTTAGTACCAGGTACTTCTGTACCACCACCTCGCGTTCTTCCTTCTTATTGGATTACCTGATGGATCACAGTTTCAAAGAACCACGAACGGGATGTAACTCCTAAACCACTGCGTCCCTTAGTGAAAATTTTGATTTTAGTTAAAATCTGAACGGTGGAATAATATTTTCGGTACTTTTCCTCTTAATGCCCAATTATCACCCAAGCGTATCATATCATGCTCATATCTCAATGCACATCCATGAAGCGGTCTTATCATGTCATACTTGCGAGAAAAGAACGACTTTTTCTTCCACATCAGGCAGATTAAACAGGCTGCACACGACCATAGGTGGATGCGAAATGGTATGATATCGAATACGGTTGGGCATGATATGATAATTGGGCATCAAGAGGAAAAGTACCATATTTTCTTTTCAGTAGGTTCAGCTCCATTCTGTATAGGGCTCAACGGGTCTCTCAAACGAAACCATGAAATTCAGTGGATGGCTATGATGATTCTCTAGAACCTTGGGACAGGACGGAGGACTTGAATCGTGTAGGTTTTTTCCTAGTTAGCTGGTCGCCACTTTCAGCAAATACAATGACCTTTGAAAACCAGCAGCTGCTCGAAAGGGTAAGGGCTCAGACGGAATAGACGGGAGATGTACAGTAGAGTGACGCCTTCAATGTCCGTCGAATTGCTGTGCATTACCAGCAACTGTCAACTTTCAGACACATCAGTTCCGTTGACAGGGCTGTCTGTGCGAGACAGAAGAGAAGGACAAGAAGGACATTAGCTGAGCAGAACCAGTATTCGGAACTAGCAGTGGGCCGACAGTAAATTACACGGCGACCATTTGGCTGGGGTATGGTGCAGGTTTTGAACGTATGAGAGAGGTACAATCGGCAAATTGGAAGCCTTGAGGATGTAGGGTAACCTAGGGTACCTTAGGTAGATAGTCGGTTCGTATTACACTACATTTGACATGGTGAGAGCAGCCCTCGAACGTGGACGATCCCGATGATTGCGCAAAAGTAAAAATTAAAGGGTAAAGGGGTCGGTATTTACCAGCATTCGCCGCGTTTGTGTTTCGTTCAAAGGCATGGTAGAGCCATAGTGAGTGCGTATTTGGTCATTGCAATTCATTAACAGGGTGCTATTAGCTATTTTAGGCAGTGCCTTCCCAGACAAATCCGGTACCAATTTATCCGACATCGGGAGGATGGCCCCGAGCGGTGATCGATCGCTCGACCGTGCGTGTGTCATTAGCGCCTCTCACCTCTGCATCACGCCCACCCATGGAATGAGCGTGTGAAAAATTCATTAAAGACGGCGATATTGATACGTGCAAGGGCTGAAAACCTGTGGAAGAACTACCTAACGCTTCCATACTTTGATTTGTTTTTTCATCAATTTTTGACGTCTCTCATGATAAATCAGCGACTACCTACGGTCGTTTTTTGCCTAACCGAAAAGGGCGCAGCTCCTTCCTCACACCCACTAATGAATTAGCCTTGCAATGGAACTGTTAGGAGCAGGACAAGACAGTTAAATGAGGTTCTTGAACTTCATTGAACTCAAGCATTTTGCGGTTTTTCGTTTTCGTGCCGTAATTTCTACACCCTACGCTCACTAATGAAGAAGTCCACTGAACCTGTCTCAGCAATTGCCACAGTATCGTCGGTAAACATCGCCCCGTAGCAAAAACTGGCACACGAAAATGACCACTTCTTCTGCACTGTAACTACGAGCTCGAATGCAAAGGAAAACCATTTGCTTTATGCTTGGAGGGAAACAATGTATCATAAGTATGTTGTCTACTAAGCGCTTTCACATTTAACGCACCTATGTGCGTAGTAGATAAATAAATAAATAGTTGTACAGCACATATCCAGTGAAGCAAGAAGTAATCGAAAATGGGGCTTGAGCAAGATGATGAGTTTTCCAGCACACCTAGCTGTTGCACGGCCATCCCTAGCCTTTCTCCTACGTGACAAAAAATACAGAATCATAACTCATAACTCATAACAAGCCTATGAGGTGGCTCGAGACTACTTATCCTTGGTCTGTTCGGCCAAACGCCGAACCATCCCTAGCCTTCTTTACAAACTTGAAGAAGCTACCGCAAAAAAACTGTGATAGAGATATCAAATGATTTACCCCGTGATCCACCAGCAGAGTGGTGCAGACGAGGCAAACAGCTCTGGTTGACAGTTAATGAGACTGAGTCATATCAGTCATTCCAAGACCCACAAAACCGTGTAAACGAGAAGAAATCTTTGTTTGTCGAAAGGCACTCATTTCGATAGTTCATAGAAGGATTGTTTGCGAAAACGTTGCCATTGCTTTCCTAGACGATATCTCATATGATAGAATTCTGCACGCAATGTCAAAATCATTTCCGTCATGTACTTCATGTCTGTGTCTTCTCAGCGAGAATGTTAAGGTACCTCTTTTCTAACTGGTCGGATGCTCATTTATACGTGTCAGCAGAACACGACCGGTTTCATCAATGTACTTGCCGTTGTAAGCCCTACATTCAATCTCATACATATACCACACCCGATTTCTCATAGTCTCCATTCTATCCGCAAGAACAAACAACGCAGTTGTCCGACACGGATTCAGTATCGTAGAGACTGCTTCAAACTAACTGATTAGATGATGTCATTGGAAATGTTAACAAGGACAACATCATCCCGAAGTTGAGCACGAACATCGTTGTATTGCAGATGAGAATGCGTGAGAGATAAAGATAAACATAATGGTACACGGTCCTAGAGCAGTTGAATGTGCTGGACAGTGGTCACTCTTCTGTGGTGTAGTGACCTTTTATAGACATTTTGAGAGGCTATTCTAGAAGCTAATCTCACTGATTCTCCTGCAGCAGTCTCGCCCCCCGTGCACACTGTTGTAGGTCTTAAACATACTCCGTACGTCGGCTCGCTTAACAGGAGTTGGATGAGCTTATTTTACGTTAATCAGGATATTTTTGGAGCTCTCTTTTCGATACCACTTTACGCTCACCATGCCATCGGATACCTTCAGCTGCGTGTCAAATTAAGGAACGCAACCGTTCCATAATGTCTCAGGTGACCCGTTGAACACTGATTGTTGGTGTACAATGAGGTGACATCAATTGACTCTACATGCAATTCTGTACATCGGGCCTGCCCGAGAGGCGCCTTCGAACAGTCAGCTTCCTTACTCTAACACGCAGGCGGGTTTTTTTTTGCTATCGGGCGATGTTTATCGACGGTAATGTTGGTCTAGCTGAGCCAGGATCACTGGACTTCTTCATCAGTAAGCGTAGGGTGTAGAAATTACGGCTCGAAAGAGAAAGACCGCAAGACGCTTGAGTTCAATAGAGTTCAAGAATCTCACTTAGCTGTCCTCACCTCGCGGTGGTTATCCTGCCCATTACAGTTCCATTGCTAAGCTACTTTAGTGAGTACGTAGAAAGCTGTAGCCTCCTGGTTACGCAAAGAACGGGCGTAGAGAGTCGCTGATTAATCATGGGAACGTCAAAAATTGGTGAAAAAAAGAAAAAAAGAATGGAAGCGTCAGCTAGTTTTGCCACAGGTTTCTTTCGCAGTTTTTGGCGTAGACTTTTCATGTTTCTCAAAAATGCTATAGATGGTTTGGTGCTTAGCCTGACAAACTAAGGAAAAGTAGTTCTAAATTTATAGGCCTCTAGCGACGACTAATAGGTGGAAACATTAGACCGAACAAATCTGATCCACCATACTAACCTCGTTCGGCGCAGCAGCATACGAAAATTAGACCAGAGAGAACTTGGAGAAAGACGGAACTATTAGCCAGCAAACTGAAGCAAACCTAGTGGTTACCTTCACGATAACACCTTCTCGAAGCATCGCTAGAGATATTATTTCACACATTTATACATAATATATATATATATATATATATATATATATATATATATATATATATATATATATATATATATATATATATATATATATATATATATATATATATATATATATATACCCGCAGATACCCGCAGATTTCTACGCCCCATAGTCAGGAACCTGTAGCAGCGTCCCATAAATGTATGATTATATGGTTTCATTGAATTGAGATCTCCACAATAGTGGTTACCTTCACGATGACCACCTTCTCGAAGCATCGCTAGAGATATTATTTCACACATATATACAAAAATGTAGCAAAGCTGCCTTAGTGAGCGCTGCTTCTTCTGATAGCCAAATGAAAGTTGGGGAACTGCAAATGCACGATCTGTGGCAGAATCCATAACATGCTGGAATCTCGTGCTTTTCTGCCGACAAAGCTATACCTCCGATTCTTGAAAGGATGTCTTGTGTTTCACTTTGGGAAGAATAACAGTTCGTGTCCCAGTAGCCATTAGGGTTATGTTGACTTTGAAATCTAAATTCAATATTCCCTCTCCTTATCGAGGATCCTAAGCTGTGAAATCCTATGTTGTAATAGCAAGTGAAACCAAGCAGCACGAGCAATGATCTGTTTCAAGCACATTCAACCACGAATTGATCTTTGTTCCTTTCAAAATGCAACATATGTTTTTCTAATGTCATTTTCAAAGCACGCGGCTCATGTGTTTATCGTCAAATGCAACAAATTGCTTGAAAGTCTACAGATGAACATGGAGTTTATTTTGAGGCGGGAACACCTACGTAGTGCAAAAGTTCCACTCTTCGTGACACCTAAAAAACTTCCTTTAAAATGCTAAATATATTGATGTAGTCCGGAACGGCGTAATCCAATGTTATCTTCCATGAAGATGAAAATGGTATTAACACTTTGACTACAATCGCTGTCCTGCGCTGGACGCGCCCTGAGACCCACGCTCGCGCAGGCGCGCATGCGGTATGAACCACCAGTAGCTCATTATGTCCCATATGGAAGACAATTTTCCCGACCCCCTTATTAGAGCACTTTTTGTGGATGTTTTGTTAGTTAGAATCATTTTATCACTGAGGGTGAGGTTCATGATTCTAGGAATGGATTATAGTGTAGGAATGAGCGAATCTTTGCGAAGCTATTGTACATAAGAAGCGTTGTATATAAGATGTAGCTATTTGTAAAACAGGTTTACTTTACTCTATCAGGGTTTATATTCGCTGCCTTGTCCGAAGTCTGAAGTATGATTTGAGTCTGAAGTATCGAAGTGGTGACCATCAAAGTAAGTAGTAGCGCATAATTATGAAACGCAATGTAGCATAGATACTAGGGAACTGTGACAGGAATCTCCACTACTATTTGCGGAGGGGAGTAACTGGATCAGAGGCGCTATCCTTTAGCGTCTAGTTTATCTACCACAATACCAAACACTCGAAGATGGAGGCAGAATGGTTGGGTTTGGTCTTGTTATGACAGATGTGATACAACAATGGGCAGCTACACTGAAGACAAGTCGGGTATCATGTCTGATGAGCTTGACAAGAGACGGAGTATCTCCATCTCTATCAGCTCTCGTCGGCATACAATTTCCCAACGTCACTAGAGATTTTAGTTCTTAGCTGCGTTCACCGGTTCCGCCAGTGATTCCTTCTCTTCTGTTTGTTTTTCCTAATCTGAGCTGTATTGTTCTCTTTTGATCCGATTAATAAATGCTCATTGTCGGGAGAATAACGTTGCTTTCAGTGCACTATTACACCGATGTATTGCATTATCACAGAGAAGATAAGACAGTTGTAGACAAATAGAGGAGGCATTTATATGCTCCCATCAAATAGAAAGTAGATGTTCATTCCTCCTTTTTCATTTGAGGCTTTGAATCCTACGGACGAATTAATCTATAACACATCCTTTTTGCGAATTGTGTCGGTGGACTGAACCATTAAAGATTTCGGTAAAATGCCAACATAATATTGATGCTATGGTTTTTGTCTGTATTTACTTGCTTTCGCACATTAATCTGCCTCTACTGTCTGCCACCAATTCTGCTGAAATTGGTTCGCGCATTCCGTACTCATTTTGTTTCACCAACGCTCGTTTGCTTAGCATCGGCTTCATTTTTAGCCAGACAAGCTGATTTGCAGCGTGGAAAATACTTTCTCTGAACGAGATCCATGGAGCTGCATCCGACGATGCGACCTATCAAACCTAATAACAATCAATGTAAAAGTAATATACTAGGGTGGTTAGAAAGTCTTGAGCGATTTTGTTGAAAGTTTCTTGAGCTTTCAACTTTGAATGGTATCTATCAAAAAATGTGGTACTTGTTAATCACTCACGAAATATCATTACGATGTATCTTCATTACCTGTATTTGCGATGTCAATCCAAAAGAGAATCTTCCAGCCACCATTTTCAGTGGATGGCGACGCAGCACTGCGACGATGGAAATCGCTCGCAACACCGGCGCTGTATTCGTAGAAGGCACCGCATCCTTAGCACTGTCGAGCTCCGGTTATTTCGCTTTGACGAAGATTACACCTTCTTCGAAGACGAGCCTTAGTTGGGGCGACCTCCAAAGATAGAAGATTCTACCGTTCTCGAAGCTGTCAAAGCGTATCCAGAAATAATCTGGAGCAGTCCTGCCACGAGACTATGACGCGCCACGCCTACAGTCGCCGGATGCCCATTGATAAATTTCCCATTTTCTGCTCCAACCAGCGAAGACTTCGAAACGCTTTGTAAGCGAATGTGAGAAAAGCGACTTCACATCGTTTGTCTTGGCTCGCTTTGGCAAAAGCGCTTATGCTGACGCGAAGTCGGATTTAATCATCAAAAACGTTCTCCAGTGCTGCTTGTGGCACACGATGGGAATGCTGCATACAAGCTACTCTTCAAAGGCCACACGGTTTCTGTTGTCGTTAGAGCCATTCTGCTCTGGAAATTCGAGGAAGCAGTTCGCAATTATCGGCCGAGACTACACTTGGCACACACTGCACGGTGCCCTCCGGATCCTATATCGATATAGAGTCCAATAGAAAGGGCTAAAAATGCGGCTGACACATGATTTCATTCTACTATTTATTACTCTTACACTTTCCCTTGAACTAACGATTACTATTTTCCCGTGCGGCTTCTTAGCTAACTAAAGATTCACCAAAGTCGAAGGTGTCGTGGCGTCGGTGAATCCCATCATGGTGTGGTATTGTTCTGGCTGAATATGGTGATTATACACTGTGTCCAGAAATGATAGGGACACCCCGAAATTTCTTGTTTCGAGGATTTGCTTGATGCTATTTGATTCCGAATCTATACTAGTAAATTCAGCACGGCAAAAAACATGGGATTAAGCGATTTGAGCTTCTGATTTGAACGGTGAAGGTTTTGAGGACGATTTTTGCAATGAGTGCGACGAAATCACTGTCCAGAAATGATAGGGACACCTACAAAGAAGAGCCGGTTGAATGGGTAAATTGATGGAAACTAATTTTTTAAACAATATTCATTTTAAAGAAATGTTTTGTGTTAGGATAGACCATAGAACGTTATGATCAATAAAATGACAACGCCAAATCAAGGCTTTTGAAGAAATAAGGCCTAGTGTCGCGGAATTTCGCCTACGGCGAAAACCTCGAGAACGATTTTCATAATCTATCATCAAACGCCGGCGTTCGATGATAAATTATGAAACGAAGAGTTTTCCCGGAGGTTATACGTCTTCCTCCGATCTAAAACAAGCAAACGCTGGCTAAACAATATCCGATGTACATCCTAACTGGAGCAAGTAAGCAAGAGCCTACCATGAAAAAACTCAACAAATTTATCAGCTACTGTATGAAACGTTACGGAAACTTTATCTGCATAATTTCAACTTCATTCCACGTTTAGCAGACACGCACAAGGGGAAACGTTTTGAATTTCTCTAGAGAAACGAATTCCGTTCTTGGATCAAGACACGCTAGACATTCACCTGGTTCCTAGGCTAATTATTCTGAGATTAAATTGATTTTTTCCGATGCGAAGCGACTTTCCTGAAGCTGTCCAGATGGCATACAGTAACGCAACACGGTTTAGTCGGAAAGAACTAGTTTTTTTGGAAGGATGCGCTTGAGGCACTGTGCAGCCTTAATGTAGGTGGCAGTTTTACTCTGGATAAAAAGCCTTGATTGAATTTAGTTCAGCAAATTCGAATCGATTTGAATACCAACAGGTACTAGGAACTTATCTGTTACCGTTCCTAGAGAATAGGCATAGACACAGCTTGTTCTTCCAACAGGAACTTGGCCCACCTCATGAGATCAGGTTGACCCCATGCTCTTTAAGAATTTGTTTTGTCGACACTCTCGAACGACCATTGAGTTCTTTTGAGCTAGTTTTGATGAAAAATCCCTGTGAACACCTTCATTGGAGGAATAATACGATTATTAGGATGTACTCCTGCTTTGAAGAGCTCAAGACAGCGATCCATCGATCTACGACGATTTAATTAATAAAATTCTCCAAAAATCCGTCGCGTTAATCCCAATTCTCCTTGAATACGTTACACTGAATAGTAAAGCGTCCACAAGTTACTAATTTCAGTGGCTTAATTAGTATCTTGTTCGTAGAGTTGTTTTTTCTCGGGTGTCCTTATCATTTCTGGACAGTGATTCCGTCGCACTCATTGCAAAAATCCTCCTCAAAACCTTCACCGTTCAAACCAGAAGCTCAAATCGCTTAGTCCCATGTTTTTGCCGTGCTGAATTTACTGGTATAGATTCGGAGTCAAATAGCATCAAGCAAATCCTTGAAACAAGAAATTTCGGGGTGTCCCTATCATTTCTGGACGCAGTGTATATAGCAAATGGAATCCAAGCTCCCACAATTAATTTGCCAAATCCTGCTCCAAAGTCTCGAGCGAGATTTGATCTCGAAGCGTACTGCGGTCCGTGTGAGTGTAACATTTGAATTTTTCATCATTTCATTTCTCTTGAGAAATTCTCTAGTGCTTATCGTTCATATCCACTTCCTTTTTCGCATTTCTACCGACAAGTCTACCTGTAGTGGTTTATGACAGCGAGAATTTGTCGTTAATTACCTGTGCGTCTCCTTTTATATGGAGGTTTCACTGACGAACCGTTTCGCCTCTTTCGTTACTCTACTACTATAGTCACACTAGAAGATCGGTAAAAACCATTACTCACCAATGATGGTTGAGACTTGTCGTGCTTTTTGCATAGCAATTGTGTTTCCGACCTCGCCTTAACAAAGTGTAGCTCATTCTGTTAGCGACAGATGTAGCGAACGGACATGCTTTTCTTTTTCTCTTTCGCAAGCTCTCCGCTCCATTAGAAACGCGGCTGCGCTTTCATAGACATTGTGATGCCTTTCCATCAGCCCGATTTCTACGGAAATAAAAGCTGAGAACGAGCCTAAAGGCTCTTATCTGCACAGGAGTGTTTTCGTTCTTCGTTCTCACTGTTGCTATGACACTTAATAGAAATTCGTCACTCTGACAGAGACTACTCTTGGGCTACTTTTCCTGTGTTCGCTCTCGCTGTTCATACATATTTGTAAAATTTGTGTATAATGTAAGCATAAGTTGCTCTGTCAGAACTTGTCAGCTCAAGTTATCTTACTGTTTTATGCTATTTTATAGGTCACCAGACCCTTCGACCTCCAGATTAATTCATTCGAGACGAGCTTTGATAAATGTTGTCTAGATTCCCTCATTTACAAAGCAGATGTCCCGACGCATGCAACCGCTTCACTGGCCCTCGATCGTCGAGTTCAGAACTTCATTGATCTTTCTCGGCTGAGTGAAGTGAACCACGTCGAACATACTTCTCTCTCAACTTCGTTGAGCGACCCAAGTCGCACGGTCATCCCTGTGGAACACTCGGGGCTCATGTTGTCTTCCTAACACGAGTCAGGCAGTCTTCCGACATGTACAAAAATCGACCGGTACCCGTTCTCATTGTCATTCAACTTTGAAAAACTCGCTGAGGGTCTTCACGGTCTGTGTGAGGACGCCTTGTTTGCAGAGAGCCTCAATAACCTCTTCCTTTTCGACAGAGTCGAAGGCTTTCTTGAGATCGATGAACGTGAGGCACAACGGCGTCTTGTACTCTCGGGACACCTCAATGAGCCTGATCACGGTGTGGATATGATCGATTGTGCTGAACCCTCTTCGAAACCCGGCTTGCTCGCACGGCTGTCCTTCGTCTATCGTTCCGTCGATCCTATTCAGAATGACACGTGTGAATAACTTGTAGACTATGGACAGCAGGCAGATAGGGCAATAGTTGCCGATGTCGTGCTGATCTCCCTTCTTATACAGCAACACAGTCCTGCTAGTTTTCCATATTGCTCGTACTTTGCACAGGTATCGTGTGAAGAGCCGCCAGGATGTCGATGAGAACTGGCGGCAAGTTCTTCAGGTGAGCCGGTCGGATGCTATCGGGACCGAGTGTTGTGCGATGCTCCATCGATGAAATCGCGGGAACAATCTCAGAAGTGAGGACAGCACCGCAAGGATGACATATACACCATCCAAAATTGTGTATTTGGGAAGATGGATGTGCCTGCGAAACAGATCAAAGTAGAGGTCGCGGATGTCTCCTTCCATAGCAGACGCGACGGTTCCATCCGAGAGTTGAAGTGCGGCCATATTGCTTTTGTCGTTAATGAAGCATCGACAAATGTTGCATATGTATGTTCTTGCCCGCTTCGGCCGCTTCAACTAGCACAGCTACTTCTCAAGAAATTACCACATTCGGAATCTTCCGTCATTGAAACAAACACCAGACGTCTTCCTCTCCATTGATAGTGGTCTCATATCAAGCACTATATAAGTTCTGCAAGTAAATAGCAGATAAAGAAGAGAGTCCATGCAATACCAAGCCGAAAATATCAAACATGATTCAGACAAATTGCGAAGTAGGTGATACACCTTCAGACTACTTCAATTGACGGAATGCCGATATGCAAAGTCGAGCTGCTTGCAGAAAACGGTTGTCTGACACGGCTAGAGACGATGTTCTGGTAGAGGTCTCAAAGCTGTACATTCCACCCTTCCATAATCAGATCTACTTCTTAAAGATGTTCTTTAAGTTGGTTTTAAGGAGACAATTGCCTTAAACGGCAATTTCTATGGTGACTGCTTTCATTGTCCAGAATATTTACTGCAATCTCGCGAAAAAATATTGCCTCTGATCTACAGTAGCGGTCAAAAAGATGTGTCACTTTTCGTTTTCATTCAAAAATAGCTCAAATCGAAAAGAACCTGATACCAATTGATAGTTCTGAGTACTCTATTTAAAAATATGTTGAAACATACCGCTTTTACTAATTCTCTGTTTTTTTAAATAATTTTTTAGTGATTTTCATATGCTATTTTGAACAAAAATATCTCAAAAATCGCTGGGTGTAGGATCAATCTGAGACGATTTACTGATAGAGCATGATCTAGTTATTATACTGTGCTACGAACATTTGATTCAAATCGCCTTTAAAATATAGATTTTCTGAGCAAACTTTTTGGTGGTCAAGAACCAGGTCAAATTTTAGGACCATGTTTTAAACGAAATTCTATATCTTCCTAACTTTTTGGAAAAAATTAAACCAAATTTGAAAGTGTTGTAGAGGATGATATTCTCTTTAGGGTGGTTGATATTGTTTCAGGACTGGTTCCTTATTTTGGGAGAAAATTCCTTTTAAAATTGAGTTTGCGTAAACTGTTGTATCTAAAAAAGTTTAGGAGGAACCGACTCAATTTTTTCCACGTTAATAGTAGATTTATAGTTCTTTCCAATATCACACGTAAGTTGGAATAAATCGAAGTTTTAATAAAAATATAACGCATTGACTGACGCACGCTTGCGCGCGCCGTACACTATGCTGGTAGTGACGGCGCCTACAGCGTGCGTCGGTCAAAGCGTTATATTTTTATTAAAACTTTGATTTATTCCAACTTACGTGTGATATTGAAAGAACTATAAATCTACTATTAACGTGGAAAAAATTGAGTCGGTTCCTCCTAAACTTTTTTAGATACAACAGTTTACGCAAACTCAATTTTAAAAGGAATTTTCTCCCAAAATAAGGAACCAGTCCTGAAACAATATCAACCACCCTAAAGAGAATATCATCCTCTACAACACTTTCAAATTTGGTTTAATTTTTTCCAAAAAGTTAGGAAGATATAGAATTTCGTTTAAAACATGGTCCTAAAATTTGACCGGTTCTTGACCACCAAAAAGTTTGCTCAGAAAATCTATATTTTAAAGGCGATTTGAATCAAATGTTCGTAGCACAGTATAATAACTAGATCATGCTCTATCAGAATATCGTCTCAGATTGATCCTACACCCAGCGATTTTTGAGATATTTTTGTTCAAAATAGCATATGAAAATCACTAAAAAATTATTTAAAAAAACAGAGAATTAGTAAAAGCGGTATGTTTCAACATATTTTTGAATAGAGTACTCAGAGCTGTCAATTGGTATCAGGTTCTTTTCGATTTGAGCTATTTTTGAATGAAAACGAGAAGTGACATATCTTTTTGACCGCTACTGTATATGTCAGTATAACATCGCGAGATCAGAACAGTCCGACGCTCTCTAGTCAGGTGATATCGACTTGTTAGACACGACAGAACTGATGTTTTAGATTCCTTCATTCCTTCAGAACAGCCATTCCGAAGCACACCGTTGACAAATAACAGTTTCCCTCCCATCGAAAAATACAACTCGGAAATCTTGTCTCGTATATTTTTCTCCGAATGCCTGAACCACTCAGCCAAAAAACCGGTCTCGCTTTAAAATTCACCACTCGTTGATGAATTCTTTGGTAATCAGCTCAAAGCGGTCACACTCGTGCTCGTAAATTTGAATAAAATCTCCGCTGAATGAGGCATCCGTAACCGCCAACAGAGCACCACAGACGACAGGCAAAAAGTGCAAGATTCTATTCGGAAACTGCTGGGCGCCCAACGTTTAGACGAACGCATAGCAGGGACTATACGAATTGTGCGATTTCGAATGTTTCTTTATATTTCAGACCTATTGCAGAAAACTACAAGAGTGTTCCTTATGGGGGAACAGAGGAGTACACTGTGTCAAGAAATGATAGGGACACCCCGAAATTTCTTGTTTCAAGGATTTGCTTGATGCTATTTGATTCCGAATCTATACTAGTAAATTCAGCACGGCAAAAAACATGGGATTAAGCGATTTGAGCTTCTGATTTGAACGGTGAAGGTTTTGAGGACGATTTTTGCAATGAGTGCGACGAAATCACTGTCCAGAAATGATAGGGACACCTACAAAGAAGAGCCGGTTGAATGGGTAAATTGATGGAAACTAATTTTTTAAACAATATTCATTTTAAAGAAATGTTTTGTGTTAGGATAGACCATAGAACGTTATGATCAATAAAATGACAAAGCCAAATCAAGGCTTTTGAAGAAATAAGGCCTAGTGTCGCGGAATTTCGCCTACGGCGAAAACCTCGAGAACGATTTTCATAATCTATCATCAAACGCCGGCGTTCGATGATAGATTATGAAACGAAGAGTTTTCCCGGAGGTTATACGTCTTCCTCCGATCTAAAACAAGCAAACGCTGGCTAAACAATATCCGATGTACATCCTAACTGGAGCAAGTAAGCAAGAGCCTACCATGAAAAAACTCAACAAATTTATCAGCTACTGTATGAAACGTTACGGAAACTTTATCTGCATAATTTCAACTTCATTCCACGTTTAGCAGACGCGCACAAGGGGAAACGTTTTGAATTTCTCTAGAGAAACGAAGTCCGTTCTTGGATCAAGGCACGGTAGACATTCAGCTGGTTCCTAGGCTAATTATTCTGAGATTAAATTGATTTTTTCCGATGCGAAGCGACTTTCTTGAAGCTGTCCAGATGGCCTACAGTAACACAACACGGTTTAGTCAAGAAGAACTAGTTTTTACGAAGGAGGGGGTTGAGGTGTTGCGCAACCTTAATGTAGGTGGCAGTTTGACTCTGAATAAAAAGTCTTGATTGAATTTAGTTCAGCAAATTCGAACTGATTTGAGTACCAACAGGTACTAGCAACTTATCTGTTGCCGTTACTAGAGGATAAGTGAGGCACAACTTGTCCTTCCAACAGGAACATGGCCCGCTTCATAAAATCAGATTGACCCCAGGCTTTTTAAGGACCTGTTTTGTCGATGTTCTCGAATTACCAGCAAGTTGTTCTAAGATTGTTCTAATGGTAGACCCCTAAGAACACCTCTATTGGAGGAATAATGCGATTAACAGGATGTACTCCTTCGTTGAAGAGCTCAAGACAGCGATCCATCGGTCTACGGCGATTTAATTAATAACATTCTCCAAAACTCCGTCGCATTAATCCCAACTCCACTTGATTACGTTACACGGAATAGTGAAGCGTCCACCAATCACTTATTTTAAGTGGCCTAATTAGTATCTGGTTCGTAAAGCTGTTTTTTTTTTCTCAGGTGTCCCTATCATTTCTGGACAGTGATTTCGTCGCACTCATTGCAAAAATCGTCCTCAAAACCTTCACCGTTCAAACCAAAAGCTCAAATCGCTTAGTCCCATGTTTTTTGCCGTTCAAATAGCATCAAGCAAATCCTTGAAACAAGAAATTTCGGGGTGTCCCTATCATTTCTGGACAGTGATTTCGTCGCACTCATTGCAAAAATCGTCCTCAAAACCTTCACCGTTCAAACCAAAAGCTCAAATCGCTTAGTCCCATGTTTTTTGCCGTGCTGAATTTACTGGTATAGATTCGGAATCAAATAGCATCAAGCAAATCCTTGAAACAAGAAATTTCGGGGTGTCCCTATCATTTCTGGACGCAGTGTATATCACTGCTGACCTCGAATTCCCCTCGATAACTGTCCGAAATCGAGTTCTACACGTCGTCAAGGCTACAGCAGCAATACTATGTAAATTACTTCCAAAATAGGTAATCAATTATTATATGACTGAAATTTAAAAATGAAAAAAAATTACATATTGAAAGGGTATGCCTCATCCGTGCGTTGAAGCATGGATGAAGCATACCTTTCAGTGAAGGTGGCAGTGGTTTGAATGTATTTCACATGTACGTTCGAAAAGCAAAAAACCAAGAAGAACGTAAAAAAGTAGACGAGTATAGCTGCTTTCGACCACACTGAACCGATCACACTTATTTAGGCATTGTCTTCTTGAGATCCGAATCGTTCTGCGGAAAGGTCTCAAGAGACTCGTTGATGTGCGCCAAATGAGCAAATCGTTTGTGATTAGCGCAATGTGACGATTTGTCACCACATGTCACAAGTTACTAGAGGAACCGTTCCGTCTTTTTACACAGCTATCGCTATTAACCACACAACTGGTCTACCTCTGATCTGCTGAGATGATGGACTACCTTCGACGAGAAAATTAAGAACACTGAGATCAACTCATAACCTTCACGCAGCGTGACACAATATGTACATGCGGACATTTCATTAACGTCCTTATCGGCTGGTTCTTTTTCGGTGGTGCCGCTCCATTTGTCACCAAAGAACAAAAAAGAGACGGAGTACGACGCGAACGCCATTGTTCAAATCTACAAATGGACAGTTATCCAAAAATTGGTTCACTTAATTTCCAACATATTCAACAAAAACAGGTAACAAATAAAATAAACAAACAAAGAACAAGAACAACAGAACGATGAGGATAGAATATTTCGCTTTCCAACTTGTAATATAGAAAAGCATCTTATGATGAATGAGAGCCATATCCATGAGCCTTCAGGATGAAATAACTTCCCATTTTCAAGGAATTCAAAGAATGAAAGGAGGACGAGAGTGAAATAGAAAACGAAGTGTGATCAATTGTTGGGATGACCTTCACAACAAATTCATCATGGACGTGAAACAGACTCGTTTTTCGAAAACAACATTGTCAGCGGTTTAAAGGGAGAAAAAGGACAATAACAAGGTTATTCGCTACTTTTTAATCGCATCCCTCTCCGCGGTCATCGTACTCGACGGTGCTGGAGCAACGACCTTCCAAGTGGCAGCGCTCGCACTTTTTACAGTGACGATAGGTGTTCTTCACGCAACGCATGCACCGTTCGCAGTGCTTGTACGGGCTGCCATCCTGAAAAAAACACTTAGAAATCTTCCCTCATTTCAACAATGAAAGAGTAGAAATTATATTAAATTATAGCTCAAAAGAAAAAATTCAGTAGAAAACAAGGCGCAAGATAAAAGTTCCGATTCCATGGTTAGGGCTTAAGTCAGACACATATTTCCACGCGTAGGAGAGGTTATTTTGGACGCTGATCACGAACCAGATCTCCATTGACAGAACTCCGGCCGAAGACCACCGTTATCACCTGCAGGTCAGGCAGAGGGGTTCTGGTGAAACTAGCGATTTGGTTAAAATCCCGCTATCATGGTAGTTTTGGATGCTGATGACAATTCCAACTCTTGTTTTCAAATTTCGAGCAAGGACCACCCACACAAAAAAATCCAAAATTAACACGTTGACGACAGCGCCTTTTTCGCGTGTCTGGCGCGTGGGACCAACAGATTTTCTAGCGCGCCGAGGCTGTGGCATGATGCCGGCATACGGCGGATTTTTTTCAAAATGGAAGTGGATAGTAAATCTCGAAGACTACATATACAGTCCTGTAATATCGGGGATTGTGACTATTCCTTTTTTGCAATGAAAATAGAAAAATAGCAGCTGGAAGCTTTTAGAATATCCTTTTTTCACTATCCAGGTTTTAAAGGAGATTGTTATTTGTTTATTGTTCATTATTTGTTTATTCTAATAATCAATATTTGTTTGTATTTATGTGTTTGTTTCAGTCCCCAGTATTTGTTTGCATTTATTTGTTTCTTGCGCGGCCGCTTGAGCGTGGCGCAGCATTGCGCCACACTGTCGTCAACGTGTTAAGGATTTTGCTAAAACTCCGTCTATCTAAGTTATTTGGGATGCTCGCTGCCAAAAATCCGGATACAACTCTGAACGACCCACAACGTCAGTCGACAGTATGGATGGTCCAATGCAAAGGTTCGGAAAGCGGGTATCAGATTCGTGATGAACATCCCAAATAACCACCACAGACGAAGTATCGAAGGAAAAATTGAGCTGGTCTAGCTCCGTGGAGTCGGAACTTTTAACTAGAGCCGAAAATAAATAGTCTGAATTAGTTATCAAATAATGATATCACACATGAATTCTAACAGTTATATGCATTTCATCCCATTCCGGGCATGAAAAGAATCAGTATAAATAGAAGAAGTGCGCAATTTGCCAGGCAGTGTGTCTGCGGAAATGATACCAGCCAGCTTCACGCTGCTACAATGACCCAAACAACGTTCTAAACATTTCAATTACTAGCACAAATGGGGGAAAATCCATTACCGTGAGGATCTAAACAAGAGGTTCTGAATTGGCTAAGGTTGAATTTAGTACCCAAAAGCTATCATGAAAAGAAAAGAAGGAACAGAGGAATAGTTTCGTAGAAATGAAGGATTTGTGGGCTAAGACCTTTGATTACTGCAATCAATCTGAAAGACAAATTTAATAATGTTCTAGACAAAAGTGAGAGAAACTCCGAACACTCACGCTCACCCACAAGATTCGAAAATCTCTAAAATTCCAATTTCCTAACATGGCCCACAACCTGCGCCCAAAGCTGGGCAACGAGCGGGCGGCTTGAGGTACATTGAAGAACATGGGGAAACTTGTAAACAAAACGAAGAACGTTGAACTGCGTGTCCATTTCTCCGATTTCAAGATGCTTATTACTTATTTTATACTTCAGTGTCCTGGATGAAACAAAAGCAAGAATTACATTCGATTTGTAAACACAACGAAATATAGGGAACGCTTTGTGACATGCTTCTCTCACTTGGTATACTTCATACAAACGAGGAAGAAAACTTGGGAACACGTTCCCAATTAAAACGACAATAGATGATCAGAGACGTAATTCTCGTTGTCAAAAATCAGGTTCAATGGCTAGAGACGTATTGCTTGATTTTGTAACGACATTCAGGTAAGATTACGCCCGTAAACATGTCCAAAAAGGGCCCGGTTGTTCCGATGAACGAACTCCCTCTTGTGATCTTCCAACGAAAAACTCGATATTCTTTCCTAAGTGAGCGAGGAATCCACGATAGGACTGATGGCAGCTCGACTGCGGAAACAGTTACACGGGTTCTCAAAATTAACAACCAGTGAAGTATATTCCATGACCGACAGTCGCTGAATCTTTGTATATTGCATATTATAGTATGTTATAGACAGGAGCCGATTAGCCAAGATTGATTCACATTTATTACGGCCATCGTTGCGAACAATCCACCTTCGTCAGAGCCTCAAGCTTGAGTAATTAAGTCACAAACTCGTGCCAACCTGGGCTTATCGGATTTAGTCTACAGTATACTACATTAAAGGAGGTTTTAGGCTGTCATACATAAAACGGTATACAAAGCATAATTCAGCTTACTCCCGAAACCAATGCTGGCGCAAATGTAAATGAGTAAATAATGTTGCCAAAATGAGCTTTCTTGCGGAGCATCTTCACCTAACCACACTACATCAGCTATGCATATGTCACGGAGAGATGAAGTTCTTGAAGCTTCCGTGCAAAATTGAAAACAAAACAGAAGCATAACTCTTTTCACCAAGAAGTAATGATGCTATATATAATTATGCCACTTATGATGACGTAGTAACTATCGAGATAAGAATTGTTCGTGTGTGCGCTGGAGTTGACCCCACAAGATAAAAATTCACAGAACACTGCGTAAACGATAGTACTGACAGAGCTAATTACGTCGAAGAAGATGAAGAAACCAACCTTGGACGTGCAAGCCGAGCACATGAAGCAATGTTTGTTGGCGTTCGCTACGTATCGCTCACAAAATTCACAAAACCTTAAAACGAAAACAGACGTAACACGAAAGGCTAGAAATCGTATATAACTTCTTTTACTTGTAGCCTTCAACGCCGGAAAGATCGAAAACTGAAGGAGACATATTCGTGAAGCATCTTACAGTCGTCTTTGATGCCTTCGAAAACACTTTGTGATTATCGTAGGTGACCTATAACACCCAGATACAGAGTAACCAACGTTAACCGAGAACAAAGTTTAATACAAACTCTGTAGTCGCTCATCCAAAAGTCACTATGACTTCGTAAAATATACTTGCCGACGAACATTGGAATCACAATGCACGCATAGAAGGTTGCAGCATCGTCTTTTCTTAAACAGTGGGACCATAAAGGCGACATAGTTTTGGTTAGAGATTCAATTACATTAACGAACTATAGGTAACTATAGAACACTATGAAACAACTTCTTATGCTTGCTGTGCACTAGGAAAAAGTATGAAATCAGAATTCTACCTGGCTTCCTTGTAACGACGCATAAGAGAATCTATGCTAGCCATGAGAGGCTCAATAAATACTCCAAATGGCGGATCACACACGAGAAGGACCTTCTCAGATTTCTTAAACATGACAATAAAAGATGCTTTGCTTAGAGCAGACATCGGTTTTGACGCTAGCATCGCTAGCCGCAATAGAACAAACCGCAAAAAAATTCTGCAGCCGTATCTGTCCTTTCTTACTGAAGTAATGATCCACAAGCATACTATACTGAGCATATTGTCGAGCAGGGAAAAAGTTTGCCTGAAATTGTTTAGCAAGTTAAAAAAACGAAAAAAAGAAAGGAAAAAGTGCGATTCGCAAACATGGAATAAAACAAAAACATTGGAGCACTCACATATCTCTTGTCATAATCTAGCATAAAGAGCTTCCTTTTCTTAATACCATCGTTTCTTAACGTCTCGAACAACTGAAAATCAAGAAGTACATGCAGAGCACAAAGCTGCGAACGAGGTTTCAACTCCAAAGAGATAGGAAATCCTCGGAATTTCAAAACTGAGAGGCATATCATGACAATAAAAATAGGTGATAATGAAAGGTGACCGATGCGTCGTTCATTCAACTTCCATTTACCCCTTGTTATTTGTTCGGTCTCATGGCATTTTTAATGAAACCCTCTGATTCTACATGTGGGTATATTGATTCTGTACATGCGCGGCATCCACTCTTCTCTTTTTCAGTTTTCTCGTGTTTTGAGAGAATTCTATGCTGATCATTTTGATTTCATTCCCTCTCTACAAACCATTTCTTCATTGTCATTTCACTGTCATAATTCTATTAATGACGAGCGAGGACAGTGGCGGCGTGAAAAGTATGAGAACTTCATACTACTGCTTCCAATCAAGACAGCTACGGAATAACTCGAAAGTGAGATGCTAGTTCTGAAGGAAGAAATTTAACGGAAGAAATTGCAGTAAGGAATTTCTTAAACTTATTTTCTTATGTTCTTAGTTATACCGCCACAAAGTGCTGACTGTTCGCTGAAGTGAATGTTCAGATCATTTCCTGTTCGAGGTTGATCAGTTCGAACATGTTTCATATGTGGTGGATATCCGACTCTCTGCCATTTGATTAGGAGGGGCGAACTCGGACACGTCAGCTGCAGAGCGACTCCAAAGAAAAACCAAATTTTTGAACATCATTTAAGATAAGTTTCTGTGAATTCGAGTGCATATTATCGTCGCCCAAGAATATCATATACAACTCGGAGTGTAAATCTTCTAAAGTAATATATGTGGGCAAGTGAAGACTTATAACCAAAGAATTCCGACCGTATCCTGTACTTAACCCCAACCTGTGCTAGTCAAGTGATCCGGATACAGAATCAGAATGGCACATCCAAAATAACCAAAATCGTGAGCAAACCCTGATTCATTAGCGAGCGTAGCGGAGTATACACTGGATTTACAAGAGATACAATGTCCTGACATGAACCCCGCTGCTAGCCTTAATAGATCACGGTCTGTGAGCCGTTGGGGTTATTTTTCGAGAGCATACCATTCATTGCTCTTTCGTGGTCCAGGATTCAGGCGGTTAGCACTGGACAACGAGTGGTAAACAAACCCACCCTGGGAGCTCCCAGGCACAATACTGCTTCTGCGCCCGATCGTACCACTGCATTTTTTAGAACATCTAGGGATTCGTCGGAGAAGAAGAATTGCTAAACAGGAAATATGACGATAATAACCAAAACGACACTGCGAAAAACGACCTACAGCCTCTCCAGTTTGTGATACTTTTGCATCTAGTAGCCTTGAAGGAGATCGAAGTTCAGCTCTGGTTACAACTTGGGATGGGCATTTGTGTTTCGTTTCGAAGACGTTCACACATTCGTGACAAAATACAAGCGTAGAGGTTTCAGGGAACTCTTTCAATCTGGAATGTAGTTGAAGTTCGCAACGAAAAGTCTTCAAGAATACGGAGCTCCGGTTGCAAAAACATTCCAAACCCTCACCTTTTCGGGATACAACCAATTCGACCAGCATAAGCAGAGGGCTTTGCTTTAGTATCGGAGGGATGCTTAGAGGCCTCTGGCTCCTCTTGCAAAATATTGAAGTCGCCGTCAACAGTTGCTTTGAAGGGACAAGTACTAGCGTCTAACCTGAATTTAGTGTAAACCGCAAAAGCAGTACGTATTCATGTGACCGCCCAATAGAAAAAACAACGGCATCAGCTAAAAGTTACGACTCCAAGGATCTGGATTCAGTCAAAGAACTATTTTTCGTTGCAACTTCGCTGAATGGGTTGTTTGGGGGCTGATCACAAAACTGCCCTCCGTTTTCGAAATTTCGGCGCCACAGCACCCAAATAGCTTACAGGGTGAGCTGGACAGAATGACCGATTCAACTGAAACATCGTCTGGGGAGTCACCTAAGGCACTGGTCTGGAATCTAACACCAGTTCTCAAAATGGCAGTCAATGACCACTTACAACGTTGACTAATTCCGAAGGTTCAAAACGATGTGGGTGGTCCACGGACGAAAATCGCAGACGAACGTCAGATTCTAAATCAGTATTCAAAATAACCACTCTGGTCGGAGTGCCAGTAGGGTCTGTAATTTGGACAGGTCACCCAATTTAACGATGTGGGTTGTCCACTGCAGAAATCGGAGCATCAGAATCGTAACCAGCAAAATAATCGCATGCACAGAGCCTCGACGAAGAAATCTCGACGCAGCCTCTGCCCTTGGAGTCGAATTTTTAAGCAGGTTCGAAACAATTTCGATAAGTAAACGAAGAACGTTCTCACCTATAAACAGCACATGCGAAAAAGCGTTTCTTGATTTCACCGTTCTCCTTCTCTCCGAACAATAAACAAGGACCTAAATCTCACACACTCTATATAATCTCTATAAAACACGACAACATTGAAATCTGAGATAAGGGACCACCCGTAAAATAACTTAAGAAAGACTGGGCTCACTACCTAATATATAGCTTGGTATAAACCAAGCAAAATAAATTGAGGGTGTTTTTGCTTTATATGGAAACTGGGTTCCCTTCTTCCCCTTCGTAGCCAGCATTTCTCTACAAGATTTAATTTCTTTTTTCGAAGACGACGTCCCTGTATAATACTTATGCGTTTCCTTGCTAAGAAGCAGGAATTCCTTTCCCAAGAGTCAAAAATTCAGCAGTTCACCCGACTTTCAAAATTAACACTTCGACGTATAACAACTCTAGGAGGCTCTCTACCAGTACGCTTGTGCACTACATCATCCTAGATTTGGCCACTTTCTCCAGCGGGCAACACACGTTCTACCACGCTACTTCGTGATTTTCGCTTCCTTTTCACTATGCACCTCAATTCAATTCGTTGTCTACAGAGGACGGGTCTATCTCGAAGCCCACATTTCGGTTATGTACGCTTACATAAAAAATTAATAAATAACAACGCATGCAATAACAAGGTTGCTGATGACCTACCGTGAGAACAATGCGGGATTGTCTTACAACCGCTAGTGGACAGCACAACGAAAGCGCCACGCTTTCGCAGTACAGATTCAACCTTAGCAGCAACGTTTGGCACCTTCTTCGGCTTCAAAGCCTTATTCCCCGCTGTCAAGAAGAACTTCTTATTCTTGGGGTTCGAGAAGAACTTCTTCTTCTGCGTCTTCGATTTCCTCTTCGACATAGCGATATCTACGATGGCCTTCTGCATCACTAAGTTTTCAGCGAAGAACAATTTCGCATGGGAAGATAAAATGTCAAAACTCTTAGTTTCAATGATCACGCACAAGCACTAAACTATTTATTGGAAAACCGGATACAATTACATAATGCTACTCGTCTACAATTCGAAATCACCGTATATATGCAAGGACGAACACAAACGCAACTCCAAGAACATTGTTTAACGTCCAGAAAACTCTGTTTAACAATCTATCGCCAGAAGTCTACAACGAGAAGACTAATTCGAACGCCTTCGTCAGCCCGACGTCATTAGTGTTGAAGTGGAGGAGCCCTGGAATGAAACCTGCTTAGGATGATTCTTACAGCCTACATTGACTATCAGATGTGCTGATTTTCCCATTGAACACATTAGAGAAATGATCAACAGAAGGTGTCGATGATGTCGGACTTGATGGGAAGTAGCTGAGGTAAAAACTAAACTGCAAAGCTTTCTCCATGGTCTTCTTACTCTCAAAGGCTTTGTCTGTAGTCTCAATCTTTTGTTTAGTGCATACAAACAGTTTTGAATGCAGCGAAATTAGCAACAGATCCAGAATTCGTATCCCTAGAATGTCCAAAAATCAAAAAATCGATTACACTTCAGCTGTATCGTATCTTTACCTGCAAGAAGGGCTGCGGTGATGAGATAGACACTCGCACGAGCCGCCTTAGCAAGACCATCACCAATCACAAATGGGCGAGCGTAGTCCTGGATAACTCCTTGCACACCCCTTGAAACGATCAGCGAATTAGTAGTAAGCTTAAAGGACAAAAACATTGAACTACTTTACCAGTGGACGTGCAACGTCAAAGCAACTGTAAGCACCGCATCCATGACTGGGCCATGGATGAAATAGGCAGCTGGCAGCAGAGGAACCATACCCATGGCGAAATAGCGTTCGAGCTGAAAACGTTGGGGACACGTTCTACAGAAAAGTTTGAATATTGAGATAAAGCATGCCGAGGTTTATAGAAAGTCGAAAGTTTTGGAGTACAGAGACACCGTTAGCGTTCAACCCTCAGAATATATAATAAATTACACTATTAGAGAATCACTTGGTACAACAGAGCGAGAATCTGACCCAACTTCATCTGCTGTCTACGCAGTGAAGGAAACGAATTTTCAGCTAGTTTTGAGCCATAGTTATGCCGGCTTTGTCATTTCCTTTTGTAACTTCGTTTATGCTTACGCAAGCCCACAATCGGGTACATGTGTAACATCGAAGCATTCCGATCTTCAACGAGAACAATTCTCCTTGAGGCTCCCTGTGTTACAGAAAATAAGTGCAATGAATTGGGTAATCAGGGATAAGACCACAAACTACCAAAAGCATATCGCCTAAGTAACAATAAACCACACTCCATCAAAAACCACAGCTGTCATTGAAAATGATTAAACTGACAGAAGGTCACTTCGGTACGCGAAACAACAAGCCTGTCTTCCTCCTCTCAAATTTATGACGATGTGCAACTATTCTAACTACAACGCTCTTGCGAACTCGGGTGGTAAAACTAAACTTTTGCCCCAGGCTTCATCATGTAATACATAGAAGTGCTAAGTACGAAACTCGGAATTTTCGACAATTTACTGTAGACTTTATAAAAAATGAGTATCAAAATGAGATTCATCAAATACTACCCAAACCTGATCCACTATTCGATGCAAAGTAACTAGATCCCATTCACGAACTGACCCTCCAACAACAGTAGATGCACCAATGCATTATTACTACATAATACATTGTATAGAGGGAGAGGGAGCGTGTTTAACTTAACCATTGATTTGCGTGATTAACCACTGTGAAATTCATTATCTCCTCCTTTACAACCAAATATGACACCACCTTACCAGAGAGCGATGGAAGGCTCGGTTAGGAGCGAAGACTGAGCAATATGCCGTGTAAATGAAAAGGCACCTTTGTCACTTTAAGAGCGCGCCCTTATTCGTTTGGGACTGCCAATAACATATATCTCTTGCACACTTATTAGATAACGAGCCTCTTTTCCAACATTTTGTCTGAAGACAAAGAGAAGTCACGCAGCATTTGACTGCACAAGTCATATCGGCCACAAAGTCGATATGACTTGTGCTGTCCATTGCAGTCATGTATTATAGTTCTCAGTAATTCTTTGATAGCTGCCACCGAGGAACTGTTTTATTACAAAAACTTACTTTGAAGTGGAGAGAATGATCATGAGTCTTGTTTGCGCCATCGTCAAGTGAATGGGGCACGGTGCGTACAGCGGTGGTGCTCACTGGGGTGCACAGCCGTGGTGCTGTACGGGCCACCAAGAGGGCCTTCTGAGCACGAAGAGCATGGCGCAGACACATCGACATCTCTGGAATAATTGAAAATGTAATAGAAAGCTAAATTCTATCGAGCTCGCAAAAAGCGCACGGCGGCGACGAATCTTCGCGCCGGTGAAGAGAATACTTTCTAGTGCTCCTTTTGTCAACTTCAACACCGAGTTCGAAGAGATTCCAGAGACCGATTCGGTTTTGGCCGATTCGTGATTTAGTCAGTGAACTGAGTCTGATTTCTGCAGCACAACCAAGACAGAATGAAAGCTTCGTTTTATGATAACTTCTGCTGCAGAAATCAGACTCTAATCACTGACTACATCGACAGGCGGACGTGGAACGTGTTACCGTCGTTCCAACTGTGTCAAGACGAAGCAAACATGCCTTGAATCACTATTCCACAGTTGATTAGTGGTATTACCAATTCCCATTCTACAGGTATTACCAATTCCCATTCCACAATGCGTCTAATCCGACCAGTAACGGGAGTCTTTCTTGATAATCGTCTCTTCCTTTTGGCGCCGCTTCCGCTTCGCTGAAGTACCACGTTGACACCATGCCTCTGTCTATGGCTCTACGTGGGGTGGCCACATCGTCCTCGATCGCGGTTCTTGGGCGCTACTTCTTTGCATGCGACTATCGAGCAGTCTTGTGATTGTGACAATTTTCCTCCATCAGCCAACATGCCACTTGAGTCCCACCCCACTGCCTAACCCTGTTCAGCTGATTCCAGAATTTTCCGCCTTTGCCGGAAACTAACCCTGATCATCGAGATCAAAAGCTCTTATCCTCTTAGCCATACCGCCCCTAACAGTATCTCCAACGAGATAGAACCTCCAAGAAATCGTGACAGTTCATTACTATAACCCCTTCTAACTCGAAGGGCATGTTCATTTTAGAACGGCAAGTAACAACTTCTTTAGTATTGTGTTGTGCAGCTGTGCCAAGCAGTGATAACATCATGGCGACATTTGGGGAAGAGAAGGTAAGTCTCGGTAAGTCATTGATTACTTGATGATCTAGTCGACTTGGGGGATCTTCTTTAACAACTGGGCCATCAGCAGGTCACTCTGCCTCTCTGGTGGGGCGACTATGGCTCGTCGAAGAGTCCATGGTGGCGGGTGCGACGATTCAAGACGTCGCTAATTGTATCCGGAGGATCCACGGGCCACCTTTGCCGAGCCGACAGAGGAGCTAACGTCCTCCTACCGTTATCTGACAATCAAAAGATCGATTACAAAGTAGGGGCAGTTGTGCCATAATAAACTCCGCCATTTATTAATTGTATACCAGTTCGTTGGGCTGCCCTAGCTAGCCCAACGAAGAATGAATGGTAACGGTAATGCCTGAAAGGTAAAATGGTCAGTGGAAACAAGTCCTATGAGGACGTGCCCTGCGCTCTGCTTCCTTGCAGAATTGTAGAGGCCTGGTGAACGGATATTCGGCTTAAATTATGGGCTGCGAAGAAGAGCAAGTCAGCGCTTTCACATTTTTCGCGTTCCCAGACAACTCAGATACAAGTGTTCAAGAACAGGTTGAAACGAGGTTAGCCTGAGCGCGGATCGATCGTTCAATGGTTCCTGCGGAAATAGAACCTTTTACCGCTGCACCACACGCCCCCTAGTAAGGGTGTCAACCGACAGAAAATTGGGGATTTGGGACAGAATGGCAAGCAAGAGCTCGAACGTTCACTGGCAGAATTCGCGCGACTGACGAAAACATGAGGAGTTTCCCCTGTACTTTAGGTGCACTGAAGATGTGTAAACGTGCTAGTTATCAGATAGACATGGAAACCAGCGCAAAAAGGGTGAGGAAGCTTCAAAATTATCTAGTCACTAAATTACCTACCGAAAAGCTAAAAATCCTCGGGGAACCATCTACAACTACTCACCGACCCACGTTACTGAAAAAAGTGCACAATGAAGTCGACACCTGTAAACAGACGTGCTGCCGTATTTCGCTATCTGATTACGTCCCTAATCACATTGTAGAGCATGATAGACTGGAATGAACGTAAGTCAGCAAGAAATGAAACATATACGAACGAGCAGCTGCTGCAGAACTTGATCAATCTGCGATGCTCACGCAGTCCGTGCACCCTGAATGTCGGTGCAGATGCGCGTCGCGAAATCGATTCACGGCCGACGCGGGCGAATTGACGACGAACTTTTTGCCGAGTTTAAACCCATCTATCTGGAGTATTTCCCTCAGCAAGAGTTGTGGGGCTGGGATTGGCTTCATGACTGAGGTACCCGCTGCCAAATTCCATGCAGGCCTCGATTTTCAACCGCGGCTCATAGACCTGAGGTTTTCCCGAGCTATAGGACATCCTACGGGGGGGTATCCGATAACTCTAATCAGAAGGTGTTCCGATGCTATATGGGTTTACCGGTGCAGCTAGAGGCAAAACTTTTTCGAGGCCGTGTTTTTTCGACAGATATCCGTTTGAATTTGTGTTAGAGTACGGAAAGTTTAAACATTCACAGTTGAGGACAATTTGACCTATTAGGACTCTACAAAGCACGGTAAACACGTTATTTCTTCTGGATGCACCCCAATTCTCATATTAGCGGTGTCTGCTTCACCCTGCAACTCACCATTCTGCTGCAGGTCGTCTTGGTTTGTTAGCCTCGGAAACTGTTAACCTCAGAGGCTCCAGGACCTTTTATGTGTTTCATGAAGTTGGACCCTATTTTTGATGTTTAGACGGGGTATCTCACGTTGGGCTGTAGTTTGTGAGAATAGCAGGAATAGGTCACACTTTCGCCTTCACAACTTAAGGTTCTATTGAAAGGTTAAATATAAACGTGAATTTCTTTAGAACATAATTTTTGATATTTGCTCAGTATTGCTTAAATTCGTCAAAATCCATAGATCCGACTTCGTCCGACGTTTTTTACTCACGCCCAATTCCCCGAAGCTCATATCAATTAGCGGATGAATAAGTTTGGACCGTATCCTACCGTAAAGTACCGAAATTTTAGTTGTCAAAATCAGATTCAGCCACGTCAGATTCGGGATTACCACCTCGTACAACTTTCACACGACGTGTGACCTGTTCATTACCTCAAATTAATGGCGGAGGACGTGATCTTCAGATGTGGCCTTATCAGCACCCTTGATGCCTGAGAAGTTCATTAGCGCCGCAGGCCACTGCCATCCTACCCATTTTCGAAATCAGACGGCTCGACCCGCTGTAAGATTTGCTTTGACCTCATTTGGGCGGCTTTATGGTAATTTTGTGTTTGCGATATATAGACTCGCAACAAAGGATTTGCCGTTTTTGAGTTCAAGTGAGGTTAAGTGGAGTCGCGTTTCGTTTCTTTCTGAAAACTGCATCTCTGTGTTGCATAGGTGTAATTAGCTCCAGTATAGACTCTCCCAATAGCTCGTTTCTCTCCCTATTTCATCTGCTGTGTAGAATTTTGCTAAATTTTTGGCCGTCATATTCGATCAGTATTCGTGGGGCTCATTCTCGTCTAATAATTCACCGTTTTTAGAAGATGTCACTTGGCCCTGGAAAGAGGAAATCCGGAGGTATGTCGCTCTATGACGATGACGATGATGATGTTGGGACTGAGAAACCACCCCTAAAAAGAACTTCGACTGGTGAGCCCAGTTGAATACTGTTCTCTTTTTCCATTGTTTCCAGGTAATTATTAATTTGTGGTTCCGATGAATTTCATTGGTGCTAATCAAATTCAAATCCAGTCAACAAGAATTAAACTAAAAAGGCTGCCAAAAAACGGCGATCCGTGCCCTCCGGAAGCTCATATCGTTGCGACTTCTTTCTGCAATTCTTTTGGTCCATCGTGTTTGACAGTTTACAAAGTTCCATTTTCATTTCACAACTAGTTGGTTGGGATGTTTCATGACCTTGCGGACCACGGACGAGTGTGTATTTAGGTTCATGCTCTTCAATGTAGCACAAGGCTTTTGTGGATAATATTTTCTGCTCTTTTTGAGACCATACGTTTGATTTTTGCTGCTGAGTTGCTGCTCCATATAACAACTGGGCCCTCAGGGTTGGACTTTTGTTCACTGCGATTTTCGGAAATCTGCGGTAATTAATCTGCTACCTCGTCTCTCGAGTTTACTGTTCAGTTCCATAGAATTTGAAATAGAAACCGGATGAGTTTGATTTACTGGCATAGAATTCTTCGTTAAGGTCTATACGATGCTGGCGACATTGCTGAAGGGGCAACCACGACAACAGAGAACTCGAAATCGTCTTCGAACGGGAAGGTCAGCAAGATCGGTGATGGTGAAATGGGTGGAGGCGTTTCAAAGAATCACCAGGACAATGCTTCCGGATCAGTTAAAGGTATAGATGACACGCAGTTCTTTGGTTCTGCTATGTTCTCAGGTATGAGTTAGTTATCTGTATCTGTTCTTAGATTTGTCGAAAGCAGAGTCTCCGCTCCTCATCAGTGTGCTTGGATGCCGACGGGGAGAGAGGGATGATATGCAAGACGCTCATTTGTTGATAGACGATTTATCGCTGGGTTTACCATTTGTGTTCGTCCTTTGTTGTGGTTTTATTGTGTTCGATCTTGATTTTTACATAGTTTAGCAAGCGATGCGCTCTGTACGCAATATTTGACGGTCATGCTGGAACGAAAGCGGCATCGTATTGTGAGGAGCACATTCCTGCCATCTTGAAGAAAAAGTTGAGTTCGTGTAAGTAGTAAGGGCAAAGACACAGTGACTTGGAACGCGTAGGGTCGTTTTGATGAGCTGATCATTTGTGCCCGCTGTTTTACTTCGTTACATTTGAAATATGGTATCGGAATTTCACACTAAAAACGAATTATGTTCTAAACAAAAAAAACTTGACGTATTTCTGCCTATTGAATCCTATGATCTTTTTATGGATATTGCAGATACCGATTTAAACACGATGGAAAAACAGTTGAAGAGAACGTTCACGGAGACTTTCAAGTCAGTTGACGACGGATTCTTACTCGAAGCAAGGAAGATGTATGCTTTGTTACATTTTCATATCCAAACACGTTACACATTAGTTTATATGAGATGTTTTTATCACATGATTTTAATAAGAGCGTACAAAAGACGTTCCTATATTACCAAGGCAGGTGGGTTGCTACTAAACGTACCAATGTTACGTATTACGTACTCTCTCATCCTGAAGTGGAGAAATCCTTCAAAAAAACTTTTTTTAAGAGCTGCATGTGTTGTATTACTCAGTCATTGCTCAAGCTAGTATTAGAGAGGTTGGAATTCCTGACATTACTGAAGAGTTTATTTGATTTTTGCAGCGAATTTTGAACGTTGTAAGATGCATGACGAATTTTTTGCAATGTGTGGCCTCGCTGAAACACTGAACGCTCCTTTCTTTTACGCTCTTTACTTTCTGTTTTCTTCGTATGGTTTCCTACTATTCATTCCGGCGCCTTGGAACATTTAGTGAGTCGGGATTCAATATTTAAACAGGCGGTGAACACTAGAACGCTGAGTGAAACTGAGTAGAATAACACAAATATTTAGGTGCCCTTGTAAGTTGCGGACGTTTTTTTGTGATTACATCGTTTAGATGCAATATTATTTGATGTGGCTAGGTGGAAATGGGATCGCTTTGTGTGGTGGAAAAAGGTGCCAGTAACATCCCAGCAGTCGAGTCATCGATCCTCGCATTTCTAACCAATCCTTCTGTGCAGGAATTCACCATGCATTCACGATGGGGCTGATTTAGATCGTAAACTTTACCTTCACCTATAAATGCTGATATAATGACTTATGGCCGGTGCAATGACATGCGGGGGCGCATGGTGCAGTGGCTAGAGGCGCTACTGACACCCGCACGATCGGGTGTAGATGTTACGCAGCTTCTGCCATTGTCTCCGTTTTTATATTTGTATAAAAACCATATTTGATGTAGGAAAAACCATATTTCTTGAAGCCATACGTCAAGTGAGTTATTTTCAGGAAGCCTGTTTGGAAGGACGGCACCACAGTGACGTGTGTTCTTCTGCTTAACGATTCTCTGTACGTAGCGAACTTGGGCGACAGTAAGGTTAGCTCATCTCATTGCGTAACATCTTGGGTGTTTTATTAGACTTAACATTATTTGAATAAATTCTGCGGAGTAGGTGATATTTTGTGTTCTGAATGCTGCAAATTGAAAATGCTTGTTTATAGTTTCTCGATTGTAGGCTTGTTTCTTAACATACACCTCTAGTCGTGGATAATTCCGCTTAACAGATCCGCTTCAGAAAACTATTTAGAGTTCGATTTCCAAAATGTTTGATAGTGATATAGGCCATTGTAAATAATGTTACAGGCTATTGTTTGTCGAGCTAAGGAGGAAGGTTTCTCTTCTATCGAACTCACCGTCAATCATAATCCCACGATGTATGAAGAAAGAATGCGGATTCAAAAGGCTGGAGGAACTGTTAGGTTCGTTCCTAATCGTTGTGTTCGACTTCTTTTGTTTTGTTTTATTGTTGTATACAAGTTGTTCACAAATAGCGGTCACAGTTAACGTTTTTTTTTAATCTATTTTGATATGTTATCGATGACGCAAAACATTGTCTTAACAGCATTTAACCTAGGTTTCAGACGCAGTGTTGCAATCAAAACCATAGACCATCATTTATATCGATTACCCTTCTGGTCAAATAGTCTGCTCTGTTCCGTTGAATCTACTCAATATTTTTTCTCTCATTCACTATCTGGGTACAATTGTTATCTAAAATCTCGCGACCGGCAGAGTACACCGACTGTAGAGTACAGGGCGACGTAGTTCTGGTCTCATCTAATGTTAGTGAGATCAACAGTTACTGTATTTTTATATAACGTGAAGTGTTCATTCGTCGTTCCTGCCGTTATCAGCGCCCGCTATTGTAAAGTGAATGACGAAACAAGATGGAAGGACGTGCAATCCTCTTTATGGAATTCAGCATTTCTCATCTCCCTGAATGAGCATCCCTTGATACGCCATTATTTCGCCTCCCGAGCCCCGACGTTTGGTCGTTGATTAATCTTCCTAGGTGTACAAGTGGGCGCGCTCGGTACAGTGGTTAGGAGTGCTACTGCCACCCGCACGGTTCAGCGATCGATTCCCGTACGGCCTAAGCCTTCCATTTCTTCGGGGTCAGGTAAATTGGTACCAGAATTGTCTGGGAAAGACACTGATTTGATAAAGCGGCCCGTCGTTGTGTAGGCCAAATACGCATTCACCATTCTGAATGAAGCACAAACGCGGCGGCGCGTCTTAAGGGACTGATCAACGGCGACAGCTTTTCCTTTACCTGTTACCTTCATGTGTACAAATAGAACTTGAGTTGAGACTCGCTTCGGCAAGCACAACGAATTGGAGCTCGGAAGCCGGTCTTTCCTCTTCTCGTTATACCTCAACTACAACGGTGAACCTATTTCATGATAAATATAAATATTCTGCATGCGATCTGTCTGGGACGTGGTGACGTTGTACCGAAATCACTGCTTCATAGTATTAGGTCGTTAAGTATGAAATGACCGATTTCGTGTCGAAACTTTGCTTTATTGTTTCACAAACAAACGGCATTGTAACCAATCAATATATTCACCCAAACAGTTAACACCCCTCTGCCATTCTAATGGTAACTCGTCAATGCCGGACGCACAGAAACCTGAAGGACGAGAAGCGATGAATTCGCGGAAGGCTTTCTCCACATCCTCTTGAGAACTGAACTGTTTATCTTGTAAGAAGTGGTCCAATACCCAAAATATGTGGTAGTCAGTTGGTGCAAGGGCGAATAGGGTGCGTTAGTGATAACTGGCGAATAGGGTGCGTTAGTGATAACCTCCATGTTCAACTCCTGCAATTTAGACGTTCGTATGACATGTAGTCTTGCATTGTCATGCAAGAGCATTGGCTTGTCTCTGTAGGCCAGTCTCGGGTGTTTTCACGCAAGCTTCCCATCGTAACATCCAACTCGTTACAGTACGCGTCCGCTGTTATCGATGTGACGGGGGTCTCATGAAGCTGTGATGAATGGCTCCATAGATGGACCACCATACAGAGATCATCAACTTTTCCGGTGTATTTTGGGCTTTACGCTGTGTTCTGGGACCTCATCTTTGTCCAACCGTCGTACTGAGCGCTTGCAATTGTCACACAGAATCCACTTTTCATCACAAGTAACGATGCAATATAAAAATGGTTCAGATCTGTGTCGAGAAAGAAGTGGAAGGCTAGCGTCGAAGCGACACCACTTTTGCTTCTCGTTCACTTCGTGAGGAACCCACTGATCCAATTTTTTCACTTTGCCAATTTGCTTCAAATGGTACAGTATTGTGGTTATAGATACCCCGAAGCTTGCTGCTAGCTCACATGTAGTTCGAGCGATGTCGCTTTCTACTGCAGCTTTCAAAGCTGTGTTGTTCACCTTGAATACCGGTCTTCCACGAGGCTAGCATTCGAGTATCAAGATCTCCAGAACGAAATTTTCCAAACCAGCGAAGTACGGTGCGTTCGCTAGCTACGTCCTCGCCGAATACTTCGTTGATGTTCCTGACGGCCTGTGATGCACTGCTTCCACGACGGAACTCGGATTCGAAAACAACACGAATTTTGGATTTTTCGATGGTAGGAATGTACCTTCACAATAGAAGGAAAAACTAGAAGCCCACAAGTCAACTTACTTACGTATTAACTTTGAAATCTACATTTTGCTAAATCTGCCATTTCATACTTAACCCATAACGTACCGAGGCCATTTCGCGGTGGCTGGCCACTCGGACCGCGCGCGTAGGTCACACGTGCGCCACCATGTGGCGCACGCGGTCCCTAGGACAAATCTTATTATCAATTGATGGCATTACCAGTGTATCGCCAACCACAACATCGGCGAAAGTGAACCGATCGAAACGGATGAAAGCCGGATGGAAGCTAAGAAAAACGAAAATTTTCTGGCATGTGTTTGGTGAGGATTGCGCCATGTACTCGATCAGGGCCTCGGATTTTGGACCTGATTGATATTGCATGGGATATATGCTCGCTCTACTTAGGTCGTAAACAGGTGCGCTCTTATAAAATCAAATGTTGCCTAATCAGGATCTCGTTATGCATCACAAACGGCTCTACACAATAACACCTCTGGAGGACCCTTCTCGAATTCCGCGCATTCAGCGCACGTGCGAACCGCTTATACCGGACCGCTCCCAGCCCAAAAAAAGAAAATGTTCGAGAGATTTAAAATCATTTAACTGATGAAGTGGTAGGCGTCGATCAGTTTACAAGGGATGCACCAACCACTCACCAACTACATAGAATCATAGAGACATTGCAGAACCAGAACCTCCTAGGCAAAGTTTCAGTGAGATTGGGGTTCCTGGATGGAGTTTCCATGGTGGTGGCCATGTGCTAGACTTGTTCCAAATACGCTAGATAAAAATCAGATTCGTGACCATTGACCAAAAGGACCCCAAAGGTAAAGTTTCAGCGGAATTGCTGGCCCTGGATGGCACAGCTTCCACTGGACCAAGGTATGTATGGTGTACTCCGTGGCTGGTCGGTCACATTCCCAACAAAAAACAACTTATAAAAAATTTTTTTGTTGCTATGAAGGGCGTGCGCCACCATGTGGCGCACGTGGGCCGTATGGCCAGACAACGCGTGCGCCACCATGTGGCGCACGCGGTACGTTATGGGTTAACGACCTAATAATTGTAAAGTACGAGCTGCAGAACTTTTTTTGCTTGTGGATGGAGCTCGGTTTTCTAACGCGTTCCCACACACAGATAAGAAGGTAGTTCATTGGTGTTGTCGTGGTGGAAGAACGCTTCGATGCAATTTACACTTTTCGCATTCATTTATCATTCGACAACGTTCTTTCCGCCCCTCTAGCGTTTCGAAAAATTCTATTCTCTGGACGATGTTCTGAAGAGCAAGGCAATATCTCAGCGTAATGGCACATAATTGTCCTATAGAATTATTAAGTTAATTTTTTTTTGAAAAATTAGAAAATTAGAAACATTAACTGACCCAAATTTATGGGTGTGAGAAATTAAGGCAGATGGAAATGAGCTTTTTCTTCTTCCAGAGATGGACGAGTTAACGGGATAATTGAAGTCTCGCGATCGATTGGTGATGGACAGTTTAAAACTCACGGAGTTACCTGCATGCCGGATATGAAGAAGCTGACGATCACTGAAAACGACAGGTAAATTGAAATTGTAATATATTTGTTTGGAGACTGCTGTTTGTTGGGATTTGTCCCTTCGAAGACAAGCATCAGGATTTTCATGGAAATTCGACTAGATCCAACCTCTTGGATGTGGGTTTGGAGAAATTAGGGTCGCACTGTCTTTTCCTGGGCTTCTTGTTCTCTCGTGCGACTAGAATATCTTTATTTGTTTAGTGTAAACTAAATTAATCACAGCTTTTCAAGCATTGTTTGCTAGTTTTTGTGGGTTTTCATTTACCACCTGCTTCGTAAAATTAGAAGCGAATAATTTGGTTTTACCGCGGCATTAGAGCGGAGCGTGAGCGGAATCCTCAGTTGACTCTTGAAATAATCCAGTTAATTTCTTGGTTATTTTCTGTTTGAGCCGGCACAAGCGGAATCTTTTTCAAGCCCAGTTGTTCCAATCTGAGATACAGGGTGGCCAAGAAATATTGGCCTCTTGAAAGGTAATATTTCTAGAAGTCAACCCCACGCTGTCCAAATTTAATGGCAGATTGCCTACAAAATTTATAGTGCAGTTGAACTGAAATTGTTAAACCCGGCCTTCTTTCTGACGCATGCGAATCGAAGAAGCGTGGGTAACGCATCGACGGTCCGCCGCAGATGGTCGTTATCTATTTCGTTCCAGATCTTCACGAGAACTGGATTTAAAGAGTTCAAAATGCTGGACCTTGCAGAGCAGGCCTTCTTCTCCAAAACCGTTAAAATGGAGTAATTCGAGGGGATGAGATCAGACGTTTGGTGGCCAGTCATTCGCTGCTATGAAATCAGTACGATTATTCCGGCTCCACTCCTGGACAAGCTCAGCCTTGTGAGTATAGTTGTGCTCGAATGAATATTCGAACGTTCGAATTCGAATAATTCTATTCGAAATCGAATATTCGAATTCGAACATTCGAAAAAACGCGATTTTCGAATGTATTCGAATTCGAATGCTCGAAAAATCGCGATTTTCGAATGTATTCGAATTCGAATGCTCGAAAAATCGCGATTTTCGAATGTATTCGAGTTCGAATGCTCGAAACATTCGTGTTCGAATGCTCAAATTCGAATGCTCGAAACATTCGCATTCGAACTATAGTTGTGCTCGAATGAATATTCGAACGTTCGAATTCGAATAATTCTATTCGAAATCGAATATTCGAATTCGAATGCTCGAAAAATCGCGATTTTCGAATGTATTAAGGCCTGTTTACAGTCTTGCTGCCGGCAGCAGCAGCAGAAGTGGAGGATAGGGGGTTTAACGCAGTTGCAGCGTCCGGCAGCAGACCGACAGCAGGGGGGTGTTTCAAGTATCGACAGCAGCAGCAGGGGTCCCATCGCGAATAATACCGTACGATTGGCGCGCCATTTTGAGTGGGGCGCAGGCAGCCATATTCATTCGCCGGCAGCCATATTCATTCGGTCCCACCACGACAACTTCCTCAGCAGAATTTTGGGCCCACGCCCCGCCCCCATTTTGCTGCTGCTGCTGGCAGCACGACTGTAAACAAGCCTTTAGAATTCGAATGCTCGAAAAATCGCGATTTTCGAATGTACTCGAATTCGAATGCTCGAAAAATCGCGATTTTCGGATGACATTCGAATTCGAACGTTCGAAAATCGTCGATATTCGAATATATTCGATTATTCGAAATTTTTGGGAGAGCACAACTATACTTGTGAGCCGGTGCTCCATCGTCTTCAAACACGGACGGCTTCTCTTCGAAGTGGGAAGTAAGCCACAGAAGATGCTCCTTCAGGATATCTTTGAAGTATATTTCCGTATCAATGCTCGCTCCTGATTCCACGAAAAACGGTGGTGCCTAGTCGTCGCATGTGATGAAGGCGCGCACCATGAGTTTGGTTGGGTGAGCCCGTCTCATAGCGAGACCTCTACGTTCAGCTGTCAAGTCTATGAGGTTTGGAGCAATTTTGTATGATTTTGGCGGTTGAAAAACTCTTTTATCGTGAAACTTCTCTCATGTGAGAAGACGAAGAAGAGGTGTCGACTATCAGCGGCGCAACGCAGGAGATTTCGGCAACATTCGATCCTTTTTTCGTTTACTCGCCTCCGACAATGCATGACATTTCTACAACTCATAGCTCCTAAACCTTAGTTTTTCAGCCATTATATTTTGCACAATCAATCGGCCGATTCCAAGCTCATTTACCGTCTTCCTCAACGACCTCTCTGGATTTGTGTGGATCCTCTTTCGACTCGATTCCACATTTCTTGGCGTAGTTAGCGTTGCCTATCGGCCAGTTCTTGGACGATCCATAGACGATCCTATTCCACTCAATCGAGCCTCGGTCTTCCGGACTGTTCCGGGATCCACTTTCGACAAATTTGCAGTGCCCTTCCTGGATTGGCCTGCATGACATAACTCGATGATTGCGAGTTCCTTCGGATGAGGGGCAAAACTTGTCGTCGAAGCCGAGTCCGTGGTCCCATAACGTGTAGCTTGTGAATGCAAGGTTTGGCATGTCGAAACTTGTATAGATCGATAGAAAACCCTGAGCACAAGAGTCGAAGAAGGCTGCCCATCTTCTGTGGCCACCCTGTGGCTAGTACATTGAAATTTTCTATATTTGTGCACATAGAGCTAATATGTGAAACCCATTTTGAAAAAAATAGTAGTATTTCGTATGTGTTTTGCTCGTCTTTGCTTTCTTTCTTTTTTATTCTATCCGAGCATGCAGGAGATTTTCGAACATATCAGTCATTCAACCATTTTCACCTTTTTAGGGTTTTTTTGACTCTGACGTTGTTAATCATCACTGTATTACGTCTGCCGAGCGCCTGAATTTGGGAGTCTTTTCTTTCGAGTCCCAGAACGTTGAGAGTTGAGGATTTTGGTGACCGAATGACCTATTCCTTCAAGCATTCTAAAGTCTCCTCCGTCGAGAACGCCTCTGAAAACAGATGGTAGGCAAGGATGAATGGTTTTGTGGGAAATTTGTGAAAGTTTCCGTAGCCCTGCTGTTGCCACTGGTTTCTGGAGCTGAGTGGCGTGAACGTAATCGGTGACTCTGGACCTTTACGGGTGCTGCTCATCTTTACGATTCTGAACAGAATGCGGTTGCGCGTCCTTAGAGTACTGATTAACGTCGAAACCTTTATTTTTATCTTTTACTTTACATTCTGTTGACGGAGTTCGTACACGTTCCACTGCTACCATATTAGTCTGAAATTTTTGGGGTACCATAGTTTTCTTTCAGAAGTTTGCGATTCATGCATACCTCTTTCTTTCTCCTCTTCATCACCAGTTTCTTGTCGAAACGGACGGATTGCTTATTCCGTTTAGTCGCTGTTCTTATTAACGTATTCCATTTCGATCGGACCGATTCGAAGAGGGCGCGTGGTGCAGTGGTAAGAGGCGCTTCTGACATCTGCACGGTGGACCTATCCTCGCCCGCGAGAACCAAGTCTTCCATCCATTCGGGGTGGGATAAATTGGTACCATACTTGTAATGGAAGGTGATGAGACTGACTTGGCACAGCGGTTGGCTCCACAAGCCATTGCATATGCCAAGTACCCATCCACTACCTCTACAAGATTCTGTATTGGACACAAATACGTCTTCCCGTCTTCATGGGATTGATCCTAAGCCTACCTTACCGTTACCTTATCCTCTACGAAATTCTTGATTTCAGTAGAGGAAGCGGTAGGGGTGATTGAAGAGCTGTAAACAGTTGTCGTTCTCATATTTACTGAGTAGTTTTTCGACACTACTACACCTTTCATACACAATCAATGTTCATTGAAGTTTGGTGTGTTTGTCTTCCATCGTTTACTCATTAGATGAGAGTGCTCAGAAGGTCTAATCTGTGGAAATGTGCACTTTAAAGTTGCGTTAACGAGAAGCAATGCACACTAGATGTTGAAGTAGTGGATTAGCATTTCCTATGTTGATCACGTGAAGCTCGTCCGTTTTTTGCTCACTAATAAGTGTAGCTACATTGTTTGCTGACTACATATCTCAACCGGTCCTATTACTGCTGTTTGTGTTAAGAATAACTTCCGCTTGGCGTGAAGAACTGTTGCGATTTGCGGTTTGTTACCTTTGCACTTGTAGTACAGACCGCTCAATCATCCGTCACACAGTCGCACAGTAGTGGTCACAAAAAAAAGTGCATCACGGTTGGTTTGTCGTGATGCCACAAATAGGTCTACTGAACTGTTAGAAAAAGGTAGAAGGTAAGGCGGTCGCCTGGAGCATCGTATAGGCACGATGAATGTGGCTTTGCCCTATACAATGACTTACAGGGGCAAAACGCTGTGCTATGTCAGTGTGCTAAGCTTTCCAGACATGTCTGGTATGAATTTGCTGAATCCCGGAAGATTGGAGGCTTTGTTAGCCCAGGCGAGGATCGATCGCTTGACCATGTGTGTGTCAGTAACGCCTCTTACCACTGCACCATCTACTAAAGCATCACTAGGGAGAGCTGCTTGAAACATATTGTATCCTTTGTTCTGGTATTAGACTTCTTGTGAAATACTTAACACTTGAAATTATTAAGTTATCAAAAAAACGAGCGTGATTGTGTTTGCAGTCAGCGCACTATGTGGTCATAGGTTTGGGGTAATTGTTACAAAACACTAGATAACTAACAAGGAGGGTAGTTGAAGTGATGGTGAGCTCTAGCGATGCGATTTCTATGGTATTTCTATGGTTCAAATCCTGTTGGTGCGATTTTGTTTTGCTTCAAACGCATTGATACCAAATCGTGCTCATTTTGCGATTTTGTCATGGAGGTGGAAGAAAATCATGTTTGGAGCAGCGGAAAATGCCTAAATTTTGGTAAATGGCAAGATTAATATGGGTAACCAATACCTACCGTATCTTACCTTAAACGGATACAAATTCAGAAACTAGTGCTAGATTCGTGATTAGCGACCCAGATAACCCCCACAAATGGAGTTTGGACGAAATCGGGTATTTTGACCAAGGTACCTCACTTACCCTTACCATAGCTAACGCCCACCAGTCGGAATTCCAGAAACAAAAGTAAAATTCGTGATCAGCAGTCCAGGTGAGACTCCTAGGCAATTTCTGGATTGAAGGTAGTGGATACTGAAGATTTTCTGACAGCTAGAGTCTGAATGGAGGCATAATACATATTACCAATAAATCATCAGAGACTGAACCTTGGGCAACACTACCGACACCTGACATGAGACTCGAAATGTCGTGGTCATCTGGTTCGCCCAAACCTTGAGAGTGAGACTATTAGAGGCGCTGGTCACGAATCTAACGCTAGTTCTGTGATTTTCAACAAGTGAGACTATTGCTGGGTTTGGTTTTGTATGTGGTGGTGAGCGCTAGCTATGGGAAGGGAGGGCAAGTGAGGTGCTTGGGTCAAAATAACTGATTTCGTCCAAACTTCGTCTGTGGGGTTCTTTGGGTCGCTGATCACGAATTTAACATTAGTTTTTAAATTTGCGTCCGTTTAAGGTAAGTTACCGGTCTCAAGGGCCAAATGAGCGCTTTGATGTGTAGCGCTTCCTCGTTTTCGCAGGCTTTTTTTTAGTACCATACAATGCGATCCCGAAATTTTTTTTCATGTTTTTGGATATCCGATGAGGAGCCCTACATCCTATAGAAATTGCATCGCTAGAGCTCACCATCACTTCAACGACCCTACTTGTAAGATAAAATGAAATGAAACAGGAGAGAGCTCTATAGATATTTTATAAGAAGGCGAGAACGTGGAGCATCCCAGTAAACTAGCTGGTGTTGGGAAAACTTAGTAGCAGTAAGGCCTCCTCACTGTAGGTGGGAGTACGGTATGGTAACCTATCTATTAAACTGTGATCTGGATCTTTGATCTATTATTATCCAGATAACTGGATAATAATAGATCAAAAGTCTCATTCATAGCTCATCATTTAAATAGTATCTCCGCCCAACTAACGTTATCACTTCAACTTAACACGATCTCGTGTGACGTTTCCATCATAACCATTAGCGTTCAAAGTTACAATGAATTCCACCTCCAGCGCATTTCCTTTCCATGAGGTCCATTCTCATAGCGTAGTAGTTGGCTGATTTGTAGACGAGATCGCTCAACTGTCCTGTGCGTCGTGACGCAGAGTGTTCGTTATGGGTGACGTATGAGGCCGCTCCCTTTTCAAGCGCCGGTGTAATGAGCGACGGTAAGAACTGCCGAATCGCGCATCTGAGTGCACCGATTAGCGTCCGAAATTCGCTTATATCCATTTTCATTAATCCAAAACCGAATCGTAACTTTCTATGAAATATTTAATCCAAAACCGAACCGTAACTTTCTGTGAAATCGTTCATTATTCAAGTTCAAGCAAAAATTCTAGGAGAAAGTATTATTGCCTAGTAAGGTTGTTCAAGACTCATTCTAGTCCTTCAGCTACATTTACATGTGATTGTCTTTGTGTGAGGGCGCGCTTGGCTCAGTGGTAAGAAGCGCGACTGACAACCGCACGGTTTAGGGATCAATCGCCGCACGGGCTAAACAAGCCTGCCATCTCTACGAGGTCGAATGAATTGGTACCATACTTGTCTGAGAAGGCACACACTGACTCGGTAGAGTAGCTGGCCCCCGCGAAATACGCATTCACTAGGTTTACGATTCTTAATGTAACACCAATGCGCGACCCGTCATTAGGAGACTGGCCGACGTCGACAACTTTACTTTTACCTTTTACCTTTATCTCTGTGTGATCAAAAGACGCCGCCCTATAGTCCCGGGCGAACTGCTTCTTTTGATCATAGGTTGTCAGTGACAGTGCTCATTGGTTTAAAGTTGTGGGCTTCGGGAAATCGAGCTACATACACCTATCTCCTGCTTTAATGGTTTCTATTTCACTGAAAGGGATGGTTCAACTCAAACCTCAGTGTAACCGTAGCGCTGTAGCGCTGTCCTATTAATATTAATTCGGTACTGGGACACTTCGTGTCCACCGCGCCCGCCCCCTCCCCGTCCCTACCCCCCATCGATGTTATTTATAGTTACAACGCCTATCCCGACGTATTATATTGTAACCGCGTGGCTTCGCCCCGCGGTTAAATTGAAACCGCGTGGCTTCGCCACGCGTTTTCAGGCTAGGGGAGGAACTCCGGGGCGGGTGAGTCATCCTAAGCATGATAGGATGGCTCACCCGTCCCGGAGTTCCTCCCCTAGCCTGAAAACGCGTGGCGAAGCCACGCGGTTTCAATTTAACCGCGGGGCGAAGCCACGCGGTTTCATTATAATAGGTAATAGGTAATAGGACTATCGATGGGGGGTAGGGACGGGGAGGGGGGCGGGCGCGGTGGACACGAAGTGTCCCAGTACCATTAATTCATACTGTTGAAAAGAATCCCATAGGCATACTTTGTTGAAGTGCGTTCACAAGGTACCTGTGATACCCCATAATTTAGAAAGTCACGAACACTCGCTGAACAAAGGTAAAAGGTAAAAATTCGTGTTAGGCCTATACAATGACTTGCGAGGGCCAGCCGCTATACCAAGTCAGTGTCTTCACCTTCCCAGACAAGTGTGGTACCAATTTCCCGACTTCGGATCGATGGAACGCTTAGATAGCTCGGACCGGGATCGATCGCTCGACCGTGAGGGTGTCAGTAGCGCTTCTTACCGCTGCACCATGCGGGCCCTACTCGCTGAACAAGTAGACCAGAATCGGCTTTAAAAACTGTCAGAATTTGTACTCAAGGGGTAAGGGATAGGTGATTCTGACATACGTAACGAAGACAAGGAGGAACACTCTCAACACTAGCGTTATCAGCAGGGCTTCGAGTGGTGCGGCCATTCATCGTCTCTAGTTTTGACTTTGCAAAATAATCATTTGAGTCAAAATATTTCTGTCAGTACTGACTGCGAAAGCGCAACCGCCTTTTCCTTCAACTAAGGGTGGTCTTCAGACTTTTCTTTCGGCGCTCGACGCATCTTCTGCTGTCAGGACTTACATATAAAACAGGCTCATGTGCAGCTCCTTGTAGTCATGTTCACTTTTGCCATTTCTCTCCCAAATGGGTAATCTCCGTTTGTATGTGCTCGAAATGGATTCTCCTTTAAATTCCAGTTCAGTATTTACTGTCACAAGTAGCTCAACTCACCTCACTCTACGACGCTCACAGGGAACAACGTCGTTGAAGGCGTTCCTCTAAAAAATTCTTGCTATTTCCTGTGCCAGCCACGGCTTCTACATGTGATCTGGCATTAGAAGTCATTTTCTTGTCATTTGCGAAAGGACAATAGTATGAGTTGAGAATTCGATTTCTGCTAGAGCACCCGGTCGCTCTTAGCTGTTCCCTTTGCCTAAACAATGGCCAAAAGTTAATAGGCCCTGTTATTGTTTGTTGGGCATGTGCGTAGGTAACATTGTCATTGTACTGTATTAGTGCATGGTAGTGAGGCGCTACATAAACGAGAAATCAACCAAATGCAGGCGTTTAATTGTTTTGAAAACAATCACAAAGAAAATCAACAACAATGTCAACTAGCAAAATCATCCATCAACAGATGTCGTCCTGTTATCATGAGCAATTATGCACAAACATTGCAATTAGGGCACATTGTTCTGGTGAATAATTATCGCAAATTAAGGTGTGCATGCAGAATTGAAAAGAAAGCAGTTAGAATAAACAACAGTAAAGCTGCACTTGTGTAGCGATGTGCGCACACCTGTCTGTACCCTGACGCATTTAAATGCAAAAAGAAGAAGGAATAAAAAGAATGAATCGTCTAAGATTGAGAACGAAATGACTAGCTAAAAGAATTTCGTGAAACTATACAGTTTCGAGTCGCTATTGTATGTCTTCGTAACACAGTTCCGAAAAATCTCGTTGGTCGCGGTGAACAGGTGGACCGAGTCATCATTGAGTATCAACTGAGCGTGTGTCTCCTATTGTCGGCTATGTCTGCTGGATTTCATTCGCAAGCGGTCAAATTTTTGTGCCTTCCACTTCGGATATCGATTCCGGCATTGGTTTGTTCATCGTCTCTGGCAGGAACAGCGCAGTCAATACGGCGGCTACCAGCGAAAGTAGTGAGAATGGAATTACCATCGCAAGTTTTCCATAGGAGTCGACCTGAAAGAAAAGAGTAGATAACATGGATTTCTCGTTTTGATCAGGCGGTGAAAGTTAAAGTAAAGCTGCTCGGCGTCGGTCAGTCTTCTACGGACGCGCTACCGCCTTGATGTTAGATTCAGAATGGTAGAGGTATGGTAAATCCGAATTTGGCCTATTCGATGACCTACGGGGGTCATTCGCTGTTCCAAGAAAGTGTCTTCACCTAACCAGACCACTCTGGTCCAATTACCCGGACCCCGTAGTGATGCTATTATGGGCTAGTTCGGGCGATAATCGATCGCAGGACAGCGCGGATGTTAGTAGCGCCGTTTACCACTGCACCACGCTTGTCTTTGATCGGGTGATGTTCCCGAAATCCAGCGCTACTTGTGGTCACCGTCCACCAACTTCTTTCTTTTTGCTTGAGGTGACCTAACTTTCCTTACTAAATTATTTTTCTGTTCACTTCCCATTGAAATTCAAAGCCTTGGTGGTTGTTGTCTTAATGACTTTAGTGATATGCCAAAATACATATAAGAAGGAAGAGATATTTCGCTATGTGAGCAGTCTTCTTGGCACCAATTTTTTCGACGTTTGATTGCAAAGCTATTAAATCTGAGCGTAAACGGCCTTCTTGGACTGCTATTATACGGTGCCTTGCCTAAAAAACATTTTGCAGCCATGAACGCAGTCCAATCTGTCATCTACTTCCTTTCTTCTTTATGCAGTGAATGAAATTAGTTGCGGATTCACTTCATTTGAAGATGGAAAATGTTTCGCCGTAAAAATATGGATTATGAAAAATTCGCAACATTTTTTATCAAGAAAGGTTTTGCAAACGTTCTTTGTGTTGTATGTACTTTCTTGATCCCGTTCCTTGTTTCCTTTGACTTCGCGCTGCTTTTTCGGGATAACTGTGACCGAATGGGGGCTCCCACGCAATCGGCAGTCCATCTACCCACAACAACACCCGGACTGATCCTGTTCATTAACTATCAATCATGGTTCTCACCATATCAGAAAGGAATGTTAACGAGAAATCGCGATCCATTCAAATATTGATCCCGCGATGGACGGACTGCGATTTTATCTGTGATTACCACGCGAGGAATGTTCGAACATCCGGTGGAGCGGTCGACGATGACCGAGGGCTGATCTCAACCCTGGACATTGTCGACTGCAACATCGCATGTTCCAGTTCAGATTCAGTAAGGTAAACTGCTTAGCTTGTATTGGGTAAACGACAGGTGAACTGGTTGAACGGAACATACCAGCCAGAGAGCCATATACGATGACATGATGGCACCGACACGAGCGATGGTAGAACAGCATCCGACAGCCGTGTTACGGATCACCGTTGGGAACAGTTCCGACGTGTATGTGTACATAGCAGTGTAGGAGACGGTCACGGCACCTTTTGTGATCATCATTTGCAGCATTCCCCAATACAGCGATACTGCAAAAACAATCGTTCGCTTACTAATGTCATAGAAATTTGTTCTTATACGTAGCAATGTACAAACAACTTTCTAGGCACATTCATAGTTTTTGGACCTAAGAGCATTGCGAAAAATTTCGAGACATTCAGCATATTATATGGAATGGAAAGTGTAGGAGAAATGATATGTGGGAGAAATTGCAAGGCAAAACTAATTAGGCGAAGGCTTGGAGAAAATGCAGTCTGGTATGTCTATTTCTGTAAAGACCGTAATACTCGTATTTCATCGCCTTAGATTCACCGGGTACTCGCAGTCTAGTATGGGTCACAACAGAGCTGATCTATTTAAAGGCTATGAAACATTATTTAACCATCCTGCCCGCCTTCTTCCCCAGTGTTAGAATAATTCCCGATTTCGTAGGAATGGACTTATATACTTGAACCAACTATCGGGTAAGCTTTTTTCGCCAATGTTCGCAGCGATCTGCATTTTAAAGATACTTTACGTAAAACAACACTGATGAGTCTTGGAAAACATCAGGTGCTGTGATAGAAATCGAGGGCGGACTTACAATTTTGAGCCTGGTCATAAAACGTATTTCTTGGCTAAATTGTGATGCGCGTGAAATAGTTCGAACGACGTTTGTTCGTTCTTGGTTGAAATCTTGTAAATAGTATTCAATAAAGTGCCTTTTTGTTTTGGTTTTTCCGAGACTTGGTACTGGACTTAGCGTCGAGGTGAAGGTTAATTTTCAGTGGCAATCTACTTATGCCTTTATGCCTTTACATGGGGACGTAGCTATACTTTACTGGGATTTAGGTCAGCTACGTGAGGGTCAAAGCAGTTTCGTATCTGTGCCCGAGAAGGTATCGCATTGTTTTTTAGTAGAGCATGTTCCTTATTAGAGCGATTGAACTTCTGCACTGGCCTCTGTAACGCAAGCAGAGAAAAGATTCCTGAGAAAAGATTCCTGAGAGAAAAGACAAAGAAGAAGAAGGAATGCGCGTACCGTCGTCGCCGATGATCCAGTTGACGACCAGACACACTCCTGCTGTCAGCAAGCCGCATGTGACCAGCTGTCTTCGTCCAATACGATCGATCAGAAAATAGACCACCAGAAGAGCTGGCACCTCCATGAAAGCACTGATGGCGAAGTTCACATAGAGACTACCACCACCAAGATCACTCTTCATCGTCAGACCATAGTACATCATGGTGTTTACAGGCCTAAACGGTCGATTTATTATAATGAATCGATCGATCCGAAAAACGAGGAAAGTAGCTCTACTTACCAGAGGAAGAAGCAGACTAGAGTACGGATTCGCATTTTTGGAGTGCGTACGAGATCGATAACACCGAATGACTGGTATTTGCTGTTTTGTGTGTGCTGTAGTTGCTCCCACCTGAAATGATTGATTTTTCGAAAAATTTTCTTCCTTTCTTCTCCCCTTCTTTCCCTTCTTGGGTGCACTAGTGCTGACCATTTTTCGGGGATGTATGATCGATTGATACGAGCGGCCTTGGTAAGAATTGCGTCGGCTTCTTCGTAACGCTCTTTAGCGACCAGCCATCGTGCACTCTCCGGAATCAGCCTTGAAATAAATGTTTTTAAGAATAGAGAACAATAATCAGTAATAGTAGTAATAATCGAAAGTCATAAATTTCCTGTGAAATATAGCGAAACCTACCACCAGTAGGAGAGAAATACCAATGAAGGCAGCGCAATGGCAGCGTGGAGAACACGGTAATCCCTAAGAAGCAGAGCCATGACAGCAAGCAAGACCTGAAAATGGTGATAATAATAGGGCAGGTAGCATTAAGTGGTAATTGGGTGCGAATTGTCACCTCTCCAAAAGCGTAGAATGCGCCGGCCACCACAGCTCCTAGTCGCCTATACTTCGCACCCACCAACTCCATTCCTAATACGACGGCTACTCCGAAGATTCCAGGTTGGGAGAAACCAGTGCCTGCTCTGTAAGAAATGACTTCTTTTTCCCGTCCAATTTTCTCCTTAGCTATTGTTAAAGACGCACTTCAACAGAGCAAATAGCCACCACGTCGGTGCAACGGTGAGCAGAGTACCGCAGAGGGTTTGTATGACGATAGCGAGGTAGAAGACCCGTTTTCGTCCGATTCTGTAACGAAGCGATGAGATTGTTCCAGGTATTATAGAAGTCCAAGTGAGAGTAGAGCGCAACCCACTTATCTCCCATGATTCCGCAGAACAATGAGCCCGTCATCTGACCGATGTAGTAAAGTGACTGAACAGTAGCCTTGATCCATGATCTATCGCCGTGCATGTCCCACTAAACAGTCCGGTGCTTAGAAGATTTTGAGCAGTTTTTCTAAGAGCATTTGATAATGAAATGAGGAATTCTCTCACTCTATCGACAGCTGAGTATCCTTTAGCTGCATGTGTGCAGTTTTCCATAGTGGTGATGTTCGCGCATCTGAAAGATGGATTATTCCCCAAATGTTTAGACGAATACAAATTTCCGCTTTTCTCTATCGCGTTCCACTCACGTCATCGTCGTTGGTGCGGCGACAAACGCCCAGCTCATAACATGCATCGCGACGAATATCGTTGGTAGGCATAGCAGAATGAAGTGAAGGAGTTGATACCTTGAAAAGAGAGATATTTTAATATATATTTTTCCCATTAAAACGTACTACATTTGTATATGAACGGCAGAAATTTGAATCCGACAAAAAATTATTGCATTTTCTTCATAAAATGATCTCGAACAATTTTATCTGTGATTTGTGTCAATAGAAAGCTGTAACTAAGCCATCCAGTGAAGAAGGAATTAAATTAGAGCAGGGTTAATTCTTGGAATTGCTTCGTGGAAGACGAGTATTTTTCATTATCACCACTGCGTACTTTTCGGGTTTCCATTCTTTAGTTTTTCTCTCCCACTCTGCCCCGTTTATCCCTCTCTCTCTCGAAAAGGCGATGTTTCATGCGAGTTTTTCAATTCTGACGGTAACCTCCAGCGAAAAAATGGTGCACTGAGAATCTTACAATCACTGGGGGGTTCTCTCAGAAAGTGACAACTGCAACATCAGCCAGACTGCGTTGTTTAACGCTCCTATTGCTTAGCTTCCGAATCGATACTATTGGGAGGCAGTGAGCGATTCATTCTAGTTATTAGACGTTGTGGACAGCCGTTTGACGCTTAGATCTTATCCATGAATTGGTATGACTTGTATTGCAAACATTTTATGGAGATTTAGCACCGTAATGAAAATTGAAACAACAAAGAGTTAGGTGCTCATCTATGCAGCAAAAGAGTACGAAGGTGGAAGGTAACAGTCTTAACGTGGATGTTAGAGTGCATACTGTTGCTACTTTCTCATTTTATGGCCTTTATTATTAATAGATATCATGGAAATGTTCAACGCGTACCTTCCAAAATTTCCAAGGTGTTGTTCTAGGAACAAATCGAATACGATCTTCTTCGGTTGTTCCGGAAACTGAACAATGACCGCATCAAGTGGATCGTCTTTTTCTTTTGGTGTTACACGATCCCCAGCTATAGTGTACACCATACTGAAAAGATGACACGATACAAAAATACAGCAGAAAAGGACGATATCGCGGATAGAACGAAAGGAAGCGAAATGAATAGGTGTGGGTGTGGGTGTGGGGGGGGGGCAGAAGAAGTGTGGGGGTGAAGAAGAGGAGGAGCTGTGGTGGTTGTGTTGACGTCTGGAGATTACGGTATGCTGGTGTGTGAGCGCATGCGTTGACCGCCTTTTATCCTACGGGGCGAGGGCCTGTTTAGTGTAGCGCATGGTGGTGGTGGCGCCCATGAGAGATCGAAGGCCCAGCGGTGTGCTTGCAGTGAGTGCCCAGACGAATTTACGTCGTAACCACATCTCATTTTTGGACTTTAAATGAATGGCGTTGAACTCGTCCGCATGCCGGCGGCGACGACAGTACGACGATGATTAGTCATTCTATGCTACTGTGTTACGTCTGATGAAAGATTAATTTGTGTTTGTGACAAAGGACACCTTCAAAGTCAACAAACACTAAACAAGCACAGTGTTGCTCATTAACATGTCAGCGCCTGTTACCACGGATAGTATTAGAGTGACCGAAAAGTTCGAGCGCATTTCAAATTTTGGCTTCCTTTACTCATAACTCAGGAAAAAACAAGTAAATGTGCAATAAGGTTATCATGGTTAAATAAAGAACAATTCTTTATCGGGTCCTTTATTTTTGTCTTCGAAGAATAGTGCTCTAACAAAATAATCATGCTGGTCTGTGGCATTTAGGTCACCCTAATACTTCTCTATACATTAGACTACGAGGTAGCACATTTCTCGTTAATTTACTAGGTATGCAAAGTAAAGATATGGCACTGGGAGGCTCGAAAAGTTGTGAAAGGAAGTATTAACGCTGGAAGCTTCGCAGTTTTAGCTGTCCCCCATTAAACGATCGAAAGCACCGGGTGATCAGCTGTAGTAAAGCTGCAGTAAAACTAGTCAGCTGCAATGGAAAATAGTTGTAATATGAGCAGAGATTAACTTCCTGGTGATGATTGGGGATGATGGTGATGATTTTCTGTAAGTAAAATTATAGCAAATGAAACCAACGTCGTTTCCATTTGTATGCGTGGAGCAGTTCGACTTTCGCTCTCTTTAAAACTGCAAAGCCGTGCAAGGGCGATGATGCATGTGGTTGAGATCTCGACTGCAGGGGTGCATAATGAGTGCGTGTGATGCCGGAAACAAAAGACTGGGTGCATGCTGAGGATGGGTAGGGGTCAGTGCAGGTGCATAATAGGTGGCCTCGAATCGACGCTACTCGTGGACTACTCTATTGAGGCAAATTTGCTAGCACCCTCATCAATAGGCGTCACAATGACGACGGTGTCTGTTCAAAGGAAAAGTGTTTATCCTATACGACAGGTTCCTAACAGCTACTCTGTAGCATTGTTTGGACTTTGCAGTAAGGCCAGACATATTTGATGCCGTACGCAGTTTCAAGTTTTTATTAGAAGCAGTCAGAGCAACTCCGAAAAGAGTGGATTACGTACTTTTCAATACGCTGTGTTCCCACCCTGGACTCATTTTTTAAACACAACTTATAGAAATGTGTAAAGTTTCATTGGTTGTTCAAAGAAATTGTTTCTGTCAGAATGCCAGAAGAAAGCTGAATCTGTTTATGTGGAATTTCTGTATTTACTTCTGTAGTTCATTTCTCTGGTGAAGTCGGATAAATTCTCATCAGGTTTGTATGGAAAGGTGAAGTAACTAACATGAAGAGCGGTTGGCCCCCATAAGTTATTGTATAGGTCAAATATGCCTAGGTGGGACCTCTCCGATTTCAAGTGAAAGACTAATTCACCTTGAGGCACTCACCGAAACCCATCCTTTCTCCTTTTTTAATCTATATTATGTTGCCAAAGTCTGGAGAATAAGGTAAAAATAAAGGGTCCGTGTTGATCGCCCCCTAAGGGCGTGCCGCCGTTTTTGTGTCCCATTCAAATCGTAGAGGTATGGTGAATGCGTACCTAGCCTATACAATGACCTACGGGTGCCTGCCGCTATACCAAGTCAGTATATTATCTTCTCAAACAACTCTAGTACCAATTTACCCCAGTCGAGAGAGATGAAGGGCTTGGTTAGCCCGGGCGGGGATCGATTGCTCAACCATGCGGGTGTCCTCTCACTACTCTACCACGCACCCTCGACGGATGAGGAGTTTACATTAAATCTGTTTGATACAACACTATGAATCACAAGGAAAGGATGCTTTTTTCAGCGGAAGTTTGGTGTATTCCTTGTTCGCCTTTCGAGGTAATTCATCTTACATGTTTGCAACGTCATTACAATGTAACGTTGAGTCGGAAGAGAGTGAACAATTTCGGAACTTTTTGACTCTGATCAAAGGTCGGTCACGAAGATTGACAATGAAAGGTTCAAGAGAGTGGTGAAGAAGTTGAATTCGCGGATTATGACCGTTAGACGGCGAAGCAAAAGATCGATGAAAGATGCGTTCCACGTGTTTTTGTTGAGAGCACCTGCAGAATTAAGAGACTGATTTGAGCATTTGAGCGTTGTATAATATTGTTTCTATAGAAGATTGGAAATGTAGGGGAGAAATCCCGAACATCAAGAGAGTTTATTGTTTCTTTTATTGTTTTAGAATTCCGTCGGCTGCTACGAAAGGCGTTTGCTGTTTGCTATGCGAATAACGATTGTTGTTTAGTGTTGCGCACCATCTAGCGCTGCTATTCATAACAGTAGTAACCAGCAAAAATGCGGTAGTGAAAAAAGATCCACCTGTTTGGGTTTGAGAATCTAAATTCAAGATGGTAGGCTGCTGCATTATTTATCTATCAAAATTTATTAGGGCCCGCGTGGTAGAGCGGTAAGAGGCGCCATTGACACCCGCACGGTCGAGCGATCGATTTCGGTCCGGGCTAACCAAGCCGACCATCCCTCCGGGGTCAGGTAAATTGGTACCAGACCTCTGGAAAGGTGAAGATACTGACTTGGTATAGCGGCTGGCCACCGTATTGTATAGGACAAATACGCGTTCACTATGCGTCTACGATTTGACTGCAGCGCGAATGCGGCGGCGGGTCCCTACGGCACTGATGCGCGCCTGCACCTTTACCTGTCCCTTCTAGCAAAATTTGTTATTTTTATATAAATCGAAAATCCTGAGGAATTTTTGCAGTGCGGTAAGGGTAAGGGATGTGATTTTATGAGCTCGTATCCGGAGTGTTTTCGTTGAACGATACCGCACTGTGCTGGTTCCTCAGTGTATTTTTTTTGCTCGAACACTAAAATTATCTTTGTCTTCAACGTTAAAAATGAAGTTTTTTCTTCAAATCTTATGCTAGTCGACAATCAACCGTCCACCCGATGGGTGTTTTTATCATTGTTCGTCTTGAACGCACGTGAACGATATGACGGAAATGGAGATTGTGTGAGAGAGAAATCAACGTTGTTCGCTGAGCTCGTCGCGGTTTATCACATAATTCATGACATAATGAATTCCATTTAGATTCCTTGTATTGGCATGCGATGGCTTATGGAAATCGTTCGACAACGACGAGGTCATCAATTACGTAAATGAGCTACTTGAGAAGTCCTCCAAGGTATGTTAGTTTGGCTGTTAGCGAAATTCCATTCGAGATCATTTAAGCTCACAATTTTCTGTATTTTCCTTGCGGATTCCGACTATGCATGTTTTATTCATGCGAATTGAATTCTGAACTAATACCTCGACGACGATCGAAACACAATTCTCATTTTACTTTCGGAGCAGACCTGAAACCAAATGAAGCCTTGCTATTATCGAGTAAATGGAGAGAAATAGAAAACGAGATGACAAAAAGCAAAAATCTCCAAACTTGGAGACTTATTGTTAGTAGTTCCTAGAGAAAGGTTTCTTAAGGAGAAGATTGTGCATGGTATATTTGTTTGATGGTCATGCTAGTGCGTAACATTACTAGATTATTGTTAAACGACTGAGAATATCGTGAGCTATTTTCTTACATCTCCAAGCACCTGTTTATTAAGGTTGCGCGTGGTTTAGTGGTAAGAGGAGCGATCGATCCGCTCCTGGGTTAATGAAGCCTTCCATCCCTCCTGGGTCGAGTAAATTGGTACCAGACGTGTCTGGTAAGGTGAATATATTGTCTTCGAACAGCGGCCGCAAATCATTGCAAAGGCAAAAATCGCATTCATCGTACCTCAATGATTCTGAATGGAACACAAAGCGGCAGCGCGGCTTTAGAGGACTAATCAGCGCCGACACCATTACCCTTTACCCTTTGCCTGTTTATGAATATTATCGGCTGAGTTTCATGAGCAATAAGGAGCAATAACGCGATCATGATATTCTTCCCACTAACGTTTGCTTAGGTCACCATGGGTTTCCAAGGGACCAAATCGCGGTTGGGCATTAATTTTACTATGAGGTTTTTTCAAAAGCTCCTGTGACGGATTTGAACTCCTAAAAGTCCGACGGTGGGATTTTGCCGCGTTCTGCGTATGAATTCCACCCCTAGGATAAGGTCAGGGTAGTTCGATGAATGTGCTGTCGTAGTGACGGTACGAATCATAGGTTGCTGGAGAGAAAGTTCAGATCAAGGAAGCAAGTTTTTTTCTCTGAAAATTCGCTACGTCTGCACAAGTTCCCTTGCCCTTCGAGGTGCGCCCATGGCAATCGCACAAAACGGAAAATTTCATGAAAAAGAAGGAAGAAGGAGTTAATTCTTGGAAAAGGCGAGGTTAAGGGTCGGCCATCGGGGAAATACGTTGTGTAGGAGTGGAATTGTGGTAGTCACCGTTCTTTTATGAGCTGAAGATTCTGTAGATTCACAACATTAGAATTTTCTCACCTACTGAATGTGTGTTTTTTGTTTTTCGTTTTGGTTGTTATCCCTTCATTTAAGTCGAGAACTTCTCTATAATGTGGGAATTGGGGAACCTACTAATACAAATCTTTGAAATGCTCATGAAGAGATGCCTTGGGGAATTGTCTATGGCTTTCTTCCTGGGTAACTCTTGAAATTCTGAGCCTGGCATTAAAATGAGTTACAGATTTTAGGCAGTTGGTCGGAGTAAAGGGCCGGAGTAGTGGGATGGAAGTGAAGTCAATTGATATAGGCTCACTTCTAACATTTCTTATTCTTTTAGTTTCTTTTCATCCTCGTTTCTTTGCGTCTTTGCTCGGGACAGCAGCTCTTCACTTTACTGGCAGTAGAAGCTTTTGGTACCAACTTTCTTGTTCAAGTTTCAAGCAGTGGGATTATTCGCCAAAAGGGTTGCAAATACTTGTTTCAGCTTTTGGGTGGAGCTCACTAAATGACTCCTGGGCTTTTCTCATAATTTGACATCCTCCATTAGTAATACCCATTCATTTATCTTATTAGTCCACTCATCGTAAATCAAATTAGAGGTCGGCACCCGGGCCACCTAGGCTGCAATCTGTGCTCGTTCGAATGCGGTAGGATAGGCAAAACGTTCCGATGGTCCCTTTTACTTTTTTGCAGTAATGCTATGCAATGGTGGTGTCAAAAATTGTGATCACGCTGTATAGTGTGAAAGGTAAGGAGGTGGAGGAACAGATGAAGAGAAGAAAGGAGGAATTATCCGGAGAAAATGGGGTGTGGAAGATAGAAGGGAGGAATTATCCAGAGAAAATGGGGTGAGGATGATTGAACTCTTCTGCGTTTCCTTTGCACTTACTCAAGAGTTTTGGATGCTTGACAAGCGAATACTTTCTGATCATTTAGTTCTTTTTTCTCAGTAGTGGATCGTTATAGCTTATAGTTGAATATACGATTTCATCGGTTTTTGCTCTGCCACTGCAGATCTCTTGGGTATGAAGGTATAGGTATATGAATATTTAGGTCTACAAGTACAAAGGCTTAATTGAAAATGTAAAGAAAAAGGTAGAAATTTCCTTCCGGCAAGAAGAGCAAGAACAATTTCCGCGCTTTTGCTTGTTCACAAGCTCAGTGGGTAGCAAACACAAATTGTGTCGATGTGAGCGAATCGATTTCTCGATCATTTTGTTGAAAACAATGTTGGATCTGCGGCGGGTAGCGTTTTCATTCGTTTCTGGATTTTCCACCATCTGTACAAACTTCGAAATCTCATGGGCGCGCGTGGTACAGTAAGAGGCGCTAGTGATACTCGCGCTGTTGATTCCCACCCAGGCTAAACAAGTCTTCCATTCTTCCGGAGTCGGGTAAATTGGTACCAGACTTGCCTGAGTAGGTAAAGACACTGATATATCGGCTGGCCCCCGCAGGTCATTGTATAGGCCAAATACGTGTTCACCAAGCCTCTGCGATTGTGAATTGAATACGAATGCGGCAGGGCGCCCTTCGGGTACTGTTCAACGCCGACGTCTTGTAGATTTTTTGGTTTTAGGTACTTCTCGGCAAAAATTGGCGTTTAATTTACTGTACAACTATTTTAAGAACTTGTAAGTAGATGTAATAAACCAGCATGAAGCTGCATAAACACTTTTGTTGGGTTGATATTGAACCCACATGCTATTGCAATCCCGGGAAACATGTTCTCTCCCGCACCTCCAGCGCACGTTTACGACCGCTCAAATCACTCAGAATAGGATGTGGCTGATGATGTTGAGAAGTTCACCGCACCAGCGGGGTGATTGTAAACGTGCGCTGAAATTGAATCGACAAGAAGACCCGGCCTACTCCAGGAAATCAATGGAGCACGGAGTCACCCCGGTTTTGAATAATAGAGGGAAAATAATAAAAATACAAAAGAAATGATAAGAACAGAAAGAAACTGTCTGACAACCAATCGGGGCAGAATAATATTTCTGTTTTCATTGAGTGGCGATTCACGCAGCTGAGAAAACATCCAAAAAGTACTGTGCGTATGAATATCGATCAAGTTGTTGCGATATCATTTTATAGGGAAAGATAATCTTACGCAATCGTAGCGAAACGTGCCAAAGTACAGAGTACCAGCACCTTCTCAGAGAATGTTTTCCTAAAATAGCTCATACCCTTTCGTTGAAATTTTGGTCGATTGCAATTCTCACCGTTCTTCCCGAACTTTTCAAGTTTCCCTACAGGACAATTTGGCGAAACAGTTTCATTGTAAAAAAAAGTGAGCTCACGGAATGCACTGAGCATTAAAGCAGCTTTAGGAAGTTTGGAAAAAATCGTAGATAAATCCCCTGAAACCATAAGTTCGCTGATTTCTGGCCGTATGTCCTATAGATAGACTTCATATTGATACCAATTACTACTATTAGGTCAGCTTTCTTTTTCGAACTCACACGGCTCATATCCTAAATCCTAATCCTTACAATTTTTTTACTCCACGGCTGAATTTCTTTCCTAGTTTCCTGCGGAAACACTCCACTTTTTGATTGTTTGGCATCCTTCATTGTTCTGTTATTCTATAAGAGTAACAGCCCTATCTTAACTTAGCACATCCATGAGCGTTATAAGTAAATTAATAAATTTCCTTATGACGATAATTCGATCCGTGAAGAGTGAAACGTATAGATGAGGGCACAGCACTGTACATTCTTCCGCTTAGGGCGGAAGTGAAGGTTTGTTCTCTCGCCTGTACGTTATTGTTGTGTCTTCGAAAGGTGGCGTTGTTTTTTCTCTTCCCAAGGGCGAATTTATTGATGACGTCCATTCAAACAGTGGCCTACACTAAACAGTCTGCCACGCTGTTTTCACATAGATAATAGAATGCTTCCTTCTGTTGATGGTGCCCACGTGTAGTTCTTTGTTTGGAACGATAAAGTTTCGAATGTTGCCTTCCCAGCTTCCGAACGCTGTTTCAAGGAAATCGCTCAACGATTTGGGGACATTTCCGCAGTATATGGGAAATGAGAACTCCAGCGGTTGTTTCAAAGGATGAACAGCCTTCAGTGAAGTCCATTTCTTTGAATGAAATTTTCATTACCCTAACGCTTTAGGCAGTTCCAAACCCGAATGCGCTGGAAAGTTTTGTCAACGGTTTAGAAAACCTTGCGGAGTTATGAGCGTCCGTGTAGCTATCGTATAGCCATTTTCAGATCCCTAACATCCGTTTAGCGGATTTCTAGGATTATAAGCGTTTCGCCACCTTTATCGTGCACTCCGAAGGGGTTTTCGAGCCAGCTACTCTACTTTGTGCTTTAAAGACATTCGTGACAGTCATTGAAATGAACATTCTTCGTTCGCCTCGAACGGTATGAGCCTTACCGGCCAGTTACGTATGTACGGTGTGTTTCACAACTACGCCAACGTTGGTTTGGCTTTTCCTATTTCTTGAAAGAAGTTTTCATTTCCTCAAAGCGTTAAGTAAGTCCGAACCCAAATGCAACGTAAAATTTCTGGAACATACTCCGTCGACACGTTTTTGCCTACACCCTGCGATATGCGGCAATTTAGTAGCTAACGAATGTAGCCCTGAGGCGGTAGGCGAGCATCGACAACCAGGTTTTTGGAAACCTATGTTTAAACAGAGAAACCGTTCCAGCGTTTTTCAAAATCATTTTCCGTGCCACTGAACACGGAGAGTTGAGGAAATCAAATTCCTCTCAACAACACGAGATCTCCAAGTAGTGTTGGTGTATAACTATGAGGCGCGATGTATTGCTGGCTCAGAACGTTAAATTTTTTCACTGTATCAGACTCTGGTTAATCTAAAACGTTCGCCTATATTCGATTTTTGCGGTCTAGCGAAACTTGTTTTCTAACTTATTTTTAGCTTTTTTGTGGCAGCGTGAGGTTTATTTTGGTATCAATAGATTGAAATTACCGCAGTGCCAGCACTAGAACAATTTAATCGATGTCGACAGAAGTAAGTAGAAACGACGAAATGTATGAATAATTTAGTCTTGAATGAAGGAGACAAATTCTTCTTTCAAAATGCTCTTTTATAGTGGAAAAAGGGGTGGAACTGACGTTCCGAAGAGTGCAACTACTAGTGATGTTTAACGTGCAGCTATTCCTGTCCTTTTGGCTTCTTAGTTCTCTAGTTGTACACTATGATCGCTTTCTCATCAATTTAGCTAGCATTTAATTCGACGAATAGACTGCTGCTTTCTTTGGTAACAACGGAACGAAATGCGGTCGACAGTAGCGCGAGTAGACTCCTTAGAGTGAACGATTTTGTTCGATGCGTGATTGAAGACCTTAGTTCTTGGCCGCCGATCGAGATCGGTACAGTACCTTGCTCAGCAAAGTAATGAGATATAGTGGGAGCGGCACAGTGACGGGAAATCTGAGGAAATGTCGGAGTAATTGCAGTGAGTTTTAAATCAAACAGTAGGCTGAATTCATTATCCTACTGTTGGATTTAAGAGCTAAAGATGTGGCGGATATCGTATCTTGTCCAATTCCTTTGTTCGTCAAATCGTGGTGGAACGAATTCGAATGCTTTCCCGATCTGCATCGTTCAGCGCATTCTGTACAATCGTGCCTGATTCCGATTTCTTCGGTGGAAGACCGAGGATTCCACCATCTTATAGTTAGATGCGAGCTGCAATTGGAGTTTTCTGCACGAAGAAGATCTCCGCCGACCTTTTTCGCGCAGAGAACTATATTCTGCACTCTTCTTTTACGGTGCACATGACAATCTACCTTCGGAAGGAACGAATCCCAGTGTGGAAGATTTCGCACACAGACATCTTGCACAGGAAGTGTGGCAGGGATCATCTTCGCTACTACCGCCCGATTAGCTATTTGATCGTGCACTACAGGCTTTCCACAAACTGACGCGTATTTCGTGTGGATGAGGCACAACTGCCAAAGCAAGTTGGGTTGTTGTCAGGAATTCAGCTGCGTCGACCATATCTATAGTGTCGCAATGGTCGTCGAAGTCGGAAATCTGCCCCACGTCTTAACCTTCGTCGTACGCGAAAAGAGCTTCGTCGGCATCGAAACGAATGTTATCTTGTTTGCGTTAATCGGATCAGGGAGTGGACTCGGTCCTGTATAGGAACATTTCCCCTCTGCTACCGCCACTGCTCTGCGATAGTGCAGCGTTTTCAGCGCTCAATCAACAAAAATGCAATGTTATTTCATACGAGACCTTTGCTGCCCTTTTGCAGCTGCTGATGAAGTTACTCGGTTAGGAGGAAAAGGGCATATGTGTGGACGGAAGATTCCTATCGAACCTTCGTTTTACTGATAATCTGGTCATTTTTGAGAACAGTACAAGCAAAGCACAGACAACGTTCCTATCGATAGGCGAAGTGGTAATGATGAGGTAACACAGTTGATATTGACAAAAGCTTGGTGTTATCTCGATGATGTCGCTAATGGCCGAGAACTGCTTTTGCGGTCGCTATAATTTTCCTTGTCTTGTCGAAACCATGTCATCGCCCCTCTCAAAAGTCAATCTCGAGTCAGTGAACGAAGAACGTTCCCCAGAATCATTGTTCGATGGAAGCGAATTTGGCATACGGTGTCGGCGGCTTTTAGGACTACAACAAAGAGAACCGGATGTCTTTCACCAGAGGTCTTTATGGGATGAGTGCTATGAATCTATCCGTAATGGAATATAGATGTACCTTAGTGGCCGACGGAGAAGGTGATTTGCTTGCAGGATTTCTGTGAGAGAAACTTCTTTACACACAGCTGTTGATTAGTTCTATGTTAGCGATAAACTATTGCTAACGATTCCGCAGGTTTCGGATCGTTTTGGGAGCGTCGTTTCTTCTCTGCTTGACGAGGAGCATACCCAAGTGACGAATTGCTGGAATAGGGCATTCTAACGCGGGTCAGAATTAAGATCATGACCAAGAATGTGACAGGATCGTTGGTGAGCAAAACTTCGTGATCCGCACTTTAAGCATCCTCACCTTTTTCTACTGCTTCGATCACATCCCATGTCTGAAAGATAGGATGTCATCGAAGGAGCAGAAAGATTCCTATGTCTGTGGCATATAGCAGTGTGTAGGCAAACACGTGTCGACGGAGTATGTCCGCACGTCCCAGAGATTTTCCGTCGCATTTGGATTCGGACTCACTTAAGGCTTTGAGGGAGTGAAACCTTCTTTCATGGGGAAAGTCAAACAAATGTTGTGAAACACACCGTACATTCGTAACTGGCCCGTAAGGCACATACCGTTCGAGGTGGGCGAAAATGTTCATTTCAATGATTGCCATGAATATCTTTAATACTCAAAGTAGAGTAGCTGGCTCGGAAACCCCTTCGATAATGCATGATCAAGGTGGCGGTACGCTCATATTCTTGGAATATCTGCGAGACGGATCTTAGAAAATGTCTTATGTCTGAAACGTCGTCGCTATCGTGATCACGCTGAAGGCCTCGAAGTTCATTAATTAATTGGTTAGAACGCCTTTTAGCGTTTTTGTGATGAATTGTTAACACAAGGCGCGCGTAATGCAATGGTGAGAGGCCCACCTGACACATTCACGGTGAAGTGATCGGTTCTCACTCAGCTTAACAAAGCGTCCGAACTTTCCGGGGTTGGGTAAGTTATATAGTTGTGCTCGAATGAATATTCGAACGTTCGAATTCGAATAATTCTATTCGAAATCGGATATTCGAATTCGAATGCTCGAAAAATCGCGATTTTCGAATGTATTCGAATTCGAATGCTCGAAAGATCGCGATTTTCGAATGTACTCGAATTCGAATGCTCGAAAGATCGCGATTTTCGAATGTACTCGAATTCGAATGCTCGAAAAATCGCGATTTTCGAATGACATTCGAATTCGAACGTTCGAAAATCGTCGATATTCGAATATATTCGATTATTCGAAATTTTTGGGAGAGCACAACTATAGTAAGTTAGAGTCGACCTTATCCGAAAGCAAATGGCGCTAGCGTTGCCTAATCTCTTTATGTTTCTATTAGGGTGTTCCACAAGTTTCTGGTCTATTTGGACCCTGTACGTCGCATATGTTGTAACTTGTTTATATAAGATCTAAACGAGATGGTATCTCGGTATGATGAGGACTTTCGACGATAGTTTTCAACAGCATTTTGACCGACTGTTTTGCTCTACTATCTGCACTTCGGTAATTTTTCGATAATGGAGCAGAGGTCGACCTATCGCGACGTGCTTCTTCATAACTTCCGTTCTGGTCTGTCTTCCTACGCTACTTATCAATCTATCGTGGCTTTGTTAGGCGAAAATGCCTGTAGCAAGTCAACGAGCCAAAGTTGGTTCAACCGCTTCCAGAGAGGAATATTTGACATCACGTATAGGAAGCGTGTTGGACGTCGGATTGGGCCGAACAGACGTGCTGTTCTAACTGCAGTTAGAAGGCAGCCTTCGTGGAGCGTAAGAATGATATCGAAGATTACCAACACTTATGTACCACTGTCTATCGCCACCTGAAACGGAGTGGAAGAAGAGCAATCTTGCGAGGGTCAACACCCCATGCACTCACTCGGGCTCAGAAGCTGCAACGTGTGGTCTTCTGCCAGAACCATCTTAACCGGTAAGGAGCAACTTTGTGGTTGAGCTCAATCGTGGCACAGGACGAGAAGTGGTGCACCTACAATAACACCACACGGTTAATTCAGTGGGTTCCGAAGCGCGTGAAGCCTGAACGAACTCCAAAGCTTGCCCTCTATGTGAAGAAGATCCTGCTCTCATTCTGGTTCCCTAGTCGTGGAGTCGTGCACTATTCGCTTCTACCGGATGGACAGGGAATTACAGCGGACTTGTTCACTGATTATGTCGATTGATCACCTCTGATCGGCATCTTGTTAAGGTTACTTGAAGTAAATATGGTGCGATAGACCAGTTATTTATGGAACACCCTAATAGTTATCTTCTTATTGTTCTCACCAATGCTCTCCTCCAGTATCAGTCCTGAATCGTCCCTTTTCCATCTCTATTTAGATTATTTAGTGGCCATCACAGCTCGGACTTGTTTCCGCAGGACTCCTAGGCTCCAACTTAAGTAAAGTAACACAAAAAACACTCAAAATGCTGTTGCTATTCGCTCGCTTCCCATTTGAACTCAGTTCCCTCATTAAATAGATTCTCCAGCTTGTGAACTGATGTTCCACTCGGCTTTCTTCCATTGCAGCAGAGTTCGAAATTTAGGCAGCAACAGTGTAAGTGTTGTGGCCGGACACGCTATAGGCGCTGATAAAAAGTAGCGATTACGATGACGACACAACTTGTTTTGGTGTTACCACGCGGTTTTCTTTTGCTACGAGTAGTCCTTAACTTTAGGTATTACAAACTTGAGCACTAGTCCCTTAGTCGTGTACCGTTGCCCTACTTTTCTAGTAACTATACAGGCTCGAAAAAGTAGATGCAATTCCGAACACAGCAGGGCGAATGAAATGACAAAGGGACTATTCGTATACGGATTGAGAGGATCTGCTCGCAGCGCTTGTCTGTGATATAAAATGAAGGGTGGTCTCTCGTAGATTACTATAAATCTGCTTTGAGGACTGTTTATACTCAGCGACGAGGCAGAGCAGCAGTGACTAACTAGAGACGCAAGGAACGCAGCAAAGCGAAGACGATTAATTTGAGTATGAATGGCTCTTCAAAGCTTCGCGACGTTGCTAACCGTTCTTATGTGGCCGTTGTGGTACCAGATTGAACTCTCTTGTCTTTCGCTCAACGAATAACTGCTGAATAATAAGACGCTGCGAATAAACATAAGCCCATGGACAAAAAAAGAAGCGTTGTAGAATGCTATGCATGTGCGTATGAAAAATGGCAGAAGTTATACGTAATTATCTCTATCACTGAGCATGCTAGGCTTGAGTACTTTTGCTGATAGCTTTAAACAAAGAGTGTATCACAAGAAACAAAGTGCAGCAAGAAGCTCTCCACATATTGCGTTGCGGAACGAGCTGATGGGTGTTGTAGAATGTGCAGTCTTCCCACAGTTTCTTGCCGTGTCAATATTAATGCTGCTGTTTTTCTGGCATGTGGCTGTAGAGAGCAATTTGTTTCTGACAGTGAATCCCCTGGCCACCAAATATGAATGAGGCTATTGTGTATAAACTTTTGTTGTAATATTATCAGATGATGATAAGGAGAGGCTTTATAAATTGGTTGGGAGGTAATTGGTTGGTACTACTGTAAATTAGCATCTGGACCTTTTCGATTGTACCGAAAGATAGAGTTGATCCAAGGCTTAGGATGCGTGTATTACAGACGAGAGTTATGTTACTTTTCTCCGATCACCCGGAGAGTTTCTTGGGGGAAAAGATGTAAAGAGATGAAGATGGAGTAGAAGTAGGGCGAGGACTCTGCAGAATACTGGAAGAACGCCGAGTTCCAGGCGTTATTAAATGGCACGGCTCTGTGAGCATTTCCCGAGAAAATAAGTCGGATTACAAAAAGCTCGTGGAATGTTTACATCGTCGATACACAGTGTTTCAGCTCTTTGAAATCGGACTGCGGTAAAGATTATGTAAATTCAACGTGCACAACAAAGGTCAAGGTGCTTTCCACTGTACTTTGCGTGCTCGATGCTGCACCTTATTTGACGAATCGATCTCGCTGCAGAGCGTTGGTCAAAGAATTTAGTTCTCACATCGGCACCATTCTACGACTCAACTTCTATACTTCTACAGTTACGTGGTCTTTTTCAAATTCCTTCGAAAAGTTGAATAGATGAGACGTGAGCGATGATGGGTCGTTTCGCATTCATTTTTTTCATTTCATCGCGAACGTTACGTAGGAAGAACGGATGCATTTTTTTCACGCTTAAGGGAAACGATGCATTATTGATTGATATATTATTTCTTGACCTCATCGGAGTTGTATACCATATGCAACTCAATACCGCAACTTGTACAAGACCAAAGAACCTCACTCACTGAATCACTTCTTACTTGGATGAAAAGGAAACAGAACAGAAATTACAAACAAGTACAAACGAGTCGCAGTTCTTGTAACGCCTATAGAATTCCTCGAGAAAATGTGCACATTCGACATGGTGAAGTTGTGGAATACAGAATCGAGGGTAAGGTTATCTGGATGGCTTGGGGCATTGGTTGGATGACAGAAAGCGAGAAGGAATAGGTTTATTACGCGTCTTAGCTGACGAAACTGAGGTCAGATAATTTAGATAGAATGATATTAGGAGGTCTTAGTCGATGTTTCGCGGAAAAGGTAGTGTGCTCTGCGTTGATCAGTCCCCTGAGAACGCGCCCCGCACTCGTCTTGCATTCAGAATCGTAGGGGCATGGTGAAAGCGTATGTGGCCTATATTCTATGACTTGCGGCGTCTTGTCATCGAGCCAAATCAGTGTCTTTACCTTCCCAGACAAGTATGGTACCAACTAATCCGACCCCGGAGGGATGGAAGACTGTTAGCCCGTGTGAGGATCGATCGCTCAACCTTTCGGTTGTCAGTAGCGCTCCTTGTCACTGCACCATACGCAATGTAGCGGTCATGAAATATCAGTGCCAATACAACTATTAAAAACTGTAGAGAATCGAGAAGACAAAACATGTTCCGAATTTGTGAAGAGCTTTTGCGCTAGTTGCAGTAGCAACGGGTTTTCTCAACGTAGTGCTGAAGTGAGAAGGAGAGATAGAGAGGCGTAAAGAGAGAGTAAGTGACTAATATGACGAGGTTTAAGGGCATGATCGTGTTGAATTTTCGAATATAATTGAAGGGGTCTAGATCAGGAGCTGCTGGAGTAGGTCTTTGTGGTGCTCGTAATCAGTAGTGGGCGTTTACAAACTCACAGGAAGGTGGTGTCGCTGAAAAAAATTTTAAGACGTAGCAGTAACAGCCTCTCAAAACATTCTTATCGTTGATAAAAATCCGATCACAGTGGGCAAATCCTCCTTTCTGGCAGAATGACAACAGGTTGACCTATTTTTTGGTGCCTACGATCTAATAGTGACGTTAGTCGTTGGAAACGGTGGTGATTGAGACTTTTAAGGACACGTTTAAGTCGACAGTCACCAACACGTATGCCGATAGAACGCATACTAACCGTTAGCATTGCTTACAGTAGCAATTATGCGCGCTGTATAATGGTAAGAGGCGCTACTGACGTCTACATGTCAGGCGATCAATCCTCGTCCCAAGCCTTCCATCTCTCTGGAGTCGGGTAAATTTGTACCAGACTTGTCTGGGAAGGTGAAGACATAGATCAGGTTATGTTGACTGCTCCCCGCAAGTCATTGCGTAGGCCAAATACTAATTCACCATGCCTCTACCATTTGAATGGAACGCGAACGCGGCGACGCGTGCTTAATGGACTGACCTGCTACGAACTGTGGATCTTTCTTATATTTTTTATTATTTATTATTTATTTTGATTCATCTATCTCCTAGTGCCTACTCGCTGATTTTCCGAGTATTTTGAATGGTTCTTGCAAAGAATGGTCCAGCGTGGAGCAGCGGTAATAGGCGCTACTGACACCCGCACGGTTGAACGATTCGATCCCGCCCGGGCTAACTAAGCGCGCCATCCCTCCGAAGTGGGGGAAATTGGTTCGAGACTTGTCTAGTGAAGTAAAAACACTGACTCAGCAAGGCCGATGGCCCCTGCAACTCAATGTACTAGGTTGGTTCATAAGTTTTGTCCACACTTTGCTTTATTCGAAATTTCTTGAGAATGCTTCCGAGAATCCCCGTGGCTTCTACAGTGCTACGTGGCAAATTCCAAATGCTTTCAAACATTGGGTATTCAAGCTCCCGCGAACGAGCGGTTGGAAAGTTTTTTAATCTCATAGATCACCATTCACTCCGTGCGATTTACCTTTACGAGCACAAACTTGGCTCAAAAGCGAGGGATGCGGCTGGTCGGATCAACAGAGCATTTGGGCCATACACGACCTCCGAACGCACCGTTCGTCGCTGGTTCAAACGCCTTGGCGGCGGAGAAGAAGACCTCGGAGATCGTCACCGCACTGGCCGACCTCCTTCTGTCGACGAAGATGCCCTTGTCGAGGAGCTTCAAGCGCATCCCGAAGCAAGTACTCGGGAAATGGAGAAGGTCATTGGCTGCAACCATTCCACTGTAGTCCGCCACCTGAACTCCATGGGTTACCATAGAGTACTCTCTCGATGGATACCCCATGCATTAACAGAGTCCGACCGTGCCGTCCGGGTCAGTATAGCGAAAAGTTTGCTCCTTCGTCCACATAGAAAGGATTTTTTGGAGTCGATTGTTACTGGAGACGAGTCGTGGGTGTATTACGAGAACGACAAGCGGCATGCCTATTGGATTCCTATTGGAGAAGAGGCACCTACACAGCTTAAACCAGGAGTGCACCGTCGGAACATTCTCCTCTCCGTATTTTGGGACTCAAAGGGCGTGATTTACTGAGAGCTGTTGGATTACAATCGCACAGTAATTGCCGACATCTATGTAAACCAGCTCCAAAAATTGGCCGACGCATTGAAAGAAAAACGACCAAAACGCGTCGAAGTTGCCCTTCTTCACGACAATGCGAGTTCCCACACGGCGAAGATAACTCGTAGTCTTCTAGAGAATCTAGGCTGGACAACGGTACCTCACCCACCATACAGTCCTGACATGGCACCGTCAGACTACTACTTGTTCAAGGCCCTCAAGCACCAGTTGCGTCAAAAAAAGTTTGATAATTATGGTCACCTGAAAAACGAGATCTCCTAATTTTTCGATTCACAGCCTCGTTCTTTCTGGAGCAAGGGTATTGAAATGCTGCCTATGAAATGGCATACTATTATTGACACTAATGGTAATTATATTGTTGAAGAATGATTTGTTTTGTTGAAGAAGAATAAAGTCTGAAATTATGTTGCTTCGCGGACAAAACTTATGCACCAGCCTAGTATTAGTCAAATACGCATTTACCATAGCTCTACGACTCTAAATTGATTGCGAATGCGTATGCGCGTCTTGAGGGGCGTGATCAACGCCGACACCTTTACCTTTACCATTGTGGTAAAAGTAGAAGTGTTCAAAAAGTTATAAGTGGATTTCCACGGCGAACAAAACTTTACTGAATGATAGATGAAAGCCAGGCATTCATAGAGACATGTCATGTTTTTGGCTTACACCCCCAGAACTGCCACCTGTCATTGCCATGACACAAATAACTGATAGCGTCTCCGGTTCAGGACGCTTCTTGTCAGTCAGCTCTGAGCGACCATCCACTTTTAGCAAGCACAGCTGACTGCGAAGAGTTTTTTGGTTCCCTGATGGAATTGGCCAAATACGGTAGATAACCGCGGCTAGATTCTAGTGGTCAAGCGAATATATTATAGAAGAGTTGTACGGTAGGACGCTGTGGAATATATTAGGATTGGTGTGGATCTTCAGTGTAATTAACGGCGTTTGCTTCCTATCAGCTTGTTGTCTCGGCTTCAATCGTTGCACGACTTTTCTTGAAAAAAGCTGTTTTGTAATCAACGCTGTCACTGAGGCAAATGAGGACAAAGAACGATGTTCCACGAACTGTGTAACGACACAAATATGCACAAGAGATGCGAACTTCGTAGTCGAAGGTCGTGTAGGAATGAACCACTATACTTCTCCAGCTATCCAAAAAAATGTTGATGATGCTAGAAGCCACAGAGGTGTAGAGGATCGATTTCACTGGTGTAATATTTCTTCTATTTTTGGAACTTCCTCAGTTATTTTTTCCTTGGTCACAACATCTATAGCTTTTTGTAGTTAAACTTTTGAATGTAAGGGTTATCGCAAGCATAAAGAATTTGAGGTAAGACCTTGACTTTGGCAAGACAGTGTGGATGTGAAAGTGGCCGAAATTTATTGGTCGTGCAGAGAACTGATTCGCGATGGCGCTGGGTCCTGCGAGGGTTTGAGAGTCTCGGGTAGGTTTCCGGAAGCTGTTGTTGTCCCGAAAGTGAAGGATCAAATTTGTGCTACACGATTTGGTAGCTATGTTACTTTTAGCGAAATATGAGGATAGGCCGTGCGTGGTGTAGAGGTAAAAGGAGCTGACAAGATCGCGGTCGATGAGTAATCGACCCCGGCGCGGGAAAATCAAGGCTTCCATCCCTCCGGCGTCGGATGAATTGCTACTAGACTTGTCTGGGAAGGTGAAGGCGCTGATATGGTATAGCGACTGGCCCTGCGAGTAACTGTATAGGCCAAATACGCAGTCACTACGGTATGAATGGAACACGAACGTGTCGGCGCGTCCTTAGGGGGCTGATCAACGCCGGCACATTTACTTTTACGTTTGCGAGCATAGTTTTGTAGTGGCATCGGGTGGCTTTCTGTTGTTGTTTATGCTGCCGTGATCAGTTGACGATAGGGCTTTTAGCCTTCAATAGTGACAGTCCAGCCTACAATAAAAAAGAAAAGACTGCATGTGCACAGCTCAGCAGCGTTTTCAGTTGGGGAGCCTGAATTTCGATTTTCGTTCGCTTTTGTTATTCTTTTCGATCTTATATTTGCATTGCCTTATTCTGTGCGGTAAGACTGATCTTGTGTTGTTTCGAAATATGCTATAGGATCACTAGGCATACGGCAATTATAGGACCTTCCATTTGGCATTTGCTACCTTCCATCTATGTACTTCAAGTCTGATGGAGTAGTTCACTAGAGTGTACAAGCTGATATTTACTGCTTGCAAGCGCACCACTGCACTTCTCCTGTTGTTGCTGTCATTGTTTTTGTATCGGCTGGCAATCGTTCTTTCTCCGTGACAATTTAGTCGCTTCGTTCTTGTGTAATAGAGTTGTCTATTTGGACATGAACTGTAGGTTACGGAACGGTTTTCAAAGCGACCTTATCAAGAGCCCAGCGAACTTACGCAAAGGCATGAATGATTGTTGTTTTGAAGCACAAAAACACACGAAAACTACGTTTCGGATGATTGATTCTCTGATTGCTTTTTCCTTTTTCCCCACATTCAAAAATCGTGATGAATTCGATGTTCGCTGAAGTGGCGTAAGTAGGTGATTTGATATTGAACGCAACGTAGTGCGTTTCTTTTCAATTGATAGCTACACATCTGATCGAATGAATGTTACGCTCCATTAATCTTCGTTCACTCCTAATGTACGCACACGTACGCTTGGATACAGATATGTAGGGATCGCACCTGGGCACTGGGAGTCGCATCTATGAGGTTGATTTTCAACGGGGATGAAGAAACGATCTTACGGAAGATTGAGGATGTTGATTCGAAGCAGATAACCTCTAATAAAAATGGTGAACGTTTTTGTGTTAAAACATTTACAAACTATTGAGTCTGGAGTAGCTGCTGGCCCTTCAAATGATTGTATAGGCCAAATAAGCTTTCACCGTGCCTCCGTAAAAATCCCACGCAATTCGAAATTTCACTACACCTTCTTCAATATGGCTAGCTCGCGCTTTTCTGATTGCAACCATGCAACCTATAAATAATATTGGAGAGTTTTACGGCGGGGAAACAGTTAAGCGATTCATCTATTCATTTATAATGCACTATTACGTGAGCCATAGTGAGACCGTCTACATCAAGTATGGAGTTGTACAGTTTTGTTTTTTGTTTAGTTTATGTCGCCTTTTGGCAGATGTTTATCGACAGCACTGTAGTTTATCGACGGTAGAACAGGATAATTTCGATGACGTTTGACACCGGAGTGGGCATGCCGCTGTGTGGGATATCCCGTTGATAACCCCGTAGAACGAGCTCAGTGAACCTGTTGTGTTGTGTGTAAAGGGCGCGATCTAAGATCAGATCAGTGTCACAAGGTGATATGATGTCGTTATGATGCTGATAAGTACTATAAATCGATGGAAATCATTACTACCACAGTCACATTTAACCTAGAACTGAGAGCTCAAAAAATAAAAAACACACGCGTCCGTCTTTCCTTTTCTGTTCAGTTAATTACATGCGCAGATTTGTTCTTACAATTAAATGTTCTTCTATGTTTTTTTTGGTTCCTGTGCGGTACGGTTTAGTAAATAAATAAATAAATCCGTTCCGTATATAATAATCGAGATGGTTCATGGGAGGGGCGACTTAAATAGGTAAATAAATAAATACTAAATGGTTCGTTACTAGTAGTTTTCGGCTTCGATTTGCGTTTCGTTGCTATCATAAGTTTTCTTTGCCACGTTATTGCCTAACGTGAATAGTAAATAGCTAAATAAATAGGTAAATAAATAAATAAGTAAATGAGATGATGAAAGCGTGGGCAAATTATCGTGTCGATTTTTATCCATTGGCGTCGGTTGAGTTCAGCGTCTTGCAGGAGTTTTGTGATCGCTTTTAACTGATGAATACGTTTAAGATTCTGTTAGTATTAACGTTTTCTATGCTGAATTCCTCCTTTACCAAGGTTTTCATGTTGAGAAGGTACTAAAGGTCTGCTTTTGCGCAGAAGAAGGACTCGTAATGACTATCACATTCCCAGTTTATATTCATTCCATTTTTCGCCATTATAAGCTGAGAAACTCCATGTGTACCTTTTTTCAATTCCTTTACCCTTGTAAGTTAAATTCTCGTACGCTTGCAGGCAATGGACTCAGTGCTTCAGCTCATTTCCTTCCTGGACGCTGAGTAGCTCGTTAGCCTTTCATCAATATTCTTAAAAGCAGAAACTTCCCTACTACAAATTCATCACGAATAGTTTATTTTGTACAGCTCATTGTAATAAAGTCAAACAAAACGAATGAAGACAACCTTCTAAATCGTTTTCATCATTCATAACAAATCTTTCAGGGCATGGATGAGAAGGAGATCTGGCAGAAAATGGCTGACGATTTAGCGGCAGAAGCTGTTCGAAGACGTTGTGGCGACAATGTGTCTGTGATCCTGATGCGGATTCACAAATAAGTTCCGGAATTCTGAAGGTGTGTCCCGCCAAAAAAGTGTTTTTCAGTATGCTTCGCTATTGAATTTTTGCGGCTATAAGATATTTTCATCACCCATTTTGGATCACGAAGTTAATATCGTTTTAGGATGACTGCCACAGATCAATATTGAGTGCCAGCTTTATCAAACTTTCCTTCTTATGTGAGTACGGTGGAAGAGACAATTCAATGAATTTTTGTCAAGCTAAGGCACAATGTAAGGGGGCGTCTACGTGTCTACGCGAAATAGAGTGCAGCTGCTCTTTGTCCGTTTATTTTGGGGTTTAAAGGTTCATAGAACACATTAAGGAGATACGGCAACGATGTCTATCGCCCTGTCAGTCCGTAGTCTCTGCAGTCTCCTGATTACCAATATTTGAGATATAGACAACTGTTGTGAGGAAGCAGCAGTATTAGCTTGTAAAGGAAGTTCTGTCCGTTTTCGCGCCTTCTTGATACTGTCGAATAGGAAATTCGAAAGGCTGAGAAAGTGATTCAAAAAGTTGTGTTTTTCAAGAACGTAAAGGTAAAGATAAAAGTGCCGGTGTTGATCACGCCCCTAAGGACGCGCCGCCGCATTCGTGTTCCCATTAAATCGTAGAGGTTTGGTGAATTCGTGTATTTGGTCGATAAAATGACTTGCGGGGGCTAGTCGATATACCAGGCCAGGGTCTCTACTTTTCCAGGCAGGTCTAGTACCAATTTACCCGACCCTAGAGGTATGGAAGGCTAGGTTGGCACGCGCGGTCATCGATCGCTCCACCGTGCGTGTCTCATCTTACCACTACAGTGTGTACTTTACAGGTTATGAAATAATTCCCCTTCTCGCAAGAGGACGTCAGAGCTGGGTTTTGGTGTTCCAAACATATGGCGCAGCAATAGACAGAACTTTCTTTACAACCTAATAGAAAGAGCGCTGAAAAGCACCCGCGCAGAAGCTTTTTTTCAGTAAAGGTGCTCCGCCCTGTATTTAGTAAGTGATAAGGAGTGAAAAGTTCGTCGGAACTTTGAACTACTCCGTGGGGCATTGTTAGCCAACGTCATACCACGTGCGGTGTGAAATTTACGGTCGGACGATATCATTGTTTCGCTTCTTCTTACACAAAACTCCTTACGAAGGACAGACAGACGTTGTATTGTTGCCAAAGTGTCCAGCTATCGATGGGGGAATAAGTAAAATTGAACATTATAGTAGTTATGTTGTGCTCCAGGATGAATGCTATTGGGCTCAGCACTAGACTGGCAGATATCGGGCATCCTTAGATCAAAGAGGTTTTGTGAGTCGAGCGATAGAAAGCTCTAACAATAAGGCCCAATGTCCGGTAGGTAAAGTAACCAACGGTGCTGCTAGTAGGCTCTGATAATATCACTAAATTTATTTGCAATAGGTTTTTGTGTGAGTGCGCGAGGAGTAGTTTTAAAAGGCGCCACTGCCACCCCCTGTCGAGCGATCTATTCTCTCCCAGGCCAACCAAGCGTACATCCCTTCGGCGTCGGGTAAGTTAGAAACTTACTTCTTTGGGAAGGTAAAAGCCCCGACTTGTTGAGCGGTTCACCTGTGTAAGCCGTGGCAGGTACGTGGTTTGCGTAGGCCAGCCGCTATATCAGTTCAGTGTCCTTGCCTCTCCAGACAAGTTTGGTACCATTTTGCTTGACCTCGAAGCGATCGAGGGCTTGGTTAGCTCGGACAGGGTTCGGTCGTTGGACCGTGCTGGTGTGTGTAGCGCCTCTTACCACAGTACAACGCGCGTCTTTCTGTTGAATTGTAACGAACACGAGTTGAAACTGCAATCATGTCTAAAGGACGATTGTGGTACCAGCACGCAATCCAGAATAAACTCAAGAAGATAATGTGTTGCGGGATTCATTTCGGTTACTCATTCATGGACTCACCAAACAAATCCAGAATGATTCTACGATTCCGAATGGAACACGAATGCGTCGGCGCGACATTAGGGGACTGATCAGCGCAAACACCTTTACCTTTCAACTTTTATTGGACTTTGTATACCATACGTTCTATAATTTATATCACTCCCGCCTTGAAATAATCCCCTATTTTACTGTTTGTGCCAATAGTGCACTACCTTGACATAGAGTACTTATCGTACCATTTTTAAGCGATTGCTTAGTTGGGAATGGTCGGAGTCGCATGGCAAGCCGTAAATAAAGGGCTGAGAGCCGGGGTTTTTGAATGAAACAGGAACGTTGAAACATCAGCCCTCAATGAACCTTTATCCAACTGTCTGTTTCAACTCAACAAACACAAGTGAAGGCGGTTAATTAAACAAACCTGAAGCAGTTCCTTTGTTTGTCTCGCCCCGAAATGTGCACTATTTTTTATTTTCTTCGAAAATTTTGAGAGCATGGCTCATATCATTCGTCTAAGATTCCCATAATTGAGTTTCTATACAGAATAACAAATGCTTCTCTCTCTATCTTCCCATTTTGCGCCCGATCGAAATTCGCCGATTGCTATTTAAGATCATTTCTCTGTACCCTCCGCCTAAATTCTATTTTGACGATTCAAAAGCCAAGAAGATGGAGGGCGGTGCAAAAAACGGAGCGTCAATTCTTATTCAAGAAATATCTTTGTCAACAGTATACATCTGCATGTCGCAAGCCATTAACCGAACCAGGGATACGAAATTCTAAAATCATCAGCGCACTTGTTAAAAGTTCCGACTCTAACGATTGGGCTTATTTCAATTTTTCATGTGAAATTCCGCCTATGCGGGTGATTTTGGACGCTGATCACCAATCTGATGTGCGATTCTCGAACTTTGGCCCAGGACTACCAACATCGCTTGCTGGGCTAGCAGAGAGGTCTAGCCAAGGTCAACGATTTGGTTAAAACTTTGTTTAGTGTGGCTATTTTGCATGCTGATAATGATTACAACGTTTGTTTTTCGAATTTCGGCCGAGGACCACCCGTATCGTTGAATTTCACTGTCGGGTCAGAATCACTGCCCCTCCCCACCATTATTCACCCAAATCTATCCATAACGGCTGAAATGGAGCAAAATTCGAAAAACTAGCATCATAGTCAGCACGAAAAATAAACTATCTGGTTGAACTTTAAATAAAATCTAAAATTTTAACCTCGCCGCCCAAATCGACAGTATGGGTGGTCCTCGGCCGAAATTTGGAAAACTGACACGAGATTCATGATCACTGCCCCAAGTAACCCCCATATATTTCACCCGAAATTAATTTTTTCACCTAAGCACGGTCGTTGGAGGCGGAAGTTCCAAAAGGTGCCACCGGCGGCGCTTTGGTTGCAAATACAATACCGCTCATAACTTCTGTCCCAAAAACCGTCCGGAACGTTCCGGAACGTTCCAAAGCGTTCCTTTCTTTCCTAGCCTTTCCTGGTGGGTTATTTAAAAATTTAAACATATCAGTCGATTCGTCTATCAACACTGAGTTCAAAACTGACGTTATTCTCTTATTTCAATTTGAAACAACCCAGTTGCAAGCCATTATCTTCCGAGTGGCGCTAACCGGCGCTAATTGGTTTACGACCCCTCCGAATGTTGCCATTGGAGTCTCCCCAGGAGATATTGTTATCACGAAGCGAAAAATTCCGGAATCATAACATACTCTGAACGAATTCGAATTCAGCTCCCGATTATCATTATTTTGGTACATGATATGCATTTTATTCGTAATTTCGAAAATTTTTTGTGTTTTAGGCAAAAGTGAAAAGTTCCTGATTTCAACCACTTTTTTCTGGGAAAGCGGATCAGAGAGTATAGAATCGTCCCATTTTTCGCATTCCGCATGAAGGACACTAGCGCAATCCACCAAAATCCCAGTTGTAAGTGAAAAAATTAGCGAGATTCTGGAGTGAAAAGTTCACCACACGCAGCAGCTTTGTGTGCAACGTATAATTTTGTCCAACTTTGACAGGCACTGACGAAGCTGAGATGGCAGAAGAGATCACAGCCTTTTTTCCGTCCGTAGAAGTATTCCCTACGCCAAGACAGTGATGTTTAGGAGCAAACCCAAATGCCTTTGTTTTCGAATAATAGAGCTATTTTAAGGCAAAATTCTCGCAGGAAACATCAAAGTCGTTTTTCTTCACTCGAAGAGAAGCACCGAAACCTTGCTTTTGACAGCACTGAACATCAAATTCCCATCTATATAATAACGTAAATTTGCTGGCTTTCAATAAAATTCAATTTTTCATGCCTATCATCCGCCAATGGATGACGCAGGTATCGTGACTGTGTGCTTGGCCTCCTCCATCCAATAGGTCGAGCGGGTAACACCGCTCAGATATCCTAGGGAGGTAATTAGCGCTTGCCGTTACTGCTTAACGGCCGGTCATGTTTCCGCTGTAATGCTTGCTTGTGACTGTTTTTGAAGAAGTTTAAAGGGCTTGAATTTCTCATTCAGCATGAAATGCTGTACCACATCTCACAAAAATCTAAATCAAACGTGAAAAGTTCGGAGCCCTCCTTGGACCTCCTATGCTCCATCACATAATGTATGCGCTCAATCCTCTCTTGGGCCGAGTAAGGCGCTGAGCACAAGTTCAGAAATAACTCACTTTCATTCAAATGATTTAATTCTTTCTCTTATATGGTCTATATATCATCAGGTGTTTGTGTCGAATAAAATACAAAAAAATTTTTTTGATATAAAACACAAAAATAACTCATGACATGTATAAAGCTTTAAACTTGAAGCTTTTCTTTTTCGTTTAGAATTCTTGATAATGAAAAGAATTGAGTACCGCCCTGTAAATGGTCGAGATTTTATGATGGCTAGTTTGAAATGTGAAAGTTCTCTTGGAACCATAAACGAGGCTGAGCAGTCGCGACAAGCGCTAATTACCTCCGCAGGATATTCTAGCGGTATCACCCTTTCGCCCTAGTGGATGGAGAAGGCCAGCCACAATGTAACGGCACATGAGTTTTCTTTCAGAGGATATGACTTAGGATAAAAAATTGAATTCAACGGACATATGGTAATTTTACATTGCTGGATAGCTGAGAACAAGCTGTATAGCGCTGTTAGACGGGAATTCTTGGTGCATCTCTTTAAGAGGAGAAAAACAGCTCCGAAGATTTTCTCGAAAATTTCGCTCCGAAATACCTCTTAATAACACGAAAACGAAGGCATTTAGGGTTGGTAGATTAATTGATCGTCATAGAATAGGAGATACTCTTTCAAATAGCCAAAAAATGTGGGCTAGACTGCCATTTCCGCCATGCTACAACTTGGCAAAGCTGGACAACATTACAGAATATGAGCAAAAACGTTGCGTGTAGTGATTTTCGAAACCCACACCTCTCGAAATGTTTCTCATTTGATTTTATTTATAGTGATATGTGATACTGATTATCATGCGAAATGAGAAAAACCAAGTATCTATAGCTGCTCATCAGTGCCCCACAGAAAGAATTGGTTAAGTTCCGAACTTTTTGTTTTTGCTTGAAACACGAAAATTTTTCGAAATTACGAATAAGGCGCATGTCAGGTACCAAAATAATGGTAGTGGGAAGCTGAATTCGAATTCATTCAGAGTAAGTTATGATTCCGGAATTTTTCACTTCGTGATAACAATATCTCCTGGGGAGACTCCAATGGCAACATTCGGAGGGGTCGTAAACCAATTAGCGCCGGTTAGCGCCACTCGGAAGATAATGGCTTGTAACTGGGTTGTTTCAAATTGTAATAAGAAAATAACGTCAGTTCCGAACTCAGTGTTGATAGACGAGTCGACTGATATGTTTCAATTTTTAAATAACCCACCAGGGAAGGCTAGGAAAGAAAGGAACGCTTTGGAACGTTCCGGAACGTTCCGGACGGTTTTTGGGACAGAAGTTATGAACGGTATTGTAAAATCAAGCTGCCGTCCAATTAGGTACCTCCTAAAAAATTTTTAACCTCGCCGCCCAATTTCGGGTTTGTTATCCCGCCCCTGTGTAGACTCGTTCCAAGTAGTGAGCAGGAGAGAGTCGAATACATTGCAATTGTCTTCAGTTCTCGTCCTCAATTTCATTTCAAACATTTGCCGTCATTTCAGTGATAGCCGCTCTTCCTGTTCAGCTGGGGACAGTAACCAGTCCGGATTCAATAATCAGTTTGTCTTCCGTATGGCTACATGCATGTTGTTCAGGTCACACATTTATATACCCTGTTTTATTTATCTGTAGTGTTATACAGTTTGTTCGTTTGGATAGTTGTTGTGCTGTAGACGGTCATGCCTACTGTTAGTTGTTCCAGACGTTTCAATTTCATGAATATAATTGTTAGTTAATGTTGTGAAAAGACTGTGCTAGAGCCCTCAAGAATCGGCCTGACATAAGTTCTGTAAACCGAGACAAGAACATTTTTATTAGTTGTGCTTAGGGCTTTGAAGATGTGAAATGTACGTATTGTGGCTTTACGTGCAATCTCCTGACAGTGTGACGAAAAGTCAAGTTTTTCGTTGTAACAAAAACCTAGGTCCTTAACTTGGTGTACTCTAGTAATGGGAGACTCATTTAAGAGATATACATGAGAAGGGGTGCCCGCACGTTCAGCACCACCGAGCCTGAGATGCAAGGTTTTAGTTGAAGAGAGAGGCAGCTGCCAGTTTTGCGCCCAAACAACTAAGGAATTGATAGCTGTTTGGAGGGCACTAATGTCATGCTCACTACAAATTTCCTTGTAGATTTTCAGATCGTCTGCGTACTGCCTACATTGAACATCTCTAGACTCAAACATGGATTCGATCCCAGCAACATAAATGTTGAAAAGGAGTGGGGAGAGCACTCCCCCTTGCGGAACTCCGCTGAGCGCAGTTTTGGGATCCGACAAAGTCGAATTAACACGCACTTGGAAGGTTCTATCTGACAAAAATTCGCGAATCCAGTTAATGACGTTCTTATGAAACTTCAGATGCTCAAGCTTTCGCAACAGTTTAGCATGACTCACTCTGTCAAAAGCCTTCTCGAAATCAAAATAAATGATGTCACAGGTGTTTTTACGATCAATAATTTTGGTCCAATCTTCCAAACACTCTAACAAGTTGGTTTCAATAGATTTTCCGGGAATGAACCCATGTTGAGAATGAGGCAGTCCATTATTTTCTGTTAAATGATCTATGATGTGTTTTTTGAGCACTTTCTCGAAAATTCTGCAAAATAAAGACGTAATGCTAACTGGTCGGAAGTTGCCTGGGTCAGATAAAGAACCCTTTTTATGAATGGGTGTAACAAACGAATGTTTCCATATTGACGGGACATGGGAAAACATCATCGACTGATTGAATATGTAAGACAGAGGAAACGATATGACATGAGGCACATTTCGTATGAAAGCGAATGGTATTCCGTCGGGTGTTACAGAGTTCGACCACTTCATTTTGTTGATGAGTTCAAAAATTGTCTGAGGATCGAAATGAGGAAAATTTTCCATTTCATGCTCAAAATTCAAACAACATTGCGGATACGATCCATCATCACCTGAGAAAACCTTGCAAAATTCATTCGCAAAAAGATTAGCTTTATCCAAGTCGCTCACAAATGTTCTTCCTCCTACTACAAGATTTCCTAGTCGAGTTTTATCTTTCAGTTTATGCTTCATGTATCCGAAGAATTTATCCTTGCTGCGCGACTCTACAATCCTTTTCTCAATATTGCGATTGTATTTATTTAGTTTGCGGGTGAAGTCTTTACAAAATCTGTGGTACTGGGACCAGTCCCCGGATCTCTTGGCATTGTTGAACAAGCACTCTTTGTGTTCATACATGTTACGCAAGTGTGATGGCAGGTTGGCTGCACTGGAATAAACATAGCACCAAGGGACAAAGAGCTCAATAGCATGATTTAGTATAGACAAGAACATATTATACTTCTCATCTACTGAGGATGCTGACTCGAACGAAGCAACCCAATGCACATTGTGCAAATAATTGCAAATGCTGTCATAATTACACATTCGGAAGTTTCTTTTCAGTAAAGGGAACCATTCAAAGCCCGCTGCTTTAACAGAGAACGAGATACTGTTATGGTCACTTTCGCCTAACGGAGATCTGACAACAATGTTGTCAAGTAGTTCTTTGTTATTTGACAGTAAAAGATCTAAGACATTGTCACCTCTAGTAGGCTCTGAGATGTGCTGAACGTACTCGTGGCATAATATCATCTCAACAAAAACATGACTTTTCGTTTCGGCTGTGTTGGTCGTTTTCCAATCAATTTCCGGAAAATTAAAATCTCCGATTGCAATGACTGGGAGTTGGCACGCAGTCAGATCGCTCATAGCTTTAATCAACCGATGCGTCAACGCTTCACCACAAGAAGGAGGCCGGTAAACAAGAATTATTCGAAAAGATGATGACTGGAAGAAAATATCCACTGCTAAGATTTCATATCCTGAATCAATGGTTTCCGACAAAACGATAGTGTGCGATAGAGCATTTCTCAGCAAAAGAGCGACGCCACCACCAGACCTCCTCTCCCTGTCACACCTCAATATTGCATAATCATCACACCAAGGTCCGAGTAAAGCCCTCACGGAATGGTGTTTTTTCAACCAGGTTTCGCAAAACAAATATATATCGTACTTCGAGCCAATATCATGATCGATGTGCAGGCGATTCTTGTTAAAGGATCTTAGGTTGCAATAAAAACATGAAAGAGAAAGAGATTCAGACTTAGAAAGAAACACATGTGCGAGTGACCGCGGAATGCCTATTGGTTTAACTGAACATTAGCGGAAGTTTGGGAGGAGGTATGAGATGAACGCCGATCCACACGTCTTTGCGCTCTGGCCTCTTTAGAAAGGGATTCCCTTAGGAACACCCCTCCATCGGCAAAAGTGCGAAGTTGTGGGGACCTGTGTACAGCCATACACTGAAAATACGACGCAGGAAGTATGACCTTTAACAGTCTACCTCTACCTAAAGATGGCTTGCCAAGCCTATACACTGTCACGGGAAGACAATCGACATTAAGGTGGAAAAGAACGATTCGAGCATGAGATAGTCGTAACGTACTCTGGCCTGGATTGACGAGGAGTCGAGCTCTGGTATGCCGCATATGATCACCGATCTACGTCGTTCAATTTCTTGACAGCATGTCGAGCCATCGGGGAAGCTGTTACGGGTACCAGACGAAACGGAAACTGGATCACTGGAATCACGATTTGTCGAAGCAACCATAGCAACATTTCCATCATCAGAACGCAATCCGAGTTGTCTTCTCAATGTTAAATTCTCCTCGTATAACTTATCTCTTTCCAATTTGACCAACGACAGCTCCTCGACGAGAATATTGATCGCAATCTTCAGACAGTCGGGAACTGATACCGAATCATTTATCTGCTTCAAGACTTGATCCATGCTGGGCTTTTCCTGTCCGGGAGGAGACACAGAAGGACAGAATCTCTTAGTTGCTCCGCTGGCAGTACGGACAGGAGTAGTCATAGCAGGATGCAGAGTAATGGAATAGAACGGTCGAGACAAGGCCGGGATAAGAGACGTCGGCCGCTCACGGGCGTTGCACACGTGAGAATGACGTCTTCGTTTGAAATTGCACATGAAAATCAGTATGAAACAGATTTTAAGAAATCTAAAATTTTTAACAAGGGCATGTCTCGATGCATTTTTGAGTGGAGTTGTCAGGACCTAGCGATCAAGTATGGTTTCATTTCGATTTGAACTATTTCTGCTTAAAAATGTAAGGTGACATATCTTCTTGACCGCTACTGTATTTCTAGTTGTGTCGGGACCAAATGTAAAAATCTAGGGCACTGGAAGCACGCTCTGTTGAATTCTCTCTGGGTACCTTGAGTTTGATCATGGCACGAAATCCAGATGAGCAGAAGCTCCATCGTTTCATGTATGCTTCCGGAACCTTCGTTAATGAGATACTCGTACGTCACATATCTATTTATATCAACATATCAAAACAAGCTTGCTGTAGCTCTATATGACGTCTAATATCAAATAGATCACGTCAGACTGGCTTCAGCTTAGGACGTCTTATTTTGCCAAACTTTTCCTTTAAAGATAGCGCATGTGATATTTACGCCATGAGAAGCTAAATCCAATTCCACTGCAGGGGATGCTTTCAAAAATAATACAATCACAAAAAGAATTTGACACAAGAAATGTTCTCAGACACTGCCCGTATTACCTGTAATCGTTTATCATCGATTTGCTCGTGCGGACGCCTCTTCGTTCGTCCCTGTCGCGTGCTAAGGTGGACCAGTGGGCCCTGTTCGCTTCAGGAATACGAAAAGCATTGAATCGATCGTTCAGAGATTTGACGAAGAAGTCCGACCAGCACAAAGGTTTTATAACGCAGTCACTCATCCAGCGGTCGTCACAGTATCGCACTACGTGTCCGCCTCACCTGAGCTTCGACAACCTGACCCATGGTGAAAGGCGAAGAGCACCCGACTCCGCGCCCGTCTCTTCGATTTCACAGGAAGAACCGTGGAGTTGAAGAGAAGGGCACAGAGTCGAGAGTTCGTCGTCTTTCTACCTTTAGAAATCACACTGCTCAACTGTAGTATTGCAGCACCAGGTGAAACGTATCAGTTCCGTTAGACGCGCTGCACACAACTATTGTCATCATTTTCCTCATGTGATGTGAATTATCAGAGCGGTGTCGGCCTTGAGTGGGAGTTCCCAACATTCTTGAAAGGGTCCAAGTGGTTTGTATGGTAGGGTACAGTAGGGTTGATTTGACGGTGCTACGTGAATAGTCTGCCACATGAAGTCAACGCTGTAAAAGTGTCAGGAGACTACATATTCGTTGAGTTTCTCTTGTTGTTAGATTCAGATTCAGATTTCTTCGCTGTATCATTCTGTTTACTTGAAATTATTATTTTTCTGCATTAGACTAATCGGTCTCAATTGGCAGTCAAGCTTTCCTAGTCCATTATTACGTGCGGCTCGAAAAAAATTATATGTTGTATTACGTTTGAAGCACAAGATACTGGAGGCAGTAATTGCACGTTTGCACCTTGCCTGAGAAGCATGAGTGATTTCAAAGAAATGAAAAAATGGTAATGTGAAATTCTAGTTTTATTACCGCTTTTTGCCTGTTACTATTATGTATGTATTCTTGAATATGATGTTGTAAAGGTGGTGTTAGGTTCATCTCAAAAATCACATCTGAGGCGGAATTCGATACCCGCGTCTCTTGCCTAACCGGGGCTCGCGCGCTAACCACTACGCACCCCATCATTACAACAACATCATAAACAGTTATAATTATCCTGAATATAAATCCGATGCACCTGCGGTCGAGCATTTGTCGCGAAAAAACGAACTCCAGCTAGCGTTTAATCGATGAAAACGTGTGTCATAACCGATGAAGGCATTTGTCGGCTCCTTGTAAAAAAAGTAAAGTGGTCCAGTCCTCTAACGGCGCGCCAATGCATTCGCGTTCTATATAGTCGTGATGAATGCGTATTTAGCCTACAGAATGAGTTGCGAGGTATCTAGTCAGCGTCTCTACCTTCCCAAACGAGTCTGGTATCAACTTACACGACCCAGAAGGGCCGGAAGGCTCTATTCGTCAAAATAGATCCATCAACTGTGCCGGTGTCAGCAGGGCCCTTAATACTCCACCACGCTCACTCCAGCGTCGAGATCCTATTAGCATTAGAGATCATCCGTTATATGCTCAATTTTAAAGTCTACTCCTTCAACTCATCGGCCTTATTTTTTTACTCGGAGGGAAAACCACAGCAGCGTCGTTGTTTCACTACAGTAGACATTTAGGCGCTCTTGGCGTAGAAACAAAACCTTCTCCGGGCAGACATGAACCTCCTGAACTCATTAAGCAAGAATTCAGAAGAACGCAGGGACCAAAATTTTAATGGAAGTAACCAGCTTCCTTCTTCATCCTTTATGTATCCATTATGTTTTCGCAATGATATCTTTTCACTCTTTGAAAAGCTTCCAGCTTTCATCAGATACCACAGGCCCAAATATGCCATCCCCCACAAGTTTTCAGGCAAATGGATGATCTCGACTTCACCCTCTAACTGTACACTGAACTATCTTTCTTCAAAAATTCAAGCCACAGCGACTAGCTCTGTAGTGATCCATACTTTCCGTTCTTTTCCGCTAGTATAAATACGTCTTCGGGAAAAACCGAGTAACTTTGCCGTCGCTGGTGCAGTTCTTTTGCTAATCAATCGCCTTCAAATACTACTGTTACCAGAAAGTTGGAATTGTCCAGAATCAGGACCGTCCTTCACGTGCCCTGTTTGAGATTAGCATCTCTGTGTGCTATTTCTATCAGTTCATAAGCGGGAAAAGCTACGTGAACATCTGGCTTATCAGAAAAAAAACCAGAAGCTCCTGGCTTCCAAATGAAAGACAAGCACTTCTCCTTGACGATAGATCTGCCTCTAATAAAGGCAGATCACTTCAGATTATCAGATTGCTCCGACAGAAAACCTCCAGTGGGTTATGTGTGCAGCCAGTTGAAGTGTTGTGCTTGAAGGGGTCTTCCAAGATCTTTGAAGAAGATCAACTATTTTCTGGAGATGTACTTTGAATTACTCCATTGTCTAACGGTAGTTTGAACAAGTTACTGTGGAAAAAATGGTTACTTTGGCTGCACCTCAAATCAACACCGAACCTCCCGATGTTTTGATGAGTGATAAGCACCTTTATGTGCGTCCATTTCTGAAAGTTCCGTGCAATGATCAAACCAAAAATGGTGTTAGAAACATTTTATGTGAAAACATATAACTGTAGAACATATTATGTATGTGTGAATAGCATGCATACCCAATGAAATAATTCTGTGAAGTATAAACAATGAACAAAACGCGTCGCAGCAACGACTCGTCGTCACACGCTATGAGGCTGTGAGCGCTTCGCCTGAGTTACCAAAGCGGTCAGCAGAACAGATATAGATTTGGTACTGATGACCGCCACGCAAAAAATCGAAAATCGATGGACCGGAAGTAACGTCGACAAGAACAAGAAGCAAAATCACAGCTGTGAGAACAAGGGAGCAACTGCAAATAGTTAACGAAAAGTAACGGATCAAAACGACTACTGGAGAACCCGTATAGAACGACGAATACATAGAAAATATGACTAGAAATAGATGTATAGCTGAATAAATTTTGAAAGTATTGATCGATTAGGGTGATCGATTTTCACTCTCAGACGTTATCGACAGCTGCATTTCGACTCGCTTGAAGTCGAATAAGGGTGTCGAGCGGGTTGAACGGCTGCTTCGGCATCGACTGGGCTATCGTTTCCTTGATCGATAACCTGAAGGGATTTGGATGATTGGGGTGATTCCAGGTGGTGAATCTATCTGATCGATCTTCACAAGAATCGACGCAATCTATTTTAAGGCCTATCTATTGCTCTATTGATCGTTTGAATACAAGTAGCAGTTGCTTTGGGCACCTTATTTGACTTCGATTGTATAAATAACCCTTTGACTCAGGGATTTTAGTTTGGTTTTTTAAGGCTTGCCATTATTTGCCTACTAACCAATGTCCGATTTGATTTGCTGCCGTTAAAAAGCTATCAAAATAAAAATGTAAGGAAGAAATTCCAGCTCCTGTAGAATTATCATCTAAAAATCAAGACCAGACGATGTATCGTTAGGCCAAGGGAAATCAAGTTTTCTTATGAAAACGTCTCGGAGAAATTCAATCATGAGATCGTGAATGAGATTACTTCGCTATGCAGCTAGAGAAACGAAATCATGAGCAAAGTCCGCTCTGTTCTTCATACACAAGAAATGGATGAAAGCGAAACTGACAAAGCTCCCGATGCCACCAGAGATCAAAGATACGAGTATCTAATCAACCATCTATGGTACTATGCGTTGCATCTATTCTGTACATCTATACACCCGACGCATGCATATACATGTTTTCGATAAATCACAAGAATTTGTGACTAAGATGGCGATTTCATGGAAACTTCTACGTCGAATTCGCCTGATATTTGGAAGTTAGTAAAACCGTTTGGGTTGCTTTTTAACCTTCGGTTTTCACTGAAAGGTGCAGATCAAATTTTTTGTGGCACTCACCTGTTCAGACATTCCTCTCCCGAAGGTCCGTCAAGCCACGGCCAATGTTCGCAAACGATATCGGTGGGATCCTCGAAAGATCCACATCGACCGAGCACTTTCACTCCTGAAGAACATCATCGTTTTCACCACGGACGTCTTTGGGTTAGTTTTTCACAAATATTTTTCTTTTCTAACAAATATTGTTTATTTGCAATTTCTCCTTGTAAAATTACTAGGAACTCTTGACTACATGATGCATTGAGAACAGCTTGTAAATTCGGTTAAAACAACTTGAAGAAACAGCACAAATAAAGCTGTTGGAAAGACTTGACGGCTTACCTTCTCGTGCCACCTTCACCATGTAAGGCACAATGTTCTGATTCCACAGGCGTACGAACCACGCTCGTGACTCCTCGACACCTAGTGGACATTGGAGGAAAATTCGTGGTCCAATTGTGACGTCCAAAGAATTGGCCTTCTCGATGAACGCATTCACCGCCTGAAATTATCACCGAAATAAGTTTAGCAAATTCTTGTTCCATCACTGGTGTTTGAGCCCATTCTTTGAAATTTTCTGTGCAAAATGCCACATTATGTTTTTTGTCACAACTGAATTGAAGATCGGCGACGTGAAGGTGCGATCTCGTGCTGCAGTTAACCGAAGGTATGGTAAAAGGTGAAGGAAAAGGAAGGGCGTTGTTCAGTTTCCTGTGAAAGCGCCACGCATTCGTTCTCCATTCAGAATCGTAGAGGTACGATGAATGCATATTTCGCTTATACAACAACTTGCATGGCCAACCGCTTTAACAAAACACTGTCTCTCTCTTCCCAGAAAGGTCGGATAAGAATACATTGAAGCCCCGGAGGGATGGAAGGTTTGGTTAGTATGGGCGAGAACCAATCGCTCAACCAAGCGGAGGTCAGTAGAGCCTCTTATCGCTGGACTGCACCCTTGTCTACCCAAGGAAAACTTTCAAGATTTGACAGAGAGAGATGGGAACCAATAAGGAATCTGCAGCTCCACAATTCCACCAAAAACGGCGCAAAAAAGGAGAACTAGAACCAAGCCAAGCCTGTATACTTCGGCGAATATGGGATTTGTTCAGCACCTACAGCCCCACATCCAAACTTAAAGTAGCGTAATGTGCGAAACTGTTTAAGTTAGCAACGTGAAGACTTTGACGGTTTGTTACCATCTGATCAAATCTACTGAACGGAGGACATTCCCTCCACAAAATCATTCACCAGTCGGTGAAAAAATGGCTCAGAATAGCTTCGATTACCTGCAGCACAACTGGCAGGAATTGAATGACTCGAACGAGTTCCGGCTGTGTTTGACGCGATAAACGAAACTCCGCCTCAATGATGCGACGACGTAAGAATCTGGAATAGATCATTCAGTGGTACTCCACGCGACTCTAAATCCGAGCTTGAAATCGATGTATTTTTGACTCGGAAACATCCGTTAGCCTTCATTTTTAGGGTCGAAAACTTATTGGTATAAGCCTCAGGAATCGGTAATTGTGGATGTTATCCCAAGTACAGGTTAGTTTCTTTCCCATTATTACTTATCCAACTTCCAAGAGCATCCCTCCTTATCGATGAGTTTCGGGGATGGTTTTAGCTAGAATTCATTCAAGGCTACAAACGAAACGGATATTGTTTACCTGTTTTTGTACTAGTAGTTTATAATATAAGTCTCACCAATCGTTAATTCTACTTATTTAGTGCTGTAACATGGGGTTGAAGCAAACAAATTCCGCTTCATCTCAATGTAGAAATGATGTGAGTCAATCCAGGACTACCGCGTTTTCGTGAACAATTCCTTTATGACATGATAGAAATTATAGCCGCAAAAGTAAGCTCAAAATCAGATCTGAAGTTTTATAGTTCCAGACCCTCTCCTCTTACATGAAGTTTCGGGGAAAGATTCACAATCAATTTAGCTGAGAAAAGTTGCGGGACGAGTCTGCAAATTGTGCAGAATAGAAGCCTGCGTGCTACTTTTTCTGCCTGGATTTCCAGTGATTGTTCTGACATCACTAGGTGAACCGAATGCTGCAAATGCCGCAGAATCCCTAGAAATTGGAAAAAGATTTCGACGTTAGCACTATTCAGCTTTGCTAATAGGAGTATTTTCAATGCTTAATCATTCAAAACCACGCAAATCATTCAGACCGTGAGCTAGTTCGGTTTATAAATTGCAGAGGAAGGGGCTTTCTTATTGAAGGCCCAAGATAAAGTGATTAAGGAGGTGGACAGGCAGAGTTTATCAATTCCGTACTGCTTCAACTGGAACTAGTCTGAAGACCACACCTTGACAGACGTTCCAATAAACCTGCGCCGTTGAAATTGCCGTACGTACACAGTATACATAATGGAACCGAGATGGAGTTATTTATGTTACTAGTAGGTAAGTAGATGTTGATGATGGTGCTAGGTTCATCGCAATAATCGCGGCTCAGGCGAAATTCGAATCATTATGCCAGACGGCTTCTACTTCCAGCGCATGAGTCACTCATGTGTGCTGAAGTTTTCTCAAGCATTCTGACTTAGCGAAGGTTCCAAGGGAGTGCAAAGCACAGTTGCGGATGAGAGGTGTCGTCTCAATGTCAGTAGTGAAGCGGTTAATACCCGACCCCCGGATAGGAGCGTAACGTGGGTTCAAATCCCGCTTGGGCCGCGATTATTAATGAACCTAACAGCACCATTATAACACCGTCTTCTAGCACATTTAATAGTTACCAACAAAAACGCGGTAATAGAACTTGAATGTCACGATATTTATATTACTAATATTATTATATATTATTCATGAATCATGCCATTTATACTCATATTTTTTGCGAGTCCAATAAAGGACAAGATAGAACAGCAGTACGCTACTGAGGGAGACACATACCTGGCCATGAAGCCTTTCACACCTTCCATTCTATTGGTGAGAAGGAACATCTTGAAGTTGTGATGAACTTGCATTTCGGGCAGCTGACAGGCTCGATTCACCGTGCAAATTACGAATGGACCGTCTGAAACAATAACTAGATAGTGAGTGCATTCTATTTGAATACAGGCCTACAACTGAATATATTTAGAAGGTGTGTTTTAGAGAATCTCCAGGAATAGCGAACCATACAATAATTTATAGTAGGAAGCATACAAGTGCAAGTTACTCTTCGAAATATCAGAATTGTGCGAATAGTATCTGCCATCACATGTTTTGAATTGAACTCTTGCAATCTTTCTTTTTACCTGCCAGTTGCAGCCTAGCGATGAAGAACTAGAGAAAGAAAGAATCTATAGGTTTTGTGCGCATAAGAGAGCGAGGTTTTCTTGCAGAATTAGATAGCCTACTCCTAGTGAAATAATGTAAGAATGTAAAACCAGCAAAGTAACCTCGAGCAAACCACTACCGTAAGCTTGAGTAGGTGATTGGTTCAGGAACTATGCTCAATGGATTAAACCATGTACAGGTTGGTTGCCTGATAAAGCACTCAACACCATTTCTCAACCTCCCAATCGAATTGAAGGGCGAGGGAAGCTGAGCTACTTTTACATTTCTGCATTTCTGCGAACAAAGGGACACTTCTATTACTAAACAAGGAATCATTGTTTAGAGGTATACATACCTATACAACATAAAGCCTGATATCAACAATTAAGGTCACTTTACACAACTGTAACTGCGGAAATGGGACAGTTTAGGAAATGAAGCTCGAACTCATGAGCAGCACCCCAGATAGCCGCTATGGACGACGTTTGGGCCAAACTGGATGAAAAGTAGCCCGAGCGCTGGACTGCAGAAGAGAGGTTTCGAGAAACTCTTCCAGTCTAATTAGAAAAAGAAAATTCTAAAATTCTCTCTACTTTTTGCGACACCAGAGAGGTTACCAGCGATTTCACGTTACCAGTAGTGTTTTACCTTCCCATGTTCTGGATGACTATGCTGTATGCTATTGCTTTCGACTCCTTTATTTTGTGTGCCAGAAAAAAAGCACCTCACAATGTTGCACCTCACAATGTAAAGTATGTAAGTGCAAATATAAAGAAATATAAATATAATTTTTCAGCAACAGCAATTTTTCAGCACAACCCCCTGTACATATGTGCTACCCTCGAAACCCAACCCTTGAGAACTACATGCTGAAGAAAAAAGCCAGAAGTTGACCAGCAAGCTGCAGAGCGGGCTTGTAAATTGAGGCACTCAGTTTGAACGATACCCTGGCAACCCGACCATTAACGGGAGCGCTGCGCACTAATAAGGAAGAAAAAACGAATGTTATTGAGGAAAGTAGGCTGGCTGCTTGCGGACGGAATCACTGCATCTGCAGAAAGGCAAAGGAGCAATGCGAACGCCCGCCCCTTTCTGTTCAGCAGACGGAGCACAAATATTGTTCGTCTAAGTGAATAGAAATAAGGAGAGCGGAAGGGTGCTCAGCGGCCCTCTAAGAACAGAACAAGAATCGTCAAGATGCAAGTCCTGGGTTTGGCCTGATCTATACTCTTGGTTCATTATGTGGTGTGAAACTCGTCACTGTGATTTTATATGCATTGTAAAAAGGTAAAGATGCTAATCAACCCCCAAATAGACCCGGCAGGGATCGATGACTCTACGGTGCGGATGTCAGTAGCGCTTCTTACCACTGCTCAGTGCGGGTCATCCCGAGCTACTGATTGCGTATAGATTCAAATCAACGCTGAAAACGTGCTGTTGAACGACGGGTTACATGTCATTCGTGGTAAATTGCGGGGTTCTTTCCAGATATGCCATTCATGAATCTGGTGAAGTTTCAGGCGTGGGAAATGCGCAAAGATTACGCTACGATTAGGTCTAATCGCTGTTAGCTTCTTGCCACACAACTAAGCCGTAGATCTGAAAAAGTGGGAGGAAAAGCGATCATCCCGGAAATAGTCGGTACGAGCCGCAACTCCACCAGTGCACGTAAGACGCGATAAGGCGACTTGAACGGCTTTCAACGTCACCAATATGGAGAAGGCGGGGGTTTGAGGATGAAAAGTGAGCTGGGCGTCTCGAGCTGTCACTCTGCAGCACGAAACTTTATTATTCGTGGGAGTTGACTGCATTACCCTTGAGAGTTGAAAAAACACTGAGAGCTCTGTCGCGTCTCGACACTAGAAAAATTACCCTGCCTCAAGCTTATGTCATTGGAAGTCTAGCTCGTTGAAGTAAAAGGGTGTGTAGGGAGCAGGATAAATTTTTATTCAAAATTTCCCGCTATACCGTGATTTCCCACAAATCCCGTTTTGCGTAGTGAAAGTGAAATGCCTCTAGTATTCAATGGTAACAAGACGCGCTCTTTTCAGGAGGCGGTGCGAGAGCTTCAAGTCCGTTATGTAGACATCATACATAGCTGCGGACGGAGGATACACTGAGTAATCGTAATATACCGCTCTATCAGTATGTAGAATGGCATGTGATTTTAGCTGTACTTTGCATCTGTAAACTGGTGTAAAAAAATAGGTTCCGGATTCAGCTGTTGCATTTTTGAATACATGGTGACTGACGCATACTTGAATAGAATCAGTAGTTCATAAAGGCATAGAAAGTATTTGAACAAACCGCTGTGGCTTAGCTCCACCGAAGAGAACACCGATGAGACGAACGCTATACGATGCCGTGGAATGTTGTCGATTAGAACCACCGAAGGTTCGTTCGACCTTAGAAGGCTTTCCAGCTGTTTCTCCACCTGAAATATTCTCAACGTATAATTTTCTGACTTCAAGGACCCTGCGATTATTGAGGTAATGCGTAAAGTCAATACGGCTCTCATTCTAGCAAACCTTTCAAAATTCTTCAAGTTTTCCAGATTATTTATTGTAATCGTTAGTAAAGTAGTAAGTGCAATTTATTATGGAACGACGTTTTGCTGCTTTTTTCATTCTCGGAAAATGTTGGGATCAGAAGATGGGTGGTCTCGAATTTTCCAGCTTTATGATCGAGCCTTAGTGCTAGAAAATTCGAGATTGCGTCAATATTACGACACATGACTACAACGATAGATCATTTTAGTGGATTGAAGAGCGTACATCACCGTGGGATTGAATTCTGCGTTTGTTGAACTTTTTCTGCAGCTCTCACCTTCACGATTCCCTTGTCACTCGTATCCTCGGGAATCTTCACGTCCACAACGCCGTTACGATCAAGACCAATGCGAACCGAGAGATAGGCGGCAAGTTGACGGGCGAGATTGCTCTGCAAAAAACATTGTTAGGAACGAAATTGCAGAGAAGATTGAAAGGGCACATCGCGACAAGAAAAGTTTTTCAAGGAATTTTTGCGTTCAACGCCAGGCAAGCTAAAATCACTCAAGGGCGTTTCGTGTGAGGAAGTTTCTGCTCTAATTTTCAGTTTAAAGCAGAGTAATAAATGAATGAATAATAAGTTCAATTCAAACCTTGCCGATTCCTGTCGCTCCAGATAGCACTAATCGCCTGTGAGACAATAGGAACTTGAGCAACTGTTCGAGCATTGTTCGGGGGAAAAGGCACTCAAGTACGAGCGAATCGACAGCATGTTGAGCGGCACCTGAAACAGAACTTTTTTCATTTGAAACATCCGGAGAACTCTGCTCTTATGCGGACTCTTCGTTCCAAAAAAAGGATGAGAAATGTTGGAAAATAGGGTATTAATGCTACCAATGGGCGAGCGTGGTGCAGTGGTGAGAGGCGCTGCTCACATCCGCACGGTCGGTAGATCCCCGCCTTAGAAAACCAAGCCTTCCATCCATCCGGGGTCGGATAAATTGGTGCCAGCCTTTATTTGGAAAGGTACAGACACTGATTTGGTACAACGCCTGGCTCCCACGAGTCGTTTTATATGCAAAATGTGAATTCACCATACCTCTACGATTCTCAACAGAACACGAATGCGGCGGCGCGTCCTTCGGGGACCGACCTACACCATCACTTTACCTTTGCCTTTACCTAACGCTATCAAAGAGCCGCAATTAAGAGAGCGCAGCAAGGGGTACATCAGCTTAAACCAGAGCCGCAAAAAACGGGGGAAGAAAATCATCCAGAGATGAGGTAAAGGAAAAGTTTTCGGCGACAATCATATCTCTATAGACTGGGATTTTTTTTCATTCGTCTTCCATTCAGAATCGTAGATGTATGGTGAAGAAATATTTTGTATATATAGTGAAGGAGGGAGGCAGCAGCAGTACCGGGTCAGTGTCTCCACCTTCCCAGGTAGGTCTGGTATCAATGTACCCCGGGGGGATGGATGGCTCGAGGAAAATCAGGCTAATTCCCGGCACTCACCTCTCAAAAACATCCTAACGGTAGTGGTGGGCGCCAGCACATCACCTGGGACCTGGTCAGGAGGGGCGGCTCCTTTCTCTCGAACAACGTCACCCATCTGATAGCCGATGACACTTTCCGAACAGTGCAGACCCAGATGATGATCCGGATCGATTCGACCGATGTAGGCCTAAAAACAAAGTAGATGAGTGCATTCGTCGACAGTAATTGAAGTCAAATATAAACGTACTTCAAAAAGAGTGAAAATTTGCTGATCCAGCTCCTCCCACATAACCTCCTTGCCAGGAATCGCAAGGAATCCGATTATGATCTCGTTATCGGGACAGATTGCACTGCTAATCGTTCCGCGTAAGTCCACATTGACCGTTACCTTCACGGAATTGCAGCCCGATGATCCTTAATTTTAAGTTTAACACTGTGATTGAGACGACGAGCTCAATTCTCGCATTCTGCGAAGAAAAATGCAGACAAAAACTCAATTAAATGCTAGGAAGCGTTAAGAATTCATTAAGAATCAGATTTGCTACCCGATAAACGCCAGCCATGAAGAACTGAACGAAAACCTCTTGTTAGATATGTAGCGAAATGGACGACAAGGAACTAAATTTGTACGTGATTTCATAGCTAATTTGCAGATAAATCTAATGTAAAGGAAGTAAGGGTCACTGATATTGTGGCACATTCCCATCTATGAAATGAACTGAGTAAAAGGGATCACCAAATCTTAGTAGGTAAAGAAAAACAGAAATTGATCAGTCGCTCGGAACGACATCCATTCCATTCGGCATCGAGAGGCATGATAAACGTGTATTTAAACAACACAATGACTTGAGGGTAGCACTGAACTCGTTTTTGTTTCTACCTTAACTAGAAAGGTTCGGTCCTCATTCCGAGCGATGGGAAGGCTTGGCTAGCCTTGAGCGAGGATCGATCACTTAACCGGAGAAAATGGCGCCTCCTACCTTGTTTTACCAAACGGAGAAGGATGAAAACAAGATGGAGACACTCACGTTTGCTCGAATAACTGCCACTTGAACTGCTAGGTGGTGCTTCGTAGACAGGTTCCTCGTCGCCCAACATCGGAATCGATGCTTGAGATGATGCTCTCGAGCCTCGTCCAGCGAGTAACCGTGTCATGTCACTTTTCAGCTGTTTGTTCTCGTGCTGAAAAGTTTGTAAATTTTATATCTGACGGTAACTCGCTATCAGTGCAGAAGATATGATGTTGTGCTGAAATTGCCGAAAATGGCGCATAATTAAATTAAGTAAAAATTATAAATTATATATTATATATTATATAAATTATATATATTATATTATATAAAAAACAACATAATAAACTAACAAATTCAATCGAAGTGTTTTCTGCCTAAATATTCACGAACTCGTTGAAAACGAACTGCATTCTCCCCTGGAATGCTTTTATTGGCAGCTAATGATAAGAAAAAATCAGGTCAGAATGGAGAAAATGTAACACAAGGAATGAGAGCTTTGGAGAAAATGCTCAATCTCAAAATGTTACAAACGGAACACAGTATCTAGATGGAATGAGGCGGGTCAAATAATGCAAACCCGTGCCGTAGTAAGAACAGATTTCACATAATTTTCGCTTGCCTTCGCTCTTTTTGCAGCTAAAATCGCACTGCGGCTTTATCAAACGTTTCTCACCAGTTAGGAACATTTCTGAAAGATTTTCTAAGTAAAATGCTTACGTCGTTATTCAATCATTATTTGCTTGTGACTGGAAATTTGGAAAAAATAAATAATAGAAACTTGTAGTGCAGCATCCGTCAAATTTTCATTTCCCCTCAAAAAGGAGTAGAGGCACTGTCTATGCGTGTTTGGCTTTGAGAATGACTCGCTGGGGCCAGTTGCTATACGAAGTCAGTGCACTTACGTTCCCAGACAATTACCTGTGAGCACCCCGCGTCATCCCTTCCTTGATCATTACATTTTTATTTTTATTTCCGTGGTATTACTAACTCGCTAGGTATTACTAACTCTGCTGTTATGTTTCTGCTAACTACTGACAGAAAGATAAATGAATAAATAAATCCGCTACCGAATTACGCGACCTCGGAGGGATGGAAGGCTCGATAAGCCAAGCCGTGATCGATCGTTCGACCGCGCGGGTGTCAGTAGCGCCTCATACCACTGTACGACGCGCGCTCATTGAAGGTGTAGATCTTCACAAACCTTCAAGCGATTGACAGTTTCTCGAAGGATGTCCACCTCACGGGCCTTGTCCAACGCGTCCAGTCGGATGTCAGTCAGCGCCACGTCCCGGTCCTCCAGCTTCTTCTTCAGCTCGTCCACCTCGATCTCCTCCAGCCTTGAAGAGGAATTTGTAAGTTGTAGAAATAAGACAGCAAATAAAAATGATGCAAAATAGAATCTGTGGATACTGACACAATAAGGTTTGAGTGCTCAAATGATCAGGTCTACCTCGATGACGATCCGCTGATCGTATTCAACGCGTGATGCGGAGAGCTTTCAGTGTCCGACATGCCACCGTTCTTGCTCTTCTTCTTCGAGAACGCCTTTGTCAATGACGATCGAATCTATACAGAAAATATGGATTCATTTTGGTTTATAGATCGTGACAATACATTACATATTCGAGAAGCCTTCATACAAAACACTTCACGTACACAACGTCAACAGCACAGTTCGGTATACCTACCTGTACGTCTACACCGTTTGTCTAAAATTGCAAAGTATCATTTGAAATTCAAACAAAGAGGAACGAAGTATACCAATATGTAGGTTCGTCATTTTTGACGTAAGTTCCAAAAATGGGGTGTGCCAAGCAAAATATAGACGAATAGGTACGAAGGTTAGTGAGACATTTAGCGAAGAAAAAAAGAACTTTTTTACTATTGCCCTTCAGCCGTTATTTGTGTCAGATGAGAGAAAATTAATTATTTAGACATTTACTGTAATGAAATAATGCTGATTTGTTGACAACAGCCTTAAATCGAAAAGAATGCTAAATGTTCGGGTGCCTAATTGTACGTTAGCTCCGCTGGATAGTAACACAATAATGGGACATCCGCCATTCATTCCTTCCTTTTTCTTCCCTTCTCAAGAAGCGTTCACGATTTCTTCGGCACTGTTATTGTCATCCTTGGCAAGAAGCCTCAATGTGACACGAATGACATTCCATTCTCGGATAATTAGGCACTATAGAATGGACACAAAAATGGCACGAAAATGTCCGCTTATCACGAATTCATTCGCTCCGAAGACACGACACCATGTGCGCCCGGAGGGACGACGGCAGAATCAGGGTTCCTTCTCGGAAAAAAATTCGTAGAAGGGGGAGAAGACAACCGCTCCCAAGCTCTCTATGCTTTAAACCTCAGTAATTATGTAATCAGATCTTGATAGTTATTAAGGCTTTCGAGTTTGATAAGCAGAAAATTCATTAACGTCCTGTCAGGGTTATGTTTCTCGATATTTGTGGCTATGACAAAATGGGCCTAAGTGTCTTACACAGGGAATGACTGTACGGAATTGAAACGAATATTGGAGATTCACTCCTCACTGAACAATTTTGAAAAACGGATGTGATTGGGTTCCCACGCGCAGAGTAGTGTAATCCGACGAAGCTACGGATGAGCCTGTTTTTCTACTTCACTTCCAATATCTCCTTCTTTGTTGACCGGCAGGGTAAAAACAAATGCAATCAATGGCGAGCACGACTTACCCAGCTTTTCTTTGTCTTCCCAAAGCTGTTCAGGCTGCTTTTGTCGGTTCGACTGGACTTGCTCGATGATGACATCGACGAGCGATGGCTAGCCAACGATGCCACTGATTCCAGAGACGGTTGGCGCAGCAGCTCTCCGGCTCCCTCCTGAAATAGCTTTTTCTTGAAGTAAAATGTAAAGGTAAAAGGATCGGCATTGTTCATTCCCTTAAGGCCCCACATTCCTGTTCCATTCAAATCGTAGAGGCATGGTGAATGCGTATTTGGAGGATGACTTGCTGGAGCCAGCCGCTATACCAAGTCAGTGTCCTGACCTTCCCAGACAAGTCTAGTACCAGTTTATCCGACCTCGGACGGATGAAAGACCTGGTTAGCCTCGATTGCTCAACCGTGTGGGTATCAGTAGCGCTTCCTACTGTTGAACCAAGTGCGGCCTACTTTCTTAAGAACCGAATGAATTTTGGTATAATTACTCAACACAGAATGCTGTTCTAAACGCCTATGAGCTAGATAAATTCAGTGTATTAGGGCTGGGTCTGCTGGGCTTTCGATGACCCCTCTTTATCTATTCATCACTACTTAAAAATTTAGAAGAGAACTGAGGTGGGTATGGTATGGGATCGCTTTAGCCCTGAAAGGTAGAGAAGCTCTGTCAACCGTTGTCTTAAATTATTGAAGAGAAAGAACTCACAATGCTTTTCTTAGCGTCACCGCCTTGCGCCAGTCGGCCACTCACTGCACGTAATTGTTCAATCTCTTGGCGAAGCTTGCTCAGATCGTCCGGCTGAAACGTTCTCGAAATCAATAGACGAGATGAAAATAAATTTAACAGAAACTGTTTTGGAAGGAATCGTTGGGATACGTCACTTTGAAAGGACGCCATGACATTTATCGTCTTTTGAATGAAATCGAAGTTGGAGGGAACGAAACAGTTCACAGCCTCAGCTAAGTAACTGTATTTGGGTAAAGCACTAAGAATACTTTTGCGGAGCTGCTGTTCTCCTTTTAATTCTACCGACGATAACTAAACAAGATATGGGGTTGAACTGGGGTTGAAATTCCTTTTCCGATTCAGAATGCCCTGGCTCCACACGTTTCTGAATCAGGTATGTATAGCAGATCAAAAAATACAACAACAAGTATCACAAATAAACAGAGCATTATAATGCGTCGATAACGGACCGCTGTGGCGCTATGAATACGTAAAGGAACTGCAGTAGTAAACATTTTCCAACACCGCCACATATGGACCGCTGTCAGTCAAGATCCTACAGATAAATATCCTATGGGAATGGATTTCTTGCGGTGGCAACGTCTCAGCGTTGATTTGGAGGCTGTCAAACTGAGTTCCTCAGTATAATAGAACGCTGTTGAGTAAGTTCGATGTAAATGAAAAGGCGCTTGGCTCCCACAAGTCATAGTGTAGACTAGTGCGACTTCACCTTGCCTTTACGAATCGAAATGAAAATCGAATGCGCGGCGCGTCTTTCTGGGACAGAACAGTGTCGACCACTTCAGCTCTATCATCAACCTACTCTCCTTTAGGTGAAAGAAGTCCCTTTAATTGTCTGATCCGGTATTCAGCCATACAAACGTCCTTGGCGTTCAATGGTGTGTGAATTTCTCCCGGGAGACTTGTGATGGCGGGTTCGCTCGCAAACTGATTTGCATGTGAACAATCGCGCATAAGCTAACACACGACAAATGGCTGTCGTGCTCGTCCCAGTTAACCAACGAAAGATCTATGCCACAGGCGAAATAGTTATGTAGTTCATCGGTGATCATTAGAGGAACATATAGTAGCCATTCAAAATTCGGTCTTCTTATGCGAAGCGCGAGAGTGTTGACATTTCATTAGGCCTGCAATCGTTCCACGTTTTAAAATGACCTTTAGCGTTTCCACACTTAAAAAATGCACCCTTCCCAAGATTTTTTGAAAACCACTTATTTCCCTAGGAAAGTTCAAGTCTCTTAAAATATTGTAGTATGTTATAGACTGAAGCCAATTAGCGAAATGATACAAGTCTATTTCGGCCAACGTTTCCGTGACTTCGCATTCGACAGAGCCTGGAAGAGAAAAGAAGAATTTCCGAGGTCACACGATCAAGAACGAGTGGCGGGATGGCCGAGAGGTTAAGAGCCGAGGCTCATGATCTCGATGATCGGGGGTCAATTCCGTACCAGAAACCCTTACCTAGGGTAGAAATAGCTGAAAGGGTGTCGGTACTAGCGTCAGTGCAGGATGATAAGTCGGCTGATGGAGGAAATACTGTCACAGTGACAAGACCGATTTTTGGTTGCATAGAAAGAATTAGCGCTCAAGAGCCCGATCGAGGACGATATGGCTTGGTGCAGCACAAGGAGATCAAGACTGATTGTGAGATAAGAGGGCAGTGTGGCATTTCAACAAAAGCGGGAGCAGCACCAAGTGAAAGAAGACCAGGCGATTATCAAGAAAGACGTACCACGTACCTGATCGGGATAAAAACGCAAAATAAAACCCGTTCAAGAACTATTCCAAGTTACGGCGGTGCATCAGAAAGCACTAGGAGAAAAAGACGATTGGCGGATGGGTAAAACACAACCACACCTGGGCAAGTAGACGACCAATGAAAGCCACAAGCCATCGACGATAAATAAGGTAATGTGGTCACCCTAACGAGCCTCTGGCCGACTGTTCTTCGGATCAAGCCCGCACAGGTCAGCGAATGCTGAAGGATGTGGAATATTCTCTTAAACTATGTACTCTGCTAACCCTTTCACACTACTGATGTTCTGTGTCAATCGTCAACACTCTGCTTCCTCGGCGCGCGACCTCATCGCTGACAGGAACCACAAGAAAACGGCTCGAACTTGATGTTTCTGTGGCGCAATGGTGAGTTAGAAACTGTTTTTTCCACCTACAGGAGCCTTTAACAATTCAATCGTACTTTCGATTCAAACCAAAAGGTCTTCGGTCTTTATGTATGTCGAACGTCTTCAACAGACAGAATAAATAAACTCTGAGTGAAAAGTCCTCACCTTGAGCAGTGATTTATCCACCTGCTTGCTCAACTGCGACAATTTGTTTTGGAACATTTCCATCACATGTGAATAGTCTTCTTGCTTTCGCGTCAGCTTACTGATAGTGTGCCGATAGCCCTCGAGATCTCGTGCCATTTTGCGGATATCTGCCTCGTATTTTTCGTTCAACTGAAAACGGGTCACGTCCAGACGAACAATAGCCCTTACTACACACGTACACACGTATTGATATTATGCCGGATACAAACTCACCGAATTGCAAGCGGCACTACTTAGAGATGTTTGCGAGCCGAGAACATCAGCACCTAAACATAGACATTAGTCGAAGCTACGGTAACTAAACACTCTTCTTATGATTCATATATTTTTTAAATTGTCCGTATAAGATTTTGGGACCGATACGAACTGTTTCGGGTGCAAACATCCTTTTATTTTATTTGTATTGTTTTTGCGTATAGAATTGAACTTTCTGCCCTCATTGCATTATTTTTCTTGGAATTAGAGAACTGCGTTTCCTTCAGTACAAGATACAATCGCTTCCTTAAGTTTGATTTATTTAGGCGTTTTTAAGCGTAAAGAGCATCTTTCATCTGGATGAACCTTCAGCAGCTACAAAATAGTTGATTCGCCAATAGGTGAAGCGGTTTACCGATTTTGTCTGTAGTATAAAGAGCAGTAGCACGACATAGCAACCCGAAAATGGTCCGAAAATTCTAAGGTTTACCGCATTTAAAAACGAGAGGTGTTAGCGAATGGTACAATATTCAAGAGGCCTCTAAGTGTAAATTAGCCAGAAATGTTTATGTATTTGGCACCAGCCAGATCAGAGCCGCTGGATCAAAAAAAATCCGGCCCATAACCGTTAATTACAAAAAAGCTCCCGACCAACTAACCTTCGCTTTTCACTAAGCTATGGCTCGGTTGACATTCGTCAGATAGTCGGTGTAGGTGAATTCCGTCGCGGAAATTTGCATAGATGCGCTCTGAGGATGGTGCTCCGCGGGCAGAAAGAGAGCCTGAATCGTTTAAGATTTTGTGTTAGAAGTTTCCAAAGGTTAGTTTACTCCATATGGTCTAACATTTTCTTATTACCATGTCAGAATCTTTCGTGCTCACGACAAAAGAGCAAAACCAAGGATCAAGGCAGGCATGGTAACGCGAATTACGAGAGAATTTCAAAGTATGAGTACCTGATACAACCGTCTTATGCCCCGATACAAAGAATATTTTTCGGACTCAATTCCTAGAAGTAGCTACCTACAATTTCCGGAAGAAATCGTTGAACCACTACTTTATAGGAAAAAACATTACAAATATTTCGCTGAAGCACCAAGCTCATCGTTTTATACACAAAACTGAAGGCGGAAAAAAGGAAGCACCTAACTAATAGAAATAGTCGCAACATACGGTTTGCAAGGAAAATATTAAGGTTAACGAAACGAAAGCTGACGGTTAACGAAAAAAGCGAAGAGTAGTATAACGGGTGAAGAGAGAACAACAGAGAAAACGAAGAAATACCCTTGTTGTTGACAGGACTAGCAACGGACAACGGCAGACGTTGCTGACGACGCGGACTGACACCTCGTCGCGGTCGCGGCGGTTCCGATTCAAGCAGAACCATCGAACGCGACATTCCGGACGCATTTAGGCTGGCTCGTGAAGCTGAAGAGCACGCAGAATAGCCCTACGACGATTCGACATGACTGTGTGAGTGAAGGCGAGACGACGTTAGACTGATCGAGTGACGGAGATACCCCAAATGAGAAGGGTAAAGGTAAAGGCAGAGGTGTCGGCGTTGATCAGTCCCCTAAGGAGGCACAGCCGCATTCGTGTTGCATTCAGAATCATAGACTCTTGGTGAATGCGTATTCGGCCTGTACAATGACTTGCGGCGGCAACCGCTTTACCAAGTCAGTGTCTTTATCACCCCGACCCCAGAGGGATGGAAGGTACGGTTGGCCCTTGTGGGGAGTGATCCCTCGAACGTGCGGATGTCGCCTTATAACACTGAACTACGCGCGCCGGGCAAACGGGAGGAAGGCAATGGAAAAAACTGAATTGAATTGTTCGGAAAGTAAAGAAAAGAAGGACATTATCACCTCTGTTTCGTCAAAAGCACTGTCTGTTGCGTGCTCCGCACTATTGCAAAAAAAAAGTGGGAAACTGAACAAAATCAAAGCCTACTAAGGTAGGTGTTACAGGTTAGAAATTGTTCTTGTTCGGGCGCGCGTGGTACGTGGCGCTATGAGGCGCCACTGACACCAGCACAGTCAGGCGATCGATCCCCGCCCGTGCAACCAAACCTCCCATCCTTCCGGGGTCGGGTTAATTGGTACCAGACTTGCCTGGAAAGGTAAAGACTTTGACGTTGTATGCTGGCTGGTCCCCACAGGTCATCGTATAAGCTAAATATGCATTCACCATGCCTCTACGATTCTGACTTGAACACGAGAGTAGCGGCGCGTCCTTAAGAGACTGGTCAACCCCGACCGTTTACCTTTACCTTTACAGGGTGTTCTCCACAATCTTCTGATCGCCTGGCACTCCACAACAGTCATGAGGTTCTACGAAGCGAAAGCATGCGGTAAGCCTCAACAAGCACATCGACACCACGGACGAGAACGCACACGCGAAAAACGACAGCGACAACAACACCAATTTCATTCGAATACTCGAATTTAACAGAAAAACGATAAAATCAGCAATGGTCATGCATCTGCTGCTAGTCGAACTCACCGCTGACGCTGTGCCTCTGCATGCTGTCCGGTGGTGGTTGGGGGATTCGACGGGGGCTGAGAAGAGCCGCCATCGAGGTTCGGTCGAAGACTCCTAGTCGGTTCGGCGATGACTCGCGGTAGTATTCGGCTAGGTGAGCTTTTCGGTCCAAAGAGTGATAACCGGCGAATGGAGGTACTGCAAATTGGCGATATGAGTTTATTTTTATTATCCATTCTAAAAGGCGCCTGGTATAGTGGTAAGAGGTGCTACTGACAGCAGCGCGGTCGAGCGATCAATCCCTGTCCGGACTAACCAAGCCTTTCACCCCTTCGGGCTTAGATGCATTGATTCTAAACTTGTCTGGGAAGGAGAAAACACTGAGATGGTATAGCCGCTCGCCCCTGCAAGTCATTTTGAAGGTCAAATACGCATTCACTATGCCTACACGATTCTGAGTTCAACCCGAAGGTGGCAGCGCGTTTTTACGGAACCAATCAGCGCGAGCACATTTACCTTTACCTTTATTAACCCCTAGAGCCGCTCTTCGTCATGCTCGACGAAGTTGGAAGAACGCAGCGTAGAAATATGAGAAAAGGTAGGAAACGAGGTTGCTGATTTGGAACTTTTCCATGAAGCACACTTTCGTGAGCTTTCCGAATACAGACTTTTCTATTACTTTTGTTTTCAAATGCTGACAGTTCCTACGCCTGCGTTACACCGCTCGACTACTTGGACATCTTTTGGCACGATCTTTTAAAATGGAAAATTTGCTAAACATAGAGTGTATCTAGACGACTTAAGAGACTGGTCACCAAAATCGACCACCTGCAACCACAAAACAACCTTGAAGGGTCCTCTTCCGAAAATGCGATGTGATTTGCGAGTTTAGGGTGCGGGCATGTAAAGTAGTGTCACAAAGTTCTCGAAAATAAACAACCACAGGAACTCAAAAGCAAATTGAGTTGAGCCAAAAAGCTATTCCGAATTCTGCGGAGTTCTAGGGAATTCTTGGAGAAGTGTTAGGGCTTGTTCAGACGACGCGCGTCGAAATTGCAAAATCGAAGCTCAATCGATAATTAACGCCCTTGATCGAATTTGCTCTTTTGCATTACTGGCGCAGTCCGGTTGCACCTCATATAGGCAAACTTAGTGGTCGCTCGGGTTTTTTAGAAGGCTGCTATTCCTTATTAATGGAAATTTTGACAAAATTCACTTTTTTCGTTCAATTTCTTTCCTATGTGATTATATGCCTAATTTTTTTTGCCTATATGAGGCGCAACCGGACTGCGCCACTAACGCAAAGGAGCAAATTCGATCAATGACGTTAATTATCGATTGAGCTTCGATTTTGCATTTTCGACAAGCCCTTAGGAAAATTCCTATAACAACATTGAAACGTAGGCTGAGACTGTATAGCTTAGAATGGTAAGCCGCGGAAGCCGTGCCATAAAACGTTCCCTTCCCATTGACAGCCTACAGACTATTTATAAAAATGTGCATGTTTTAGCGCAAAGAGCTTCGGCTGAGGCGCATTAGTCAGCGCCCACGCATCTGTGGCCTAGGATTGCATTTATATTGCCACCAGTATTTGTTGGTAGCTGAAAGTTAATCTTTCTGTAGGCAACTAAGGTCCAAGTTACACATCTCGTTCACCCTTCATATAAACGGTAAAAAAGGTAAGGGTCGGCGTTAACACGTTGACGATAGTGTGGCGTAATGCTGCGCCACGCTCAATCGGCCGCGTGGGACCGTGTGGGGCAATGCTGTGCCACAGTCTTGTATCGTATTTTTCTCGATACATTTCAGAATTTCGAAGGATGTTTTTGTACCACTATTTAGTAGACCTTTGCGCATTGTTATGGGAAGCATGGTCCATGAAAACGATTCTTAGCTTCTGATTTACTGCAATTTTTGACAGTGCGCTAGTTTTCTTTACAAGTAAAAACAAATAATGGTTATTGCAAGAAACAAATAAATGCAAACTGATACTGGTTACTGAAACAAACACATAAATACAAACATATATTAACTATTAGAATAAACAAGTAATGAACAATAAACAAATAACAATTTCTTTTTAACCTGGATAGGGGAAAAGGACATTCTAAAAGCTTCTAGCTGTTATTTTTCTATTTTCATTGCAAAAAAAGGAATACTCACAATCCCTGATATTACAGGACTGTATATGTAGTCTTCGAGATTTACTATTCACCTCCATTTCGAAAAAAATTCGCCGTATGCCAGCATCATGCCACGGCCTCGGCGCGCTAGAAAATCGGTCGGTCCTACGCGCCAGACACGCGAAAAAGGCGCTGTCGTCAACGTGTTAATCGATTCCCTAAGCACGCGCCAGGCATTCGTCTTTCACTCCGAATCGTGGACGGCTCGGTCAGCCTAAGAACGAACTTTCACCCTCCCAGGCAATTCTGGTAGCAACTAACCTGACCCCACATGAATGGCAAGCATGTTTATACCGGGCGAGGACCGATCATTCAACCGTGCGTGTGTCTTTACGCATCCGATCAATAAATTGTTTTAAGCGCTTGTTCGATCTTTCCAAAATCAAAAACGGAATTGTTATGCTAAAAAGCTAAAAGTGATTCCGTTCTGGAACTCAAAAGAATATTTTATGTGATAATTACGGATAATTTCATAGAAACTAGTCAATTTCCCTAGTAGATGTCCTTGAGGGAGAAGCGAAGAATTTGGGTGACTCTCAGCCGAAACGCCGAGGATATTCACTAGAATGCGGCAAACGACGGCTGCCGATTCGCATGGTCACTGATCGGGTTTGACACTTCAAAGAAACCATCACATTAGTTCTTCTCGATCAGACCTCCGCCATCTCTTTCGCAAAATCGCGTGTCATTTGACTAGTGGAATAAATAAAGATGTCCTTCGATTCGCTCAGCATCTTAATCGCCGGCGAACACGCCTTCACGAACGACGTCGTCGTTGCATCGGAAAGAATGAAAAAGTAAAACGACTGCAGCTCAAAGTGCTTGAAACGAAATCCTAGGAATCGCAGACAGCCGCTGATTTACCCTAGTGAATATAAATGGTGAAGAATCTGTACACCATGGATGCTTCGCCCCCTTCATGTTCAATTCAGAATCATAAAGTTATAGTGAATGCGTATTTGGCCTATACATTGGCTGTGTAGGCTTGCCGCTACACCAAGTCAGTGTCTTTACGTTCCCAGACAAGTTTACTAGCAACATAACCGACCCCGAATGGTTGGAAGGCTTCGTTAACGCGGACGGGGATCGATCGTTCGACCATGCGGGTGTCAGTAGCCCTCTTACCATTGAACCACGCGGGTCCTCTCGTGAATGTATAAAATAAAAATTAAATTGTTAAATCGGTGCGTTTACTCACTCGGATGGTCTTGTCGTTTTGACGATACCCTCAAAGAGCTTCGTGAATGTACGCTCAATGTGTCGCCATCGGCAGACAAGGCCAATTGTGGCCCGTATGTAGCATAGCCTGGTGAGCGAAGAGGCTGAAAAGAGCGATGTTTAGGAACAAGAAAAGGTGGGAAACAACAGAAACAGCTTGCTAAAAAGGGAAGGGAGAATAGAGGGGTACGAAAGGAGCAAAAGTCATCACTATCAATCATTTGAATCATCCATCATCTATACACATAGTATGCTAAATGTTCTCTAGAAGATTGCTGTGAGTCAAATTCTTGATTGGAACCAGAGCATTTCTTCAAAATTTCTAGTGACTGTGGTCCTATTTAAGCAATTTTGGTCTCCCGAGCCGCTTTGTTAGAATAATTCATTTTTTTGAATATTTGTTATTTTATGTGGTTCTTCCTAGTCACTCTCGAAGTTTTGCTGTCAGGGATACAAATACATCTTCACACGACTACAATTAATACAGAAGATGTTGTGATGATGGCGCGATAGTTGGTTCGAATCGCGTCCGTACCGCAATTTTTGCGATGATCCTAGCACCATAACAACCTCTTCTTCTACTATAATTAGTAGTAATTGCAGAAGCGGTAACAAAATCAGAGTTTTACAATCAATACGTATATTCATATAGTATACGTATATGTGTCTTCAATATTCCACCTACGACCAAGAAAGAATTGCAGGAAAGAGAAGTCAATGGTGTAAAAACCAGATCTGGGAAAGACATAAATAGACGTCAGAAGCGTGACTGTTAATGATGGCGACCAAATATGGCTAAATTCTAGGCAACAGTTGTGCGACGAAAATTGTTGGTGCGCCATATGCGTTGAGCAGATAGCAACAGGGAGAATGCTGCATAGCACAACAAGATATTAACTGACAGAGCACTTGACATGCTTCGCTCTAAAAACTAAGAACTCGCTAAAAGAGTGTTTGACTGCGAAGAATTATAAGAAAAAATGCGATTCCCACGTATAATCACCTATCGGCACCAAGTGAAGGTTGTCGAAACTGTGTTGAAGATCACCAGTTGAGGAAAAGTGGAATATCGCAATCCCTACGTACGTAATGGTGGCAAGAGTAAAAACATAGGCGAAGAACAGACTAGACAGTGTTCGAAGTGAGCAAAGCCGGCAAGAAAAAGCCGAAGTTAGGGAAGTTTTGGGAAGAAGCAGATAGTCGCCTGAGAGTGACCGACATATCCGACGGGCGCACGGCAGGCTACAAGACGTGAACGTAGTGGCATTGTTTACGGGTTGTGCACGGCGCACCCGCAGTCCCATACACAGCTGACAATGTCCTCGAATCATTCATCATTAGGCCCGCAGTGTCGCCCGAATGCGAAAACCCCCGATATCACCTCTTGTTGGCGCAAAAAACCACAAAGCATCTGCTGAGATGTTGCTCTAATGGTGCACAGTTCAAAACTCGAAAGATTTGTTCAAAGACGACCCTTGGAAATGCCTTAATACGGCTCATTGTCAGTTCTAATGTCTTCTGATGACCAATATCATCAGTGCCACAACCCCCGAGATATTCGTGAGCGCTTCAGTCTCTGAGCTGGACTGACTCATTTCGTGTGATTGTCGTTCGTGCGGCGACTGGTCTCCGGAGGGCTTTAATTTCTCGTGCAATTGATGACTTTTGCATGATGGCTCAACGTCTTTGACCATTATTGGCGTGTTTACGGCCATCAAAGCGGCCGAGTAGGCGTGGCGTGTTCCGCCGGAATGAACGCCTAAGCCCCAAACGAGACAACCAGTGAAATTCACAAACAAGAACCTATAGGTCTCAAGAACAGTGGACAATCCAACGATTGCAATCCGTGGCGATACCCTCTTGAGATCGACCTCTTTCGAAGCATTTACGTATATATGCATAATTCATTGAAATTGAAATTCATATTCATTGAAATGCACTCGAGTCGAATGTTACGTAAGGGTAAAGGTAGAGGTGTCGACGCCGATCAGGGACCCACTGCCGCATTCGTGTTCCGTAAAGAGAATTTTTTAGAATCGTAAGGGGTAGTGAATGCGTAATTGGCCTATACAATGGCTTGCGGATGCCAGCCGCTATACCAAGTCAGCATCTTTACCTTCCCTGAAAAGCATGGTACCCAATGACTTGACCCCGGAGAGATGGGAGGCTTGGTTAGCTAAGGCGCGGATTGATCGCTCGATCGTGCGGATGCCACTGTACCATGTGCGCCACAAGCAGAATGTAACTGAACAAAATACATTGAAATCACCACCTCTCAATGTCATTTACAAGAAGATGGCTTACTCATAAGGAATATCTCGCTCCTTAGTAAGCTCTCAACTAAGTAGGTTGAAGGTCAATGTCGATCATCGCGGCACATTTATCACAACCATCCAAAACAGCTGTTTCGTCAGATCGAAACTCAGCCTAGCGCGATAGCAAAATACTGGTTATGCACACTTTGACCTCAATGTCCGGTTCTCAGTGGGCGAAGGTGGGTATCGCATAGTGATTTTTTCAAATAATACTCATCCAAAAAAGTGACTAAATTTCGTGTCAGCTTCTTAATAATGAGAAACACTTAATAAAATGTGACCCTCTAGCGAATTATCGACATTTTGCAGACAAAATCTAGGTGTTTCAACACATAACTTTCAAACAGAGCAATTGAGTTCCATTGATCATCTTTTATGTTTTTCTTAAAATTATCTTCTATTTGCTGAATTTCATAACAGGGCAGCAAAAACCACTTTTTCGCTACATAAATCGCTTGGGTGATTTAAAACCGCTGCTATTCTGAACTAGTTTTCATTCCTTTGGTCTAAGAGCTGTTTCTTCCTAACAGCAATAATCTGCCTGAGCAAGAACATATAGATCAGCAGTGAGGATTAAGAAGAGCAACAATACCCCTGATGAGCATAAGTTTCATTATCACTGATCATTGTAACAAGTTTTCTAGCACAGAAAGAAGCTAAAGAAGCCGGTCGAGTAGCACTTACTAGAAAACGCAAACCGCCCGACTAGAGAAGGTGTCGGTCTAACTACCAGCACTCAGGTAATTACCGCTCTATTCAAACCGCACTGGACACCCAGGTGTTGACAAAGCCACGAGCAGCTCACGGCAGCCCGTTCACTGAAGAACCAATTCAGCAACCTTAGCTTACGATTGCGGCAATCTCCAAAGAACCTTCGATCAATCGGTTCTATTACTAAAGATTTACAGTAGGTCGAAGTATGTATCGGTCGTTACCGAAAAAAAATTTAAAAAAAAACACTCATTTCGCGCTCCAGAGCTCGTTTTAATTACGGTTATTACTAGAAACGAGTTTAGCACCGCAAATACTACATTTCAGTGATAAAATTATCGCGTTTCCACAAAAACTTCTTTTCAAAAATTCCCTTGGTCGGAACCTGAAAATCGAACATTACCAAAAAATATCTCATTTCTCCCGTGCCTAATCGAGTCCATGACTCTGCCGTTGCACCACAATCCGACAGCGTTCCCTCGAGGGTATCGGATTCCCCAAACCGTGGCAACATCATGGTAAAAGCGGGATTTTCAAGGCTCGTCCTTTCTCTCACTCTTCGTTTATGAATTTGGGATTTGAAGTTCATCATAGGAGCAGAATTATGCAGAAAATACCGAAGGACGGATTCCCACATAGTTCGATCTTGGCGTCGCTCAGAAAATTACCTACTGCCGTTTTTTCAAAGCCCACATTTAAGGTCATTAATTTAGAAATTTCTTACACGCCATGGCCACACTGTAATCTCGATCATAAATTACGGATCACTGAAGCTGCTGAGCAGAAGAGCTACAGAAGTGTTTCGGCAATAGAGCCAAATAATCGCGGAATTGACGAGGAGTGATCATTGCAGGGAGATTGAGTAAAAGCAAAAATAACGTATAAAACAAAACCATCCAGAAGCGCACTAGCATCAACATACGAAGAGCATTAGAAGCGAAGCCTCGTCTCTTGTTGAAGAGCACCAGGAAGAAACGGTGAAAAATAAAACGAAACTATTAGAGGTTTTAGCGAGCAAAAACCCAGGCAAAGGAGGTAGGCGATTCGCAATAATTCTCTCCACGCTCACGCGCAGCCTACCCTACCATAATTAATTCATTCGGCCACGTTTGAAGTGTCCGGAGAGCGGATGTTGAGCTTCCGAAACGCCGTCGCCCGCCGGCCCAACGCTGCTGCCGAAAAGTAGTCGTCGGCTATGGTTTGATACTATAAAAGGTAAGGGTAAAGTGGTAGATGTTGATCGGTCTCCTTTAGGACCTGCGGGCGCATTTGCGTTTCACTCAGAATCGAAGAGGCATGGTGAATGCGTATTTGGCTCAGTCAATGACTTGGGGGCAGTCGCTATACCAAGTCACTGCCTTCACCTTCCCAGACAAGCCTGGTAGCAATTTACCCCACCCGGAAAGATGGAGGTTTGGTTAATAGTGACTGGAAATAATTGAACTGGTGACCGGAAATAATTCATCAAACTAAAAGCTTGAAAAAAAAGTGAGCCATGAAGAACGAAAACCCAGCCCAATCTTCATTCGGGCTACCCAGCACGACCTAGAGACGGCTGAACGAGTCATTTGGGTGAACGAGCATACGACAATTTCGTCGGCGCGCAGATGAAATGGGCAGCGGTGGCGATAATTTCGTGTATGACCAGCTGCCGGACGACTGTCAACTGTTGCGCTGAAAAGCCGCCCGAGCTGTGCCGTTTCACATCCAAATCACAGGGAAATTACCGCAACGGGTACAGGGGTAAAACTACGCTGGTGCGATTGGTACCGTGGTAAGAGGCGCTACTGACACCCGCACAGTCAAGCGATCGATCCACGCTTGGGCTAAGCACGTCTTCCATCCCTCCGGTGTCGAGTAAATTAGTACCAGACCTTCTTGAAAGGCAAGGCAGTGACTTGGTATAGTGGCTGGTCCCCTCCCCCCCAATTCGTTGAATAGGTCAGATAAGCATTCGCTATGCCTCTACGATTCTGACTTGAACACGAATGCGGCGGCGCGTCCGTAGGTGACTGACCAATACCTTTACCAATACCTTTACCATTACCTTTACCTTTACGGTGTTCGACGTCATGGTACACATTCATGAATGACATACCCGCAGTATACCCTCTACGTTAAAAACAGTAGGATGGTCACTTCAATCACTTAAATAGTAGTTAAATCCAAATGTATGCTGGTTAGTCTCTGAAGTTATCCTAGAATTTCTAGTTTCACCATCAGGGTGAAACTAGAACCCGTCAGGTACAACGCAAGATCATTTTCGTTTTATGTTTCAAAGATCGCATTATTTCTCGTTTTTGTTTTCCTCTATTTTGAAATCTGTGAGGATATTGATTACCCGCACCTAGTTACTCATGTAGTACACATGTAACGTAGAATATGCCCCAAGTGGTTATCCACACGCGGTGGGGTTTGTTAAAAGTTCAGACGGCGCCACTGACTCTCCATCTCGAACCCCGCTACGGTAGTGAGGTACGTTGCCCCTTCAATAAACCTCGGCTAACTACCGTCGCAAGTTGACGAATAAAGGTACCTTGCAGTTTGAGGGCATGTTGCGTGGTTCTGGCTGTATGTAATTCATAGTTTGGATTAAGTTGGGTAAATTTAATTTCTATTTCGACTAACTCGCCCTAATAATGCTAAGGAGAAGAAGCAGAAGACGAGTTCACCTGACAACCAGCACCACGCTGGCTAGTTCGGCATTGTTGCAGCAGCTGATGAATGTTTTCCTGTTCAGCGATTCGCTTGGCTCGACTATCAATATTTGACGAGGAAGAGCGTGGACCTGAAATGGTAGAGAGGATTTGAAGAAGAGGCGCTGAAAAAACAATCAACCACAATCGATCGTTCAACTGAATTTTTCTGATTTCCGAAGTTGGGATGTTATTAGCTTCAGGGCAACCTAGCAGGTCACTGACCACGAGCTGTCTTCAGGAAAGGGAGAATGTGGGAGGTATTCTACCATTTACCCTGAAATTACTTATTCACTTTCTTGAGAATTGAGATGAACCTGACCGATGGAGGCGAAGCTACGTGTAGTGGAAGAGCTGATAGAAACGGGTGGGACAGAAGAATGGACGTCAATTAGGGAAAAATGGCGACAAGATTGAGGATGATTCGAAATCAGAGTCGAAATCTGAATAAATTTGAAAAAAAGAAAGGTGAGGGGGGGGGGAACCGATCGACAGATTACGACGGAAAATATAACAGTAAGAGATGAGAGGAGACAACAAAAGCGACCGAATAGCGGGAGTGGTTTGTAAGTAGTTATTGAATAATATGTTATTGGAAGTCTAAAAAAGACGATAAATAACAAGAAAAGACCCGACGAAAAAAGGTGATTGATGAAAATGCGGGTGATTTGTTGAGCGCCTTTCTTCAAGTCGCCCTCTTCAAACAACAAATACTCGCTGACGGTGGCGATCAAAAACAACGAAGCACAACGACGACAACAACAACAATCGCCGTGAATATTGACCGAGATAGAGCTAACAAGCGGCTCTTCAAGCCACTCGTATACGAACCGTGTCAGAGCAAAGAAAAAACGAGAAAATAGAGAGAATCAGTAGCAAACCTGACCTTTCAAAGTGCCTCGAGTGAAATTCTGATAGTCGCCCAGCTTTCCGTACGCAGCTGCTACAGTCGCCATGGGGTGGTCACTGGAAACGTCCTCTAATCATTCAGAAGTCAGAAGTTGAGGAATAAACATCTAATTCCTTTTGTTAAGAGAAAATGATTTTAGTCAAATAGGAAGAGAGGGGAGGTGCACTTAGCAACTGTGAAACTGGCTTTGCACGGTGATATTTAACGTGTACTTGCTCGCAATTTGAACAAAACCTAATAATACGATGAAAATATAGTAGAATAACAACAACCCCGAGGAAATGAATCAATATTTAGCGATCTTTCCTCTTCACTCAGGTAACCTCTTCCCTTTCCAAACAACTGTGATTGCCTATTAGAGAAGTAATTCGTCACCTTGGCAGCAAATCTTAAAACTAAATATTTTCTTCAAAATTAACTATATAAAAATATTTATTCAGAGTGGTACTGCTTCATACACATTGAATAAAACCCAGCTTCTATGAGAACTCAGATTTTCACCTTCTATTCTCCAATCACTTCATACAACGCCTCCATTGGAAACGCACCCTTCCACCTACCCTTGATCCCAAACTGCCCCTCTTCTATTCTCATATCCGGACAAGCAACCTCCTACTGTGCTACAACCGGCTGTGCTCTGTCACCAGTATCCATCAGAAACCTTCATCGAATATCGATCGATCAGTGGTATCGATTCGATGACATTTATACAATGTCGCCTCTACACAGGCAGGACATTACGATGTGATTAAGTGCTCGCTGCGGTCGCGGTGGGACGGCAACCACCTGCTCAGAGCGCCCCTCACCCCTGACCCCCTTGGCCTCCTGAGCAACCGTCCTCGAGCTGATGCCCATCTCGAGAACAATTACTGCCAATTAACCCTCCCCAGGCGTGTGAGAACACTCGAACGCTTACCGCCAACCACTCAGTTATGGAATCGCATCAATTTCTAGCCTCGCGATCGATAATATTGTTTGTTACCTACTTGTTATTATATTCTTTATATTTTTTAAATTTCCTCTCTCCAGTCCCTAGTGAGCGAACAGTGAGCTATATCCGACCGAGATATAATGTTAGTAACACAAAAAACACAAAAGAACCATTACATAGTAACATCAACAAACCATAAAACATAAGAAGGAGGGCTAGTAACAAATCAATAGACCCACTGAAAAATCCATGATGAAAGCCCTTCAGCACCAGTAAAACGACAATGTGCTACAAGGATTGAGCCGACTCCCATTAGGTATAAAGCCAGGGATTTAGGGTTCAGCAAAAGATGGTTAGATTTTCCTCTCTGTTGGTTGGAAATATTACCCTATTTGGAGATTTTAATCAATAGAATTGCTACTATTTAATCGACTGCCTCTTGCTGGAATGTGATTTCATAGCAATGAAGAAAATATAACAAATAAAATGTAATCGATAGCATACCGAAGAATCACAGAACTGTTATCATTCATATGTTTCTCATCAAAGGATAGCTAGACTAAGCTACACGGGCCACAGACAGCTTTCTTAAATCCAAAAAACACTGATATGTCTAGGAGCACTTTCCATATTTCCACCATTTCGAAGCATTAACCCATTGACGACCGCGCGCTCTCTGCGTGTCTGGCGCGGGATACCGCGCACGTTCAGTGATGAGAGTGCCTCAACGGCATTAATTGTTTTCAAAATGATCATAAGTATAATTTTTCTGTGTATATTGTTGATTTTGAAACTTCCTCAAGTAATCATTAGAAGTAGACGATTTTCAGACCCTTTTTTGAGCTTGTTGAAGGATTATTCACTTGATGAATATCTTGAAGCATTGATAAAACGGAAAATATAAAATGGGAAGTAACTACGCCTAAATGGACACTCCTATTCACACTGTCTCCCAAGAGGGAGGAAGCGTAGCCCAAAAGGTGTGTCCCACCGGCGGGACACGCGGTCGTCAATGGGTTAATATTCAGCAATTACAAATACAAAGTTCAAAGGGCTCTACAATCAGGGAGCGAGAAGAAATTAGTGACCGCCGAGAATTAGTCTATCTTCTTTTGAAAGCCGGAAGCCTCATTCAACAGAAACGATTTTCATGGAGCAACAGCGAAGAAACCTACTCTAAAAATTTTCAATCTGACTGTGTCGTTGCAAATGTAACTCTATCTGTGTTGTTCTCAATAAACATGGAAATATATACTACATATACGGCTTACTGCAGATAACAAATACATGCATCGCCAGAAGTAAAATTTCACAAAATAAGAAATCTCTCTGACAACTCTCAAAGGACTCGATCGGCTATTCTATGGAGAGGGAATTATAGGATAGAATATGTTTAACAAAAAAAAACAGTAGAAGATGAGTGCCTCCCTATGACAGCAAGAGATGCTGATTTTGCATAGATTATGATCTCTATTCAAACAGCCATTACGCTTTCATATTTTCTACTCCTAAAAAGATTCAAAGAGTGAACAGAATCTCTACACAAAAACTCTTAAGCAGTCAACTCCTATATAGATCTTATAAGCACTTGCCTTGCAAACAGGTTCACATTCGATAAACCCGAAAAAAGTGACGACTGCGAGATTTTCAAACTAAAAAAACGTTCAACCGAAAACTCGCTGACGAAGAAAGTGTGAGTGGAAGTGCACTAAACGAAGTTTCCATTTTGAATTTCGTAAGATGAAAAGTTTGCAGAACCTTTGCATATGCCATTACTAGAAGCTGCGCCCCGTGTAAGGAAAATTGATAGATATTATTGAGAGAACACAATCGAAGGACATTTTACTTATACTATCCTGTTTTCGCAGATTTCTGCTATCCTAAAATAAAAGTACAATCAGAAGAGCAAGCAGACGGTAGGTTAGTGAGGCAAAAAGTGAACTTGTCAAAACTGAGACCTAGAGATCTCCTCTATGCACTTCTCGAGATAAAAGTGCACAACATCGGAAAAGCTGAAACTGAAGGCAAAAGTAACCGAGAGATCGAAGCGAGGGAGAGTTGTCGGAAGGAGAAGGTCTCGACTCATTTATGCCTCTTGCAAAATTTCTGTGTAGATTAAAACTTGAAGCAATCAAGTAGATTTGGTATGCTGTGCATTTCCCGAAGGGAAATAGTGTTAGCTGACTGGTTCTGATGCGAAATTCCGGTCCTCATACCGGGTTTTGCGGATTACTTCTAATTATACTACGTAGAAGCTGAAGTTGTGCCGATGGTACTAGGATCATCACAAAAATAGTGGGTCAGACGAGAAATGAGACAGGGGTCTGAATCCCGAATGAGCCGCGATTTTTACGATGGTCCGATATGGTTTGAGAGACATACCAGCAAAGTTTTACCTCATGTTTGACCATGCCGTCAGACATTATTTCCTCAACTAAGAGCAAGAGAGAATCCTTACATAATTATCTTCATAGGAAATCTTCCATATAGGTGTAAGTGGTTAGAAAGAAAATCAGATATAAACGACTCAATAAGAAAAAATCGGAGAAGAAAAGATTCCGCGAAACTCACGTTCCGCTCAGATCGTCGGTCGAGACGTCGTCGAAGTTCTCAGAAATGCCACTGGAGATCGACGAACTGTCCTCGAAACTGAAATGCGCATAGATTGCCGTTGAAGAGTGGGCGGGCCTATGGCGGCCAGCAGGAAAAACGGGGCTAGATGACGGCACGGCTCAACCCCCCCCCCTTCGCTGGGTGAGTGACGGCCTCTAGAACATATGGGTTGCGGAGAAATGTGAAACAAGAGGGAAAAGATAGGATGGAGTGGAACGAGTTCGAATGACTTCAGTGCGTTCTTGAGTGACTGAAAGAACACTTATATGAAATTCAAAAATTTCAGAACTTCCCTACACCTTCTTCACCATTGAATAAGTCACGCTCCTCTGATTACGGCCATGTGTTTTTCGATGGAGAGCTAGAGAGAGAGCTGTCAGAGTTACGGTAGAGAAACGGTAAAAACGTTTTGCTTCATTTATTTCGTGTTTGGCGGATGTACGACGGTACAGTGCCTTAGAGCACAACATGGCCTAGTTGAAATACAAAAAACAACAGAAGAGCTACATGGCCCAACTAGAAAAGAGTACAAGTCCACTCGACCTCTTCAGCAACGTAAGAAACACAGGAAGACCATTGCGTTGGACAACGAACGACACGAACAGAACAAACTCCTGCTTGTGTTGAACCAGGAATGCATGGCCGGGAAAAATAGGTCAAAAACAGTGTCTACTGGTAGCAAAAGCTGTAGAGAAGAGTTAGGGCTGAGTCCAAAATGATAAGAGCACACGGCGAACTATAAAAATGTGAGAAATCAATAAGCACTAACGAACCAAGAAAACGATACATGGGTTTGCAGAAGTTGAGGAAATTTGAAGGACTCCTGCTAGAGTTCGCTGGTCGTCTCATGAGAACAACAACATGCGTCTAATAGTTAAATTGGAAGGTAAACGCGACTTTATTTTTTCTTAAAAATTTACAACAGAAAGAACAATTGAAATCGCGAATTCTTCTGCACACTTATAGAGGGCTACATATGTCACGACTCCAACTACTCAGTGTCTCCTCCGTTAGCAGCAGTAATTGGTAATACACTGGAGGATTTTGGCTTTCACTCCGTTAATCGAGACCTGTGGCGAAATTACTGTGTGGCGGGAAATTTGAATCAAAATTTGTTCGGAATTAGTTGGTACGTAGAACTTGAGGGCTCATTAATAGGCATTGCGTTATAGGTCCACTACAAATGATAGGTGTGCATACCTATGAGGAAACACGAAGCAGCTGCAACCGAATTCTGCAACATCATCATCCGGCAACCTCGCCGCCGAACATTCACTAATTGCTTAATGTCATGTCCTCATGACAAGTGCATGATCGATTGCACCTGGTTTCGTAAAAGCCGACTTTTCCGCATCACATCAATATGCAATTACTTGTCTTATCTAGTCATGCATGAAGGACAGCACCAGCTACTAGTTGATGGAGTGAAGTTTTGAAAGGTACCAGGGCAGTCGGCAATTAAGCTCAAACCCCTGCAGAGTACATAGGGTATCTGTGTAGCAGGCACTAGTACAACTTGTCGCTGATGTACTTATGCTGGGCCTGCTCTTTTCAACCTGAGACATGAATGGTAAATGGGGCTGGTTAAGCGGACCGAGATGATGTAGGATTTATTCGGCTGACTTATCAGCTTTACCGCCTCTATCCCTGGTCTAGCGATCGGAAGAACAGCTCATAAGAAGAAAATCGACCACGGAGTATACAACCTGAGAAACTCCCTTTGTATCGATTCTTCCGAATAGTAAGGGACCGGGAAGTACTGCCTATGGAAGGATTCCGCTTGCTTTACAACTGCTGGACCTCAGGGAGGTAGTTTACTATCAAAAATCCACTGCGCACTACGTAAAGTGCATTTTCTGGAGAATTCAATCGGAAGCAGCTGGACGGCGACCTTCTCGGAGTTAAAGAAAATGTTGTCCGGATAGAAATGAACGGAAGACAGTGCAAGCTATTCGAAACAATCTCTAATTGAGAGCAGAGAACGGGCGACAATAGAAAACTAATGGGGCCACCTATTGCAGTTAATAATGGCGAACCTTCGAATGTGATTTAATGGGTTCATCCGAAAAGGGTCATCCCATAGAAGCGTCTCATACACCATCAACTCATAGGCGTCATAAAGAAATGAAAAATGTTGGGGTATCGGTGACAGGCATGACGGCACTAGTGGTAAGGAAAGACGAGGTCCATTCCAAGCCTTCATTTTAAAAAGGTCTCGGTCTACAGGAACTTATGAACATGATATGCTAAAAAGCGAGCCTCCATCTACTCCTCATCTCATGAAATGTCCTGATCAAACAAGCGGATTTTTTGTCTTTTTTCTCAATGGAATGACCACAAATGAGGAAAATGATATTCAGCTCGCCTACGTCGTCATTGACCGAGTGAGCCAAATCACTCTGGGGATTAACTTTGCCACAATGAACAGGAACCAGATCGTGGCCGCCGGTCCGGACTATGAATGGAACAAAAGGATCACGATCGGATCAATTTGAGTGAAGAATTTGGGCGCGCGGCATCGGCAGGTAGAGTGGGGTTCTGTGGTTGTTGGGTTTCTGTGAAACAAAAAACTGGCAGGTAATCGATACATGAACGTATTGAAAGCAACATAATGGGATCGCACAGGAGGACGGCAAGTTTTCTTAATAACAAGGCGAAAAATATCCTGCCGGTGAAAACGGCGAACACGAAAAGGAGAATACGCGGATTATGGGAATCTGCTGCTCCACTGTATGTATATACCAACGAAAGGGAGCAATTAAACGACTAGCGAAATACCAGGGAAATATTCACAGCTATGAATTTGTTCTTATGGACAAACTATAGAAAATGTCGCAGATGCCCTCCGGGTTGAATGTCTGTGAAAGAAAATTAGTACTCGTGGTGGAGGATCTAGAGGTATGGGAGGGAGACCGTCCCATCTGTCATCTTATTGACTCCACGCATAGGTCTTCGGAGTAATCACAGAAGAAAATACGGATTCGCCAAAGATCTCAGCACAAAACTGAGAAAAACATCCTTTAGCCTAAGAACACAACAGACTCACCGAGTAAAGCTGAGACGCGGGGTCAACTCCTGCACGAGATGTCGATTTTCGACTGTTATCTACCTAATGGGGCACGCGTTGTGCGGTGGTAAGAGGCGCTACTGATACCCGCCGAGCTAACCAAGCCTTCCATCCCTCCGCGCGTGATGACTAAGGGACTGATCAACGCCAATACCTTAACCTTTGACCTGGTAAGGTGCGGTTTTCGGTTAAAGCTATTGAGTAGCCGCTATAGCTAGGACACGCCATAGCTAATTCGGGAAAGCATAAAATTCGTACATATCGGTGAAATGGATTTAATACTAGTGCTCGCCAGTTGAGACGCGACTAATAACACGAAACTTGAAGCGCACTCGAAGGCCACTCGGCTTTAAGAGTCCTCAGAAGTGTTGGTCCCGAAGGCGCCAGGCGCCCGTAATTTGGAGCGAGTGCGAGGTCGTTCTGATGAGACCAAGGGCTCCCGTTCTGAAGGTTGACATTGTGGTAAAAGTTCTTCAAAGAAAACCACTCGCAAGTCTTCAAAGGTAAATGGTAAAGGTACACCTCCGCATTCGTCGCCATTTCAGAATCGTAGAGGTACGGAGGTTGCGTATTTGGCTTGTACAATGACTTGCTGGGGCCAGTCAGTGTCTTTACCTTCCCAGCCAAGTCTGATACCAATTCAATCGGTCGTGAAAGTGGCGCCCCTTCCCACTGCACCACGCGCGCCTATACCCTTGCCCTTATTACTCATATCTTCTTAACCTAGTACTTGGGCGAATGAGAATACAGATGAACAAGTACAAGCGGTTTTGTTGAATTTTCTACGAAGCACAGGTGAACCATGAAAAAATGTCCATGAATATCTGAGAACAACAGGTGAGGTAAAACAGATGCGAACAGAACGTTAGATATGCCATCGAGAAGAATCGAAAAATTGGAAAAAAAGTGGCAAATTATTCAGGTTGTGTCGAATAACTTCATCCTCCCTTATCCCCATTTGACTATTCAGATGAATTACCGGTCTGAAAAGCACCGGGGTGAACCTCAATCGGCGAATAACAGAACTCACGACAAATGTTCTGTCTGAATTCTATATTGTGCAGGTTCATCCTGTGTAATATTCCAGTGGGTTGAAGAGACTATTGGAGAGGTGGTCCCACCTTGGGCACTACTCGTTTGAGGCTCCGATCTCACCGAAACATTAGCCAAATGGAATAAAGACCAATTTCGTTGCGAACTCAAAGTGGAAAAAAAAGCTAAGACGAATTCAGTGTCATGCCAAGGTTCATATAAAACCAGGCATGGTGATCAATTCTGTTGCTTCCTGTAACAAATTATTGCAGTGGTGAGCATGTCAAATCTATTCTCAACAATGACAATCTTAACCATTGAAAACATAAAGTCAGAGGGAGGAAGCTAGTGGGTGTATGAAAGCCTCCTGACCTCTTGGAGCGAGCTCACGGAATAGAAACTGTGACAACATTTTTGCAAGGTGAGAACGTCCATTAGGAAGCCTTCTGTGACCGCACACCGCAACCTCGACGGATCAAAAGCCGCCTACGCAAATACTAGACCGGGATAGAGGTGGTGTCATTGTTCCGACGACCGGCCTAACCGAACAACGAAAAGACGTCTCACAACAGAACAATACTCACATATTGACTCTTTGGGAGAGGAAAATGACAACATGGGAACACTACATTGGACTCTTGGGGTTCAGACACAGAAAATTAAACACTACATAAACAAATCCATACTATGTGCGAGAGAGTCGTTCGAACCCAGCTGAATCTTCAGTTTCTGCTCGAGATACGAAAAGCGGTCGGCGCTGATTAAACCCGAGGGCTAGCCACTTGCGAGGGCTAGCCCCTTTACTAAGTCAATGTATTCACCTTCCCAGACAAGTCCGGTACCAATTTACCCGGCTCGGGAGAGAAGGAGGGCTTTGTTGGCCCAAGAGGAGATCGATCTCCCCTCCGTGCTGGTGTCAGCACCGCCTCTTGCCAGTGTTCCACACGCGCCCTCCTGGAGACGTGTATCCAACCTAATCACGGAAAATGTCCGGGTCTTGGTTTAATCACAAAATCGCTCCATCAAGATGTAAAGAAAAGAGGTCGAGTCCTATAGGTATGCACATGTATGTAGATTCCGCTGTTCATGCAGCAAGCAGTCGAAATGAAGCACTAAGGATCAGAAAAGATACTCACGTGATGGGCCTTCTGGAATTAAAAGAAGCTCTTGTTTCAAAATACAATAACTATTCTCCCGTACGATAACTTTAGTTTTCACTTATCAACTTTTTTCTCCTCTTTTTCTCGGGAGCCCTATCAAAGTAGGAACCATGATGAAAAACTATGTACATCTATAAATCAGTTTCATGAATATAATAGTCGTATTTTGAATGATCAGGAAAAATTAGAATTGAATTCGTACCAGGGGGCTGAGAGTGGCAGTGCGATGTGTCTGTTTGACAAACAACAATTGAAAGCGAACCAAATGGCTCATCTGAGGGGCGGAAAACGGACCAAATCACAACACACACATTTTCTCGCTTAAGCGACATCATCCACTGCACATTGGAGCACTATTCCCTAAGACGTGCTCCCTAAGAATAAAATAAGTTGGAGTTACTATGGAAAATCATTAAAAAGACAATTTTCAAGTCCACTCATCTCTAAACATTATTCGATAGTACTACATAGCGTATTATTTGGTAGCAAGACCATGGGAGGACGTACATGCGAATCATTCGTATCACACACAGGGCAACCTCTTCCACTGATTTTTCGACAGAAATGGAATTTTCATTCCCAACGTAGGTAACGTAATCTATGTTCTAAGTATAAGGAGGAAAGATTAAAAAGATGTGAAAACTGTGGAGCAAAGAGCCATAGTCTTGTTAGCAAAATGGCGACCAGATTTAGGTTTGCCTTCCATAGAAGGATAACCAGAAAACAGAGCCGCCCCGATCAAGGTCAAGAGTGCTCATCGAAAGCTTGTTTAGAGTAAACGACGACATGGGTGGTCGAGTGGCACGCGAAGCAGGACAGGGGGAGGGTCCTGATGTAGCTGCCAAACTCGACATACAGCCGACTTTGAACTTTATGATTGTCCACTTATTTCTTTCGAAATACTGCATTGGGGTGTGGGATGGTGCACCACCACCAAAACACTCAGAAATGTAAGCAGTTGGAAAGACACAATAAGCATCGGAATAGAGAAAGGAATGCACAAATAATAGGACAATCAGAAGACCCATGCTATCTCGTTGAGGAAAGGTAAACGACTATCCTGTTATACTATACGTATACTCGTTAGCTAGACATTTGGAAGTTTTAACCACCCATTTTCGGAGAAGTACGACTCGGAAATGAGGAAGAAAGCTTGGACGGTCTCTCTCTACAACTAGGAGCGAGAACAACCATCTCGGAAGCAAGAACATGAGCGGTGACCCTTGGACCTAGAGCAAGCTTCAAGTAGGCCATTCAAGGAATTCCTCCGCCATGCCTCGGCCCTGGCTGTTTTTATATGCATGAGGTACGACTCTTCTTCGGCCCTCTACTCTTCCAGAGTTCCAGAACCAAAATTGGGTTAGGCGTCGCTCAGCCGCCAACCGCGAGGTAGCACGGATCCACTAAAGAGTGCAATAACTGACACGCACTGACTTCGGAATTGCATTTGAGTTGCGTACATCAAAGGCTGACTCGATCTTTTTTCCTCATACCCTCCGTGGTGCAGTGGTAAGAGGCGCCGATAGCACCAATAGGTCGACCGGTCGATCCCGGCACGTGCTACCCGAGCCTTCCATTCCTCCGCGGTCGGATATAATGGCACCAGGAAGGCATATATGCAGACTTGGAATAGCGATTGGACCGCGCAAGTTGTTGATTAGACCAAATATGCATTCACCATGCCTGTACGATCCTGAATTGAACATGAATGCGGCAGCGAGTCTTTAGGGGGCTGATCAACACCGGCACCTCGACCTTCACATTAACATTTGCATTTACATTTTTGATTTGTTCACTGGAAAAAATAAACTTACCCACAATACCGCAATACATGAACAGAGAAAATCAAAAAGAAATCAAAAATTTGATGCACAAAACCCATGAAGACATGATCGCTTCTACCAACATCACAACCAGTAGTAACCACTTAATCTCTGCCAGTGTCAAAATGCGATCGTCTGTCTCTCCGTGGAACAAGATGAGATGGCTAATCCGCAAGATAACACCATCTGTACATAGCGGCCGCCGTTACTCAAAGGAAGCCGAGGGATGGCCGGGCCTAATAGGCCAATTTGACTGACCGCAAACGCTAATAGAGGGGCGCTTAAAGTTCGCTACTACAGCTGGGTGGTACAGGCCTTCTCGAAAGATGAACAGTTTCTGGGAAACAAAGATGGTACAGAAAAGCTGAAATTTCCTTGAAAGTGCGGAACATACGAGTGCCAGTTTTGGAAAACGTTAGAATTATCCAAGAACGTGCACCAGTATCTGCGGGCGAACGCTCAAAACAGATCATTGCGGTACTCTTGGAAAGGACTTCATTAAGGAAAAACTCAGTAGGGAAGAGAGGAATCATCCACTCCGTTCTGTTAGCTAGTACAGCAGAGCGAAAATGTATCGTCCGAGTTAAGAAGCTGAGAAGAGAAGGAAATGGAGAAGTACGTAGGAGAGGAAGAGAAAGGAACAGCTCCTGTGAAAGACGAATAAGGGATCGAGCGCCGGGTCAAGCTCGGGAGACACTGAAGTGGAATTCATTCTTCTGGGGAACATTTGACCTTCCCACTATCTTTCTGAAAAATTCGTTCAATCGTGTGCACTTTCAACTGGGCCTTCTATGCACCGCAAACTGGAGTTGCTTCTTGGAAGTGACAGCTTTCAACTGGTTAAAAATACCTCATAAATAAGCGCCTTTTCATCAGTAACCTGTCGACGTAGGACATCGCTGTAGTAGCTGTAGGTGTCGGCGGGAAGCTTCTCTTCACATGGAATTTATGAGGTGGTCGTTGGTGGCGGTGAATGAGGCGTTGAATAGTGCCGGAGGGTACGTTCAGGGCGCTTCACACAAAGCCGCTGCCCCTCGAACAATGCCACCACCCACCATGGAAACACCTTTGCAACGTATAATTAACGAAGCCACAACGACACAAGAACTCACACATCTTCGCCTAGTTACATATTTATCGGTCAGCTGGTTTCAAGTAAAGTAAAAGGTAAAGATGAATGTATCGGCATTCATCGTTGCCCTAAGGACGTGCCATGCACTGGCCTTCCATTTAGAATTGATTCTAGCTCAAACAATGACTTACGGTACTACCCGCTGTTCAAGTCAGTGTCTACACCTTCCTAGACAAGTCTGGTACCTCTAACCCATCCACCGTGCGACGGAAAACTTCGTTAACCTGCGAAATTCATAATCTAGCAAATCGAACACGGAACTTAGATGAAGCGCTCCTGCTTCGCTGCCGATTATGAACGGTAAAGATAAGGGGAAAGGTTCCAGCGTTGATCCGCCTCCTAAGGATGCACCGAAACATTGGTTCCTCACTCAGAATCGCAGAGATGGTGAAAGCGTGCGGGCCAGCCGCTATATCCAAGTCAATGTCTTCGCCTCCCCAGTCAAGTCTGGTACCAATTTACCCGACCACGGAGGTATGGAAGGCTTGGCTAGCCCGGGCGGGGATCGATCGCTACACCGTGCGGGTGGCAGTGGCATCCCTTGTCACTGTACCGCAAGCGTCCAGTGTGTATAGAGCTTTAGAAATCGGCAAGATCAACGTCAGTGCGGGAGAGAACATGGAAGGTTCCGGCCTTCCCTTGCTTCCAATCTAGACGTACTAGCCTTTAGGAGTGTTGCTTAATTTTTCTTGAAAATCAATTAGACCGATGAGAACAACAGACTATAGCCATTTGTTCGTTTCAGGAACTCCTACGGGCTCGATATAAAACGACATAATTGTGAGAAAGCTAGGAATAAGCACACTTGGAATCAAAAAAGTCCCACAGAAAAGCACTACTGCATATTTGAAATTCAGCAGGAACTGGTCGAATTTTTTTAAGAAGATGAGAGCCGGAACGATGAAGCGAGGGACTGGAAAAGGAAGCACTTTGTGCAATTCTTCTTCAATCGTCGTGTGGGTTTTTCAGAGTCGGACGGCGAGTCGGCGCAAGTCAAAGAGTCGCGCAGCAGATGTGCCCGATGTGTCCTAGTACTTACGCTGCATTACGCGGTTTTCCGCGTCCATTCGACTAGCCAGTCGGCTGCTCATAAGAACTGGAAGAGTGGTTGACGGGCTCAACGAGTGCTATAGGATGAACTGAACATCTTTTTCGTTGCTTCAAATTGTGCATTAACATTCTCTCACAGCTGTTGAACAACAAGTAGTTTATCTTCAATCTGAGAAGGGACAATCTATGCAGTCTACAATCCGACTAATTAACTTGCCGACACAAATAGTATGTTCCCTCAGAAGTTACTTGTATAGCAGCTATTGAGGGAGAACGCTGAATTTACGCGGCTAGTAATGCCGAGCCTAAATAGCGGATCTGTAGTTCTCCAACCGGAAATCAACAATGTCGTTTCGCCACAAAAACATCGACATCTCGTGACAGCAATAGAGTCGGCCAAGATACATGAGGAGGGATGCCCGACCAAAGGGTTTCGTCTGTAGCCATTGGCAGCAGAAGCTCAAACTCTGAGTTTTCCGATCGAGAAACCTTTGGGTATCAGATGGATTCACAGAGGGGTAGAGTAAGACTCATCTTAAAGGCAAATCTGTTTTGAATAACGTTTTTGAACATCGTCATGAAAGACGCTCTGCGCCCGCTTTGTCAGTCTGAACGAAGAGGACTTCTTTCTTTTCCTTTTTTTCACAGTTTTTCTCTACTACGCTGAGTCGTTATATTGTAGAAAGAGTGTTCACATTCACCACCGTGATACTTACCCGTCGATCGGTACACACATTTTTACTATCCTATAACACAACACTCATGATTTGCATAAATTTCGAGAATTGTTCCCAATATCCACGGATCTCCTTCTTTGAAGGTTCTCCTTCAAGAAGGATCCCCAGCCGGTTGGTGGCGAGGCTACGTGGCGCGACCCCAGGTGGCGGATAGGGGATTAATCGCGGACCAAAAGCCACCTTATACTTGCCGTGAGACGCGGGCGGAATCAGTGTCGAGCAAGCTGATTCTACTGTGCCAGACGGTGACGCCTCCTCACGGAGACTAACTGTTTGGCCTAAAAACTCGCATTCGGTAGACACGGAAGTATAAGAGAGGCGGTTCAGGGTCGCCTCTAATAAATAAGCCCTTAGCTCCAGCGGGATAGCCTGGCTAGCTACCCGCCGTATCCAGCCCGTACGGCAGAGCCTGGCAAGCTGCCCGTACGTCCCCTCATATGCCGAAAACAGTATCAACAAAGAGCCTCATTCCCCTGACCCCGAAAGAGCCCCCAATACGGCAGCGTTGGGAAGGACGAGTACGGAGAGGCTGCGAAAATCTCAGGGCCTAGACAGGCTGCCAAAAGGAAGAAGGACTAGGATGACGATCTGTACTTACAACGCGCGAACGCTTGCATCGGATGCGTCTGTCGAAGACCTGATGATGCAAGCCAGGAAGATCAAGTACGACGTCATCGGACTGACCGAGACGAGAAGACACCGCCCACTACACGCCGTGTTCGACACTGGAGAAGAACTGTTCCTCGGAACATGCGACAGCAGAGGCGTTGGTGGTATCGGTGTCCTCGTCAACACGAACTTGGCCATGAACATCGATTCGTTCGAACAACTTACAACCCGAATCGGACGTTTACGGCTGACACGACGTGGATCAATGCCGGCGTTGATGGTCTTCGTAGTCTATGCACCAACATCGGACTACGATGACGAAGAAGTCGAGGCATTCTACATGGAGTTGGAGAAGCTCTACAATGAAGATCATACCTTCTACAAGGTCATCGTCGGAGATTTTAACGCGAAGATCGGGCCTAGAAGGTCGTCGGAAGAGCTTCATATCGGCGTCCATGGTCTGGAGTGGAACGAACAGGGTGAAAGGCTGTCTGAGTTCATCATGTCGACGAACACCATCCATGGTAACTCGCAGTTCCAGAAACCCGCATCCAGACGATGGACATGGGAGTCTCCAGGTGGACTGCATCACAACGAAATTGACCACGTTATCGTCAACCGAAGGTTTTGCCTGACCGATGTCGCTGTTGTACCGAAATTCTTTACGGGATCCGACCACCGTCTCCTCCGCGCGAGCTTCCATCTCACACGGAGGCAAGAGAAAGCCATGAAGTTCAAGAAGAGAGGCCCTAGAACACTCGTGAACTGGGACCTCTTCTCCTCGCTGGCTAGCTGCTGGAAGGATTCCGCCGAGGACAACATCGACGAGGAATACAACCGGTTCATTGCTCACATACGTGACTGCGCTCAAGAAGCCGAGAGCCCCAAGAATACCAGGAAACGCCTTTCCCACGAAACTCTCGAGCTGATTCGCCAACGCGGAGTGGCAAGAACCGAAGGCGACTACCTGCGAACGTCCGAACTCGCAAAGTTGTGCAGAGAAGCGATAAAGGAAGACCTCAAAGAGAGAAGAGTAGCTGCGCTAGTTGATGCGGCTGAAGCGGGCAAGAGCATACGCAACGCTCGTCGAGGCTTAGTCAACTATAAGACCAAGATGACAGCTCTCCTGCGCCCGGATGGACTCTCACGTCCTCCAGAAGGGCTATGGAGAAGGTCATCCACGATTTCTACTCCGATCTCTTCGATAGCCACGTCCATCTTCCCGAATACCCAATCCCGAACGATGGACATGTCATCCCTGCGGTCCTCCCTTCCGAGATTCGTCACGCGATTTCATCGATGAAGAATCGCACAGCTCCCGGTCCCGACAGGATCCGACCCGAACATCTGAAGAACCTACCGCCAGTCCTCATCAACACCCTGGCCAGGCTTTTCACACGATACCTGTCGGACTGCAAAGTACCAGCAATATGGAAAACTAGCAGGACTGTGTTGCTGTATAAGAAGGGAGATCCGCACGACATCGGCAACTATCGCCCTATCTGCCTGCTGTCTGTAGTCTATAAGTTATTCACACGTGTCATTCTGAATAGGATTGACCGAACGATAGACGAAGGACAGCCGTGCGAGCAAGCCGGGTTTCGAAGAGGGTTCAGCACAATCGATCATATCCACACCGTGATCAGGCTCATTGAGGTGTCCCGAGAGTACAAGACGCCGTTATGCCTCACATTCATCGATCTAAAGAAGGCCTTCGACTCTGTCGAAACGGAAGCGGTGATTGAGGCTTTGTGCAAACAAGGCGTCTCCACTCAGTACGTGAAGATCCTCAGTGAGCTCTACAAAGGATTCACGACCGTGATCACACCATTCTACAACAACGTTCGCATCAACGTGAAGAGGGGTGTACGCCAAGGTGATACCATATCACCGAAGCTGTTCAACGCCTCTCTCGAGAACATCATGCGGACACTAGAATGGGACGACATGGGAGTGAAGATCGACGGTCGGCAGTTACACCATCTTCGTTTTGCGGATGATATCGTACTCATAACACCACCTATCACCCAGGCAGAACGCATGCTGGCCGACTTCGATCATGCGTGTGGGAAGATCGGCTTGCAGCTGAACTTGACGAAGACGATGTTCATGAAGAACGGATACGTTTCTGATGCCCCATTTTCGCTCAACGGAACGAATATCTCTGAATGCTCCAGCTATGTGTACTTAGGTCGGGAAGTCAACATGACCAACGACTTGAGTCCAGAGCTGGGCAGAAGGAAACGAGCGGCTTGGGGCGCATTCAAGAGTGTTGAAGAAGTGGTGAGGAAGACGAAGAACGCCCGACTCCGCGCCCATCTCTTCGACTCTACGGTTCTTCCTGCGTTGACGTACGCTTCAGAATCCTGGGCGTTACGCAAGCAGGATGAACATGCGATTTGCGTCGCGCAACGAAGTATAGAGAGAAGGATGCTCGGAGTGACTCGCTTCATTCAGGCGAGAGACGGCATACGGAGCTCCGAGCTACGTCGACAGTCGAAGATCAGAGACACAGTCGCATGGGCCAAGTTGTCGAAGATCAGGTGGGCCGGACATGTAATGCGATTTCGTGACGACCGTTGGACGAGAGCCGTTACTGACTGGATTCCACGGGACGTCAGAAGAACACCAGGTCGCCCACCTTTGCGCTGGTCGGACTTCTTCGTCAAATCCCTGAACGATCGATTCGATGCTCTTCGTGTTCCTCGAGCGAGCAGGACCCACTGGTCTACTATGGCACGCGACAGGGACGAATGGAGACGTTACTGGCGCCCGCTCGAGCAAATCGATGATCAACGGGACGACAGGTGATACAGGTGATACAGGTTCCCAATATGCCGAAGCAGGTGATGTCATGCAAGAAAGTAAGTGCATTTTCTTTGAAAAACCGTACGACGTAAATCTGGGACCGTGTTAAATATCAGACCCTGGGGCCCAAATGAGGAGCAATTTAAGGACTCTCATGCAGATGACTCAAAAGAAGAAGCTAGTTTTCAGACCACCTGCGCACTAGCGGCCCCCAATCAAGACGCCAACTAATCTTTCACTCATCTCAAGACATCCATACGTCATGGGAACCAGTTTTTGGCTCATGAACGGTGACACGGCTCATGAATGACCCGGTGCGCGGGTGCGCCTGATGGACAGACCTCGCTGTCAAAGGAGCGTTTTCTATGAGCAGGAAAAGACAGATGTCAATTATAAAGCAGGACGTACGCGGACGTCGGACGTACGACCATCTCGGGATGATCGTATAATGAACGAATAAATGAATGATCTGAATGATCTTCTGAGGTACCGTATTCGAGCTGTTGAATCACATGATGGACGTTTCGAAATGCGCTTAGTCTCTAGTCGATTTGACGGGGAACGGGGGTATCTACGAGTGTGAGGGGTGGTTAGTCATCCGGTGTCCGATAGATGTTATCAGATGGACTTCCGATGGACGACGTCCGCTAAGCCACGATTCATAAGCAAATTGCCGGGCGTTCGCGCATATATTTGTCGGTTCGACTGACACGCAGAAAGGGAGCGAAGCGCCTGGCTGAAGGGCCCCTATGATGGGCCATCGGAAGCGAATGTCACAATGTGGAAAGCGAACGATGAGCTTCGACTAGATTCGACATTGGTATATGGGTATAAGGTCAGAAATGATTGAATAAGGTAGGAGGTAAAGGTAAAGGTGCCGGCGTTACTCAGTCCCCGAAGCACACGCCGTCGCATTCGTGTTCCACTCAAATCATTGAGGCATGGTTAATGCATATTTGGCAACGACTTGCGGGGTCAGCCGTTATATCGAGTTAGTGACGTTACCTTCCGGGAAAAATGATACCAATTTACCCGACCACGGAGGGATGGAAAGCTTAGTTAGCACAGGTAGGGATCGATCGCTCGATCGTGCGGGTGTCACTAGCGCCTCTTATCACTGTACCACTCGCCTAATTGCTGGATAACTAGTACGAAACCCAAGAATGAGCCCAACACAAACCACGATCTTGGGCGGTCGGTATGGAAATAAGCTGTCATAAAATGATGTCTTTTAAAACCAAAAAGAAAGAAGAAAAATGTATGTACAGATAAAAAACCACAGACTGTGTCAGCTAACCACGGAGAAGCCAAGGTTTCACACTCTCAGATATGCTCGTCTTTCTAGAAAAAAAGGGAAAAAGAAGAAATAGAACTGGATCCGAGGTACTGTCTCTAGTAGTGCAAAGAATTCTACGTAAGACTGACAACTGAAGGGCTCAGAACTGGAAAATAGAATTTTCTGGTTACAACTTGAACTTGACAGTATCACCCTGCAGGAGGAATGCCCAAACCAAGACAAATGTCATTTTACTTCACTGATACCGCAGGGAAATTCCCCAATACGAGCTGTTTACCTAATCTAGTACTTTAGCAACGGCTTTTACTCTTACGTAAGAGGTTGAGCATTATCGTATTGCTTGCCTACGATGAAATCCATTCCATGATATAGCTCGAAGAAGAGTATGGACGGCTACGGTCAAGGTAGACAATAAAATTGTTAGTGAACATGAAGGAAAGATGGGAAAATAATAAAAACACCGAATAAAAACACATACCTATCATTGTAGTCTAGATGACCACGTCGCATGCTATCCCGGTATTCCCTCAGACGTGCTTGCATTTTCTCATAGATTGCAATGCCGCCTTCGGAAACGTAGCCCGAGGGTTCTGCAATATGCGGGTTTGGAAACGGAATAGAATGAAATCCTAAGGTCTAATATTCCTCCCTATTTCCTACATTCCTCTGGTACTTATCAACCACTAGAAAAACCTAAGCTCTCTAGAGAAGGCTGGGTAATCAGTGCTTCACGAGCTTTTGGAACTCCTTTTAGCGGCTTCAGATGCTGCTCGCCTGCAGTGCTAATTTGACAGGTTTTGAGGTAATTAGAGTTATGTCCCCAATAGGTGGTGCTTTCAGTCATTATTTCGAGCAGATAAGTTCGTCACCTCTGCTGGAATTTAGGGCAAATTTGTAGTCGCGGATAGCGTCCTACTTCACTGAGGCTGTCCGCTGAACGGACGTTGATTGAAAAATTATTTAGGATTTACTTAACGATATAGGTGGTTTTCGCTCACAAAACTGACAACGGCTCGTTGCTGTCGTACTGAAGAGTGAAGCGGCATTTTTGGGCTCGAAGAATGAAGAAAACCTTTGAAAATCAGGTGCCACACCAGAACAATTTGAGAAGTTTCAATTTCCATGAATTCGAATTTGAAATCTTTGAATGAACCCAGCGAAAATCCCAACACTAGCGGTGAATGTGACTGAACGTTCTGAAAACAAGGTCATGGATGACAATCGGGGGAGTGAAAAGAAAATGGTGCAGACCACATGAACTGTAAACCTTCACCTGCGGCAAGTGCTGGTGAAAGCGGCGGTCGGCGGTTCAGGGTGGTTGTGAAGCTCAGTGAGCGCACCGCTTACAGACAACATTAGAACGACATCTGATAGAATGTATGTAGTAAAAAGAATGTTTCGAAACGCCCTGCCAACGGCGACGCAGATGTCGTTTAGATGCGTATCACCGCAACGGGACCTGTATTACAGCACCGGCGGCGTCTTTGATGTTTACCCGTCCAAAAATCAGGAAGTTCCATCTCAACCATTGCTTTTCGATTAAGCTAACCTGCACTTGGACGCGGAAAGTTTTCGATTCCTCCCATGCAAAATAATAGCTCAAATGGAAATATTTAGTTGCGCAGTCTGTAAGCGGCATACGAAATTCTGAAAGTTTTGGCGTATTGGAAGAAATTGCAAACGAAATGATTTTTCCTTCAACTGATATTTAGTTCTCTAGAAGTTCATGTTCTCAGAGAGATGAGAATCTCTTAACTTTTCAAAGTTAACAAATTAGCTTTGACCTGCAAGAGGTAGCGAAAAGCAACTGTAACTGGGAAATGCGCAACTAACCCCAAAATGTTTTTACACGTAGTAAGCACACACCTCTTACAGGTTTGGTATGCCGTAATTTACTTAAGTGCTCCCATACCTATAGAAAAAAGAACTCTTGAAAGGAAATCTTACGAAAATGTAGTCGGAAAGGAAAACAAAGAAAGGGCTTGATTGGTCGCATACAGAACCTTCCTACATGATTGTCTTGTGCTCCTCTCTGATTAGTGAATTTTCTCTTCAGATTTATCAGGAAACGCCTAATGAACGGGAACGAGCAACTGATCGAAATTCGGGTTCTTAAGTAAATTTGGTTGATCCTAATCTCTTCATTCAACTAACCGGCAGTCCGAGCTCGCACTGTTCGGTCCAACGTGTTGCCCTCCGAGGTATAACCAGATGGCTGGAGACGAATTGTCGTCGACACGGAATCCAGAGAATCCTCACTGGTTGACGAATCAACGAATTGACCTGAAAAGAGGAAACTATTCTTTGGTGTGAAGAAATCACATGAAAGCATCGAACTACGAAATTATAAGAAACAAGGACACACCGGAGAAAAAAGGCATTATGTACAGTCCGTGAACAATAATGAGGCCTACATATTTTCTCGCAATGTTTGGTAAGAATAATGTGTCCTGTGTTATTTGAATTATTTGTATTTGTTTATGTGTTTGTTTATCTGTAGATTATGCTCTTAAGTTCACATTTCCTAGGAAGCGGGCCATTCGTCTTGGACAAATAAAATAATCGTAACAAAATGAATATGCGACTACATAGAAAAGTAGTGACAGCATCGAAAATCGAGCATAATGGTAATTGGACTAGAATCAATGAGCTTGAGTGGCTATTTGGCTCGTTTGTAAAGTTAACCGGACGTGGATTTGTACCTTGAGTCAAACAAACCTCAAAACGTAGTGGCGGAAGGGAAAAGCGAGTTTGGCTGACCATGCCATGAGGGGGTTCGCCCCCGCTCAATCCGATTTGTCTATGAAAGCTGCGCACAACCTCACGAACAATACCCACTCGTTGGACCGGATCACAAGGAAGAGGAGGAAAAGAACGACGAGCAAGATCTTGTCCACCCTCTGTCATTCACACAGCGCCTGAGAGCGTCCAGTGTTACTCAGAATTTAGGAGCATTCTAATCGATCTCTCTCGTAGAATTTATTTACAGTAGCGGTCAAAGAGATGTCACGTCAAAGTTTTAAGCACAAACAACTCAAATCAAAAAATCTAAATTCAACTGATACCCCTGACAACTCCACTTGAAAATACATCGAAACATACAGTTGTTGCAAATTTTAGAATTTTCAAAAATTTTTAGTGATTTTTATATGCTTTTCAAACGGAAATATCCTGAAAATTGCTGAGGCTTAATCTGGGGAGATATTCTAATAGAGCACGATCATCATAATAGGCTTCAAACGTTTAATTCAGATCGCCGCTAAATTATAGTTTTTTGAGCAAACATTTTGGTGTTTTTTGAGCAAACATTTTGATGGTGAGAAAGTGTTTGATTTTTAGGACCATATTTCAACAATATTTCATATTTTTTAAATCAGATTGCATAACTTGTTATAATCGAAAAAAAAACTTCGAAAGGAAATTTGCTGGAGTGAATTCAAGTTCTCCACAAAAAATATCGCTTGACTTACTGTAAATAAGAGTAAGAACTAAAGAATACATAGATGGGAAGTGTGACCGGGTGGCTGCCGGAGGGATGGCACCGGTGACGTCCCTATCCCAAAGAGAAACTATAGGATTAGTGATCACAGGAAACATTTGCGAAAAGGTCTTATAAAGGCTCCAACTTGCAATAGGAAAGCTTCTTTTCATTGCATTATTTATTCAGACGTTGGTCGCCGAGACAGAAGGTTAGTTGAGAAAGAGCTGGTAGAGAACGAGCTCAGAAAGAAGAATAATAAGCCAATAAACCCATAGAAACAGTCAGAATAGCTCACACCATCTGCCATGGGTCCGCTAGATACTAATATCTGTACCTGAGTAGGCATAACCTGTCAATTACAGCAGCAAAATGCCAAACCCTGCGAGCAGTACGGTGAAACGAGCAGAACTATCTGAGGTATTTTAAAGTACTGATCTCAGTCAGTGAATATCAAGGTACTTCGAAATTTTAAATCAAAACACATCACAAGTAATTCACCAGAACATCGAATATGTAAATGCTTAGTCGGTTGTAACCGAAGGAACTTTCTCATTTGTTGGTGAATTCTAAGACATGTAAGAGCTTGAAGGCAAAATAAGTGACTGGTAACCGATGCTGCGTAGCCCGATGGAGGCAACATTCTACTTAATATGATTATACAAGCGATGGTTAGGTGATTATGATGTCGTAACGAGTTTACGATAGGACCAATTGACTGGCACATTCGACGCGCGCAAACATTGGCCCATCGACGACGAGTATTTCCCCATCCATTTAGCGCACTAACCGGGGTAACTTTTCTTAGAAAATACCTCATGAAGATCAAGTAACCAGTTTTTGAAAATTCATTCTACAGTTAAAACATGCATTCACTAAGCCTCTACGAAAAACAAACGCTGACATCGACCGCTTTAGCTTTTGTCTTTTAACAATTTTCTTCAGATAAAACTCCGAACACTCTAATGGTTTCTTAAAATGCGTGGAAAAAAGGAAGGTAACGGTAAATGGATCGGCGTCGATCAGTCCCCTAAGGACGCGCCGCCGCATTCCTGTTAAATTCAGAATCGTAGTGGCCGGTGGCCTATGCAGTGAATTGCTGGGGCCACCCACTATACTGAGTCAGTGTTCTAACCTTACTAAAGAAGTCTGGTATCAACTTAACCTACCTCGGTGGGATGAAAGTCTTTTGTTGGTTAGCTCGGCAGGGATTTATCGCTCGACCGTGCGGGTGTCAGTAGCGCCTCTCACCATTATACTACGCGCCGTAACTGTAGTACATGTGAACAAGTGAATAAAATTCCCACAATCACGCATTTAGAAGCGGGAGAAATGGAGAAATGAGTAGGGAAAGTGCGAAAGAAACAGAAACCCGTTACGACTTCAAAATTCCTGATAACCGCTTCTGACAAGGAAGGTCATCGAAGTAATGGTGAGTTCTAGCGAAGCGATTTCTATGGGATATAGGGCTCCTTATCGGATATCCAAAGAAATAAGAAACTTTTTCAGAATCGCATTGTATGGTGCTGAAAGCCCTGTGAAAACGATGGAGCGCTACTCATCACTCAGTTGCGAGGTGATTCAATGCGACAAAGTTTTAAGAACAGTGTAAGCGTTTTTGGAGTGGGATCAGCTTGTGTGGGTATGTTTTTCAAAAAAAAAAAACGGGAGCTGTTCACCTTTAGAAAACACATATTCTTGGTTAGATATGCCCTACAATTGCAACGCTTCAAACACTTCTAACGCATCAACATCACGAGGAAGGTATGCAGAGGGAGCAAAACATTGCATAGAATTGCTCTACATAACAAAAAAAGACCGATGAAAACCTGCCAAAAGAGTCGAGGCTAAGTCAACGAGAAAACTAGTGGCTAAACACGCTGCAGAAAATGTGTGGAACACAATGGATGCACATAATTGCCAGTCCCGATCTCCGGTAATATGGTCCCTGCGTGTTAATGACCTCTTACGCCTATATGAGCACCAACAAAGTTACCCATGTCGAACGCAGCGGGTCGCAGAACATCACTGGTAACCTCTGGAAAGGCGGGACGCGATTGGAGAAATAACAAAAATGCACAGTACACAGATTTACCGCCGCCGGAGAAATTGAATATTAAAAATATTAATTATTACAAGACAAAAATCTCACAAAGCTAACCATGAAAAAACCACCTGTTCGTATTAGAAGGAGTTCATCTTCTAGCTCGTTCTTTCACTCGGGTTATGGCATAGCGACTGCGGAAGTAGTTCACTAAGACTACTAAAATTTAGGCTAGAAAACCCTAATTCGCGAAATATAATAAAACCGTATCACTCTTTTTTCAACAAGTCATATTCAATTGAGGCATTAGCTTTTTTTATATTTTAGATTTAGTTCACCAGTAACGAGAGACTGTCCAAAACGATTGCTTTCATCACAAACATTATTGCAATAAATGGTTTCAGAAATTTATTAGCCCGTTTAAATAAAAGTTGCCTAGCATAGTTCAACTGTTAGTCATTTTCTGAGGCCTTAATGTGTTGTTGGTGTCAAATACTTCGTCCCAATGCATATGAACACGTTTGGCTTCTGCTCATGTCACGAATAAATAAATAAATAAATAAATAAATAAGAGTACGACGAACAAGGCAACGAAACGGGAGCAGCAGCGATTTTGTTCTTTTAGCGACGTCGCCGTGCTGCGCTTCGGCTAGCATCTGCGCAATCGGATAAAAATTAGCCTTGCGCCTATTTAATACTGCGGAAAACTAAGCAGCTGGAGCGTAGACGAAAAAAACCCTCAACGGCGCCGACGCCGTGAGGTCGTTCGCTGTCCATCAACGGCTTCAAGTCATCAGGCCAGCCAGGCACAACCTTCGACATTAAAAATCAGTGGCGAGATTACAGGAATTTCAACGAATAGAAGGTCCTACAAGTGAAAAACTCGAAAAAACATTTGGGTGTTAACCCAAAGAAGTGGATCAAGCGGAATTCTGTAAACACGCCGTCTCGCAAAATCTATGAAAAGGATGGAGATTTTTGACACTATTGAAAGAATAGCGAGAGGGCTACCTCGCTCTCATGATCCCGATTATTTAAGTTTGTGGAGAATTGTGTGTATAACAACAAAGAATTTCTGCCGTTCTACTCGCCTCACCCTCAACCGGAAAGGTAGGGAAGTCAGAATTTGGAAAACAAAATTTGACTGCTAAGTCTTCAGAGTAGACAGATACGGACAATTTCAGATCAAATAGCACCGGATCCAATTTTTCGGATCAAATAGCAGCAATGTGAAACGTTCAGCTTCATGCGAAAGAATTTTTGGTAAAATAGATCGGTTGGAGGAAAAGCAAGAACAAAGATTCCGGTATGAAAAACATGAACAGTTCAGAAGAAAAGCCAGCTCACCCAGTCTACTTCGCTGAATTCGGCCTTGCTCAAGGAGCTGTTCGTAAGCCGGCGGCTGCCGAATCGGTGCCATCGCCGGCGGTGCGCTGTCGAACGTGGTCTCGATACGTGATCCCGATCGATTAGGGACGGGCCTAAATTTCATGCAGATCAATCAATGAATGTGACTGAGGATGGTGAGTGAATTTGAGCTCACGGTGCTTTCTTCTCGGTTGGACGTGATGATGAGGACGGCTCACAGTCGACAGGAGCTGGAGCGGGCTTCAGTTGGTTCGTCGTCTCTGCTGAAATCAATCACTACGGCGACGAACATCACAGTGCTCACGAACACCTCAATGAAACTCAAAACAAAAGGACATACGGACACCTCTCTGAGAAACCTGACTCGCCGCCTGACTGGTAGGTGAGGGGTGAGACTTAGAATGACTTAGTCTGGAGGAAAGTTTGTTTTCTGCGACATAATCGCCCAAACTGGCTGACTGAATGTTTCAGCAGTTGAGGAGGTATTCATAGCTACGCGCTGTTTTCTCGACCACTGCCTGCTTCGAGCTCTGTTCTTTCAAATTTTTCAAGAATAATAAACACAGTAAAGGGACAACCACTGAAAAGAGAAAGAGGACAGGAAAGAACAGGCCAGGAATCGCATGTGCTACTGCTATCCTGCCTCTATACATGTTTCGTATTTTCTAAACATACGACAATCCGCTCCGATTGCCCTTTGTGCTTATCAAATGCCGGTGCGGCTGTTCAGAGGGTGGTCTTTGGAGTCAGATCAACACTGGCCTCCAAGCATTCATCAATTTCACACTGCTTGCGATAAACTTCCTATAGAAAGGGACAGGTGTCATTGCCGTTATGGTCAATTATGGGCAGAAATTCTTTCAGAGGAGTGACTCCAAATTCAGCACTATCCGCAGGCAATCTTTCTTGCAAAAGTAATGACTGGAGCCGTTCATTTTGATTTTTCCGTTTTGCGATTTTTGCAGTATGAGAAACAAATCTTTCCGAAATACTTTCAAAAATTGAGCTTACACTGCTTTTGCATACAGATTAGCAATAGCACCAGCTTGAGAGAATAACATTGACGTTATGCGTGACTTATCACATTGGCGATATAATGAATGACACAGCAACATATAGGGTGGTAAGAAAGTCTTGAGCCACTTTGCTTGAAAGATTCAGAACTTCCGACTTCTGGATTGTATCCATACCCTAACATGTGATAGTTGTTAGTCATTCACGAAGCAGCGTTACCATGGGTATAAATAACCAAACCCTCTTTTTTAACTTCAGATACGATGTCATTTCCACAAGAGCATATTTGAGCCCTCATCTTTAACGGACGGTGGCACAGTACTGGAACGAAGGAAGCCATTTGCAACATCGGCGTTGTATTCGCAGAAGACACCACAACCTTCAGCATCGCGGAGCTCTGGTTATCTCGCTTTATAACTTGAGGCTTTTGCTTCGAAGACAAGCCGTGGTTGGGACAGGCTCCTCTGGTAGAAAATTCTGCCTTTCTCGAAGCTGTCGCAGCGGATCCGGAAGAGAGCCCTCGTACTCTTGCAAGGGGACTATAACACAGCCATACTACAGTTACCGCCTGGCTCCATTCCTTCGTTACAGAGAAACGCTGAGTGGGCTGAGCTCGGACGTCCAGACCGACAGCACGTGGTTTACCCGGGCATTCACTGGTCAGTCACCTCTTCTCCGCTCCCTTGAAAACAACTTTGAAAACGCATAGGTAGGTAATATAAGAGGCGAAGAACCTTGTTCCTTCAAATCATGCAGTGTTGTCCTGCTGCGCTTAGCAGAAGCGCTTTTACGGAGGCAAAACCAGAAGTACATGTTAAGAAGGTTCTCCAATGGTGCTTCTGGCGCAAGGCAGGATCGATGTACAAGAAGAAGGTAACGAAAGAGGACATAGTCTCTACTGTCGTTACAGCAATTCCGCTTTGGAGACCCGCGAAACCAGTTCGAGAAAAACGGCCGAGAGTACATTTGAAGCACACTCGCAATGAGGCTGCAGGACCTTATGTCGATAAAGAGACTAGTAAAATATTAAAGGAATAAGGTTGGCATCCGTTTTTGCAATCATCGTATTCCACTTATGCTGTCCCCTATAGTTACCAATTATCATCCTTCCACGTTGCTTTTTAGCTGAGAAAAGGCTCACCAAAGTCGATGATGTCATAGGGGCAGTCAGCGAATTCTTTGGCTTGCAGCCTGCTCAGTTCTGCATGTAGAAGATGGCTGGCCTGCCTATCAGGGACATCATGGTTCTGACTATCAATGGTGATAAAACCGTGGAGTAAAATGCACTGTGCATTGAACAAGAAAACCAAGAAGAAGTAGGCGTCAAACGGCTCAAGACTTTCTTACCACCCTATACATAGCTTCCACTCGGAAAGATTGCGGTTACGACGATTTAAATTTTCTGTACTTCAGTATAGTAGAGAATTTCACACCGTTTTTTGAGCTTTGAACGAGGCTATTATCTTTTTTCAGGTAACTTAATTTAATTTTCTGAGAGCTATATAGAATTTCAACTAGCCTATTTTTCCAGTGATTGTAAATGTATTGAAAACTACGTTGAGATAACTACCCAAGAACACGAGGAACAAATTTGTGAACATCGAGTGTTCGTTTCAGAACATCTAGAAAAATCTGAGAGACTGACTGGACTAGAAGATAAAATGACCATGGAATCTACTCTAAATGGAAATCCACTCCTAGTATACTTAGTAGCAAACCGCAGAAAGCGCTAACAAAACTAGAATTTCACGATAATTATAGAAATGCTTTCAGCTTAACTGCTGCCTCGTCGGCTCAAATCGTTACTACGGATGAGTGCTGGAAATAAAAGCCTTCTGGTTTGAGGTAGGTGCTAGGGCAGCGCAAATGACCGGCACAGCTGAGAAGGAGAGTCGTCGTCTCAGTAGCGTAGTGGTCAAAAGAATTCCGCAGATGGGCCCGAGATGCGGATTTGAATCCTGCCTGAGCCGCGAATTCTGCGATCATCCTGGCACCACCATTGCAAGATTTACATCTAGTTACTAAGTAGTTACTCGCAAAAAATGGTAATAAAGCTAAGACTCCGCGATCATGATACCCTGCCCCAAAACTTCAGGCTTGGTCTACTCGAGCGAGAGCTGCTTCCTGATAACTAGAGAGAGAAGGCTTGTCACTCACCATTGTTCTCAGCTCGTCGCTGGCTGAGCATTGGACTCACAACGCCGACGGTTGGACTGAGTAGTGCTGCCTTTTTCGCGTCCGGCAGGTCTGACTTGGGCGTCTCCGCTTCCACTTCCGCCGACTCCTTTTTCTCGATCGTCGGAGGAAGTCGCGACGACACACCCTTCACTGCCATCGTTGGTTTGTCCTGAAAATGGACTAGAGCTATTCACTGGGTAAGGAAGGAAGTGTTGACAACAGGAGGGGGCACTTGTTAGAAGTTTCGACTCGATAGACTACGCCTAGGCGAAAGAACAGTTTTCGCTGTTTCGCGGTCACCTACGGAGGCTATTCGGGGCGCTGATCACGAATCTCACGCCCGTTTTCCGAATTTCGGGCGAGGGCCACCCACGTTGTCGACTTGGGTGATCAGGTCAAAATTTCAGATTTTGTTCGAACTTCGTTCAGGTGCGTTATATGGCATGCTGATTACGACAGCGACGTGAGTTTTCGAATTTCGTCCGATCTCGGCCGTTACGGATGAATTTAGGTAACGATGGCCATTGACGAGTTCAGGGTGGTAGCGCAGAGGAGTACCTTTCTGAATCTACCAAAATCGATCGAAATCTGCGTAACATTGTTAATAAGCATCCCAAATAACTTACTGAGACGAGGTTTCAGCCAAATCGATGATTTTTCTCTACCACCAAATTTCACGATATGGGTGGTTTTCGGAGAAAATTAGAAAAACAAACGACGGAGTCGTTATCAGCATATAAAATAACCCCAAAGCAAAGTTTGCAAGAAAAAAGTTTTCACCTTATCGCGGTGCGTGGAGCCGAAACTTCTAAGAAGTGCCCAGGATTGTTAGACTTAGCATGTTCCCGAGAACAAAACATATACGAAGCAAAGCTCGATGGAATCTGTGAAAAATTACACCCACCACGGGCAACTATACGGTAATACGGGAAAACTCCAGAGCCCCTATTCTATACCATAAAACAAAAACAAAAATGCTGAACTGCCAGTGCGAAAGCCTGGAAAGCTGGTCATCGCAAAGGTGAGATTTCGAATGAAAAAGGTTTAAAAAAAGCAAATCCGGATCTATGTCAGTTGCAGAGAGCCGCTGATGTTCTGTGAAACAATTTATGTAAGGCTGACCTGGCTGTCACTGCCGCGTCGCTTCACCACTTGAAGTTCTGTCAGCGTCACTTTCTCCTCAGCTATTGGTGCCGCCTGACATTCCACTTCGTGTGATCCCTAAAATTTATCACCAATAAGATTACCACAGATGTAATGCAGGAAGTAGTAAAGACTATGAAACGACGCGAGAAGGTTTTCCGGAACCGATTGTTGCCGCAAGTAGCCATTTTTTCAATTATTCACATAAGTCGTCACATAAGCAAAGGGCGATCACCCCAATAACTCAAGCTACACTGTGAACTACATCTGAGAATGTAACGCTCGAGATTTTGAGGTTTAAAACAACTAGAATAGCACGCCGGGACACCACTGATATCTTACAAGCACGCACATTCAGGAAAGTGATCACTCCAAAGTATCCGTAGAATCTGCCTTAATTGGAGAGTTCCCATCGGAACGGAGTGCAAACCGTAATTCACCAACTCGTTTTCGGCTACATAAGGGGTTTATTTGAGGTTCATACAGGGTTATTCATACGGGGTTTTATTTATTCGGTCGAGGCCGAACGGCATTACTACAGTTTTCTTTGGAATTCTATCATTTGCATTAAAAATAATACTCATGACGCAAGCGAAACTAAAAATGTTCTCTTCGAGAATGCACTATTCCGATCCGAGCAAAAATGTCACCGAGGCCTTCTAGGGTAAGGGTGATGGCGTTGATTTGTCCCCTAAAAACGGGCTGTCGCACTGGTATTTCATACAAGATCCTAGTTGCACGGTGAATGCGTATTTGGCCCGCACAATATCTTGCGGGCCAGCGCTATATCAAGCCAATGTCTTTAGGTTCTCAGAAAAGCACTGGTACCAAATTATCCAACCTCAGAGTCCTTTGATAGTGCGGTGTCATTACCACCACTACGCCTTCTACGTTAGAGTGAAATTATTCCTGAACACCATTAGAGAGCTAGAGGCCACCGTGGTAATAAACCCACTTTCGAAGAACTGGACTGCAAGCTCATCGAGCTTTGAGTAGATGAAGCTGGGCTTGTGCTGCCGAAGCCTGCATACGCCGAATCGTCCTCGCTACTTTTTGACGTTCTAAAAGAGAACTCTTGATTGGCGAGCCTTTTTAATCTTACAAGGATTTATATGAATACCTATTTTTCTCGTTCAATTCTGCCCTGATAGTCGGCGTGGCGTTGCGTTGGGCTGTCGGTGCACGGAATTGCACGTTAGACGTCTGAAATCGGATAGGTTGTATACTACATTAATACTATGACTGTAGAGGAATTTCGGGAGATGAGAAGAATAAATAAGCATTTAGCGCAGTCGTATCGGCTGTGTTGCGAGGATAGGGATGGCGGCGGGTCGTCGGAGGCGACTAATTGACTACAGAGAAAAGTCGTTAAGAGTAAGTAATGGCTCGTCGAACTGCATCCTCTAGTAAGGCGCTCGCGTTCGAGCCGATGGGAGGTTCGTCGCAACGAAAACGAGCTGAACAGCTCGAGAGCCTAGCCAGATGAGCTCACTAAACGCGCAGGAAATGAAGCGAGGCGTGAAAATTCTTCTGAAAATCTGCACTCTCCTTCAACGGGAGGAAAAAGCTCCATATCCTTCCTGAAATCAATTTCCTAGTCCTCTTCTATCAATGCATAGAGTCCAGTCATTTAATTTCAGAAAGAGCAGTTTAAGCAGCGACAGCTCGATGGCGAGTTTACTCCAATTCAACATCTCCCATTGAATTCCATCATTTTACCGAACTTCGAAACGACCGTGGTTCAGTGGTAAGAGGCGCTGCTGGAATCCGCACGATCCAGCGACCGATCTTCAACAAACCAAGCTGACCAAGCATACCATTCCTCCAGGATCGGGTGCACTGGTAATAGCACTATCTGGGAGAGTAAAGACACCGACTTGGTGAAGGGGCTGGGCTCCGCAAGTCATTGTATAGGTCAAATACGAATTCATCATATCCCTACAATTGCGGCGCCACCTCCTTACGAGACTGATCAACGCCGACACCTTTACCTCTCTTTAGCCAACTTTAACGCATTTTAAGGGTGCGTGTGATGCAGAAGTAGGAGTCGCTGCTCGTACCCATACCATTGGTCGATCAATCCTTGTCTAAGCTACCCAAGCCATCCATCGCTAGGGGGTCGGCAAATTGTTAACGGCGTTGTCTGGGAAGTTAAGCACATTGACTTGTATAGCGACTGTACCATGCAAGTCACTCTTTGGGTCAACCCGCGTTAGACACGCGTCTTCGATTCCAAACGTTCTACGTGGACCCAACTCCTCATCCGTTTTCACCCACGTTAATTTTGACACTGCTAAATATTCCTCTGAAGACAGCAGATCAACATAGGAGAGTCGATTATAAAGGTCCTTCAAACTTCCCGAACATCGCATATTTTTTCAAACTGAACGAAGAAAATGAAGGCAGTGAAAAATTCAGATACTAGCTGTAACAGGTAATGGGTACTGGGGGTTCCTAAATTCACCGCTGTTCCCATTTGTTAGATTTATTTAGGTGAGAAGGATCCATTTCAGTTTTGTTCATTGGCTTCGCTCCCCTTTCTACAAAAACGCTAAATGACGCATTTCCTGCTCCTGGTTCTTTGCGGTCGAGTTTTCCATGACACTGTACGAAGCCTAAGCCAAGGGAATGAAAAGGGAGAAAATCCACACCAATGTAGCCCATTATCACGCAGGTGAACACATCGTCATAGGAGCTCTAAATGCTTGTGCAACAACTTCCGTCGCCGTTTTTCCGAGCAAATCATCGCTGCAGCGCATTCAGGCAACCCAAAACTTGCGGAAAGCACTCGGTTATTCAGGAAAAGCTGAAAAACCTGAAATGGGCTTTCCGTCGCCCCAATAAATAAAGCGAAATAGCACGTGCGAACGCGCTCCCGGCCGCGATCGGGCGACTCCTTCATACAACGGATCGCCGCGTACCAGCGATTCCAAGTAAAAACTCTCGTTTTGGAAAATTAAGCCTTCCCCATAAACCGTAGCGTCGTACCACGCCGTAGTAGTTGTGCAGAACGTTCAGATCGAGGGGGCGAAAAAAACCGTCGCGTCAATGAGCACAGCTGGCGAAATCACGGTCTCGAACGTGTTCACGGTAACGAGGTACGAAATAACAAGATCACTTCGAATCCGACTTCAGAAGATTTTCACATTCAGAAGACGGGGCAGCTAATTTTAGGCAGTAATATCCAGGAAAACGTATGGTAGCAGAAAGTACGGAACATTTGACAATGGTATGCAAAAAGGTAAAGGTAAATGTGCCATGGGTGTTCCATTCAGAATCGTTGAGGCATGGTGAATGCGCTTTGGGCCTATACAATGAGTTTCGGGGGTCAGCCGCTAAACCAAGTCAGCGTTTACCTTCCTACCCGAGTATGGTTTCAGTTTACCCGACCCCAGAGGGATGGAGGGCTTGGTTAGCCTGGGCGAGGGTCAAGCGCTCGAATGTGCAGGTGTCAACAGCGCCTCTTTCCACTGTACCACGCGCCCCTACGAAAAATATAGAATATTGAATAAAGAACATTAGCCGATCGTACATCAAAGAGCAATATTTGAAAGCAGTCGAGAATTGTAATGAGCCTGCTTCACCTGAGGGGTCGCGCGGCATAAAGCTGATGAATCCTCTGAAAACTAACGCAAGGTGTTGAATTTAGAATTAGGGGCCAACGCCATTAGAGGCCGACGCCTAGATTCCTTTTCATAAATTAAAATATATGTAATACGAAACCATTGATGCATTATCATTATTTGGCTCCCTTTAACTTATAAAGTCTATTGCTGGTTACTATATTATAATAGTAACCCGCAGAAAAGCGGTGATAGAACTAGAAATTCTACTACTTTCCCCTTTCTCTGCTTGCACAAACTTGAGAATCGCTTATGTGGAAAGGCGAAAAAAATTTCATTTTCTAATGATCCTCCATTCGGCTTGGTGGAAAATGATGGCATTAAAAACGCTAAACGTTCCTTCAGCAAAAGTGCAATTTCGCATTTGAACTGTCCAGCGGTTGACGGTGTGCCAGACCCTCAGGATACCAAGGTATGTTTGATACGAGCATTCGCTTATCAGAAGTAGGGAATCAAGAACTGCAAAAAACGAACGAATTCGGTTACTGAAAAATGTCAGCAACTGTAAGGGCGATCTTCAGCCACTACTACCTTGACCACCTTATCAAGAATTCTTTCGCATGCTCCATGATTCATTAAAGATTAACAGCGGGAGCGACGAAAACCCGGCACTTATATGCGACTGTCATCAACATTGGTATCCGAAAATCTTCGGTGAAGAAAGTCCAACTTCCTCCACCTCAATTCACCGCTGATATACCAACCACGAATCGTGTTCTGATTCATCAATGTAGGGATTTTTCAGGGTTTTCCTTTTCGATTCGGGGTCTAACATACTTCACTAGAGGCATGTGGGTTCGGAAAACTTGAGCCGTCAACGGCATAAAGACTCCAAACAACCCTGAGTAGACCGCAAAGGCTGATGACTTGGAGTTTGCATGCCGTTCGGGTATATTTCGTGGTTAAGCTGTTTATATCAGAGTGACCCAAACATTCGGGTGCATTTCGGATTCTGAGTTCGATTATTCATAGCTCAAGAAAAACAAATAATTAACCGAAAAGGTTGTCATGGTTAAGTACAAATCTTCACCGGAATACTTGCAAGCAGTTGTGCTTAATCGTGATATCCATTATTGTTCTTATCACTCACTTGTTATTCTTGAATCATGAATAAAGGCAATAAAATCTGAAATGCACTTTTGGGTCACTTTAATATCATTAATGGGTTTCGGACTCAGAACCACTTGCACTGTTATCACTGCCAGTATTGGCGATGACTCCTCCACTCCCACATCGAAAATTTTGATTCAAATTTTTATGCCGTTGGGTTAGCACCAGAATGGCAAGTCGAGGAAGTGCACCACTTTCCTTGAACAAGGCAAGATTTCCTCAATCGAAATTGTACTATGTGCTTCTCCAAAAACCTTAAAAACGTAGAAGCGCAGAAAAACTCTTACATTGCTTTTTTAGCTCTACAGAGATAAGCAAACCAGAAAACAAGTATAGAATGCCAGAAAAGAGAGTAGACGAGAAATGACTACAATTCTCATCTTTAGTAATGGAGTTGTTCTCATATCAGGGAATAGAAAATAACGTAACTAAAAATGTGTGTATGTTGTGCAAAGTTGCATCGGAAACGAATTGCAACGACACTACAACGGAGTATCATATCACATTATGTGATCTGAGCACGTCGGACACTGACAAATAACCTCGGCCCATGCTAAGTTTCCCTCGGGGGAGTCGTCCACTCGTGCAACAAGTGCCAGCAAACTCAAGCAAAACCTGCGAATTCAGTGCTGATTCGGAGCATGGCGCTCCAAACATCTCAAGTGAAAGACTGGAATCACTTTTGAAAACTGCGCCACGGCTTCTCAGCAAACGTTGACTACCAAGGATTTTCAGGCAGCATAGCAGCTCATGGGTTGGCTCCACCTACACATATGAACAACCTGATCTTAGCCACTAAAATATCGCAGAGGCAAATCGACAATCGCATGAACAAATCGTTCCCTATAAGGTGAAGGTGAAGGTAAAGGTGCTGGCGTTGATCAGTCCCCAGAAGAACGCGCCGCCGCATCCTTTTTCAATTCATAATCGTAGAGGTATGGTGACTGCGTATTTGGGCAATACAGTGACTTGCTCGGGTTAGCCGCTATACCAAGTCAGTGTCTTTACCTTACCAGACTAGTCCGGTGCCAATTTACCTGACCCCGGATGGGCCCGTGAGGGGATCGATCGATCGACAGTGCGAATGTCAGCAGCGCCTCCTACTTGATACCACGCGCTCCCTCCAAGTCTTCCCCTAACAGGTGAAAACGGCCTACCTCCTTCTTCTTCGGCGCCGCTATCTTCGACGGTGCCTTCAAATCCGTAGTCGACTTCGGCTTCATCAATCCACTAGATTTCGGTGGAGCCAAGTTAGAGACTTTTTTCACCTGAAAATTTCAATTCAACAGGCGTTCTTAGTGTTGTATTACTTCTCTCTTCGACTTGCATCGTTGTGAAATTCATAACGTACCGGTGCTGGTGACGAGACGGGTGTGGTGACGTCTTTCTTCTCTTTATCCTTTCCGAATAATTTTAGTTTCAGCATTTTCGACTGATTCGCTGAATCGCTACCTGAAAACAATGCTTGAATGAAGGTTTGAAGACAACCGAACAATTGTGAACACATGCTAAAGAACGCAGATTCCAGAAAAATATGCAACGATTCACATACGAGAGCCGTGTGCGGCCGTAAAATACCGCGAGGGTATTAAATAAACAAACGATCCACATAGAATCATTTTGTGTCCATTATGCCGACTGTTTTCGGCTTTTCGGGATTGAACGAGGATGAATCTCATACACTTTTTAAAAAGTGAGAGAAACCACCAATTCACCAATAGACGTGGTCAGAGTTGACCAGTAAATGTGAAGGTAGGGGTGAAGATGAAGGTAAAGGAATCGGCATTGATCAGTCCCTTACGGGCGCGTCGTCGCATTCCTGTTCCATTCAGAATCGTAGAGGCATGGTTGATGCGTATTTGGCCTATACAAAGACTTGCTGGGGCCAGCCACTATAACGAGTCAGTGCCTTTACCCTCCCAGAGATGTCTTTTACCCACCAATCAGACCCCGGTGGGATGAAAGGCTTTTGTTGGCCAGCTCGGGCAAGGATTGATCGCTCGACCATGCGGGTGCCAGTATCGCCTCTTACCACTGGACTACGCGCGCCCCGGAGTTGACCAGTATATCGATTTGGCAACGATTTCGTTTTTTCGAAATCTTTGGAAGCCTCCCCAACTGATAGTACACTCGAAAAGTGTTGGGATTTCGAGGCAATAAACAGTTTCCATCAGAGGAAGAGAGTGATTCTGATGATCTCTCTTGGCTTTCTTGACCAGAATATTCTTAAAATCTTCTGTTTCTATCTGTTTTCCTTCTTGTAAAATGTATAGTTCTCGTAGTGATTGTTGTTTGCCCTTAAGGAGAAGTATGGAGGCGCTCATGTTTCTCGGAAAGGTCTTATAAGCCAAATTAAGCCCAGAGAAATAGACGAAAGGGCAAACATAGAGTAATCTTTGAATGGGAAAGTGTGGCTATTAGTCGGCGCTAACCAAATGACGACAATCAGAAGTGGCACGTGAACCTCTACTCAATAACACTCCAATTTAGAACATGGCTACTTTCCGAAAGTTATAACGGTGACTCAACTATGGATCGCAAACATGTGGCTTCTATTTCCAACAGTTCTTCATTCTGCCTGTACGAAAAGATCGTTTTCTTCGAATTTCCCTTTGTTATATTGCTATTTTGTAGCACATTTTCGTCTAACGTAGCTTTTCAATCGACAATTGGTTTTCTCTTTGAAATGGTGGTTTGTGTTATTAAATATCTCAACAAAGCAAAATGGGGAAGCGAAACAAGCGAGTATCAAACTCAACAAAACATCAACCTGCAGCACTTCAGTCACTGCTAAGGACATTTTTTGACCCTGCGCATCAAGTAATGCATGAAAAGTCACTTGTCCCTGAAACGCGGGAGTCTTTGGCTGAACTTTTTTTGGAAAAAAGAAAATGAGTGCAAGCACAACGCGTACTTCTATTCCGAGCAGAAGTATAATCGCGAGAAATTATAAGATGGAGGTGGGAACGCCTGTTTGATGGACACACTTTTCTGCGTGCAATAATTATGCTTGCCCTTTCGCCTATATGGATATCGTCCTGTTAGAAATGTGATATCCTCATCTTGCAGGAAGACAGCCCCAGAAACGGAAATCGATTTTGTTTCTTGTTCAAAGGGTAAGAGGCACTGCTGACACTCGTACAGTCGGATGATCCATCTCCGCTCGTGCTAACCAAGCTTTCTATCCCTCCGGGGTCGGGTAAGCTGGTACCAGACTTGTTACGAGAGGTAACGACACTCACTTGGTATAGCGAATGGGATTCGCAAGTCATGGCGAAATTGTATTGGCCAAATACGCATTCGCCATGCCTTTACGATTCTGAGTGGAAGAGAAATGCGGTGGTTCTTCCTTACGATTAGGGGACTGATCAACGCTGACACCTTTAACTTTACGTGTTCGAAAATTCTCACATTTTTTCGATCAGCGCCGGGGTTGAAAAGTTTAAGCACTTTGTACGAAAATAACTTGAAACATTTCAAACGATGGCTTAATTTTTCTTCTCTCATCGAGAACTACGTAGCAGTATCATAAACAAGAACGATACCAACCTTGAGCGGTTGCCGCTGGAGGCTTAACTGGTGCGTGTGACTTAGTGGCGATTGCGGTTGTCTTCGGTACGAATTGCGACTTTGTGGTAGGAGCAGCGATCTGTCGTGGTTTGGTCACCGTTGGCAACTTGAGATTCGCCTGCGAAGAGCTTTTCTGATTCGTAGCCGCCGAATTCCTTTGGTTTGACGTCGTCGTTGTCGTCGAGGCGTGCTTGGTTGGAGTCGAACTGACGTCTGGGATCGACGTGTACGTCGATGACGAGGCGATTGAACTCGAATTCGATGAACTCAGCGTTGAGCCATTGTTGTTTCTGAAGCACAGATTTATTACTTATCCAGAATCAGATACGATCAGAAATCCTTACCCGCTTCCTCTGGTCGACGGACGAAGGTTGCTGGAGGGCGGTCGAAGGGCACCAGCCGTCGTCGCACGACCCGGCGACACACCTTGTTTATCTGAAAAACCAGGTGTTTAGTACAGGTCACACACTTGCAGTTTTAATATCCGCTGGTGCACGGAAAGCACAGCCTTCCGAAATACAGTATTTCAGTGTACTCCAAAAAGGGGAATGATCAGAAAATACAGGATAGGAGGGAACTATGTGTTAGAAAGATTGGAGTAACAAATTGCAATTTCAGCCCGTTCACGACACAAATTGTCAAGTGAATTGTCAATTTATATCTGCGATCAGAACAATATTTCGTAAAGAGAACGTTCTGTTCGCATGAGTCTCAATCTCATAAGAAATCATAATATTCATAACAAAAATACTCTGAACAAGTTATTCACTCGTCAATCGAAAAAAGGGTATGGACATCATCTGCTAAGCCAATTCGTTAATCCATCGGTTGCAATATGTACAAAAAATAAACTAAAAAGGCTCCATCAATCTCCTTCACATTCGAACGCTCTTTTCACATTGCACATCCATTTTCAACTTTGCAAAGCGATGAAATAGTGACTGGGGAAAAAACTTGCAATTGTGCATTTTTAATTTTTGTACAAATTAGAGAAAATATCGAGGATAAAATACAAAACCCACTGCGACCCCTCCAACCAAGAAACGTCGCTGCAGTCGAGAAATTGTGAAAGTTACTCGTAAAGGTTTAAGAGGAGACAAGTCCAAAGGTTAGCGATGTGGGTTTTTACCAACGTTCATGTGTTTGTACCGTCAAAAGAGGGTGCGCGTAGTGCAGTGGTAAAAGGCGCCAGTGATTCCCGTACGGTCATGTGATCGACGCTCGCCCGGGCTAACCAACTCTTCCATCCATTCGGGTTCGGATAAATTGAAGCCAGACTTGTCCGGGAAAGGACTCGGCTTAGCGGTTGGCCTCCGCAAGTAATTGTATAGGCTAAATACTTATTCATCATTTCTCTACGATTTGAATGGAATACGAGTGCGGCAGCGCATCCTCAGGGGACAAATTCGAAACGTTCACTTTTGCCGTCAAAAATTATCCATGTAACTAGTTTACTGCATTCGCCCTTCCTCCAACTATTTTCACTGCGATGAGGGTCAGTTGCTGTCATCCTACTCGAATGAGAAGATGACGCCCGCAATTTTCTAGATTGGATGGGTGCCAGCCGCGATGAGGTAGCAATCAGCTGAGGATCAGTTCGCCATAAAATGAGACGAATTCGTAAGAGGACTACTGCATCTCACAAAACCACGTCAAGCACCTTTCTATGCTAATTTTAATTCAAGTTAAGATTGATCGGTGAGTCATGGAACATCAGTGGAATTCATCAGACTCCCGATTTTGTAGCTCCTTTGAGTCATATCATGCAGGTGCTGCAATTACAAAAACCTGTTCCTGTGTATGAAAACCCAATGAGGAACACAAAGAAACCCAATCTTAACCTTAAAGAAAGCACGTCGAAACTTGAGTTCCTTTTCCGAATGGAAGGCGAGAAAAACGACTTTCTAAATTACTGAAGAAATTTCGAGAAGAAACAGCTCTTAGGAGGAGAAGGCAACAGAAAATCGAGCGGAACTGGGAATGTGTCGCCGTTGTCTTTAAAATTACATCGTTCTGGAAATAGCCTTCGGGAATGCTAAAATGGCGATGAAATATTTTGCGTCTCACTACAAAACATTTCATCCCTGTGGGACTATAAACACAGTAATAATGGACGAGTGTGATGGCTTCAAAACTTATTCCATACCGCTTTTAGGGGATTTGTTTTCAAAATCAAAACGGTCGCCAAGAGAAATTCCTAACTCCCAGTGTTGACCCGCTTTCAAAAAGAAGCTGGAGAAGATTGACTTGTTACAAGTGCGTAGGATCGATATTTTTCCTGATCCTGTTTGTTCTATTGGTGTTTTTCTCTTAATAGCCGTATCAGTCGGTGGCAGGTTAGTTCTGATACCTGTTTCGGGGCACGATATTTCTTAGTTTTCCGTTCATTTCAGATCGTTTCCAGCTGTCCATTTAATTGAATTACCTTACTGTAACACTTGCTTTCATGATCATCAAGCGTGGCACCATAGACAAATGAATAAGTGAAGAAATAAGCAAATAAATAAACGCATTCAGAATATTGCCGTTCAAGGGGTTTTCAATAGAACGATTTAGGTGTGAAAGAAAGAAAGATAGAAAGTGGAATAAATTGCCAGAAGCCGGCTAATTTGTGGCCGCCGCTGTGCGCGATTAATATGAACGCCCATTTCTGAGGAGAGGAGCTGGCTGGCTGGATGGACAAAGGACGGAGGATGAACATTCATCCAACCTAACAGCAGCCGAGCAACGCTGCTGGTGGCACTCTTCAGCGCTCATCGATGGCGTTAATTGAGCTCAATTAATAGCGAGCGGTGTGCATGAAGCTCCATCTCGACCTACACCACACATGCATATAACAAGGAGATGTCACTACCAGTACAGTGTACGGCAGGGGATAAAGGATTGTACATAGCACATACAGGGCGTGTTATTCAAAGCGATATTCGTTATGGAAGAGTTCAATTTATTCCAGCGCATGTTTACTTTCAGAAGAACTATAATTCTACTATGCACTGAGAAAAACTGGGACCGGTTCCTTTCGAAGTTTCCTGCATATAACAGTTATTGCAATTTCAATTCTGAAGAAATTTTCGCAGAGAACAAGCGCGCTGAATGAAATGTTGGAAGCCTGTCGTAATAACTAGGTCATGCTCTACCAGAATCTTATCTCAGATTGAGTCTATAATCAGCGATTTACGGAATATTTTCGTTTAATTTTTTTAGAAACTGATGATTTCCAAACAGTATATGCAGTTTAAAGTAAGATCACACAGAAAGGCGTTTAACAGGTGCAACATGATCTCGCCTACTTTTTTTTGCGATGAAGGATGCAGAAGAAGAAGCTTCCGAGGGGAAGGCATTACCCGACCTATCCCCCCATATACTGATTCACATTTTATGCTCGATTGAACACCACGTTACGTGTTCATCACTCTAAGGGGTAGGGCTCACACGACGCTTCAGATGCCCAGTACCTGTTCATATTCAAATTCTACAAACGACTGAGCTCCATTCTGTAAATAGCACCGTCAACACGATTTCTCTTGCTTCTCTCTTGATTTTCAAAATCAGATCTTTCGCTGTTGCTCTTGCCAAAATCTTAGCGGTTGCTCTCTTGGACCTAGCGGCTGCCCCCTTTCAACTGCTGGGATGCCAGGGACGGAACCAAGCTTTTCCTGTTTTATTAAGAGCCCTTACTATTGCACAATGTTCCCTTTTATCGGTGCTCTTTTTCATTTTGATTCCATTGGTTGGTAAATTACGTTGCCGATATTTCAAGTAACAGAATAAGCAGCCAAGCGAAAGTCGTGTTGTTCATAAACAGGTCAATTTCAGCAAAAAAAAGCAAATGTGTCATCATTTTCTTTGGTAACGCTCTTACTTCCCGGAAATTGCAGCAGACTCCATATGCAAAAGATCTGAGAGGTGTTCTGTTCTTCGCAGTTTCAACACTATCCTGCTTCGGATCGAAACAAATGTACATCAATTCGATTCAAGAGGAAAACGGAGTTCTGTCAGCGTGCTTTCGCGCACCCGCATACAACGGCGCCTGCCGGTGCAATTACGGAAGTGATCCGTCATCGAGCACGCTGACCATTCGTAAATAATTAAAAACCTTGCGTAATTAAAGCCGCATAGCACTGCATGACATTACAGGGATTATCCGCTAGATAGCGAATTGACCGCTGAAAGTGAGATCACTTTCGAGAGTGAACGATTTCCGAATTCCTTTTCTCTGATTTATAAGATACTAAAGAGATGGTGAAGTACTTCTAGTCTTACGTGTCTTTCTGAGTTAAGCCTTTTATGCCAGTCATTTATTTATTTGTTTATTTACTAGGTTTTTCAACGACATGCTAAAAACTTATAATAGCGACGACGTTCAAATCAAAAATGAAAACGACTGGTGACGAAGCGTTCTAACGATAAGAATGACGTCTCTCCCATGTGTCATAGAAGAACGAGAAAAAGACATAGAAAAACTTGTAACAACAACTCTTGTGCTCGTTTTCAAGTGAACAAAAAATGGAAAGACGGAAGCGGGTGTTTTTTTGACGCCGAGCTTTCAAGTCTAGGTTCAGTTGTAGGTGACTAAAATGAGTAAAGATTTCCATCGATGAAATTTGAACTGGATGTAGGACCGAAATTATGAATGTCCTCAAGTCGAGAGCAATACTAGGGAATTGTAAAGCGAGAGGCCATAATTAACGATTGATTAGAAGACCTCATCTTTTAGCCATTACTTAATTATGGTTAGTTATTTTTAGTTTTAAATAAGAAATAACACATGATGCAAGGTAAATTAAATAGGTGGGACATGCAGTGAACTGCTCGCTTAAGTGTTTTCGGAAAATACCTATGTAAGCGATTTACTGCATTTGGGTGAGATGTTATCGATAGATAATAACATTAATTTGACATCAGATAACTATCTCAGCGCTAGTTTTGATAGTGATGAGCCCAAATTGAGCGGCTAACCTACATAGATGCATTTTTCAAGAACTGCTTTACAATGGCACAAAATTTCAAGCCAAATGGAAGGGGTTTCAAAACTTAGCGCTGGGTAAGATTAATATAAATAAACTAATAAGATCAAACGTCTTCACCTTGTAGCTCAAGTAAATGGCGTATATGAGCAGATAAAGAAAAATCTTCAAAGAAATGAGTATGTAGGTTATGCATGTGTGAACTCCTATGCCTACGTAACCCATACATAAATTGCAAATTATAGACTGATAACTGGGCTATAGCTATAGCAAAAAAACTATAATCGCACTGAGATTTTAGGCCATTTTACACGGAGTTTTTTCTGAACGACTAGTCTCCTAAATTGCAGGAGCTGAAATGATTGAAGAGTTTCTATCAAGTTGACTGGTATACTTGCACGAATGTCATGGTACAAGTGTCTGAATAGAGTTTTAGAGAACATTTTCTCGAAAAAAAAAACTCAAAAATAGAGCAAACGGAGCGCCTGCAACCGTCATGACGCCGACCGAACACATGTTCGTATGATTTGCTAAGCCGGTTAAGCAGAGGCTCGTTCGCAGCCCCGGCTCAGGTCAACGAGCGGATAGATGATTCGCAGCTCGAGACTCGAACACCACCGGTCAGCTCTTGAGACTCAATTGCCTCTCAGATTCAAATCCTGCTTACAGGAATTAAAAATGACTTATTACCCATCGTGACTTTCCGTCAAAATGTCCCCCATATATGCACTTTCGACAAGAAAAGGTTTCAGCTGAGTGTTTGAAATGGTTGAATTTGAAAGTAATGTCTCCTCGTGTTGACGGGTTAGTGACAACTGAATTTTTCAGGCTCCAGTATCTGGCAACCAAACGAGAGATAAGATCTTTGAAAGCAGCCAAGAGAATTCGGTTGATGAACATGCAGAAGGTGCTTTCGCATAAGGAACGTTGGGCGAATTTTCATTTTCACGCTATTTGACGAATGCGGACGTTAGACAAATAAGCTCCAATCACTCCACAAGATAGGACTCCAGAGTGAGATGTGGGACGGTTGGAAGGAAAGTCGCAATTGTAGCATTTCATTTTTAGTGCCTGCAGGCAGGATTTGAATCTGAGAGGCAACCAAGTCTTAAGAGCTGACCGGTGGAATTCAGTTAGGGTTTCCAGTTGAGCCATTCTACTTGTGTATCGTTGCTGTAAAAAATTTGATACCATTAGGACAGGTAATTTCAGAATTAAGAGTAGTGAAACTATGCTAACTGGAGGGCAAAGTGACCGAGGTGCTACGATCATTGTGTTGTGACAGCTTGCGATCGCGAATTACATTCTGTAAAAACGCGAAGAAATTATCCTTATAGCAGACTTTTTGTCGTTAATCGAAAACGGATAACCCCGGGGCTTTAAATTTCTAGCAGTAATTTATAAGACTAGCTTTACAAGCTCTTCACTCGAAAAACAATCTAAAGAGCGTCTGAGGCGCTCTTCAGGCAAGCAATCGTCGTGACAAGAGCTTGAGGGTCAGTGCAAACAGATCAGACAAGCCGATCTGTAACTTGAGAAGTGCCCTCAGTATCCAGACAGCTGGTCTCAGCTGAGAGGTCAATTTGCTAGCAGAACGCCAGAAAATTCCGTATCTCAGAAATCAGCTTCACAGCCACTTTCGGGACCTTTAATAATCGCGACCTGCAGAGAACCACTGCCTTTGAAATCACTTTGAGTACGAGAAATCTAGCCGAGTCTCAGAGCAACTTACGTATCTGGAGATGTCACTGAAGTGATTCCCTTAAGTCATCCTTCAGTTTGTGGAGCGGCAGACTTTCCGCATATATCAGGGCACGATTTCACATACACACATTTGGTATTTTTTCGGTTCGGAACTCGTACACTAATATGCGTACATATTGATAACTACTACCCAACTTGACATCGGAACCGCTTTTACTATTTACTAAATTGAGTTATTTATTTATTTACGCCTTTTCACAGACGTGCTAAAGGACGGTTTGTGGTATAATGTGCAGGAGATCTCGATCGAAAAAAGGGAAAAAATAAAACGAAACGAAGCTCAACGGGATAGTAACTCAGAGGAGAAGAACTATGTATCATTTTTCTCACCTCAACATTCCATTTCAAACCTTGCCGTAGTTCTACTTTCATAGAAATTTTTTTGTGATGATTCGGCGGTTAGGACGTAAGAAATGTGAGAATGAAAAGAACTGACGTAAGAAATGGAGTAAATCACCTGAAGATTTACCACCATTCCATACGACTTATCTTGAATGATGGGAGTTAGAGAAACGGTGTTGTCATCAGGGTTAGATGTACACCACCGAGCGTATGATTCTATAACTTCAACCATATTTCTGACGGCAGCCGAGAAGGCAAAAGAATAGAAATACTATTTACCTACGATGGTAACTTAACACCGTTTGGTCGCGGAAACAGCAATCAGCGAGCTAATCCACGACGGATGTCCGCATCCAAATGGAACGAGGAATCGAGTGACCACTGTACTGTGTACTAATCATAACCGATTAGCAGCTTTGAAAGAAGAAACCCAATTTTTTTCCCAGAGGACTCACTTTAATTTCCTTACAGCACCATGTCCTGTTAATTTTTGTACCGATAAAAAGTCGAGAGATGGAAGTCAAATAAAGGATGAGCATCGATGAAAATGTTTAACCCTTTTCTCTGATGAAAAACGATGAAACTTTGAATTGAACCCGAACCTCAATAGTATCTATCAAATTGTTTTTTCAACTCCTTCGATACTGAAACAAGTAAAGGAGCGGGCAAGTTTTACTTTTTCAGAGGTGAACTTCAGAAAAAAGTCATCATGATGATGAAAGTTACCAAGTAAAGGTGAGTCCTTAGACAGAGAACAGATATTAATAAAAAAACCTATATCACGACTGTCAAATTTAGGTTATTATGAAACTGACCTCTCGATTGGCCGATTCTTGTCGGTGGTTGTAATTTTGATCCTGAAGTTGGAGCAATATTAGAAGCCTGAGTGGTGGTGACGGGACGCAGCGGAGACGGCAGCCTGAAAAAAGAACCAATTAATTGATTGATTGATAGATTTGGAATTCGAAAATCATAACAGACGAAGACTGGAAAGACTACGGAACAACGACGAAGAACAGCCTTCTAGCTTCTCCGTGGAAAACGTATACCCAGGAGAGCATTCGCTTCATTTTTTACTTCCCCTTGCTCCTTCCTCTTTGTAGTTGAAATACGAGCATCGCCGTAGCGCAATAGTTTGACACATGTGCACGGCCGGCTCGGAGTGGGTCTCGTCCCCCCAGGGAAAACTCGTCCGATGCGCTTATCCGCGAGCGATTTATAAAAATGAACAGCTTGTCAGAGTAGTGGTGCTCGCGTTCCGTCACTTTAGAGGAGTCCTTGAGATGCTCAGAGCATAATGAAGCCCCCGGAGGCTATTCAGTGCTGACACCATTGAACGGTGAAAATGACCTTACACTTTTCCCTTTTCCCAAGGACTGGAAGCCGACTACGAGCAACTTCGACAACGTATGAAGAATGTTAGTAAAAATTCCAACAAGAATTTCATCACAGTAGTCTTATCGGGAAAGGATAAAGAACAAATTCTTACAAAGCAAAAAAAAACTTGCATATTTTAGACAAATGTTTTTGATATTTGATGTTCATATTGTTGCTATTATTATCACTTATGTCCAATAGTCACATACTATATAACTTTTCTACCACTCCAATTGACGCCTGCTGAATCAGGAAGAAGAGATAGTCAAAAATCCCAGGACTTTTTCTCAGGCAAGGAATGTTGACATTGAAATTGCACGAAATTTGATAAAAGTCTTGGTAGCTAGTTCACCTTTACAAATTAAAAATACACGCTTTGGGATCAAAAACATGATGCATAATGATTCCCCTAATTTGATACATTCTCATCTCTTATGGACTAGAATGGTGACCAGAAGTCTAGCCCCAAATCTCTAATGTGCGTTTGGTACACGGTAATCACCTAAGATTTTTTTCTATTTTCCGCTCTTCGAGTTTTTTTCACGAATCTAGCTGATATGGCTGATAGAACAGTTACGTGCGTATTAGCGAATAAATCAAATAAGCTGCGACAGAATTTGCACGGCTGGAACAATTAAAATTTTTCAAAGGCTGCTCGCTCGACGAGTTTTATTTGAACATATCAGCACCTCGATAGTCAAGAATCGTAAAAGGCACAAAATGCTGGATGGCGAGCGTTAAAATGAATACTCATTGAATCACTTTATTATTTATTATATTGTGCATAGCTAACTATTACAGATTTGTTGCAAGCCCTCACTCAAGCGTTGACTTCTTTAGTTCGAACAAACAACGAGAACCTAAAGAGAGCAAGCCCTTGAAATACGAACACCTGCGATGTCAACCGCAGTGAATTTTCAAAACGAAAAATTAGGTTTTTCTGTGACAATTCTGAGATACATACATAATCACACCTGATGAGAAATTCAGTGAGCTTCTACATGTTTATAAGTTTCTGATGAATGTATGTCCCAAGTCCGCACAACTATCATAAAGCACGGCAGACGCGATTAGCGTTGCTTTAAGCTGCTATTTTCGCAATTAATTTCCAGTTGTTATTGGGATCAGATGACCATGGCCGGTTGTAGCGAAGGAAGGTTGGTTATTTATTTATTAACTCATTTATTTATTTACACACTTACTTACCTATTTAGTTATTTATTTATCTATCTATTTATTTAAAACGTTAGCTGAGCTCACGTGGTACAAAACAGACAATTTCTGAAAATAGCAAAAATGCGTTAGATCCATAAACTAGCAAGAAGTACTTAGCGGAAATCCCGCAGGGAAAGACCTGAGCTCTCTCGATTTAATCCCAAAATACGACTTGAATCTCAAGGCTTCTGTGCCTTGAGAAACATGTCGCGCTTCTGAAACTTGTTCTGACCCGTTACTCCCCCACAATTACACTAATTTTCGCGTAGAAGGGTTATAATTTTCTTTGCACACGAAAATAAGAGCAAATAAAGAAGATCACTCGTACGAACGTGAGCGAACTGCTCAAAACGCTCTCACAATTTTGAACCAGTTCCGATAATGTGCCACTCAAAATGGCCACTCTCGCCATTGTCCAATATAATCAATCACATAAAGGACTACTGCAAAAACTATTCAGAGGACACCAGTTGCGCCACCGTAATACTAAAAGTGCGAAGAGGGTGATAGATAGCGCGTCGAGAGTATTCATAAAATAAGCCATTTTATGAAAGAGCACGTGGAAGAGCTGTTAAACTTTGACCGGTTTCGAGGCGTTTTGGCATTTGCCGACTAATATCTCAATTTTATAGGCGAAGGCTGTGGCCGCACATCTCATTTTCACTCGCCGCCGCCGCCACAGCCGTCTTCCTCCAAACGTTCACGCCTCTGTCAGCAAAGAACGAAGACGAACTGCTGCCACCGATAGGATGCAAATTTTGTGCCGATCGCGAAAAAAATTTCAATAAGAACTGGATTTGCTTATTTATCTATTTATAAGTTTGAAACGTTGTCCAACAACGTGCCAAAATAACTTATAATAGCGATGACGTTCAAATAAAAAACGAAAACCACTGGTGATGAACCGTTTAGAGAATGACGTCCTTCTCGTGTACCATACAAGAACAAAAAAGAATAGAAGAACACGTAAGAAGAGAGAACATAATTATTTCAATAAAAAATGCAAGACGGAAGCGTGTTTTTTGATTTTTCACGTTTTCAATTCGAGATTTAACTGCAGCTGACTAAAAGGGATGAAGACTTCCATTGATGAAATTTGAAGCTGTGCGCAAACGTTTGCCTGCCGAGATTTTTGAATACAGTTTCCTTTAGGTGTCATATAGATCTTTAAACGAAATATTCAATATAATATTACAATTCGCTGTGCTTGAGCTAAGCTCAAAATGACATTCCGACAGAGCATAACCCTTCTAGCACAACAAGTTAAAAATATAGGATTTATTATATCCCCGCTAAACTATAACGTCAACCTAAATCGCACATTCACATAACGCTATCTTTAATTCCTCAGAACAAAAGCTTGATGGTCGAAATTTGGCGAAATTCTGGGACCATGCCACAGATCAAAGTCTTCTGAATTCGTTCCGTCCCAAGCAAATCGCTTGATTGCAGGGGTGGATTGACTGGAAAAGAACAACACATCTAGGAATGACGCCGACGGTACACAGGTTTCTAATGACTAAGAGAGGTGCCGAACCGTTCCATATGAAAAGGACCTGAACCGAGTAAATATTTGTACAAAGTGAAGGAGAGTGCGAAAGCTAAGGCGGCGGGTGATGAGGGCGGTTTGATGGCGCCTTAATTCGGCTGATTCACCGCTAATGGCGCCAAATTTTGGCCGGCCAGCGAGAAGCACTACTGCTCGCTTAAAATAAATGACCAACGCGGAGAAAAGCCAATGTGATGGCTGCCGAAAATTGACCACTGAAGGGTCGACTCCCTTCAGACCAGTCATTTTTTTACCATTAGCAGACCAGAAATATTGTAGCTTAACATTCAGAGACCCTACCCGCAGCGCCACTTCAAAGCTGAGGGTAATAGAGAAATGCATCTTTACTAGAAATATTTCTATATTGACTTCTATTCGAGTTTATAACAGTTAAATATAATCTCAAGGTCATAGTAACTAGCTTGACACAATGGGCACAAATGGCGCAGCCAAAGAAGTTTAGCGAAGATCTACTGAAAACACAAAAAGAAAAGACGAACGGAGGAGAAGTTTGAGGCAATTTTGAATTCGGGTCCATGAGGAAATCCTGGCTTGACCTTTTAACGAAAAATTGCGGTTCCCAAATTGATACGTGCACCCTGACGAAAAATAGCAAAATATTGATCCTCCTAAAAGACAAAGGTTAATACCACCATGACAAATTGCTCCATTCGTCTTCTGCTGCCAGCTTTTTCCTTTTTTTAGCTTATTGAAGCTCACTGCAGAAAATGCTGGTGGAAGAGTGTGTGTGTATGTAATTGAGGGCCATTATCCAAGCAGTTTACAATGCACTTCAAATGTCATTATTGGGCAACCTACCAAAATATCCTTTAGAAACTCGATATTAGGTAATATGCTGAAACACTTCTAATGTGGAAGCTTTCTTTGAGAACCAGAAGAAAAAGAATATCTGGAGCAAAGGTAAAGGTAAAGGTAAAGGCGCCGGCGTTGATCAGTTCCCGAGGAAAGCGACGTAGCATTCAAGTTTCATTCAAATCGCAGAGTTTGCGTACTTGACCTATACAGTGACTTCCGGGGTTATACGAAGTCACTATCTTTACCTTTTCAGGTAAAGAGGGGCTAAGTTACCTACCCCGAAAGAATCACAAGTCTGGGGCTAAGTTACCCACCCCGAAAGAATGAAGGGCTTCGCTAGCCCGAGCCGAGATTCATCGCACGACCGTGCGTGTTTCAGTAGCGCCTCTAACAACTGCACCACTCGGGCCTATTCTATGGAGTAAAGTTATAAAATACTTTGTGATTTCAACGAAAGCACTCTCGGTATTGCGAGAGCTTCCGAAGTGGGTAATTTTTGGATTACTTAAATTTCACCTTTTCACATACTCAACAGGGTAAAAAAAGCCGAAACATCTACGGGCTCTTGGTAGACAGCTTCCCAAGCACATGCTGATCACAGAGCGTTTTTCACAAAGGACCCACTTCTCTTAGCGCGCCTGGCACTCGAAAAAGAATAACGACACTGACATGTGTACCCTTCGCTACCATGAGCTTCTTGGCAAGAAGTTTCGTTTACACCAGGGTAAAGCTGTTGGTCTCCTACTCGACGAGACATGCAGAAATCGCCAAAGAAATGATTGAGTGATTGTTTCAGGATGAACGAATTCAAGAATGAATTCGATGGGGATTACTCAATCGTGTGACCATATCAAGTGTAATAAACTTCCACAAATTTGAATGAACAGTAATATTACGTTCTTCTTCGCTTTATAAATACCACATCTAACTATAAGTCGCGGGTACAGTCGTAAGAGGCGCTACTGACAATTGCGAGGTTGAGCCATCGATTCCCGTTTGGGCTAACGAAGTCTTATATACATCCAGGGTTGGGTAAATTAGTACCAGCCTTGTCTGGAAAGGTAGAGAAACCGAGCCAGTGTATACTGATTCACCACGCGTCCTGCCCCAGTAGCAGGGTCCTGCGCACCTTGGCGCACTTCAAAATAAAAATCTCGGCCTTTTGTTATTCCGCGTGATTTATGTTTCCTTTCAATGCCGTAATCGTTAGGGGAAAACGTTCCTGTTATTACTGAACTGTTCCAAAAGATATACAGTACCAAAAGAGATGATAAGCAGGTAGAAACAAGCAGCATTTTCGCATTCTATCTACCCTCACTGGATCTTCGTCAGCAACCTGATTCAAAATCTGGGGAACCTCAAAATTAGAAAGCTATCAGCACGAACAGATTGGTCCAAAACTAAGCTTTCGCATGATCCAAGAAGTTGCCGAAATGGTGAAGGTAAGGGTAAGGGAATCGGCGTTCGTGTTCCATTCAGGATCAGAGAGAGGAGAGGCATGGTGAATGTGTATTTGACCTGTACAACTACGTAAGGGGGGCAGCCGATATAATAAGCCAGCGTATTTACGTTCCCAGCCAAGCGTGCTGCCAATTTACCTGACCCCCGAGTGATAGGAGGCTCGGTTTACCCTGGGTAGATTCGACCGTACGGGTGTGAGCGGTGCTTATTACCACTGCACCACACACCTCATAAGCTTCCGTAGGTTTCGAATATTTGGCGATTCCCTAGAATTCATCAGTAGTCGCAAGTGACTACAATGCAGCATTCCTTCACCGGATGCAGAGAAACGCAAGCGTATGATAAACGAATAAAAAGAAGGATTTCCTCCTGAATACGCCTACCACTCGAATTACATTTAACTATAAGACTACGATTAGCAAGGCATACATAACAGTCGAAAACTGTTTGTTTTCGCGATATAGTCGTTTGAAGAATTCTGGAGAGAAAGAACGTGCCACGGTTCGTACACAAGCTAATCAGAGATATCCGAAAAATTTGATGTTCTTCGGATGTTCTTCCATGTTATGGTGCTCAATGGAATTTTCCAACTATTGGAAAGATTTTGAAATCAGATTTATAACAGGAGCGGCAGTGATGGCGCTCAGTTTTTGATCTTTGAGCGGTATCGAATGCAGTGCTAGCCATGCAGATATTATGTTTTTTTCATTTGTATGATATATTGTACAATTCAACTAAATCTGGTGTCGTAGACAAGTACGTGTTGTAGACAGCTTACACTTCAGAATAGAATAAAGAAGTAGTACAAATTTATACGAATGGTTTGAACCATTGCTTTACACTTATGATTAGACACATTCATAAGAATTCCTTCGCCTCGCTCGCCTGAAGAAGTTTGGACGCCCGCCGGGGCCATTCATAATCCTCTTGCAGTCATAAGTTATCGTCGCTGAGTTATGATCCAAACTACAGGCGGTGCTGGGTGTAACACAACTTCGCTGTTTTCAAGCATTTCGTGGTCGCTGATAAGCTAACGAACGATTTCTACTTATACTTAGAGGAATACAATTCTTCTTCCATTGATCTGTAATGAACCGATGCGAAAGGAAAAAAATAGAGAAATAATGGATGGAAAGCGACTTCGATTTTTGGCAGTTTTCTGCATTAATCCCAGAAGGATCAGAAGAAGCTGGGCTACGTACATACACCGAACTTATGGTTTTAGTAGATTGTTATCAGTCCCACTAAATAATTCCTCTTCATGATCAAAGATCATGGTCGCTTTCACATTTTCATGTTGCAGCTGAATTGCAGCCGCGTCATGAACACTCGCCAGCAGCATAAGTGATCACAACTGAATGTCGGAACGCACGACGGTTCCAATTAATCTCAAAGGAACTTGAAAAAGCGGCACTTGTTGAAGGTTCCGACTCCACCGACCGTGCCTGTGTCAAAAAACTAATTTTTGCTGAACCTTCGCGTATTTAGGTTATTTGGGGCGCTGATCGCGAATTTGAAGTTCGATTTTTGAATTGCGGCCAAGGAATATCCAATTTGTCGATTTTGGTGGTCAGGTCAAAATTTCAGATCTGGCTGAAGCTTCATACAGGTGTGCGATGAACTATTGAACATGGTATGTACTACTCTGATATTGGATTTCCAAATTTTCGGTTGTTGCGGATAGATTTAGGTGACTAGCGATGAGGTGGTGGTGCGGAGAAATATCTATCCGAATTTGCCGAAATCGATTGGGATGTGAGAAGAAGATCAGATTCGCACGTTCGTTCTGCATCAAAATAAACCGAGAAGACAAAGTACTTGTAAAGCCGAACCCGTGATTTTGATCCGACCATCTAAGTAGGCGATATGGGCCGAAATTCGAAAAGCGAAAGTCAGAATCGTTATCAGCATGCAAAACAGCCCTCCTAAACGAATTTTCAATCAAACCGGTGATCTTAGCTGGACCACCCGGTTAGCTCTGCAAGCGATATGGGTGGTCCTCGATCGGAAATCAGCAAACGGGCATCAGGTTTTTCGACCTAAGCCCGACCCGTGGAGTCGGCACTTTACCAAGAGCCGACAAAAACACCCGAGTAGATTTGGTGCGATCCCTTTATTGGGAAATTGTTTGTTTACCGCTCAAGAATTTTAGGAAATGAGGAATTGAGGCCATGATATCAATTTTTGATAGTAGTTTGCGGAGGGCATCTAGAGCAAGTGTTATACGACTCAAAAGATCTTGTCTATCTTATTCTTGCAGTAGTTTGTAATGAACTGTCACTAAAATATCTACCTATACATTGCACAGCGCAATAAGCAAATAAGGTAATAAAAATCGGATATCACTTGGAGGATCGTCCAGATACTACTCCAGAACGAAAAATAGTGGGCTTGAGGAAAATTCTCAGGCAGAAGTACAACAAGAGAAGAAGACCTGCACCGAACAGGACTAACGGAACGTATGGCCGCCGCAGCGGCTCGTCCGCTTATGTCGTCAACATTGTACGACGATGCTTCAAAAAGTCCATGGGCGATCATAACGCGTCCCATAAAGATTTACGGCTTTCTGTCACATGCAGAGCAGCGTACAAGAGGCAGCTTCTTGGCAACATCGTTATCAAGAAGTTTGTGATCGAACAGCTAAGTCCAAGGAACGGTGTTCCTTTGGTGATCGAACGAAAGTGCCCGCCGATCAGCGCCTGGGCTGTGAAAAAATCGGGGCGAAAGTCGGCGATGAGCCGTTGCACAAACGAAACATCCATCGAGGGGACGGGGGCGAAAAACACCCCAAACAATCGACGCAAAAAACTGGACCGGTGGCGCAGGCAGGCGCTCTAACAAGGAGAGCCTTTCTGGATGTGCCAAGCTTTCGTGATGCAAATTTTACAGGATGTAGGGTCCTTTGTAGGTACTCGAAAACCATACTTCATTTTTCCTCTAGGCACCTCTGTGATGGAAAACGGCCTCCGAAAAAATGGAAGGCGAGCACATCACACAGTCAATATCCACCGTAACTTACCTTGGACGGACGCAAATTCAAAAACTAATGTTAGATTCGTGATGAGCGACCCAAATAACCCCCACATGCGATGTTTGGTCCAAATCGGTTATTTTGACCCAGGCACCTCACTCACCCACCCTTACCATAGCTAGCGCTCACCAGTCAGAGCTCAAGAAACGAGAATAAAATTCATTATCAGCAGTTTAGGTGAGACTTTCAGGCAGTTCCTGGGACGAAGGCAGTGGATGCTGAAGATTTTCTGACAGCTAGAGTCTGAATGGTGGCAAAATATTAGCAGTGATTCATTAGAGACCGAACCTTGGGCTACCGACACCTAACACGAGGCTCGAGACATCATGGTCACCCATTGCGCCCAAACTTCGCATGTGGGGGTTATTTGGGTTGCTGATCACGAATCTGACATTAGTTTCAGAGTATTCATGTGCATTTGCGGTATCTACGGTGATTTAATGACGTGCAGGTCCGATCCATAGGAAAGTATCTCATACAAGCGCAGGATACAAGTGCTATTTACTTACAAAAAAGCATTATCTCCGTAGAAATTGCATCCAGTGATTATGTAAGCACATAATAACGACAGCCGAATAAGTGCAAAAATCGTCGCCATAAGCGGGATCGAACTCACAAACTCCGTATGAGAGGCCGCGTCGCTACCGCTGCGCCAAGTGAACACGTTCTCTTGGACACGGCGGTCCCCAATGAGCTCGCGCGGTCTGAGTGATGTGCTCGCCTTCCATTTTTTTGGCAGCCGTTTTTCCCAATACAGAGGTGCCTAGAGGAAAAATGAAGTATGGTTTTCGAGTGCCTACAAGGGACCCTACATCCTGTAAAAGTTGCATCACGAAAGCTTGGCACATCCAGAAAGGCTCTCCTTGTAAGGGGAGGAGGATGCGATCGCCTGTTTCGGCATCAACAAGTGATTGAAGAGGAAGTTCTATTCTGAGCAATGCGACGGCGAAGAGACTCAAAACAGTACCAATTACATCAATGCTGAACATCTTGGCCTGCCAATTATGGCGGCATGGGCTGAACCGGTTCCCAGTCATTAGCAGCACCCTTCGCGTGTCCTCCTAATTTTTTCAGGCTTTATCCAAACTGTAGAACTGGGCAAAAAATAAAAAGCGAGGTATCTTCTGACTCTCTATTAATCTTGACATTAGGACGCTACGGTCTTATTAAAGTACAGGTTGTAAAGCTAGTCAAGATGTTACAGGTTCATGCGGCTGACGTTTCGGCCTACTCGCCTTCGTCGAAACCTTTGAGACAGGACGATAGCTCGCAAGGGACGCCCTCAGGCCTTCTCGAAGGTAAGTTGACCGAAACAGCCAAATAACCCTGTATCATATTGGAGAGCTTCACAATATGAACTAGAAGAATGAAGTGTTCAGTGCCGACCAGTCCCCTAAGGAGACTGGTCGGCACTGATTCGGATTCCCATTCGGCCCCCATTCGGCTTCTATTCAGAATCTTAGAGGCGTGGCGAAGACGTATTTAGGCTTCTTTGGCTTGTAGAGGCGAACTGCTGTTTATGGCAGTCTTAACGTATACTGTTGAGGAGCAGCAAGGAAAGGTACTGAAGAACTAATCCTCGTGTACGGTTTTTCTTTTTAGAACAGAATGCATCTAGCACCATTTCTACAGATCGCGCGAGGAACTGTGCTAAGACGCCCGACTTCAACCCATTCGATCCATCCTAGCTGGGGCTACCAAAACCAGCCGCCTTTCCGAGCTAAGATAATGTGGTACCATATTTGCCTGAAAGGTGATAGCTGCTGCTTTGAACAACTGCCGGGTAGCTACAAATCTTCGCAGAGGCCAGATAAGCCTTAATCACGAATATAACATTTGGAGAACAAAAAGAATGTGTGGCGCATCCTTGGGGGACTGATCAACTTCGGACACTTTACCTTTTCCCATTTACATTTTCACGGAGAAGGGAGACATCGAGAGAACTCAGTGATGATCGAGTTCGCCTTTTCAATCATCTTGGTGATAACAGCGGAGCTCTGGTCGAGATGTTGGTCCTTCAGAAAGACGCAACGGCTTTAGATCCCTTTATAATGATGTGGAGATGAAAATACGTATGGGCTCCTAATAGGGAATGATGAGATGAAAATGAAAGAGGAAAGTCAGAAACAGCCAACGAAGCTTTGCACAGTAGCCGAAACGCCAACAACAAGCCACCAGCGTTGATGCTGTGCACGATTGTGCTCAAACACACACAATGGAATATTTGATGTAGACATCGATTTAGGCACTACACGAAAAACCACAATGAAAATCGTCGTGGGCCTCATGGCTGCATACAAAGCCACCTGCCGGCCGGCTAAACGTGCTCCATTCACTTATGTGTGCACTTTTGTGCTAAAAATGAAGCTGATTTCTTCTGCACCACCTGCACGTCCTGCCTCCATCCGAATATTTAGCGATGCAGAACTAAAAATGCGCAGCTAGCAACATAAATTTCTCTAGCTTCAACTCAAAGTGATCATTCTAAATCCACTTGAAAACGCGCCTGATGCTGAAAAACGGAAGACACAGATTTCAGAATACGCGAGTTCTGTTTTTGTTGAAGCTTGGCATTTGTCGAATGAAAATGCCACTTAGGGTACCAGGCCTATTTGGGCGCGAGCGTGCTGCAATGGAAAGAGGCGCTACTGACACCCACACCACCATGCGATCGATCCCCACCCGGGATAGTTAAGTCTTTCATCCCTACCGCGGTCCGGTAAATTGGTGCCAGACTAGTCTGTGAAGGTAAAGGCACTGAAATGGTATAGCGCTTGGCTCTTGCAAGTCACTGTATAGCCCAAATAAGTATTTGCCAATGCGCGTCAATGCCGACATTTTTGCTCTACCGTATGAGGTAGAGGTGAAGGTATCGGCGTTGATTAGGCCCCTAAAGAAGCGCTATGCACTCGTCTTCCCTTAAGAATCGTGATGGCATGGTGAACGCGTATTTGTCCAATACAATGACTTCCCGTGGCCAGTCACCAGAACAAGTCAGTGCCTTAACCTTTCAAGATGAGCCTGGTACCAATTTAGTCAACCCCGGAGGGATGGAAGGCTTGGTTAGCCCAGATCGGTATCGATCGTCGACCGTGTGGTTATACGTAGCGCCACTTACCACTGCACCACACAGGCCCTGTACTCTATCCTTCACCCAAACAAATGCGAAGGAAAGCGGTCGAGAAAAACCATTTCCACGAATATTACGCGGTATTCGAAGAGGAGACAATTTGAGCATTCTATTAAAATGTGTATGTCTTCCGTTTACTCATCAATTAAGTTACGCCTCGATCTTGAATGACCACTTAAAAATTGAAGAAAGACAATCCATTTCATGAACATTGACAAAAGTTTCATGCAGCAACAACGCCACTCAAGAAATTTTTGCTTGATAAAATGAAAAATGCTTCCCAACGGCTGTCATTGTTTTCAAAGCGAGTGAGGTTCAAAATAAATGAAGAAAAAGTGTTACACATCCCAAAAGTTCTAGAGATGAGCAATGAACATGTAGATTCTTTATTTTCTAGAAGGGAAGGATTTGCAGTGCGAAAACTCGCGGACACTTGAAGGGATTGCTCGCCGCAGTTTGTCACCTGATCCCAATTATCGCTTCAGAGTCACATTACGTACACGTTCAGCGTTGTTCGGCGACGAAAAACATACATAATACATCAATAAATCTTAAAATATTATTATTAAATGTAGATTAACAAAGATTATCCACAGGCTCCAATTAGCGAGGACGGCCTACCGATGTTGACCTTATGTAGACGTCGCCCTGATGAGGTCAAAAACACTCACATAGAAATCAAAATTTCTTGGGATTTCACTATACTTCCGCTACTCTTGAATAGGTCATACTCTTCTGATTCCGGCCATGTATTTTTTATCCAATACGAGAAACTTTAAAGCGATTTGTCACAGATGAAGTGTATCAACGGTTTGCTTCATTTATATCGTGCTTTGCCGGATGTTTACCGAAGGTAGTAAAGCATTCGAAAAGTTTTAGTTTTCTTGGAAAAATGCCCTTAACCGTTCGGCCACCCTTACTGAATTCAATGCCAGGTGCTTGCTCAGATCGCAAAAGAAGCTCCACGGATGGATTCCTCCACATATTAGAAATCTCTAAATGTAAGCAAGCGAAATGGAAGGAATAGAAAGCAGGGAAAGTGGAATAGAAAATAATTGAATGCCTCAAGCGAAAACAACCAAAACTGATCATTCCGAGCAGAGACTGAGCGCAAGAAAACTGGCTTGAGGGCGGTCCAACAGGTAGCTTTCACCTTGTCTAGCTCAACGCCCGTTTCCCGTCTTTTGCTATTTATCAGCAAATCCGCCAAACATTCTTCTTTTGATTTTTCATGATCATACCAATTCCACTGGGTGGCCAAGGAGGTATCTAATCCATGCCGATGGTGCAAGATGAAGCACAGGCACGGTCCTTGTATTGATCCTTCTCCATGTGTATATCAAGTCGACATGTATTGTCCTCGAACAAATACCCTTATATATTCAGTTGTGGGGACCAATCTAAAACGAAAGCTCATAGTCAGATGAAGCGCATCGATCAAAACGGCCCTGAATGTGTCGAGAGTAAGGTTTCAGCCAATAATCAGTGATTAAAGATTTCTCAGTCCATATCAGCCGGTAGAAAACGACCTGGCAGCGCCATTCCGGCAGTTCATGTCAAGATTCCAGCAATTCCGCTCCCAGAATTCCCTTTTATGGATCCTAACTCAGCGTACCGCTTGTAGTCCCTATATCGGTGCTGTATCGTTATCCGTATTATTTGTACTATTTTAATGGCATAATATATAAATATGCTAATCCAGCCAAACTTCATGAACCACTGAAACACTCTGCACCTAGAATGTACAGAAGCCGGCAGTGCGTTTGGACAGGCCTGACAAGCTCCATTACATCTTGTTCGAAGCCTCTCACGTGCACGCCTGTTGTCTTTTTTCCTATCTATCAGAGAATCCATCGATTATGTTTTCCTCAGTTTTTGGTGATCTTACCTAGTCCACTGGGTGGTCTACCAGACGCATAACCTATGCCGCAAGACGAAGCACACCGAGCGAATACAGCGATCTATCTTTCGGAAGTTTTTGCATTTCATCAAAAGCGCTGTTTAAAGTTCAGGAAAGAAATCAGAATAGTGGAGAAGAAAATGAAACAACGAGGTCAGGAGGAAAAGATCTATTATGACGAAGCACAGAAAATCTTAGGATAGAGGTTTCTTGTTGAAAAAATGTTCATCGAATGGTCAGGGACAGTTTCGGAACCAGTTGATGAGTGAAACGGCATCATCCTACCAATTTTTGAGGCACACCAATCTCTCGTTTGTTTGCTCAAGGCACTTTATTTTCAGTGCTGGCAAGGTCTGCTACAGCTGTATGCATAGGGTTCAAAAAAAAGGGGCGAAGACATGAGTGACGTACACGTAGCGTGTAGCGCAAACTTGTGACTTTCTCTAAATATGAATATCACGGTGTGTCCGATACCCGCCCAGGGTACGCATTACTGCGAAGTTAATCTGGATAAGTTCTTAATTCCCTGCGAAGGAGCTAATGTTCTTGCTCTTGTTAGAAGGTTTTCCAATTCGCCGAACATGGTTTTCGAATGAGTTAAACCTGCATTAGTTCCTTTACGAACATATGGATAGCAACCCAGGAATCGGTGAACTCGAAATGATGTTGTTATAATTATAGCTATGATGCGGTTTTAGCGAAGAATCCAGCAACAACAGAATGACATCATATTCTATAGTAACCCGAAAAGATATGGCAATAGAAGTACAGCACCGTCGGTAAACGCAAGATAAATGAAACAAACAGTTTTTACTGTTTCCTCAAAATAATCACTCTAAAGTTAACTGTATTGGATAAAAAACACGCGGCCCGAATCGGAAGTGCGTGATCTACCCAATGGTGAAGAAAGCGTAGCCAAAACTTCGAATATTCAAGATTAAAGTAACTGTAGGGTATCAAAAAATAATACCATATCTGTGGGAGGAAGCGTAGATGACCATTTCAGTATATACAACATTACTGAGAAAAGCTTACGTTCAAAAATAGACGGAAGGAAAATTTGAATCACGGCAACTTCTCTGTAATTTTTCTCTCAAGGACTTTAGAGTCCATAAGTCCAACAAGTGGAGTCCCTGAATTTCCCAATCGAATCAAAAGTAAATAATCAAACTTTAACTCACTTGCTGGCTGTGCTCGGCGGCATCGCGGATGCGGTGGTGGCTGATGGTGGTGGGGCCGTCGTCGCCTTCTCAAGTCGTTCCTCTTTTCTTTTCTGTCTCACTTGCTGTTTGAACGTCGAGAGAGCGTACAGCAGTTGAAGAACAGCCGCAAGTTGACCGGTATCGATATCTGAAGCAGCACCAGATATAATGGTCCACTATTAGCTGGCTGCAGGTAAAAATCATATCAGGCAGGAGATGGCCGATCATCAAGAGAAGTTGGAACGATCAGCGATAGAGAGAGAGAAAATGAACGGGAACAACCCGTGCAGATTGGCAACAGTAACGGAAATTCCTTAGCTGTCGTTGGTCTCCGAAGAACACTGAGCTTTGTAATAAATAGAAGATTAATAGTCAATGAAGAACAACGTCAACAAGCAAGAGTTCAGAATAGGAATTTAGGAAAAAAGTGCGATTCGGACGGAGGATCACGATGGTGAGAGATTCAGCAACAAAGGAGTTCCAGTTAGACAGCAAAACCTTCGAAGCGTTGCTTCATATTGGTACCATCTCGTGTAGATGAAAGGTAAAGATGAAGGTATCGGCGGTACATGCGGGGGCCAGCTGCTATACAAGTCAGGGTCTTGCTGCTTGCTTCACACTTATTTTCTCTGTTTCTTACGCGAGCAAGAAAAGTGTGAACGAGCGACAAACCTTCGACAACAGTTGTATCCCATTGGTATTTTCGATCATGCGTCAAAACAAGTTTACTAGAGGTGAAACATCTTCCCTATTAGGTACTGAAAGGTCAGTAAACAGGCCTTCTCATAGAAGAATACATGGTTCGGCACCTTTCTCATCTCCCACGTTTCATTTCGAATGTTTTAGTGAGACCAAGTGAGCAGAGATTGAGAAACATCGGTCATTAATAAGGTGGTCTACAGCAGCTGTCGAAGCAACAAGGCGCCTTATAAAAAGAACAAGTGGTATACGGTGTAAGTAAAGCCTCTGTGCTTCTTTTTCTTCAAGAAGCATTATGCTTTAGCAGTTTGCAGATGAGAATGACAAATGTGCAGAAAACCTGGTTTTTCCACAGCAGTGATGATACATAGAACTTCATGTCTTGGCGTTTTTATTCCAATGTCGAAGCCCAAAGGGTTCCACGGCCAACACCATGCAAAGCGCAAAAGCTTAGAGCGTCAGCCGAGTGGCACCGTTTCGTCTAAATTAGGTAAGGCGTTCCCAACTTGCTCAGGGAATATCTAGACTATTGGTGGCGTTATGGATGGCGCATGGTGCACCGGTAAGAGGGGGTACTGACAGCCGCACCTAAGCGAAGCCTTCCACTACTCTGGGGTTGGGTAAATTGGTACCAGACTTGCCTGAGAAGGTAAAGACACTGAAGTGGATTAGAGATCAACTCCGCAAGTCATTATATAGGCCATATAAGCATTTCCTGTTCTGAATAGAAAACGACTGCGGGACGCGTCCTTAGGAAGCTGATCACCGCCGACATCTTCACCCTTTCATTTTAACCTGAGTAAGATTTCCATCCGACAATCCTGAAGACACAAACCAATGGGGACTGGTCAATGTCAAGGTTCGGCAAAAGCATAACTCAGGCTATCTTCAATCGGATCTGAAGTTTTGAATGATTTTTCAGAAATTTGCCTCTTCATTCATCAGAGAACTGGCTTAGCATGTGCGAGCATATTTCCTCCGGAACGATTCTAGTAGCATTGCTCTTCCCTAGCATAACCCCTGACATGACTGAAAGATTGCGACTGGATGTGAATCATCGGCACTTCAACACACCCGATTACCATCGGCCCCAGATGCTTTTTCTGCGCCAGTAGCACGAGGTGATGAGAAATCAAATTCCTCCTGGAGTTGCAATGCTTCAACATGATGCTCACAATGATGAGGGGCTGAGTGTTGCGAAATTTTTGAGAATGACGTCCGAAGCAGCGAATATCAGGTTGCCGCGAGAAGGTCGCGGGAAGATGAACGAGGAGGGTTCTAATCAAAAGTCGTCCCGAAATTCGTCATTAATCGGCACGTCGCCCACGTCGTCTTCGGCAGGGTGGCGCAAACAACGGCGAGGACCCTTTCAGACTCTATCATTGTAGTAAGCCAAAGACGAGCAGCAAATAGGGATGTGGGCGTATTTCAGCAAATGCTGCGCACCCTTGCGGCTGTCCATTGAAGTGAAGTTGGTCGAAAAATTAATTAGTATTTAGCTGAGAATATACTGATTTTCTTCTCTGCAAACGGATGTCACATTCGTGATAACCTTACTAGACGAAATTTCAGCGAAAATAATTATTTAATCAAGGTCGAATCCGCTGCGACAGATGTTGCTGCTGCAGCAGGAAACATTCCCGATTGCAGGAACGCTGCGGTATCTATCTTATCTAAAGCGAGCTATTTTCGAAAACTATGATATACTTATATTTGGAGATGCTAGGGTATTTGCAAAACATTGACATCGGACAGGAATTGAACCCGCGTCTTTCTGTTTCCGACAGACTTCACTGACCAGTATGCTACCGATGTACGTTGCGACCTCCTAGCATCTTTCTTAAGCCCGGTCGGGCTCTTGCTATCAGCACCCGTCCGATGTCAGTGTTTTGCGAATAACCTAACATCTCCAAATATATGAGTGATTCAACTAGTTCTCGTCTATAACCCGCAAAAACAAAAAGCGGCAATTAACAGAATAGTTTCGTGTTACTATGATATACGTTTTGATAATGCAATTATTTAACAATTTTTTATCCCGGCTAGTTACGGGATACGTCTTTCTTGCAGTCTCCTCGCCTTCTTTGTCTTTAGTGCTGCTCTTCGCTGAGACACCAGCCTGCCATTATGTCTTCAGCTCTTTTGCAGTTCTGACAACAAGAAATCATACGAACCGTCGGCTTCAGAAAGATGAAAACATCCAGAAACGAGCGGCTCAAATGAGCTCACGCTCTCCTAAAGCACTGCATGAATTATATGCAAGAAACTATGTCCTGCGCGAACAGCTGTGCCTCTCACTCTCGGCAAAAATGATCACATTAGTCAGCATCCGTCAAATCATTCCAAGGTGAATAAAGTTGCTGGCACCCGTCGAAAAAAACTTGCTGCAAACTCAAACAGAAGATAGAAGCGACGAGTGCAAAAGTATTGCAGCCACAGCGGGGCACCTATTCGAAGTGAGCGTTTGTAAAAGCGTAAAATCAGCTGAACAAATAAGAAGTTCAATTCGATGGGTGTTCGCCGATATTTTTGGTTAACATTCCACATAGCGCTTTCCATCGAACAAATTTCCAATAGAATATTAAATGATGTAACGGTGGTGGGATGGATCATAGCAAAAATCGCAGTACAGGCGGGATTAGAACCTGTGCCTCGCGTCTATCCAGGTCTCATGTTTTAACCACTACACTTCTGAGACGGCGGTTCTCTCCTCATCTGCGACGGTCATTTGCGCTCCCCTAGCACCTTCCATAAGCAAGAAGGCTTTTACTTACAGCACTCATCGGTAATAACGGTTTGAGCCAGTAAGCCGGATTCCGAGCTGCACCAGTAAAGTTGAAAGCATTTTTACATTTACCGCAAAATTCTAGTTTTGTTACCGCTTTCACGGGTTGCTACTAGTTATACTAGAAGTAAAGGATGATAGAACTAGAATTTTGTGGATATTGAATGTTACACCAAATGGCAACAACGTGAGGTAGATAAGAGAATATTTGCAATGATGGTTCTCGCGATCGCTCTCATCATTGCGCCAATTACTGCGTAGAGATGATGAATCGGCCCGAAAGCGAGGTATCCTAGCGGCCAAAGTGACGTCCAAAACTTTTCTTTGCAAAATAAATCATCTCCAGAGACCCACTAAAGCGAGAGAAAGCAAAAAAACAGCAGCAACTTGTGAAAAGTTCAGGCTCTTAATGAGAATAAAAACATAGGAACTCTCTTCCCTTTTCTAACGTTTCACAAACAACAAAGAAGATGAAGGGTGAAGATGAAAATTCAGAAAAGCAAACTCAAAGAGTGCGTAGAAATCCACATTAATTTCCTGACTTCATATCTTATTTGAAATTTTTGCTTCCGCTTCCAAAATTCCATGTCTTGACCAGTTCACGATCACAAGACAATTGTTATTTGAGAGCGATAAAAGGGATGGATTTGTCCAGCTTTTGCTATTCAACTGTCCAAATTTCGCTACCGCTAGCTTGAGAAGAAGGTCGGCTGCCCTGCTCAAGATTTTCTAGGCAAAACGAAAATATTGTAATCACCACTGTGAATCCGTATCACGTGCTTATTCGCAGTCCTTTGAAACTTTCATAACTTTGGCCAGATTGTGTTCTATGAGGCTTAAAAGACTAGTGCAGAGTGTGCGCAATTTTTGGTAGTTCAATATGGTACAAATTACAGCATAGTTGTAGAAGCGTTGAGAGCGAGCTCATTAAAACGAGTTGAACGGTCAGGAACATGCAGAGGAACATGCACTAGTTGATGAGGAGAAACTGGTTTGCCTCACTTGTGGTCCATTAAATGTCGAATTGGGATGGGGGACGGGGTGGGTATCAGTGATAAAACCAAGGCCAATCCGACACTCACCACGCAACAAGCACTCAGCTACCGAAACTGGATGTGCCGAACAGTCCACGGGTAGGTTCATGACCAAGAGAAGTTGGGAAAGAAGTCGAAGTGCTTAATTTTGAATGAAAGGTCAAGCGGGCTCGATGGTTTCGCGCGACTATAAACGTTATCTCATGAAGGACTTCACCGCATATTACAATGTCGACTAAGGTTTCGATGAACTATATAATGGAAGCAATTCAACGCGTGTGGTACAGCGGGAAGAGGGGCTACTGACACCCGCATCTCCGCTCGTGTCAACCAAGCCTTTCATCCCTTCTGGGTCGGGTAAATTGGTACCAGACGTGTCTGGCAAGGTAAAGGCACAGAGTAGGTATAGCGGCTAACCCTCGCAAGTCATAGTATAGCCCAAAAACGCGCGCACCATGCCTCTACGATTTTGAATGCAACACGAAAGCGACGACGCGTCTTTAAGGACTAGTCAACCCCGGTACCTTTCCCTTACCTTTATATAGTGAAATAAAGATGTCTAGGTGCCTCGCAAAAAACGACGACTTAGACAGGATTCGAACTCGCATTTTGGGTCTGTTGAAGACGCTGTTTGCTGGAACGTTACACCACCGAGCCGCTCCTCTCCGCCCTCGACCGACCATATTCTTTACCCCTAGCGACTCCCACTAGTGAGTTCTTTTGCGAAAAAAATAGCATTATCAAAAGAGGGTTTGTGACTCTCAAACTCCAGCTAATATGCTGTCCTTCCTAGAACATTCATTGTTTTTCCAATACGGTGTTATGAAGCAATTGAATTGTATCGAGTCACTTTTTAGCGCTTGATTTTGATATTCGATGTTTTCTCATAACTATTATTATCGATATTAAAGTTCGGTAGTCACATGGTGCATGTGAACAGAGTAACGTTTTACAGATTACGGTGTGGAGCAGTTCGAATAACCAAATTACAAGACTCAACGAATAAATCAGCCCCTACGATAGATGATTTAAGCCTTATTCGCATGAAAAGACGACGGTTGGCTAAAACCTAATAAATGATTTTCTAGAATATCACAGATAAATCTCATGCTTAAAAAGATGCCATTCGGTCTTAGCCACTCAAACGACTTCGCTGAGATGTCCGAGCTCAGTTTTATGTGACGAAAACCCTTTAGAAAATTCTGTGAGAGCGAAGAACTCTTCAAGGGATTCCTAAGAGATGAAAAAGGTAAACCGGAACATTAACGGCAAAAGAATGGTGGCTTTATTGCGGTGCGCACAGTAATAAATGGCCGAACATGGCGATGAGGACGTAAAATACGTCTGCGGATGAGACAGCCACTGGGCCGCCAAGGACCAACGAGCGCAGCGGCCGGCCGGCACTGATTGAGAGATCTCCGGGGAGATATCGGCCTCCTCTTCCTCCCTCCTTACCCCAGTCGCTGGCATCCGTTGTCCGCGCATTTACCAAGGACACGACTTTATCGTGAACTCATAACTTTACACAAAAAATAATATTTGGAAGAGACCTAAAATTTACAGTGATCGGCCGAATAGCAGCAATGATCGTGAAGTTTCACGCCCTAATCCCAGGAGAAGATGACATCCGACTACAGACAACAAAGGCTTCTTGTCAAACCGAACACAGAAAAATATACTGGGCACTCCTACAATGACAGTAGAGCGCACGTGGTACTGTGGTAGCAGGCGGTTCTAGCAGTCGCACGGTCGAGCGATCGATCCCCGCCCGGGCTAAACAAGTCTTCAATCCCTCCGGGGTCGGGTGAATTGGTATCAGACTTGTCTGTGAAGGTAAAGAGACTGACTGCGGCTGGGCCCCGCAAGTCATCTTATAGGCCAAACACGCATTCATCAGGTCTCTACGATTCTGAATAGAACACGAATACGCGCACTCAGGGTACTGATCAACACCAACACCTTTACCTACAATCTGTGCTTTACAGTAACTGTACTTCCTCATAGTCGATATTCTTATAAGATAAGCAACTATTCCTGGCGCTAGGTCACCACTGACGAACATTCTCTACGTTTATGTTCGCAATACGCCAGTCGGAGTTAGCGCTTCATGGACTCGAAAACCTGCTAAGGTTTTGTAAGACGGTTCCGAATTCGATTGGCACACCGGAATAAATTGTGTACATACATTACTTTCAAACGGGCTCAGACTCGTCGAATAGTTGGTGGCGCACAAGCCTTCTGAGTCTATTATGAGGGAGTCAGCGTCAAATCGAGAGCCCTTGTGTAGAAAAATCTGCTTCAGAAATTATACACAGGAAGGAGCTGTTATGATTAGCCGATCAGGAGTGGCGAACAAACTGTTCCTCTTCCAATTTTCGCAGAAAAATCACCGACTTGTACAAACCCACAACAGTTTCCCTTCTCTTGAGACTCTTGGATCCATCAAGCGCCTTGCAAAGAATGCCCTCCTCAGGTATTGGAGTACTTTGTAGTCTTCACATCTATGTTCAAAAGAATTGATTTCTCGTTTCTCAATGTCTAACGACTGTCTTTCATGCTCGTAATAAATTTAATTGTCTTGAGCTTCAAAGATGGTATTAGGTTGGTGCAAGAGTTCTCGGACAATTGCGACTTCTTGAATTTGGAAAGGATTTCCCCGGTATTTTCGGCCGTAGTCAAAAAAATGTTATAAAGAAGAGAACACCATTGATATTAAAGGTGCCTTCTTCAAATGACTCCTTGGTTTTGTTCAAATATTATAAAATGAACTGTTTTGCATCCCAAATGTCCGAGAACTTTTGCACCAACCTAATAGAACTCAAAGATTCGTTTTCTGGTCTGTTTTTCGACATACCGGTAATATAAATTGAACATGAGATAACCGATCAATACAATCAGCCTACTCTTACGACAACGACGAGAGATGAAACAACAAAAAATGGAAGATGGGCGATCTAAAGAATGGCAGGCAGTGAAAAAGAGGGCGATGGAACGAAATCCACACGAAAACGAGTCCGACGGGGGCTCTTCCTGAAGTGAGACGTCTCACTCAAAACGACGACAGGCCGAAAAGTGCTAAATTGGCGTGGGAGAGCGACGAGGCATAAACAGGTCTCGGGAGGTCGAAAACACCGTCACAGCAAGGCCCCAAGAGTAGCGCCGGAGGTTTTTCCCTTCTTTTTGCCTTGGAGGAGACATCGACTATTGAGATAAGAACGCAGAAAACTCGCTTGAGATGTTAGTGTCCATGGTTTGATCAGGAACAAAGAGGAAACAATCGATAGTTCCATTGATTTTAAAGAAGTTCGCGGATAGATAAGTCATTCGCAACTAGAGAAACGACAAAAAACAGTCATTCAAGGCATTCGGTGCATGTAGCGATACTAATCTCAAGGTGTGATCGCTTCCTGCCGCTATCTCGGCTCAAAATCGCTAACGTGAATCGGCACAATGACTATGAATCACCTTCGCTCGTCTACCAAACAGCGAAAAGTAGTAGTAAATGCAAATGCGCGAGCGCGTGCGAAACAAAGAGGTCGCTCTCTTTTCGAAACCGTTCTGGAGATTCATGGAGAGTCGAGCGTACCAATGCGAGCTTCATCAGGGCCATATTCACAGTGCAGTACATATTAGAGTCAGAATATCTACCTCACAAACTCAATTCACAAAGATACAGTTGCGGTGAAAAACGATATGTCACCTTACATTTTCAACTACAAACAGCTCAAATCGAAAAGAATCTAAATACATCGGGACATACCCTTGTTGCGAGGTTTTTAAGAATTATTTTTTAGCGATTTTCATATGCTATTTCGAAACAAAATATTTCGAAAACCGCCGAATGATGGCATAACCTGAGACGATATCCCGATAGAGCATGATCTAGTTACTATAATAAAAGTTTGGTTCAGATCGTCGCTAAACAATAGTTTCCTTTTCTGAGCAAACATTTTGATGGTCAAAAGCAGGTTGATATTTCGGGCCGCGTTTCAAACAAAATTTCATAGCACAGTAGCATTCCGACGAAATTGCACCGAACTTGACCATAGGAATTTATAGTTCGCATTTTAGTTCGGAATAGTTAATCAAGTCACTTCATCGTGGGAATTTTCACGTGTGCACGACATGTTTTCGAAATTTTCCAGGAGTTTTTTCTAAAATTTCAGACGGAATAAGAAAGAAAGGTAAAAAACTTATCGAGCGCATGCAAACAAATACTTTCGCAGTCAAGTCTTCTCCAAGTCATACATATACTTAAAGTATCGTCATTTATCCTCGAAAGATCATAAGAAAAATTGGAAAAGAATGTAGTAGATAAGAGATGTAAATCGACTCGAAAATATGTGTGTCTGAAATTACTGTGCTAGTTGAAAAAATAAACGAATGCAACTAGCACAACTTGCAAAAACGCATAAAAAACGAAAGTACCGGAATCTTTCTATTTTTGTAATGGTGAGAAATTGCCTCACTTTTTTGTTATTCACTTTTGCGTAGGACTTTGTTACTTATCGTTAGTGCCAAAACCTATTTTTAGAACAAGCAGCGCTGTGTAATAACATGTATTAGAACAGCGTTTTAATATGTCACTGGCAGAATGTGTAAGAATAAAACATAGCGCTTACATGCTCAAACAAAAAAGAACACGAACATTTCGAGCCTAAAAGTGGATCAAATGGGAGCCAGGGTCGTGTGAAAAGAACGGCGCGGGAATGCTACGACCACTTCAAAAACGTCTAAATAGCTCCTAATATTCGAGACGCCGCTGACGATGAAGAACGGTTAATAGCTGTTTTTCAAGCTGACAAACGACGAACATCACCAGAGACGCGAGAACAAACGGGCTATGGCCGAAAGGAACTTTGATTCTCTAGCCACCTTGACTGACACTGTACTCTTGTCGACCAAAACGATTGAAGGAACTCATTTAGGTCGGATTGATGATAATTAGCCGGGAACGATCAGTCAAAAATAATCGAATAGAATTCCGAAGTCGAAACAAAAACATCAAATTTGGAAGAAAAACTGCAGAATACGGGCGTAGGCGGTAATCTTTGTGCTGGGATCATGGCCGCTGCTGGGATCCTCTCCAGAGACGAACCGGTCAGATTGCAACCCGCCCGCGAGTCGCTTACAGTCCGAATGATGGATTGATGCGAGTACGGTAATCAACTTAATTTACGCCGTCATACGGTCGTCGTTAAGATGGCTGCTACGATCAGCAATCAATCAATGCACTCATAGCGTTGGGTGAATTGCCCAATTGTATGTGGAACGGGTGGCGGTAGTACTGTAGTTGAAACCCAGAAAAGATCACGCAACGTCGAACATCTGAAAGAAATTCCTCTGAAAGGTACATATCACCCAAGACCAATATTCGATAGAGTCCACATATTTGGCACCGATCAGGTGATTGGTGTGCGACTTCTTTTGGCGGGTGGACTTATCGATGTGGAGAGCGGCTCAGTGATCGACTTGTTGAGTCTTCTGAAGATGATCCTGATGGGATCACCCACGAGGAAAACCTCCTTCAGGAGGCCACATAAGAACTACCAGGAGTTCACTTCGGCTAGAATCGTATCACCTTGGCATACATCGACACATCGGAGAACGATACAAAATGCAAGCTAAAATGCGGCGACGTAGAAGTAGTAATATGGCTTTTGAGAAAATAGGAAAACAAAAACAAGAAACGCAGCAGTGACCAAAACAAGAATTAAAAAAATTACATTTGATTGACTGGGCTGTTTAAAAATCTAGAGAAATTGGTCGAAATGTCCGTCGATTTTTTCTGAACAGTAAAGCGAAGGAGATGAAATATGATGAAAATTTTTCTGAATCTCGATCAATCAATTTTTTTCCTATGTGTTTGAGATGAAAAGCTTCAAGCTTCATGGAAGGATATGTCGTAGAACAAGTGCGCAACAACGCCTGCGGAAACCACACAGTTCCCAGAGGACTCGTTAGGAATTTCATACGTGCACATGAATCTCCCCCATATATCTCATCCTTTGCTTGCTACTTGCGCATCAGATCGATCATGAAAAGCGGCGATTTTTCTTCAAAACATTACAAAACATCGATTGTGCACTACAGCGAAAAATTTCACAGTTCCATAGGTAATCGTATTATTTCATCTCCTTCGCTTTACTGTTTAGAGGATTTGATCGTGATTTGGAGCACTATGAGTGATTAATAATGCCCCTCCGGAAACCATTCCAAATCACGGCCGAGGCAAGAAGTCATGACTTGCAAGAATTGTAGAAATGGCAACCCTTATAACAGATGGCAGGCCGGCCGGGAATAACGCATCGTAACGAAGCCATGATTATAAATAAGTAATCAATAACAGTGAACGCTTCACTTATTAAAAATGTTAGGTCTGTTCTGGAATTCACGTCGCGCAGAATAAGTTAGTTGACGAAGGGTCAGTGTCTCCAAGTGAATTTACATAACTATGTACATTCCTTATCTTCGAAGCTTCACTGGAAGCGAGGAATCGTTCAAACTTTGAAAAGGTTTCTTCAGTTCGTAGAAGAACGAGAACATCCCTTTTGCAACATTTTTTAAAATAACAGCAATTCACTGAAACAAAATCTCAGTCAACGATATAATCATCATTCATATATATGACTCGTCCCCATCTTTCGGGCAACTTCTCAGTTCCTCTCCGCCAGAACTCTAGGAGCTGTGACGAAAAAAATTGGCCGACCTCTATTTCCAGTTCATCTCGGTTGTCGAATTCCATATCTCGAAGGTGTTGCTCTAAGGACCTGAATAAGTGATAATCCGAAAGAGCAAGGTCTGGAGAATAAGGTGGGTGCGATAGAACTTCCCAGCCTAAATCCGGGCATTTCTGACGAGTCGCTCTTGCGACATGAGGACGAGCGTTGTCATTCAAAAGGTAGACTTTTCCCTTTCGGGGCGTTTTTATCGCATGACGGGAAATTCTACCGCACCTACCGTACTCTCCTCACCTTGCTGATTTAGATTATCACTTATTCAGGCCCTTAGAGCAACGTTCGAGATATGGAATTCGACCACCGAGATGAACTGGAAATGGAGGTCGGCCAATTTTTTTTCGTCACAGCTGCCGGAGTTCTGGCGGAGAGGAATTGAGAAGTTGCCCGAAAGCTGAGGAAGAGTCATAAAGGGATATGATTGGTGATTATATCGTTGACTGAGATTTCGTTTGAATAAATTGCTGTTATTTTGAAAAGTGTTGCAAGACTTTTGCACCAACCTAATATGCTTACAGTCAGTAGGACCCTCACGAAAGTGCTCATTGAGAGGCCATTTGACTGGAAAAAAGTTTTGTAATAGTGGAAGTATTTGTTTCGGCGTTTCCCACCTATGATTTCTTGGCGTTAACTTGGGCCTACAAACTAATCCAACAAGGCACGAAGAAAATCACACTCACTGCTCTAGGATACGCTTTTTGGAAAAACTTGGCGTCCTGACGCACAATGTAAACTTCTCGACGCGAAAAGTTGTGGGCAACAACATTATTCACCCCAAACAGCTGTCCTGGAGGCGATTACTCATCAAATGCAAATACAACCGTTCATTCTTCACTAACGCTAGCATCTCTGATTTAATGCACCGCACTATGAACGACCTAGTCATCGAAAAGCAGCAAATGTTAATGCCGGAATTCTAGCAGCGGGGTACACATGTCTCTTGGAAGTAGATGAAATAGAGGTACACAGTTTGATAGGGGGTAGTTACAAACCAGCAAAGAAAACTGCGAATCTTCATACTAATCTTTACCTATTGGTTTTCACTCTAGATCTCTACGCTTTGTGTGTTACAAGCTAATTCCTTTTTCGCTGCTGAGTGTCACATGTAGGAGGGAAAAGAATAAAATAGAATAGAATAAAAATAAATGAATAAAATATGTCATGAACTAAAATGCTATTGACAATCAACCAAATTGGTACCAGTATATTTCAGCTAAAGTTTCAGCGAGTCCGCCTTCATCAGAGATTGAAAGAGAAAAGAGGAGTTTAAGAGAAAAATAAAGTTGTACCGTCTTGACTAATCGGTTTCGTTCTATAAACACCGAATAGAAGCACTTACCGAGCCCTTGAGAACATCTTCAAAAAGCAGCCAAACTGCACGGAACTCAAGAATCTATGGAGCCTCTTCAACCTTGAAAACAACAGCGAACAAAAACAATTCCTCTCGACAACGACACGGTTGGTGTTGGCGCTTGAAAGTTGTCGCGTTTTCATTCAAGACTGACACTGTTTGCTTAGGTCGAGCGAGCCTTTTTCGATACGAAAACCGCTGAATCGACGTTTTTCAAAAGGGCCTTCATGGCCACTTCGTGTTGGGCTGAGAACTGAACCAATATAGCACCTAGAAGTACCATGTGAAACGCATACTGAGTACCAAATGTTGGCACTGAGATGCTGCATCCGATTACGACAAGAAAAGTGATGATTTCGGATTTTGTCGACAAAAATAACCTCTAATTGAAATAAGAAAACAATGTCAGTCTTGAACTCAGAGCAGACCGATGAAGTTCTTAAGTAACCTACTTGGAAAGGAAAAACGCCAAAAACGCTCAATAGTGTTCTAACGCTTTCTGCGGCAAAAGTTATAAGCGGTATTGTGCTTTGAAAAGTTCCTGAAGGATTCGCGCCATTGTGGATCCGCGCCAAAAGTCCTAAAATTAATATAAAGGATGGATGCATAGCCACTACCGTCGAGCTCCCTCCGTTCCTGCGGATTCTGATCTGCAGCATCTAAACATTAGGGCGGCTGCACGTCTTCAGGGTCACCGACCTATCAGAAGGTCTGAGGGCGACTCCCGCGTGTTCTCCTGTCTTATAGGTGAACCTACTTACCTCCGTTGGATGTTTTCCCTTCCTAACTACAACGGCGCATTGAAGTTAACTTGTAGTTTGAAATAGTCTTTGGTGGGATAATCGCATACGTTTCTAGCTTCACAGGCTCCGACGAAGGCGAGTAAGCCGAAATGTCAGCCGAATAAAACCTATGCCATCTTGACCAGCTTTACAACTTGAACTAAAACCGTACCGTCAGAATGCCAAATAGAGAGTCGAACGTGGAAGATATTTACGTTTTAAAAGTGCTTCTGACAAGGATTGAGCGCTTTTTGAGAGAAAAGGCTAACAACTATCACTTTTGCCAATTTTTCCAAGCCCAATTACGATGTTCAAAAAGCCGTAGAAGGAAGTGTTGCGGAACGGTTGACCGAGATCACGCAGCAGATAATAACAGCAAATTATTGAAACCTGACCGAGATCCGCAAGCTGTTCACAGACTTACGATTGATGAGTCAGACAGAGTCTCATCAGGAGAAAAAATCGGTATTGAGCCTGAACAGGCTAACAGCTTGTGAGTAATCGGAAGAAATGAAAAAAGAAGAAAGGAATGTTGGAATGTGACGAAATGACGGCTGTTCACATTATATAGGTGTAAAAAGATGAAAAGCAGAGGAAACTACGAAAGAAAAACAGAAGACAGAAAAAACCGAATCGTCTAAAGGAGAATGTGGAAGAGAAATGTGCGAAATTTCCACCGCTCACCTCTAGATGTGATCTTCCCACTGTCGACACCAGCTAACGCCAAATATTGTAGGCATACGTTTAGTCCGTCAATCTGAAACATGAAAAACAAATGCTGAAGTATGAATATGAGAAAGAGGTTTCTATACACAGAGAAGAGGTTTTCAAACATAAAGAAGAGGTTTTTGTTTCGTTTTGTTCCGAATGGGAATAACACTCCAGCAAATTTATCAGAGGGAAACGCGACATTTGTGAGTGAACGACTGCTGGCTAAAGATTCTTTGACTGAACCTAGTTGCCGGCGAAGCTTTTTTTGTGTGATTGCGACCAGCTGCGTAAATTGTTACCACTTTTGTTTGGAAAGGTAAAGACACTGACGTGGTATAGCGGCTGGCCCCCGCAAGTCATTGCATAGGTCAAATACGCATTCACCTTGCCTCTACGAGTCTGAATGGGACAATAATGTCGCATCCTTAGGATCAAAGCCGACACCTTTACCTTTACCTTTTACTTTGGTTAGATGAATTGACACAGCTAGTTGGTGTACAAGTTCTTTTTGCAATTAACGATTTCAGTCACTTTTGATCTACATTCATACGTTTATATCACGCTTAGATCGGAGATAGACAGCTAGAAACTCAGCTGCCTAATTGACGAAGAAATTCTGCATCAAAATTTCGATTTGGTTGGAAATTTTGATACCAATTTCCTCTTAAGCGTATTACAGAAAAACCGATAAGGTGAAAGCAATATAACAGGAAACGAAGGAAACAGGCACGGAAATGAGGCGTTTTGCTCGAAAAGGAAGGGGGAATACATACATGTCTCACCGTATGTCTCACCTCCTTCGACACCGTCCCCCCACCCACTGGCTTTTCAGGAGATTTCGTCCATCCACTCTCAAGATGTGACAGATTTGATCATCGGACATGATTAGGACATATTTCGATGCGTGCGTTGTAATTTCATTAACAGCAGCAGCCCGCCCCGGCTACCATGAACCAACGTCGTAAACAATTAAGTGCAGCCATAGGCTCTTAGAAAATCCAGCGAGAGATCGACGCTCTGCGCTGCTGTCGTCGGAGGAGATGGGATCGTGGACATGAATATAACGCAGCCTATTAAAACGCTCTTGCAGCAAGAGTGATGATGTGGCTAGCCTGGGGGATCTTCCGGAGGAAGGCGCACAATCAGAGGATTTTTCGGATGCGTAGGAGTCGAGCAACCAGCAGCCTACTACAAGGCACCTGTTCAAGACGAACTAGAAGAAAAACTGACAAAAACAGGACTAAAAATATGTACAAGTGAAAAAAATAAAGCTGATTGTGGGTGAAAAAAATGCTACAGAGTCTTGAAGAACAACTGACTTTCTGCATCGCGCTATACTTTAGAGAAAAAACTCGAAAGATCACTGTCAAGAGGATGGCTATTAATAAAATAGATTTGTTGAAGGATAAAACAAGATTCTTTTTTTAGAAAACCAAATTCTAGCAAAATTCTTTGTTGGGGAAGCAAAATTCTACCAATTATGCGCAGTGGAGGCGATGGAAGGTGGTATGAAAAAGGGTCATTCTGCCGGCAAATTTTATATGGAAATACAAGATTAACTTCTGCTACTGATTCACGTTTCACGTTGCGAAACTTCCAATGTGAAATGTGGGAGTTTGGGATTCTTTTTCGTCAAAAATAAATACTTTCACTCAATGCTTGAATATTCTACTAATAAGCAACTGATGGCTCTACTGTAAAGGTAAAAGGTGAAGGTGCCGGTGTTGATCAGTCCCTAAGCACGCGGCGCCGCATTCGCGTTCAACTTCATATTTGGTCTACACAATGACTTGCGGAGGATAGTCGCTATACCAAATCATTATTTTGAACTTCTCAGACAAGTACATATCGTATCAATTTACCTGACCTCGGAGGGATGGAAAGCTTGGTTAGCCTTGGCCGGGATCGAACACTCGAGCTTGCGGGTGACAGTAGCGCCTCTTACCACTGCGAGGTAAGGACCGTGTAAATTTGCCAATAAGGGATGAAAACCGCAGCTCGTCCCGATAGACTTCCCATCTCTCCATTTTTTCTTTGACCAAAACTTTCTTTATGACACGACGGTCATGTAAGAATTCCGAAAAAAAACTTCAAAAAATTCTTTTCAATTAAGTACGAACAAGAGCTTATGCACCACAATTCCACCAAACTAACAGCCAAAGTCAAAACTGTGAGGGTTAATGATTGGCTAACAGTGGTGTTCGTGCAACTTTAGTTCTGCTTGCTCACATTTTGTTTGTAGCTGACAATGATTAGTTCAGTTTCGTGACGTTTTTTTTATTTTATCGAGATTTTCTCTGGCGCACGAATAAGACGAATAGTGCATTTGAATAAATAAATAAAATAAATAAAAATAAAAAAGTGCGTAATTTTAGTAATTCAAATAAATCTTGCTCAGAACTACAACTCCCAAACTCTCTTTTCTTCAAATTGGCCACGGCAATGGCCTTTTAACCATTTGTTGTTAATATGCCTTACGACAGACGCGGATACTCACCACTATACTACCGAGACCCGCGTGTTACAGTGGTAAGAGGCGCTGCTGACACCCGCACGGTCGAGCGATCGATTCCGGCCCGGGCTAACCAAGCCTTCCATCCCCCCGGGTTCGGTAAATTGGTACCAGACTTGTCTGGGAAGGTAAAGACACTGACCTGGTATAGCGGCTGGCCCCCGCAGGTCATTGTTTAGGCCAAATACGCATTCACCAAGCCTATACGATTCTGAATTGAACACGAATGCGGCGGCGCGTCCTTCGAGGACTGATCGACGCCGTTATCCTTACCTTTACCTTTTATTATTTTCTCTGTAGACAAACACCCTTAAACGAAAAACAAAAACACACATACGTCCTTTGGCTTATTGCTAGATTCCGGCCCCAGTCGTCGGAAAATTTAGAGGTCCTCTCCACCGCTCGAGCTATCGTTCGTTGCTAGTGTGGTTGGTAGTTACGTTTTTTGGGACACAAATTACTTGCGGTGTTGTACGTAGGTACATATACGAATACTAATGAAAGGGAATGAACTGAACTTTCGCAAAACACAAAAACCTCAAGCAGGTTATTTTTGACGGCTGAAATCTGTGGCAGATAAACATTCACTGAAAATCAAAAATCAGGAATTTAGGTGGAATTTTCAAAAATAACGGTGGATCAGAGCCCGTTCAAGGGCCATCGGCTATAGACGCAGTAGTTATCTGGCAATCAGATCACTCTCCGCCTCTCTTTCGCCACACAACCATTCGCTCATAATTCAGACGTCGGCGACAGAAGGAATTTACGACGCGCTATACATATAATTTGTTCTGCCTCTTTTTTTTCGCCGCTGATGCGTCGGCCGCTGAGACAGCGGGCGTCGGCCCTCGATGCGGCCGCCGTTGTGTAAGACTTTGAAAACGATAGTGGTCAACGATGGGAATTGGACAAGATGAATGAGCCGTGGTAGGGAAAGCAAGAAAGAACAACAGCGGAAAATGACTCGGACAATCGTAAGCTAATAGTACTACACACTGTCACATTGATACATTCTGAATGTAGTATAATAATTAACTACAAATTCAGCAGACATTAGCTGCTTTAGATTACCGGTAATTAAGGCGAATATGAACAAGGACAGAGTGTATGGGTACTGATTGCCGAGACGGCCAAGCACCAGCCGACTGCCTTTCCTCTCCTGCCTCGGTCGCTATGCGCTAATTGCCGTAATTAGCACCCTTGCCTCGGTCAGGTAATTAGTCAGATCAACATCAGCTGCGGAAAAGATGTTCTCATACTGAGCGTCAGACACCTCCTGCCTCATCTAGTAGAGCGTAGCGACCTATTAATGGGTTAATTGTGAGAAAAAACGGTTAGTTATCTTGACCCGGATTCGCCATTGATATACCGAAAACGAATCCCGAATCGCGGTAGTTCTTCCAGGACTAACTTTGGATAGGGCGCGAGGTGGTTTAGTAAGAGCCGCAATTGATACTCTCATGATCGAGCGGTCGATTCTCACCCGGGTAACCAAACCTTTCGCCCCTCGAGTCAGGTAGATTGCTTTTAGACATGACCGGAAAGGTGAAGATAATGACCTGCGGCTGTCCCCGCAGGTCAGTGCATAGGCCAAATACGCATTTACCACGATACTTAATGGAACGCGAATGCACTAGTACATCTTCAGCGGACTGAACAACTATTTACCTTGCACCTATACTTAGAATTTGTGTGGATTCTAACATACCATATCAAATAGTGACGGCTTGTGAATACCAAATATTCCCGAATGCCCCCAGAGCACGATGTGAATCATGGACTGCGCATAATTTTAAGTATACTTCAAGGCTTATTTAGGGTATGCTTTTCATGAATCCGGGGCTGAATGGAATGGTACAACCCTCCAACAAAAAAAAGAGAAAAGACCGTATGAAGCTGATGTCTCTTCTAAACCCCCAGTCAGGTCAGAATTGATGGCCAGAATTTTTGCTAAAGATTGCTGTCGTTATTAAGCGGAACAGCTTTGCAGATGAGAATGTGTTTGACTAAATCTTCAACTGCCCTTATACCTTCAAATTTCTCAGAACTGTTTTTACCGCGGAAGCTATGTGTGTGAGACCTCCTAGGGTCGAATGAATGAAATTCAATTAGCGATTCGCTTATTCGATCAGTCGACTGAGTGGAAATGGAAAATCATTCAGTGACGGATCGATTTTTGCACCTGTAGTTATATAAAACCACCAACGGTTCCAAAGTGGGAGAATCCCTCTTTAGTCGTACAACTACGAAGAAAATAGATTAGAGGAGGCAATAGCAAGTCAACTGCTCGTTCTTTAACCGAGCTGGAAGCAAGTGCTCGAATGTTCAGACGAAAAAGAAGAAAGAAAACGAGTACATTCGAATGGGCGAGGTCGGTTGGCTCTGTCACGTATTGGTGCAATCGAAGTTCGTAGTCACGAAAAAAACGTTAAAAACCTCATTTGACTCCATTTTGACCTGTTGAGCGCGATTATGTCACATCTATCACACGTATGCCATCATTGGGGGCCTTCGTGGTGAAGTGGTAAGAGGTTCTATGGAGACGACGCATGGTCGAGCGATCAATGCCGGTGCGGGCTAGCCAAGCCTTCCATCCCTCCGTGGTCGGGTAAATTGGTACCAGACTTGTCTGAGAAGGTAAACACACTGACTTGGTATATTGGCTGGCCCCCGTAAGTCACTTTTTATGATAAATAAGCATTCACCATGCCTATATGATTCTGAATCGAATAGGATTGCACGGTGCGTCCTTAGAGAACTGATCAACCTCGGACCTCCACCTTTAGCTTTACCTTTACTGCCCCGAGTACAATTACAACAACAAGAACAACAACCCGAGAGAAGAAAATAAACATTTTCTTAGAAACAATGAGAGGGAAGTGTTTCTGGGAAGGAAACAAAAATAATAAAGTGCTTATCCGAAGTGTCTTCGCGTATGACTAGGACGGGCCTTACAGCTGATGAAGTCGACAAGTTGCGCATCACCTTTACAGCTCGAAGGTGTGCGTAAACACCGAACACCTGCTCCTACGGCCGAATCGCTGTTGACTCAATCTCCAGTCAATAGAGCTACTACCTTGGTAAATTCATCGTCTAGGCTATCTACCCTCACCAAAGTACAGGGCGCGCCTCCCAGCTAGAACATGAAATGTTCTAAATTTTCACAAACAACAGCTTGACTGGTTTGCTTGAACACAGTTTCCCTTGATTTTCTTCTACTCTCGTCGGAAATCTCCTTCTCTAAGTGTAGACTTCAGAATATTCATCAAAAAAGCTATAGAATGAGCTAGAGCTTGAGCACAAATCTAATGCCCGAGGATGATCAGGACATTTCGTGGTTAATAGATGAAGTAGCCGTCTGGTAAAGTTTTCCGTATCATATTTTTCTGATGTACGAGGCAACATATTTCAAACCCTGCTCGAGCGACTACGATGGAGGGCTAATAGCATAAAGAAAAGCAGAATGAAGAATGATAACAGTCGTTTCCGAATTCTAATAGCATTGTGGGTGAGGATAAAGGTAATCAGCTATGAGACGGCGGCACCTTGGAGTGAAATGGAGGCCTGCTCCAAAGAGAAACATCCCTACTCAACATCACTATAAATACATAGCCGTCATCTCAATGGCGTAGTAGTTAGATCTCGTGAAGATCATCTTCATTTCCAATGACTCGACAAAAATTCGGTCACCGTACCCCCTCTCCAAACCGATAAGTCTATCAGCCTAAAGCATTGAGCACCAATGTGCACCTTCATCCATGAAGATCATCTACAGAAGCACCGGTTACAAAAATAGTTTGCGTTTTCTAAGAAATAGTTCAAAAATGGTGCACTCTAATACAGAGAGCAAAATTCGATCTTCCTCGATCAAAATGCAGGATATCGTACGATCTTACTTGTACGATTAGTGATTTACTGTATCTCAGAACAGTGACACGGTCTACTGTGGATCACCTTAAACTGTATCGGAGCTCCGTTCTTGAGGGAATATGCACTTTACGATGCAAGAACCTTGTATCAATTCACCAATTATGCAAAATTAAAGGCAAAGGGAGCGTAACAAATGTGGCCGTAACATAAAATCTGTATATCACCTCATTCTTCATACATAAAAGGAGTGGATTAAAACAGAAATTGACAGCAAAGTAGGAAATTGACGGGGAAGTAAAGCAAAAAAAAACTCACATTAGCATTGACTCGTGACAAATGCGATGTGAACTGCTTCGAATTGGCGTTGTCGGGCACTGAAATAAAATCGTCTCATTTCGATGAAGGCAATTCAGTACTGTTCAGCAGCGAATAATGTACTGTGAAAGGTGTCAATTACGCTAGTCATTGCAGGTTTTTGGAGCAGAGATACTTCTAGGTGTAAGGACAAAGGGTGTAAAGCTGAAAAACAGAAGTGAATGTTCGCTGCCACTCAGTCGACGAACAAGCATTGAAGCAAGCCACACAACAAGATAGACAACCCATTTGTGACAACGGGTTTAGTTCAATATGAACTTTACTGGTTCGTCCGAAGGCCCTCAATAAGATCATGATGCTGGCAACAAGAAGAGAAAAACTAAAAACTCCAAGAATGCAGCGCATCCTGGTCGTTGCACAACGTCACAACAACGGGTCGACAGACAGCTCCTCTTTATCAATATGGTTAGTTGAGGCCATACGTCGACGAAGCGACAATAGTTTTGCTGCGAAAATAACTGGCGGCTGATGGGTTATGATGAATGCCTGTTGGCATTCTCGGCCAGGCACGGCTGACTGGGATCACGTCCACGAGCGGGAAAGAGTGCAGCCATTGTAATATGTCCACCAACAACATCATCCTACACCGCATTTCTATCGACGTTTTCAGTTTCATACTTTTAGAGCTGCTCTCGACAGGAATAATTTCAGGTCCTCTTTTTCATATATCACTTGATCGGGGGGGGGGTGGTGGAGTAGCAAGAGGCGCTACTGACATCCTCGCGGTCGGGCGATCGATTCCACATGTGGCAACCAAGTCTTCCGTCCTTTCTTGGTCGTCTGTATTGGTACAAGACTTGTTTAGGAAGGTGAAGAAACTGACTTGGCATAGTCGCTGGCTCACGCAAGTCATTGAACGGGCCAAATACGCCTTTACTATGTCTTTACGATTCTGATTGGAACAGGAAAGCGGCGACGCGTCCTTAGGAGACTGATCAACGCCGACGCTGCCCTTTTCATTCTCCTGCTGCTCAAAGACATATTGTTTAGTAGATTTCACATGCATCGGTCATTGCAGTCTCTTATGAGCGCGATGTCGCCACAACGTTGGTCTAAGGAGGTTCCAATGATATCGAGTTTCACTATACAATTCCAATAAATCGGGTACTAGTACCAGTCCTGAAGACGTACCCGATTTATTGGATCTGCCAATTTATTAAATTTGCTCAGTTCGTTGATGGTTGGACAGTACAGTAACGATTGAGCTCGCTATGCTGAGCGATTCCTCCAGGAAATGACTGTGTCTTGCACAGTGCGTAAGGGGCAGAATAGGAAAAGGATGGTGCAGAAGTGCAAATGATGATAATAGATGTTTTTTGGGAGGTTGCTTTGGTCCACTCCTGGAAGGGAAACGCAGTTATGTGTTTGTAGTTCATTTTTTCCGATTACAATGGGTACTACATACTGCATTGTCAAGATTATCTTCCATCTTGATTTTTGGCAATCCTTTGTTTAACTTAAGTGATGATAAAGTATTTCAGCATTGAATCTTCAGCATGAATAACAATGAAAGAACAGATAGATGGCTCGTCAGGAAGGCGTTAAACGACTAAACATTTCATGTAAGTTTCCGAGATCAAGAGTAGCGAAACTAAAGGATCTGAAAGAAGAAAAAATAGGCGTCAATAATGGCAGTTCCTGAAGTGAGTGAGAAACCAGGTAAGTTAACGGTATGAAGACTGCCGTCTCCGCTATGCATATAGGATAGTGTGTGTTCGAATCAAAATTGAAACATTTGGCCGGCGATCAGATAGTATGTGACAGTGACAAGCTTATGCGATACTTAACTATCAAATGATCATTCTGGCGAATCAGATGGGTAAGGGTTCGCGAATTGCTAACCAGATGGAGAAGGAGGAGTGCGCATACGCGTTCGCGCATGACGCTATGATTTCAGCCTCACCATCTTTACGGTATGCAAATCAGACTGGAGGGCATCCACCAGTCCGACAAGTCGATGGCGGAAATGCATTTCACAACAAACTTTCAGAGAATATAAATACCTAAAGTAGGGAGAGATACAGATAAAGGTGTTGGCGTTGATCAATCCCTTATGGCACGCCGCCGCAATCGTGTTCAATTAAGAATCGTAGAGGTATGGTAAAAAACGGCGTATTTGGTCTACACAGTGACTTGCGGGGGCCAACCGCTATACCATGACATCCAGACAGGTCTGGTAACAATATTACCGAACCCGGAGGAATGGAAGGCCTGGCTAGTCCAAGTGACGATATATCGCTCCATCGTGCTGGTGTCATTAGCTCCTCTTTCCATTGCCACCACAAGCGGCCTTTCACAGATGATAGATACTTAAGGTACGTGAACAGTAGTAAAACGTGCTCATCGGGCAGAAAAAGTTGTTCGAAAGGGAGGAAAGAGGAGGACAGAGTAGGAAATTATTGCTTCTTAGCGTTGTTCTCTTTCCCTTGCACAAAAGCGCCGCGCGTTCCATCGCAGCTACAATAACATCATATAAAATACTGGCAGTCTTAGTTATTTTTATCCTGTATAGGGCTAAAAGGTGAAACAGGATAAAAAGTACTAAGAATCTATCATACATTAATATTAATCACTGTATCATGTTTTTATTTATCAGAAGGAAAACGTCAAGGTCATCGCTACTAAGAAATTCTAGATTAGGAGGTCGGCTGCAACGAGCTATGTTTTAAATTTCTGATGGAAGAGATATCATCAGTTTTTTTTTGTATGCCTCACGAAGAACTAAAAATATGACATCTCTTTGACACAGTTCCTTGGGGGAAACTGTGGAGCGAGGTCCTATGTTGAATCGCGTGTAGTAAGGCGGTCGTCGGTCGTCGTATTAATTGAGGGAGAAACTATGAGGGAGACAATAGTCATAGGGATTTAAGAAGACATAGGTATGCGAAATTCTCATCATAAAATGTATCCGCATCTGGCTTATCGTAACCAGCAGAAGATTTATCTTATTCAAAAAGTCCCCATTCAATCAACCGTGAAAATGACTCTGAGCTGAAAGTAGCGACCAAGTGAGTAGTCCTGGTAACTGAAGAGTGACACCGTTCGACAACTAAAAGCTCCATTTTCTGATATTTGGTAGACAATACTGATAAAGAAAGCTAGCCGGCTGTGATGGCAGATTCGTGTTCCGGACAATCGCTATAAATCAGTTGAACGTCGCGAAACGAGCAACGACTCGCGGCGGCGGACTTCGCCTCAATGCACCCTTGAAATCCGTGAATTCGCGTGAAATCGGACACACGCCTGAATGGAACAACTACAAAAAACTTCATAGATTATATACAGTAGCCTCTACTTGCTGTTGTGCGGTCAGAAATTCGTCAGCGCATACTTTCTTCCTTATTCATTCGAGCTCTGACCTTCACTTATAGCATTCTACCAGGTAGCTGTATTTGAAATAAAATCCGAAATTTTGATAGTCTTCATCTTAGGTGCAGAATATTGATCTGATTATGGCATATAAAATAATGAGATTATTGGTAGAAATGAATCTTCAGAAGTTCTTTTCTGTTTCATGTTCACGGACAAGAGCCTTGAGAAAAAGCTGATTCAAATGAAGCCGCAAACCTGACTCAGGCGAAAGTTCTTCTCGGTCAGAGCAGGCGTGGAGTATTCCAGACTGAGCAAAAAATGCCAGGCTCTCACTATTCGAAATCATTTTCAAAGCTTGTGCTCGCTTACCTTATAAAGTTACACGAAGGTTCCCCTACTTTTTAGGGCCAAATTACAAGCTGTTTTTTGCTTTTTTCTCTAGCGATTCACATAAACTTGTTGTCAATTTGGTTTCATTATACGTTGGAGTTATGGTGTTGCTGGTTATTTTACTTTTTTTACAACTCTATGTGGTGCTACCACATATAATAAATTTGGGAATTATTCATTGCCTTGCATTGAAGCTGAGCTACGACAACAAATATTCAACAATATCATTAAGTTAATATGTCAGAAAAACATTGTTACTAACTAGCTAAGTTTCAAATAAATACTCAGCAGGTCGTAGCGGTATACTGGACGACAAACGTCAAATGTTGTTTGATAAAGGTAATAAGGAAAACTGCAAGGCTAAAAAACTCCAACTCGTCTTGTTCGCCCATCTGCGAAGGCTCAACCACACGTGTTGTTAGAGGGCGGATCAGATTTCCACTACAAGCAATTCTTGCGGCAGCTCATAGGAATGCATAACTAATGGCCCGCTCCACATGCATGAATAACTGAGTTTTTTTAATGTTCAAGTAGCGTAAGCACTAGCACTCCTAAGTAGGAGGAAATCGCGTTGAATAAACCAGCATCCGTTGTACGAACTACACTAATTCGTGAGAATATCGGAAAGAAGTGAGCCTTGCTTTACACAAAAACTTCCTTGTCCACTAAGAAAGGTCCAGAATAAAAGGTGCTCTCCACATTCTCATCGATTACCAGCTAAGGAAAAAGGAAAGTCAAATCTTTGACTTCTCATGGAGTGGTCTAGTTCTTCACACTGTACTTAACACTCTCTTCACTTAAGAAGAAAACTCGAAAGGGTTTGACAAAGGTCTTTTGGTGCTTTGTTATACACGCAACTGTTTGCAGCACAAAATGAATATGTGTGAACAAGCATGAGCGCCGTAACTCTTGCCAAATGTTAAACATTCTACATACTCTGTCAAACACATGATTAATAGGAAAGGAAACAAGAAGGCGCGAATAAATCTACAGAAACAGAGAAAAACGGACAAGGGAATCGTAAGAGAATGAGCGAGTGAAAAGAAAAAAGTTGCATTGAGGATGGTGTGAGGATGAATGAAAACCACTGCGCAATTCAAGGACGTGGAGGTAATTGACGGGTTGCCTCTTGCGAAAAGTCTCGGCATGAGCATTCGACTTATAATAGTGGTTGTGTAGAGGCACTCAGAAAAGTTGTAAAAATCACATGTCGAAAGTACAATGATGGACTATCGACAACTAAAGAATGAATTGCTGAAGGAAACCACTCACAGAATGGAAAAAATGCGTTTTCAAAGGTAAAGGTAAAGGTGCCAGCGTTGATCAGTCCTCTACACCTCATTTTTGTTCCATTCAGAATCGCAGAGGCATGGTGATTGCGTATTTGGCCTACATTATTACTTGCGGGGGCCAGTCGCTACTTTAAGTCAGAGTCTTCACCTTCCCAAACTCGTGTGGTACTAATTTACCAGACCCCGCGGGGATGAGAGGCTTAGTTAGCCCGAGCTGGGATCGAGCGCTCGACCGTACGGGTGTCAGTAGCGCCTCCTACCACTGTTTCGCGCGCACCCAAATATCCAAAAATTCCCGCATACTGAATTTATTTCCTAATATGAAGCTGTCCAACGAATGTAGTTATTGTAGAACCCTCTGATTTCAATTCTTAAATGTTGGCTAGTGAGAAGAAACGAATATTGCTCGAAAGAGTTTCATTTATCGGACCCAATGGATATTTGCTGTATTCAAAATTTAATCTCTAGTTGGCGACTATTGTTCAATTGCTATCAATTTGTCGATTTAAGTGTGCTAATTCTCTAACATTCACAAATCTAAAGTAATGACGAAGAGTTTTGAAACAAATCAATCATCGTAATTTCCTCTGCTGCGAGTTTGCCGAGTTCCTCTATGCAGCTACAAGAAATTCAATCCATAAGCAACGTTCTCCATTTTCTATCTACATTTTTGTTCCTCAACAAGCTATTTGTGGATTTTAAAAATATAAATAAAGAAACGGGTCTTCTAAACAAGGGAGCGGTTGCTAATTTCAGAACATGGCAGAGCAAACAGCAGCCGGTTGGGCCGGCAATGCTCAAATGTGCTCGGCGCTTCCGGTATGACGACGGACGCAGCAGACGGTTCGTATTGAGTTTCATTATGTTTGCCTAATCATCGCTGCCATTTAACCCCCACACATTCTGGCTGGCCGTTGGCTGCAGACGAAAGGTGTCTGCACTATGAGTCGCTCAGCATCTGATTCAAAGTCCCCAGCTCTATAACTTCTAGGAAAGTACATATAAATATCAGTACGAAATTGAGTAAAAGGTCAGTGTAAAGCTGTCGGCGTCAAACAGTCTTCCAAGGTTGTGCGGCCGCATTCGTGTTCCATTCAAATCGTAGGGGCATGTCAAATGCTTATTTTCCCTATACAAAGACTTGCGGGGGCCAGCCGGTATGCCAAGCCAGTGTCATTACCTTCCCAGAAAGTCCGGTACCAATTTACCCGACACCGCAGGAATGGAAGGCTTGGTATACTCGGGCGCAGATCGACCGTGCGGATGTCGGTAACGCCTATTACCACAGGAAAACGAGTGATGGTGATGAAATGAGAACAACAATGAAAGAGTGAAAGACGAAGACCAATAGCACAATTAGTACACAGTTCTCCACAGTGATACACTGATTGGCTTCCCTCCTCTCTACCTCTCGCATTGTACTCATTTTGCGCATAATACGACTTTTTCGGTCTTTTCTCCTACAGTATTCGCAACATCAGACCTCTTTCATCCCTCCAAATTTTCCACACCCAATTCCCCATCTTACTCTCTCGAGCGCAATTTGTTTTGAGTAGCAGCTTATGCTGGTCCTAATTTCCTTTCCACATAGCTCCTTGCCCCTTTATTGTACTTGTACGTGTTGCAGTAGTTTCCTTTTTCTTACCTATTGTGGGACACTTCTCCGCTTCACGAGTTCTTATTTGAGAATCTCTCAAAGCAATGAACGCAGAAAGACGAAAGGTATGTGCAACTACATATTGAAAACATTTTGCTAGTATCGGTACGAGTTTCTGATTCTACAGCGGAAAATTTGTGAGTTATGCTCTAGAGAAGATTATTCGCAACAGGTTCTTCACTTCCACTTCGTAAGTATCAAGAATACCGCTGCTTCACGTATAGCTTTCTAATGTAGAAAACAGACAAGAAGAAACTGTCCGCACACGGAATCTCCGCTCGCGGTGAAAATGGAAATGAAGTGTCTAAACTCTAAAGTGCGGAACGGGATGGGAATATTGTGATTCGATGCCACTCGCTAGGAATCTCTTGATTTCGGACGTGATCCCAAATGCTGCACACTACCGTTGTTGGGTTTCAATAACCCAGCGGCCAAGCAGGTACATACTCGAGAAGGAGGCCTTGGTAAACGCAAGTTCTGTGTGTTTTCGTAGAAAAAAAAAGCTGGCGAACAGTCAAGCAGCTGGAGTTTGCCTAAAACAGTGGCTGCGGAACAAACCACGAAATTCGTTGCAAATCTAACAGTTCATTCCAGAAACTTGTCAAACACTGAGTTCGGGGTGGGAGAGCGCAAGCTCAAAGCGAACGATGAGCTGTTGCTGACAACCAACTTACTAGCTATAAATCTTCACCGAGTTGCACTTGCAGCAACTGCCGCTCGGCAACGAACCGATCGAGCGCGCACGACCCTCGACCTTCCCTGTGAACAGCCGGCGCTGCCGCCTTGAGACAGCAGTGGTCAGCAAACAACAGCCTATGTACAAGCCACAGAGGGCAAAGGGTGTCTCGCAAGGTGGTGGATTAACTTCCGGAATTATTAGGGGGGGGGGGCCAAAAGTAATAAGTATCTCCTTTTTTTTCCCCATTTAACTCCCGACTGGGGTCTCACTGTATGCTCGTCGTATTCATTTGTCTGTATGCTACTTACATGAGACCAGTTGAGAATTCATCACTTCCGCGTATTCGAGAAACATGCTGAATCCTCAGGCTACCTCAGACCACTTGCGTGTCGATGTGTGCCGTGCCAATCTACGCCATTTCACTTCTACGAGAAGTCTGGACTCGATCGTCACGCAGGATGAGAAGTATGTCTTGTACATTAACCCTGCCAAGCAGCTAGTCTGGGTGAGGCCTAATGATCCGATAACGACCTTCGTACGACGAGATGAGCATGGCGATAAGCAACTTTTGAGCTTCTGGGTCTACGTTCTGCTGGAGACTATTTCCAAAGATGGCCATGATGGACTCCGTAACCTTAGTGAACGAAATCGAGGAGGTGGATCAGCGACACGCACTTATTCGACCGCAACGTTTCAAAAGACTGATCCTCTTCAACAACGCTACACCTCACCGTGTAAAAGTAATCACGCAGAAGCTTGCTCAGCTGGGGTACGTCCGTGTACCTCACCCACCGTATTCACCGGACATCTCTCCATGCGACTACCACTTCTTCTTTAGCCTGCAAGACTTCTTGGCTAGAAGAGACACAAGGAGCCAAGCAGACTTTGAGAGGCATGTCAACCAGAGGATCAACTCCTGGCCGAAGCAGTTCTGGAAGCATGGGATCAGAAAGCTGGCTGAACGATGGCAGCAAGTCATAGACCTCAACGGAGAATACATTCCTCAGCACAGTTGAATTGTGTTTAGGTTATTGAGAAATAAAAGAGTTTGGTGCATTTTCCTTAATACTTTTGCCCCCCCCCCCTAATAGTTCTCTATGAGAACAGACAGATTCGCTCAGCAGAAAAGACACTGCTCAAATGAAATGGACACGGTCGGTTAGAGTTGAAAGCGAAGACGTCAGAGCAGTCATGGGTAGGGCGTAATGGACATAAAGGTGTGGGAGCAGATGTCCAGGCTTTACGGACACACCCTAGATGGTACCGTAGCACCACCCAGCTAAAGAAACGCTATAGGCTGAGGTTTTAGATCGTTCATACCCATCAGAAAAGCAACACAGATTCACTAGATGTGAAGTAACGACTCAGGGAAACGGCATAGAAGCAGGCGCTTGATCTGCCGAAAACTGAAATACAAGGTGCGACAGCAAAATCCGCACAAACGCGACTTAATGTTTTTGAACAATTTTGCGAACACCAAATACAACAGAAATCAAGAATCCCGCTGCACACTAATAGAGAGGTATTTCGCGACTACAACTGATCCATACACCATCCGTCAGCAACAATTGCCGCCTTCCATGATTGCGGTCATTCGGTTGTACTCAGTACTTGTGCGCAGCATTTACACCATTATGAGCTTATCACAATACAGCTGAAGCTTCTGACTTACACTATGCAAATCAGGACCTCTGTTGAAGTCATGGTGTGGCGAGAAATTTGAATTGGAATATGTAACGAACTAGCTGCCGCGCTCTGTAGTTCACCAATGACACTAGGTTCGTGTTCACTATTTTCCTAGAACTCCCATTCTTGATCCTAGTTTCTTTATTACTTTTCCTCAATTTATGCACACTTGCTAACTTAGCCATGTATCTTATTCTACTGCAGAGTGGAACGTTGGACACTTGAGGAGCATAGTGCTTGCAATGAGAACAGAATAAAACTTAGTAAAATCAGCAACAAAAGACAGCGAAGAATAACCATCGTGCGCTTTTCCCAAAAAGGTGAGTAATTCTACAAAATCACTCACCGACAACCTGTATCAACTTCGCAACAACTCTGTAATCTCGTAGTTCGTTCGAGATGTCGTCGATCGGCTTGTAATTTGGTGCTTTCGACAAATATCGATTCACCCAGTCTGTGTAGATCTGGAAAGGAATTTTTGTCTTTCATACGTCCATCATCGTATTATAGTAAAATAGAAGTTGCAATGTAACGCCCGCAAAAAATGACACTTTCCTAAAAAGGAAATATATTCCTATTCATATTTAAACATATTTCCTAAGGTTTACATATTCCTTATAAAGGAGATGGTTGTTGGCATTTTTTTGCTTAAAAGAGGAAGCTGCCTTCACAACAATAGAATGAGCTTGTACGATAAGAGCAGAAATGATTAAAGGCATCGGAATAGAAGCAGGAAAAATTCATCGGTCAAAGTACTTTTTGCGAGATTTGCCCACGTGTATAGTTTAACATTGTGCTTTCTGATCAGAATAACCCATGAAACTATCTTACACTATACAAAGAGCAACAAGAAATCAAAATAATCACCATTTTCGCTCATATTAGAACCTCGGAAAGTTGGTTCTTCTACCTTACGAGGGTTTTGGGTGGATGTTTCACACATCTGCCTGAACATTCGACCTTCCCATGGTCTTCAGGGCCCTAAACTGAGTTACTAACCTCACTAATACTAAACTACAAAGTCAACGGTGAAAGTGTAGTTTCTGAAGACGAGATGAAGGTCCAAACGTTGTGCCGTCCAATAGAACTTCCAAATTACAACCTCGTAAGGCAGAAGAAAACAAAAAAATAATTGCAAAAATATTTATCGTTCAAAACCGTTCAGTTTGCCTTATTTCTCGCACAAATTGGAACGCATGGATCCGAAGGGAGGTGAGCAAAAACAAACTAAACAAAAATGAACAAAAACAAAAAATAACAGCATTTGCGAAGTTAGAAAAATAGAAGTAGAATATGAGGACAGTTCACATTCTTGCTAAAGTGAAATTGCTTAGGCGAAATGAATAACCACGAAAGTTAGAAACCTTATTCATACATTTGAAAATGGACCAAAGCATATCGGTAAGAACAGAAAGGAATTCAGATGAAATGATGTTTAGGAGAAACTCATTCAGAAAAAAATAACGGAAAACTAATTCAGGAGTGACCAAGTTAAAGTTAAGTTAAAAATATAGAGAAGCAAAAAAAGCGATCCACTGGAAAGAACGATGGAGATGTTTCGCCTACGTGAGAAGACGAGAAACCGTTCAAAAGAGCAGGTGAATCGAAGAGAATCTGATTGATTGGTAAAAACGTGCTCTGCAAAAAGTGACCTACGCCTATTGGAGCGAGCGACACGAGAAAAGCAACGAAAGTGTTTAGGAACGGAATTTTATGACTATCAATGGGCTCATTTTTAAGTTGAAATGATTTCTCAAGAACAATTCAGCTATTCACAAAATTTGCACCTCAAAATGTGTTTGCAGGTGCGAAGGAGAGTCTCCTAATACAGTAGCGGCCAAAAATCTATTAACACTCGGCCGCGCAGAAATTTTCACCCCTCTTTGACCAGCAGCCCACGAAAGAGTTCGGAATTTTCGAGGAAGCTGTGCACAGTTTCTTATAGAGCAAATCTACCTCTTTCATATAATGTACAAAAAATTTCTAGATGTGCTGAATCTAAAGAAATATAAGAGGTTTTTTGAGACATACTTTTTTCTTCACTGAAAAATTGATTTTGGTGACTTGTAATTTTTCCGCAACCAGCTGCGAGAAAAAACTAAACAATACCTCCGGCAGTGCAAACAATTCTCTTTCACATGTTATATTCTGTTTTCAACTTTTCTACACAAATCCAGAATTACAGTCTTTTTAGTGAACTATTTGGTATTTCACCAATTTTGCGTTGAGGGAGTTAGTTAATATGAGCATTGTGTTTCTCATGCCTTATTGCCTTTATGCAGTGACTTTCAGCAAAATACCTCGTGAACACAAGATGACAGGAATTTTTGAACAAATCTCCAGCAGGCAGTGTGGTGCCAAATTATGGGTCCGCACCAATTTTCCTGATAGCTCATCAAGAGCGCGTTTTCGAAGACAGAAAATACAATCATCGTATTCCACATAATTTGCTACCATCATGAAAAAAATTTGAACAAGATATCTCGTCTCGTCGCAAGCCATGAATTTGCAAAAAATTTCAACTAGTGGAGTATTGCAAGACTATAAGTCCGTTCAAAATTTTGTTGATAGCACACCAACAGCGCGATCTCGAGGGTGGAAAAGAACACCACAGCATTCTACGCGTCAGATTACCCTCACGAAAAAATCTTGAGCAGGATATCTTGCTAGCGCAGGACGCCATGAATTTTCAAAAAAAAAAACAGCAAGTGGCGAGGATGATAGCTTATGATAGCATCCACGAATCGCGGTCTATTAAAGGAGAGACTTCTTAATCATTTTCTGTTTTGCACATCGCTTGTCTGCGAGCATTTTCCACAACTATTAAGTACACTACTGTTGAATTACTGATGACATTTTACACCACTGTTGAATTACTGATGACATTTATCTTGAGCACTGTCAATCAGGTGTAAAAATTGGTCAGTCGTAGAGGTGCATGGCGCAATCCACACCATTGACGTGGCATAAGATCTGCTTCTAATGTGCTTTCGTATGGCTTATAACCTATCTTTAGATCTCTACCATCAGGAAACTTATGGCTCCTCAAACAGTGCGCTCATTTTTGAGACACCCTGTTGTGTTGCATTTTTTGTGAGTTTCCACTTTGAAATCGTCTGTAATTCTAGATTTGTCAAGAAACGTTGAAAACAAAATAAACCGTTTGAAAGAGAATTGTTTGCACTGCCTAAAAGTTTATCTAGTTTTTTCTCGCAGCTGTTTGCGGAAAAATTACAAGTCACCAAAGTAAGTTCTTGAGTTAAGAAAAATGTACGTCTCAAAGAACCTCTTATATTTCTTTAGATTCAGCACATCTAGAAAATTGCTGTACACTGTTCGAAAGGGGGAGATTTACTCAATTAGAAACTGTACGCAGCTTCCTCGAAAGTTCCCAATTCTTTCGTGGGTTGCTGGTCAAAGAAGAGTGAAAATTTCTGCGCGGCCGTGTGTTAATAGATTTTTGGCCGCTACTGTATGTGGAAAACGAGCCCAGTTAAATTGACGTTATGCATTTCTTTCTACGTTTGGTAAATATTTGTGGAGGACGGTTTATCACATTGATGGCCCTATGCTATTTGCGTCTCGGGCGAGACTTAGCCTGTTTGGATCCCTATGATTATAGTGCACTACACCACCTACCACCGATGTAGCTCCCAGAGAAGGCTTCTGGCCGAGAAACTAGGCTCATCAGGAACAGGATTGGCATTCTAATTTTAGTACCGCGTTTATGCCCAAAATGAAGGAAATTCGAAAATGGATTATAAACTACCGAATTATTGTTGACATGGATAGGCGCCAGACGCGGAATCAAATCCCATGTGAGCCGCGATTTTTGCCTTCAGGATAGAGTCCTAATTTCTGATAATTAGTGAAAACTTTATCAAAACAGTCTGTAGCAAAGATTTTCAAATATTTCAGTCTAACATTCTTGGAGCAAGCTAGAAACACAAATAAGGTGATGGATACGCCCAAGGTGAGCAACAAGGTGTTAGAAAACCGGCTCCTGTACCTCGATAATCCGCCTGTTCACGGCAATGGTCGATAAGAACTTGACAAACACTTCTTGTCCCTCTTATCAGAACCTACCGCCGACGGAGAGAGATAAAATTAATCCCATAATTGGAAAATACGATCTCACCTCGTCTTATCAGCAGCAGCGTGACAGCCTTACGATGAATGGGGTCCAAAGGGATGATATGACTCTGAGAGGCCCACGTCTGGCAAACACATTACAATCAGGGCTCATTTTTCTTGCTTTTCGCGCTTTCGAAATGGTTAATTCCAGTCAAATGTTTCGATCATATAAAAGCCAAAAGGAGCTTCTCAGAATTTGCATTTTGTTGAGCCAGCCTATTAAGTCTACCGCCAACTTTTGTTCTCTCTCGATAGCCGGAGGTGCTTTCTACTAAACAATAGATTAGGTAGGAAAATGAGGAACAAATACAATTTACCCTGAATTTATTCTTCTCATTTTCCTTTGGTTGCGACTTATTATATGTACATATAACTTCGTCAAAGACTCAAAAAAGAAGGTAACGTATTAATTCTGCCTTATCGCCTTCGTTGTGATCATTGATATCTATTTGCTAAAATAGATTGCAACTTCTATTCATTCAGTGGACGCCTATTATAGTGTGGGACAAAAACAAACAATCGAAAAAGTCTGGGCAATGAAGTTGGGGAGAAGTGAATTGTAAAAATGAAGCGAACGGGAAACAGAGAAGGAAGTTGCGTTTCACCAAAATCTACCTATTAATGGGAGAGTAGAGTGGCCAAAATTATACTATATCAAATTATTAATATTAAAACGATGTGCGCAAGTGAACGAATCGAGAACATCAGTGACATTGCAGTTAGAATTCCTAGCATATAATTATTTCCAGGACGCAGATTGATGGAAAATTGAAAATAAAAGAATATAAACTATTGAATTGTTAACGGCATGGAAACACTGTATCCATAAAAACTGGCGATAACAGCGGTCGCTTTCATACCGTCATGTGTTTGTTACGCAAACACCACAACGAGAGCTCTTCAGTGGGAGTGTAATTGCGCTTGACCTCATCGAAATCACTCAAGGCCGCCTAGTGCGAGCACTTGAAAAGAGTGCAAGCCGTTTTTGAGAGAATAATGGGTGGTAATTGTTGCGATACGTGATACCGAACATATGTTCGACAAGACCAACGACACCATACGACGCTGCGTAGAATACTACTTTAGGAAACTAAAAAACAAAACAGAAATAAAGACATCAACAATAGCGGAAAGCAATCATATTCTAGTAGAAAATCGCATTGATCAGCCTGAATTCTAAAAGTCAAGAACAGGTAATGGTTGTAATGGTGCTAATGCGATCATCGCAAAAATCAGGACTCAGGCAGCATTTGAACTCGAGTCTCATAACATCAGCAACGGAGGAGACGGAAGATGAGAATAAATCATGAAAAGTAAGAGTAGAACAAAACACAAGCCCAACCTCTACGGCTTCATGTTGACTGAGATTGATATCTAGCTAGCGAGAGCAACAGTTACTCAAAGGCTTATCCGCGGTACCCCTACACGACTGAGCTACAAGCATTACAACATCTACTTCTAATACACTTAATTCTCAAAAACGGAGTGATTAGACCAGTTAATTTCAACGAAAACAAAGTCCGAAATTCAAAAGAAACAGTTGCCATGATTTTCTATGAATCTCGGCATGATGGAGAACAACTGTAGGATCGAGATCAGCACTGATATTCTCCTAAGAAGGCGATACACGCCGAAACGCCAGCCTGTGCAAAAATATTTGTGCCAATCTCAGTCCTGAGATGGAATCTACAATCGCTCCCAAAAGAAACAGGCAGAAGCTCGTCGAACATTTCACGCAAATGGAGCTTTCTAAAGATCAAGGATACCAATACGTGCTGTCAAAAGAGGAGATAAAGAACTGAGGTCGGCGAGATTATTGCCTCAGGAATACCATCAGGCCATCATAGTACGGCGGTAGGGTACTCGGCCGAGTTGCCAGAACCGGATGCCCCTTCGGAGATCGGAAAGCGGCTTAGCAAAGCGACATGTCGTTAGCGGACATGCGCCATCATTCAGCGGCAATCAAATTCAAGTGAACTCACCTTAATCAACTTAGGGCATTCCATTTAGAAGGGAGCGAAGTGGCTGCACGACGTTCCGACAGCAATTACAACATATCAGTGGTGGACTGGGAAGAAGAGCAGCTCCCGACAGGATAAGCCGTGGATGAAACCCTATACCCCGAGCTCTACAGCCACACGGTCACACTGTCCCGATAGCGGGAATTTAGTTACGCGAGACGGAAAGGAAAGCCGAGAACAGCACGTCTGTCATCCGACTTCACTACGAAAATCTCTTCGTCGTTAGAAAGAAAGTAGTTTAAATAGTAAAAAGTAAAGAACCACAAGGGTAAATGTAAAAGTTTAAGCTGTTACCATTTATCAGCCCATTGCATTCTGTGTTCCATTAAGAATCGTACATAGAGGCATGGTGAATGCGTATTTTAATTATACGCTCACTTGCCGGGCCAGCCGCTACACCAATTCATTAACTTTACCTTCCCGGCAAGTCCGGCAACAATATACCCAACCCCGAAGGGATGGAAGGCATGGTTAGCCTAGGCGGGATCGATCGCTCGACGTACTCTTGTCAGTAGCGCCTCTTGCCACTATACCACGGCCACCCGGTGTTCAGAAATGAATTTAAAAAAACGAACAAAAATAATTGAGAAGCTGCCACTTGCGAGTTTAAGTTGGCATGGTTTAATAGCATTTGCACTGCTAACTAACCCTTATCCTTCTGCCTTTGGGGATTGTCACTTTGTATCCTTAATCAATCAAATTAATCAGTCAAATAATTAACAATAAAATCAAATTAAATCAATCAAATTTTTCCATGTTCATGCTGCTCTCTATATGAAACACTATTTCCCAGCCCATCCTCTCTGAAAAATTTGTTAAGATAGTAAGTTAGTGAAAGTTTTAGTAAACGTTCTTCTTGCAGAGGCTGGGAGAATCGAAAAGGGTCCGGCACCACCCTGAAAAACCTCGCCTCAAGGCCAATAGAAATGCATCACCAAATTCCTGAACAAGGTGTCTTCAAATAGGTATTCTGCAATGCCCTAAATGGTAACAAGGAATAAAAACGAAGAAGAAAAAGAAGGAAATCTCCAGTTGATAGAGAATGAGTACATGGCTAAAACAAACAAAAATTCAAAGTAGTTGTATCAATCAATACATGGAGAGCTTCTAACACATCGCCGTTTCGCCGTTGTTCGGCGTTGCGATAACCTATTTCTTCGTCGAAGTGCGACTTCCTCTCATAATCAGTTCAGGTTGTAATATTTCAAGAGTCACGTCGATACTTACAATTCGTCATTATACACTCCCAAAAATCCAACTGTTCGAGTTTTAAATATAGAATGAAGTGGAAAGCTGAAACGAAGGTACGTCTGTCTCGATCGTTGGTTGACTCTTCTTGGGCTTGAAATGCTACAAATAATGCAGGCGACGCGATCTCACATCGTAATTCAACGAATGAAAAATGGGTTGAAACTTTCAAAATCATTTAATCCTGGGTGATCGATGTTGCCGGATGACGAGCACTTCATCAAAGTACTATAGGTGGAGGCTCAGCAGTAAATTACGAACGTTTCGCACGGCTTTACAGCGCTGACGTTCGTCTCGGCTGAAGAACGAGGCGAGTGTCTCGCCGGTCGCTGCAGGTGGCGGTGGTCCTTTTCCTTCTCAGGGGACCAGCAAAGTTCAGAGGCTCAGAAAGCAAACAAGATTTCAGTCTCGATGTTCCACTGAATTTATTCATTCGGTGTGCACACTGGCGTACTAGCAGCAAAAGTGATTAGAAGGACATACCAACATAACAAACGCCGTACAACACGAACTAAAAAAACTCAGGTGGTTAGTCAGAAAACTCAAACGGATGCAAAAATCTTGTCAGCAACATTTTCATGAGAAACTGTTGCCAAAGGCATTTTGTCGCGGATCGTTTTACGTCAAAGTAATCGACAAGTGATAAGAAAATGGAATTTCATTCCAGAAACGATTACTGTGTGTACCAGAAAATCAGCTTTCCTAGGAAAAGAAAAAATGAGAGAGAAAATTTGAACGGTTTTTGACAAATTTATCTGTCGCCGGATTCAAGAACAGTGTGACAGAGGTAAACTTCGAATGCACAACAAAGAAACTTCGAAATAACCCAAAAAATCGTGATTCATCAACGCGCACAGCAGGATTTATACGAGTTCTAGCACAACTAAGCGTGTTGATAAGCCAGGGTTTGTCCATCATTCGGACAATTTGAGCAGAATTCAGATTCCCCGAATAACGGACAAATTCTGGCCTATCAACACGCTCAGACGTCTACCTTCCCAGACAAGTCTGGTACTAATTTACCCGGACTCGGAGGGTTTAAAGGCTCGGTTATCTCGGTTGAGAACCGATCGTGCGAAAGTGTTGGTATCAGTCGCGCCTCTTAATTCTTGGCTCAACCCGTATAAACCCGAAATAAACACATTGATGAATCTCGATGTTCGCGCCATTTGGGGTAAATTTGGTGGTTAACGTCGGATACGGTGTTCATGGGACCAACAGCCAAAAGGGGTCGTTCAAACCTTGCCAGCCTAGATCTGGGTGCGTAGGAGGCTTCTGAGAGAATCAATCACTCAAGTGTAATTTCCTTTAAGCGATTGCTTCCCGACTTGCTGACCACGATTACGAACGTTGTCATTTCGCTAAGCCCTAAACATCGCCTCAGGGCGTTCTCATCTGCAAAGCTTGTTGAGCCGTCTCATTCGGTCCTCTAACAATCCGCAGCTATTTACGATGCCCCCGCGTGCGCACTTCAAACGGAATTATCTCCGCGTCACACATGCGTCCTCGACTCCAACCCTCCGTCCTCTTTCGGCCTAATCTGTTCATTATGAGGAGAAAAGCCGCGACCGAGCCAGGCGTTGCGCAGCATGTGTCAGTTCCATCAGACGAGCAAGACGGCTGGTTGTGACAAGGGTCGCTCGAGAGTGACGGAGAACTCGTCTTCCGAACGTTGCTCGCAGTGCTGTGCATATAGAAGTTCTGATCGATGGGCATAGATCTGACCCTGGATAATCTCGCGCATCCTGGCTTCCAAAAGGTCGACTGAATTGAATTTTTTAAATATAAGCAAATTCGCAAATTAGTTTTGTGATTGTAGTTGGGCCACGAGACGGCTTGTCAACCTGAACCTAATGCTGGAATACTGCGACCGACCACAAATTGGAATCGTCGACACAAAAATATAGTCTAGAAATGTTGGTTATCAGAGTACACTTGATAATGTTGGCTATTACAACAATCAATTCCCCTATCAACTGGGCGTATCACTATGATCACCATGATAAGGACAACCTACTAAAGTTTGTAGTCATCGCATCCAAATCAGTCACGAGTTAAGGGAACACAATGCTTCGCGTTTCACAGAACACAGACAATGGATTTCTGTTGCTGTGTGGAATTTTCTGAATTGTCTGTCAATTGAAATTTTCATTTCGAAGACTCAATATTTCGACACCTAGCGGCCTTCATTGACCTTCTGCTTCCACTGCCGAGAGTTGCGGTGACATTGTCAGTGGAGAAAAAGCAGAAGGCCTCCGAAGTCGACGAGAGTATCGAGTCGCTAAAACTCCGACCCAACAACTAGGTAGACAAGAACATTATACAGCTCACTGCCATTAATGCCAAGGTTTAATTATAGGAGAATTCGGAGCCAGTACTATGAATTGCGACGTGTGAGGAGGGGAGGAGATGAGGCGGAAGAAGAGGTGTTGCGCAATTAAGGAAGCTGAACAATGTCGAAGCCATAGCTGCAATCTCAATGGATGATAGGGCGGCATGGATTCAAGGTGACGTCCCCTAGAGACCTGAGCACCACGGGGATTTCTCATTAGAGGGATTCAATACGAAATTGGCATAAGTGGTGCGATAAGAGCTCAAATTTGAGCGGCAGAGGGAGCAAGATCACAGACTCCTTGGGTTTAGCTTGGGTTCGCAAAAACAGCCTTTTGGAAATGCATCGACAGAGTATTGATTTGTTTCAATTAAGAAGCCACAAGTTTAGATAGCACATTGTTCTAGATTTTTACAACCGGTCGCTCTAGCGAGGCTGAACTTCTTCTGCTATTAGAGCTTGTTCTTATGCTAAGTTTTTCGTATTGTTATCTTCGCAAACCCGAGAAAAAAGGAAGAAAAGCCAAAAGAAAGTTACGAAGAATGCAAACATATTTCGGTGGCTTCAGGGCAATGAGAATGTAAGTGAAAGTGAACTTTGTAGATGAATTTCACTATGAAAGAGTCGTGTTGTTTCACTTGGAAGAAAAACCACTTGCCGATCAAGAATTCAGCCTTGTTTGTTCCGAATGCTATAAAACGTGGAAGAGTTCTCTAACAAAAACCCTTTGCATACGCGAGTTTTCTTTCGCAATGGGACCCACAAGGAAAACCGTTCGTCTGCAACTGCATTTCCATATTCGGAAATGAACTCATGAAAATAAAACTGTTTTCGAATAGAAAATAAGGAAAGCTAGCCAGGTCAGTGATATCAACTACACCTTTTGTACCTTTTGCTTTACCTTAATTTTATTAATGAATGCCGATTGATCAGTAAGGTGAATGGAAACACTCAAACGCAACAACAAAGCATGTACGCAGCTAATGTCCGGCAGAAAACAGAACATTTTCGGATTGCTGAAGCGAATATGCACTTGTGGAGCCGGAGAAAGTAAAAAAACGTCGCAATTTCCTCCTCACAAAAATGCTGAAGCGAATCCGAAAACATTACACAGGAAGAAAAGCCAAAAGAAAGTTACGAAGAGTGCAAACATATTTCGGTGGTCTCAGGGCAATGAGAATGTAAGTGAAAGTGAGCTTGACGAACCTCAAGAATTATTTTTGAAAAACTTAGTAGAAGTAAAAATGCAGCAAAAATATGGATGAGAATACTAAAAGTTCTGTATAGGAAAAGAACCCAAATCAGGAATTAAAGCAGACCGTGTAGAGTCAGAATGCAGTGAAACCGCGCTTTGACTGATACTAAATATTGCATGATTCTTGTTTTGCCACCTAACGTAAAAAGATTTTGGCCAATTCATGAAAGAAATTCGAAGCCCATTTTTTTCACGGCGAAGCTCGGTACTGCTGCCTCAGTTACAGCAGCCACACACGCCCAAGGAGGTCAAAAAAATTTTCGCCAACATTTAGTGAAATTGACAAAATACTACATAAATATTCGATTGTGCTGTTCATGAAACTTCGCTATACGCACTTAATTAGTGGTAGAGGTGAAATAGGGGAAGTGCTACGAATGTATGCGAAGGTAGAAGAGGGTCTATTGTTGGAATGAATGTCCATATGTGAATTAAGGCGGAGTGCAGTATAGCGCACTGTAGTAAAAAAGGGTGTTTCAACTTTTGTTCCCAATTTCTAAGACTGTAATCTCCAATCGGGGCATGAACTGATGTTCTAATGTAGAGTGATGTTCTAAGGCAGAGTATTTGCATATCACAGCTCCGCAACATCCTTCAGAACAATTTTTACCGCCGAGGAACAGCCTGGCTCCATGAAGAATACTAGCTAAGCTCGCAAGCAACTTATGTAGGAGTAACATGAAAGTGATCCGTGCTACAAACAATGGGGCAGGGCGCTCTGTGAAACGTTATCATGGAACCGGAACGTCGGAGTTTTCAGTGAGTCGAGGGCGAAAATTTCTATCTTTTTAGTGTTTTTGCATTCATGTCCTCCTCGAGCAACGATTCTAATTGAAGCCACATTCACCTGCACGGGTCATGATAAAGCAACAAAAACGAATCATTTCAATGTATCTTTCTACTCACCGGCGACGCACTTTGATAATTCACTTTGTAAACTATCAGAGAGAATTTCAAACGCAAGGAAAAGTTTGCTCAGTCTAGTCCAAATAGAACGGAAACAGATCTGCAACGCTGACACTAACGCTTTGTACTGCGTTGAAAGTCAGGGTTGGAAATAATTGTATCCTACCGTAATTGTGCGCATCTTCACTATTCAAAATTTATTGGCAACACCTGAGGTTGTTATATAATTCCTTATGCGTCCAACGTTTCGGCAATTTCGCCTTGAAAACCTTAGAATGATTAGTGGTCGATGCCACCGATGAGGTTGGTTTGCCGTCTTGCTTGCCGTTCCTGTTGGCTTAAGGGCAACGGTTGTTAATTGAAATGGTGTTTGAGCGGATAAGTTACGAGTGATCGACTTTTCCAGGCTCTGACGAAGGTGCAACGTCAGTCGGATAAGGAAAGTGTTTACATATAACAACGTCAGGTGTCGCTAATGAAATTTGAATATTGAAGATACAGAAGCGTCGACGTTCACAGTCGATCCTGGAGTGTGCTTAGGAATTGAGTCCATCGACGACAAAGGCCTTTGAATCGATCTGAGTTAGAGAAATGGCCTGAGGCCACTAAGCTCACCTTTTCGGCGTGCTGTCCAGGTGGACGCATGATTGGATCAGGAGGGACGATCGGCGGCTGAAGGGGGTGACTGCGACTCATCGCACCTCATTCAGTTGTTCGGTTCATGCCAACGCCTCCTCTCCACATGCACGGCGCAACAGCAAGCACTCAACTGCAGCTGCCAGCAAAATTAGCATGCTACCAGCGCATCGCAGCACTTATCTGCACCCGATTAATGAGCACAACTGGTAGTCCATGAATCTTGCCACTTTGTAAGGTTTTACCGGGTTTTTCTAACTATAAGGCAGACAACTAATTTCGTAGAATCTCAAGCTCGTTGAACAAATGCGCTTAATACCACCCAGAAAAAGGAAGCGCGTTCTACATAAGTGTGATCCACTTTCAAAGCCAAGTGCTTCAGTTCTCAGTTAGCTGCTCTATTACAGCTCTCTACAACTTTTGATTAAGATGGCAGTTTTGTTTAGGTTTCAATTTATTATACCCTCAGGAAGAGAAGGTGGTTAGCCAAGGAAATGCGACTTCAGATACTAATGCGACGTTGCATTAGGCCACGGATTGCAACCCAATATTGGCACTGCGACGGTACCCAAGGCTTGCGAAAAGTTCCAAGAACTTACAGATGATCTTTTCGTTTCGCTTTAGATGAAAATAAATTTATATGTATTCATTTTTCTCTGTGAACATCGGGACGAATATTCTTAAAAAATAAACAAAAACACACATATGTTCTTCGAATTAGATTCCGCCCTAAACCGTAAACGTCCACTCAGGAAGTGATAAAGCAATAACGGAGAAGAGCCGACCGTGACTTCATGAAAGAATTCAAAGAAATGAGATCATCTCAAAATGTTGCAATAGTGTAAAGTGTCTCAGCCTGATGAAAAGGACATTCCCATGGACATTTTTGTGTAATGCTGTGATTCCGTGTTTGCGATTTCAGGTCAGGGACTACAAGAGCAAATATGTAGAAGAATGGAGACCAGGCGAAGAGACTGTTGTTGTGTGGCTTAGAAGGCTAACTGAAATAATTATAAGGCTTCCATACTAGGAGTACAGATGAATGGATTCTTTTCACACGTTGTTGTTCAACCGCTTTGAGGTGATTGTCAGACCAGGCAAGTCGGTTCATATTTGCTATTTCAAAAACTGCTTTCCTTTTTTTCTACGAAGCGCCAGCCTCGCTTCACGGCTTCAAGCTCGAACAACTACTGCCAAATTGTGGCGAATTTCACCACTCTTCAATAAAACATCATCTGCGTTCCTCGAACCCCTTTCCTCTCTCCACTCCTTGGCGTTGTGACCAGCCGACAAGCTCGTGCGCCTTCTGTCGCATCCGGGACGACTACGCGCTGGTATGCATAATTAGGATGATTCCGAAACAAATGCATGCTCAATGTTATGGCCTATGCACTGCCACACAGAAACACGCGACATAGCAATCAGCAGTGGAAGCCTCGGGCATCGTCTAAACAAGGCATATTCCATTGTCAATGGGTGCAATTGAGATGTCGAAAGCTATTTCTCCAGCCCTATTTCTCCAGCCGCGATTCCTTCGAATATGGAGTGCTTCAATGCTCTCTTGAATCGAGAAGAATAAAAATGTTCACGTTTTTGCGTACTCTTATTTTTTCACATGTTAGTAGCTGATGAATCCCATACTTTCATAGTAAGGTGTATTTGCTTATCATTTATTACGTCGCAAAAGGGCGGGCCAATCATAATTCAGTGTCTGGTAATTAACAGACCGTGCCATATCTAGAAAAGAGTTGGTTAAATAGCAACCAAACAATTAAAACGGTTAGAAAACTGAGATCAAGAGGGCGCGACAGGACGGATAAGCCAGAATTCGTCGAACAACGAACCGGTGGGTGTCTAATTGTAAGCGCGGTTTCGCTCACTACTCGATTGAAAAATATTAGATTGAACGGTATATCGGCTTAAAGACAGATGGATAGAAAAGCTAAATGTTGTAGCTTCTAAGTTTCCTGAATATGCACCACAGAGGCGAGTTCTGTATCTCAGGAACACCACTGAGCGCACCTTTTTAGTTGAATTCGAAGGATTTACCTTATTCTATCGAAAAATTTTCCCTTTCACCCTGATGGGGAATTTAATCTAGTGGAATAGTACGCCATACAACGCCATACACTGTGGTTAGGTTTTAAGGTAGGAGGATTTGTTCCTAATTCTACCCGCCTCAATCAAACTCCCCTTCATCTTTTTCCTTCACACATTCGTATGCTGATCAGAGGAGAGTAATTCAAAAATAAACCCTCCGAAGGAATTGTGAAAGCGATCTTCCATAAACTCACTCCCAGCTCTTCCAGCACTTTAAGTGAAATACTGCAACGTTTACCAAGCAAACCATCAATCGATGAAAAATACGCCGCAAAAGGGCAGGCCAATCATAATGCAGTGGCTGTTAACTAACAGATCATGTCATATTCGAACGATTTAGACGATTAGCTCGATACAAGATATGTGGCGAGGAGGAAGACAACATGTTAGTGTTTGAATGCCAGAAAACTATATTGCGGTCACCACTTGGTACTTGTGGTTTGCAATGAAGCCTTCAAAAGCTGTCTTTGTTTGTGTCAAAACTGATTTCTGAACCATACATTCAAAACTGCTCGAAGACGAAGCTATTGAAGATGCACAGAAGCACTAATTTTGACGACCACAACCCCCGATCCCATCATTTGAGAAAAGGAAAGGGCACAAACGTTTTTCATGGTGTTGTACTACTGCCTTTTAAATTCCAGTTTCTGGCAGTTTCTCTCCCTCGTGTAAGTTGCGATAATTACGCTAACGCGTAGAAAATCAGGAACATATACATACTTGGGCTGGAAAAGGCTGACTATGGAGAGAAAGAGACTTGGAATTTCCTCGATCAATTTCGTATCACCTTAAGGTGAAAGACGATGTTAACGGATGGCTACCGCTTCTTTGATAAGTGACGGTGACCTCGTGAAGAATAGTACATATTTCCTGTTATGTTGCGAGAGGAGTCGTTGCCATTACTATGCGAAAGGGCGGAAATTCATTTAAGACGTGTAACGTTACTTATTAAGTTATTTGTTTGCACTTCATGAGACAGGCGTGGGAAGTTAAAAAAAATATTAAATAATTTTCGTATGCTGCTATGCCGAGCGAAGTTAGTAGGTGGATCAAGATGTATTTGGTGGCCTAATAATTAAATACTTGCTAAATTAATTATTAAATAAATATTAAATTAAATAATGATTAATTGGAAAATATAGGGTGGTAAGAAAGTCTTGAGCCGTTTGACGCCTACTTTTTCTTGGTTTTCTTGTCCAGTGCGCAGTGCATTTTACTACACGGTTTTATCATCATTGTTAGTGGGAACCATGATGTCCCTGCTAGGCAGGCCAGCCATCTTCTACATGCAGAACTGAGCAGGCTGGAAGCCAAAGAATTCGCAGACTGCCCGTATGGAATCATCGATTTTAGTGCCTCTTTTCTCAGCTAAAAAGCAACGTGGAAGGATGATAATTGGCAGCTATAGGGGACAATATAAGTGTAATACGATGATTGCAAAACCGGGTGCCAACCTCATTTCTTTGAATATTTACTAGTCTCTTTATCGACATAGGGTCCTGCTGCGTCATTGCGAGTTTGCACCGAATGCACTCTTGGCCGTTTTTCTCGAACTGCTTCCACGGGTTTCCAAAGCGGAATTGCTATAACGACAGTAGAGACCATGTCCTCTTTCGTTACCTTCTTCTTGTACATCGTTCCTGCCCTGTGCCAGGGACACCACTGGAGAACCTTCTCAACATGTACTTCCGGTTTTGCCTCCGTAAAAGCGCTTCTGCTAACGCAGCAGGACAACACTGCATGATTTGAAGTAACAAGGTTTCCCGCCTCTCATATTACCTACCTATACATTTTCAAAGTTGTTTTCAAGGGAGCGGAGAAGGGATGACTGACCAGTGAATGCCCAGGTAAACCACGTGCTGTCAGTCTGGACGCCCGAGCTCAGTCCACTCAGTGTTTCTCTGTAACGAAGGAATGGAGCCAACTGGTAACTGTAGTATGACTGTGTTATAGTCCCCTTGCAAGAGTATGAGGGCTCGCTTCCGGATCCGCTGCGACAGCTTCGAGAAAGACAGAATTTTCTACCACAGGAAGCAAAAGCCTCAAGTTATAAAGCGAGATAACCAGAGCTCCGTGATACTGAAGAATGTGGCGTCTTCTGCGAATACAACGCTGATGTTGCGAATGGCTTCCTTCGTTCCAGTGCTGTGCCACCGTCCGTTAAAGATGAGAACTCAAATGTGCTCTTGTGAAAAAGACATCTTATCTGAATGTAAAGGAGAGCTTCTGGCTATTTATACCTATCGTAAAGCTGCTTCGTGAATGACTAACAACTACCACATTTTAGGTTATGGATACAATTCAGAAGTCGGAAGTTCTGAATCTTTCAAGCAAAGTGGCTCAAGATTTTCTTACCACCCTATATGTACATTCACAAGTCCATATGAGCCTACTTACCCCCAATGAACTGATACAAAACGCACTGAACATTTATCTCTGAAGCCGAACTGGTTAAGCAGAAAAGCTGAACATGATGTGATGCGTTGCAATGACGCCGAAGAGTTAGGCAATAAAGTTCTGACAAAGTGAATGTAAGCAAGCCGAGAGGAATAGAGCTGAGACAAGAAAAGAGAAAAATAGGGAATCTTCAGCACTTTGTCGAGTCGTACAAAATTACGTTCGACATTCCATCAAGCGTCCACTGTCAGATCGACGCAAAAACAAAGCAAACATACTTCATTAACACTCAATTAAGAACGCGGGATTCCTTTTCCATATTCTTTTCACAGATCATCTCAAGTAATAAACAGGAGAGGAACGAAACATAGGAGCCACAATTCGTCGATTAAACAGTTTAGGTGTTTGTAAACTCAGAAATATTTAGGATGCAGTCCGAGGGCTAAATACCATCGGAATGATTACTCAACCAGAGAAGACCAACGAAACGGCAGCAGGAAGGAAAACCCGCTCACAACATCTTTTGACAACGAAGACCAGCTCAAACGATTAGTTGACAAACTCCGGCAATGTCAAGTCCTCGAGCCTATGTATCTACGTACAAATAATGCATACATTTATATTTATAAGATTCTCCAAGTCCTCTTTTCTTGGAATATTGGCATATTACATTTTTCGTATGCTGCTGCGCCGAACGAGGTCAGTAGGTGTACCAGTTTTATTAACGGCTTCAAGACACAAAAAGGTCGTTAGCAGAAATGATCCACCTACTCATCTCGTTCGGCACAACAGCATACAAAAATTTATACTCATATTCATATTTATCTATACATATTTTATATTGCAAAGTGCAAATTAGGCTATTGGGGAACAAACCAAAAAATCTGAGAGCAATGCAGCAACATAGTACTCGAGAATGGAAAGAGAACTGCTCGTAACCTCTCTAGTGCCGCTAAAAAAGTGTGAAGTCGTCACCGTGGGTTCTGAGAAGTATAGGTGTCAGTCATAGTAAGGTTTAGGATAAAACAATTAACATATATGACAAAAACTGTGTTCACCAACACCAATATTTGTGATGCTAACGTAAGACGGAGTTGAAAAGATAATGGACATGAGGTCACCCACAAAAATATGACACTGCAACAAGCTACAATGAGCCAACGAAGAGCTCTGTGCGCCGTAGCCAGATATAATGAGTTTGGGAAATTGTAAATAATAGAAAATACATAGGTACCACTGCCCTAGTTCATCATCCACAGAATTCGATAAAGAAGATTTTCATGGCATGTGCGTAGCAACAGAGAAAACTAGCTAGAAAAAATCTGTCTGTTGCTTATTGAATTGATGTTGTTCTGTTGAGTATTCTACTCTTTCCCCATCGCTTCTCCTCAGATCATGCACCTATGCCAGCCCGCGGGAGTCGCTAACAAAATGCGTAATTTCATGGACTAGTACTCTGTGACTTCGAGTCCCGTTGAATTCACATCGGCTGAAGTTAATGAAATCCGCGCTGGAAACCCTTTGGGAGTTTGGGTACGGGAGGATGGCGACATGTTGAGCACAATCACTGCTTTACATCCTTCAGCACAAAGACGAGCTGGAAGGCCAATTCAATTCGTTTAGTTTAGGCGCGTCTTCGTTCCAGAAGACGCGTTTCCGAACATTCGATCACGATTTACATACCTTCAGTTGAAAAACAAAAAATCAGTGAGTGCAGAAAATTGAAAGAATCTGATGATATCGACGCAACAGAGCTTCCGATTATATCTTCCGATTAGCAAGGGAGGGCGGTTGAAGTTGAACAACGATCATTCAAACGAATGATGCAATCGAGTTCTTCGTAGCTGCCTCAACGCTCTTTTCAATAGAAAGAACTGGTTTGATCAGTGCAAACTAGAAAACGACCTCTTTTTCCGGGGTCCCCTTCATAGGAATCAAAACTAATTGTCGTCTCAGACTCACATTATGACATCTCTGCCCCACATACGCATGTGTTTTGGAACGAAGTTTTTACTAGAATTATAGACGGGCGTTGATAGGTGGACATCAAAGGGCCCTAATCCCTTCGCTGCACCCGTCGATTCAAGCGAGCATGCCGTTCTAATGACAGGAACCGTTCACGACAATTCGCCGACGGTATCCACTTTTGACGCATCATATTTTATTGGGTGAACCACTTACAAAGGAGCTTAATGAACCTCCCCGGACGATTTTCAACATGGTCTATATGGTCTTGTAGGGCTTGGAAAGTACCTCATAATAGTGTATTGTACTTTTGCTGGATGGCTGTGGGTGTCCAAAATTGGAAAAAAGCTGCCATGGCACCGAACAGTCTGAAAAGTGAGAAGTGCGCATAAATGTTTCCTGCTGCGCTTCTGAGCTCATATGGTGATTTTCCGAAGGGTTGACCTGATCACGTTAATTGGAAAGTTCTCTTCCGTTCCATGTTCCACTTTTTGATATCAAATATCATTTCACCGAGATTATTGGGTGCAACGCTTGAGTCTTTAACTCGTTTTCCTTCTTTCTTTTCTTTCACTCCTTTCTCGGTTTTTCTTTCTTTCAATGATGAATTCTGAATTCCGGACTCTATATCGTAATCCTTTTACAAGTGGTCTCTGTCAAGGTATAATCACACACCAGTATTTCAACGTTATTGTCTTCACTAATAGTCAAATATTTCCGGGCGCGCGTGGTGAAGTCGTAAGAGGCGCTATTGACACCCGCACGGTGCAGCGATCGATCCCAGACTGGACAAGCCAAGTCTTCCAACTCTCCCGATAAATTGGTACCATACTTGTCTAGAAAGGTAAAAACAGTGACTTGGTACAGCGGCTGATCGACGCAAGTCATTGGTGCGCCAAATACGCATTTACCATGTCTGAATCCTGAAAGGAACAGGGCGGCGCGTCCTCAGGGAATTGATCAACGCCGTTACCTTTACTTGAATGTCTTCAATAATGTTTACATTTGAGAAAAAAATCAATGAAACTTTCTAACTGAAACCATAAAGAGCCTATACATCGTTCACCCCTTGGCTACCACGGAGGCGTCTTCAGCGCCGAAATAAACTTTGGCCACATCACAACGGGCGCACTTGTTAGGAGGGCATTCCGCCGAAGAAGCTTAACGGGATGTGCACGGGGCGACACAGCAAAACAATGACTCATTTTGATGGCCGACAGCTCCCATCAGGCAGCCCATTCTCGCCGATGAACGGCTTTGCGTCGGCCGATGATGGCACTGGTAATGAAGTGTTCCCAGGAAAACCGACTTGGGTGGCTTTCTGCGTCACTGGATCAAGAAACACTCAGCGAGAAAGTTAGGCTTTTCTTGAGATGAGTGCCCATGATGGTTCCCAATGAAAAATGCTGTTGATGTGACTTAAATCTTGATCAGTTGAACCGTACTCATTCGAAAAAACTTGATTCACTCAAATGATATCTCAAATGGTCGTTTTCGCATGAGCCGGGCAATAAATTATTTTACTCGTGATACGTGCTTAGCAAAACGACTATTCGTTGATCTGCACCATAAATACAAATCTCTGAAGACATGCGGCCATTCCCCTTGTACCAGCGAGGGATGCTTGCTGTAACTTGGTCTTCAGTCTGCAAGTAACTTTTCTCTAATTTAGCTTCCAAGTTGGTCTATGAAGCCGCTGTTGGCGAACTGAGCGATGGCTTGGATAAGCAGGGAGAAATGCGACAATGCGACCAGCGTTGTTTGACCATAAATTTTTCATCTCATATCTCGAGTTTGCGGAACCATCCAGTGATTTCTGGGAGAATCGCAATAGAAATTTCTTCTACCGCACGAGGATGCTAGGTGGAAAACTTTTTCCAACGGCCTGACCTTCCCGTCGCCTTCGGAGCCCGGAACACGAATTTAAAGACGTATCGTTCCTGACCCACCAAAAGCCATTGGATCCTTGCTTTTCGACCAGATGTGAAAAAAATAAAGAAAAGTCACGTTCAAAGAAAGGTACGCATCTCAGTCTTCCACCTGAGAGAATCTTCTTAGCGGCACTTTAGACCGTCTGAGAGCACAACCTTTTCACTCTTCCCACACATTTGTGTAAAAAAAGTGGAATTGTCGGCTCTCGAGTTGTTAGTGCTCGGAGCATTTATGGTCAGGTGTTCCCACTCTCAGGCTTTGTGACGCTTCCCCAGCTATTGGTAAAGCTTCCAAGGTTTTACAACACAAGTGTAGCCAAGCACTTCCGCCTCAGTTTTTCACCGGTATAAATGACAATATTTAAATAATTTTCCGCATTTTCCCTCAGCGCAGAAATGAGTCATTATTTTGCTGTGAATAGATGGATCAAAACAATATTCAGGTTGTACAAAATAACGTTTCCTGTAAGACAGAGAAGCGCTCAAAAGCCGCCCCAACGTCGGAGATTGACAAAGCAGCACTACATACATACATATTGGAACACCAATCCTCTCCAGTGGTCTGACCGCTATAGTCGAAGAAACAGGAACAAATCACAGCCGAAAAATTGTTCCTCCTAGAAAAAAAAACAACAGTTCCAGATGGAGCCCTTCTTCCAAGTCCATTCGTGCCGGCTTGCGACTAGAAGAAGAAGCTTCAAGCCCAGTTGATAATGATGATGTGAGCATCGATCTCGAGATGGCGTCCAGTGAAATGAAAAAGAATTTGAAGGATTGCCATTATCGCGCATCTGGTGGTAAGAAAAGAATAGCCCGTCTTGTTGTTGGACAATATTCGATCAAAGTAGATATCGACGGTTCTGTACAAACAGCGAATTGCATTAAAATTCGATGTTTTGAAAAATGTTTATGCTAAACATGCATGGTCAGGTTTTATGCCTCGCCTAATGCGGTCACGACTATTATTCTCTCAAAAACTCTTAAGAAGCGAACACGGTTCAAGAAACGGAAACGGAACGACGTCGCTAAGGCGGTTCCGAATTCGAGTCGAGCTCCCGCGTTGTTTGTCCTGTCAAACAGATCATCTTCCATGTGAACGTCGACCGGTTGATGCTTTTCACTCACGTTCAAAGAGCTACGCTAGAAGCCGTCGCACGATTATCGCATTCCATTTTTGTTGATAAACTTTCCCGAACCCATGGACGCAAAATTTTCACACTGATTAGAGCCATCTACCTTGCATCTGACATTAAATGTTTTCAACGAGGAATCAATAGCTGCCAATCAGGTATCCGGTTTCTATGGTCAGAACACCTCAAGTGAGTTACACTACTTCCTCGACCAGATATCCTCAAAATACCTAGTATAAAGGAATAAGGTGACGTTCAATCAATCATCTTCCATGTGGTCATATAACAGGTAATTGATTGATTGACTGATTGATTGATTGAACAGATTGATATTCCCAGGCCAAGTTTCTGAACTTGAAAGTTTGCACGACATGCGTAGCGATAAGTTTCAGGGTTTACTTTGCTACTGCACTCTACTTCCACCTTACATAGAACATTCCCATTTCTTTTTTTCAAAGCATATCAGCCCTCTTTACATTTACACTCATGCTAGTTGAAAACAGACCACGTGCTGTGTATTCTCGTGACTTGCGCTCATGCCCTAGGTCAAAAATGTGAAAAAAGTCCCAACGCGAAAAAAGGTTAGCCGCGCTTCGAGGAACGTCGCGGGGAGCCAGCCGAGCAGTCCGTGTCTCCTCGTATCGTATCGTCTCTCGATGCACCACAGGGACCACACACAACATGGTCGGAAGGATGACAGGCAACTCACAAATGACTCCAAGCAGACCCGTGGCGGCTTGACACATGTCACGTCGCGGGTGCCGAGAAGTATTGTGAAGTTTGACTCCTGGACGTAGGTATTGTTCCTATGGGATGTAGACCGCAACTAACTCGCAGGGCCAGAGCCTTTCGACGTGACTTGTCTGAGATGAATTGTTGTCTAATAATTATGCTATGTCATGAACTATAGCTTACGTTGTTTCGCATAATTATGTCTCAAATTTATCATGAATTAGTCTGTGGTATGTCACGGTATTCTAGGCCTAAATTCATGACGCGTAGCGGCACAATATACCCGAGAATAAACCCTGGTCGGCGCGAGTATCCGCATTCATGAACGCGCCGCAGCGTTTATTTGGGGGATGCCGCGGGTCTATTCAACTATTCCTTTGACTTTTCAAAGACTAAAAGGAAAATAGTACTACTAATGAGTAAACAGAGAACTTAGTTAAACATACACGCTAGAAAGAATTTTGATAAAAAATCGGACCTATGGATTTGTGAACTGACGACCGCTTACCCATAACAACCGTGATCACGGCCGTTGCATTGCTTCACGTCGAGTATCGCAAACTCGATTGTCGTGAATGTGAATATTGGTGGGATGGACCGGGTTTATGTCGCCCGAAGTGTATATACCCCAAATCTTCGTTCATGAATTTAGGCCCTGATCACCTCAGAAGGTCACGCCCCTCTCCGACCTCTAATGGAGCTAGTCTTCCTTACTGTCCTGTTATCAAACAGTTGTTTTCTATGCATGTTAGATAGATTCTAATGAATTATATCCAATCTCTTACTTCTGTCGGGACTAGCGTGACATGGAGACCCCAGGGAGATCTTTCTTTTGGAGTATTGCTTTTCTAGTGTGAAGAAAGTGTCACGCTAGTCCTGACAGGAGTGAAAGATTGGATATAATTTATTAGAATCTGTCTAACATGCATAGAATACAACCGTTTGATAACAGGACAGTAAAGAAGACTAGCTCGATCAGAGGTCGGAAAGGGACGTGACCTTCTGAGGTGACCACCATACCAAGACAGGTAATAGACCACCAAGGATGTCATCTAGAAGTTCTGCACCTCATAGTACTTTGAGACAAGGTCATAAGCGTAGTTGGAGTCGTGATATGCGCAGTTCTTAGGTGTAGTAGCGTAAGGCGCAGCAGTCAAGAAACTGTAGCGTCTTCACCCAGGTCATGAAACATCGTTGAGAGTCTCACTTATTTATGCTGGTAGGTCATGAAACTCGTACTCGTATGCGAACCAGTCCGGATTTCAGCACTCAGTTCGCCGTACTAGCTATGTAATTGCAGCCATAGTGAGAATAGAGAGAGAAGTGAGAGCTCGAGAAACTTCTCCAAATTAGCTGGATATTAAGTCACACTGTAGTTTCATGCCTCAAGGTCAAAATTGTGAGGTCTTCAGGTGGATACCTGAGAGGTACCAAGAAATGTTTCGATGGCAACACCTTCACTTCGTTGAGAGTCTAACTTATTTGTGCTTACTTTTCCTACTACCTGAGAAATTGGGAGACGATTTAAAGTAACCATCAGGTCAACAGCTGTGAAAGAATTGAGAATGAAGCGTTACGATATAAAGAACACCAAGACAGTGTCACAGGAAGCGGATGGTGTCGCCGCAAAGCTGTCCTGATTCAAATATAAAGCTTTGAATATTGTAGTAAATGCAAAAAAATGAAAACTCACTGGAATGAGCTCCTCGTTGGTCGGCATTGTTCATGTCACTGAGTGGTCTGTCACGTCATGCCATACATAGATGAGCGACCTATGAATATTTCACTGTGATGTTATTCCTCCGACATCTCAAGTGCCAGTTATGAAACAGCGTGACGATCGCGAAGTCTAACAAAAGGCTAATAGCGGAAATGCGTGACGATTCGCAATCGAGCTGTTGGGTTTTGAAATAAAAGATAGTAAAGGAGTTGTAAATAGTTTTGTGAACGTTAAGAGCTGTAACAAAAGTGATTGAAAATCGGCTAACAAAAGTGATTGAAACAAAAGTGACCGCGGAGTTGTGATGCAAACAATGGTAAAAGAACAGTAAGTTTTGTAAATGCTCAGAGCTGTAACAAAGGTGATTAAAAATCCATCATGGTTCTGCGACCCTGACAGACAATTTTTTGAAGTAGCAGCACCAATAATTGTGTCGGTCTTGCTCTCAACTTTGGTAAGGCTTAGCCTTCCATCTTACAAAGCCTCCAAAACTTGATGCAGGACAAATAAGAAATGTCGCATGGTTTCTGAAAGGGAGAAAGGAGAGACGACGAGAGCGCTCAGCACATTATGAACAAGGAATGCATTTTTACAGTGGCCTACGAAATTTGCAACTTGGAAGAGCACCTACGGATAGAATCGAATAACTCGAGGTTGAAGCGAACACCCCGAAAATGTCAGTAAAGAGGAGAACGTTGCAAGTTCATGCAGCAGTTTTTGTTAGGGCACCAGTAGCAATGCTAAAAGGTCCAGAACCAATTTACGCATGACGCATTCATATTGACTATGAAAACCCTTATGTGTGACTTTTAATAATAAGCTGTGCCTACAATCAGCGTTTGATTCAGTACGCATGTATGATAAATTGACATATTACACTTGTATAGTCCTTACAACATTTGGTTCGTCTCAAATTTGCGCGGAAAAGTTCTTTCTTCAATTTACCGTTCCGATTTTCACTTCTTGAGCATCGTTGCTGCTGTACTTTTTTTACACTTTCTTGTTCCATAGTAGGCACGTATGTATGTATTACATCTATACATCGTTTTATATTGTATTACATCCAATACATCCATAAATAAGGATTGACAATGATATAGAAAATAAGAATGATAAATATAGAAGAATAAGAAGGAAGTACAGGACCATGCGATGTCTTATTGTTAGATCAGCAGTTGTTCGATTTACCTACGCCCTCTGCTTAGTTGTATGAGCGCTTACCTATACCTCAATAATACCGTCTTTCAACTCAATCGACGTCTAAATTTTCAATTTTTCTGGGCTGGAAGCCGCCTCCTGAATGTGAAGTCATCTTGCACAATTCACTAATTCTCCAATTTATGGCGCCCTTCCTTTTAGTCCAACTATTCTTTGCTGGATGATTATTTCGTTTGTTTTTTTTTAAGATAAAGCAATCACAATCGGCTGAAATGGAAGTGCAGAAAAAGGCAATGGCAAAGTTAAAATAGAAGGCAAAGGTAAAGGTGAAAGGCACTGACAAATCCCCTCCGGCACATTCGTGTTCCATTAAGAATCACAGAGGCATTGTATTTGGCCTATAAAATAACTTGCGGGTCCAGGCCCCACACTAATACAGTGTTTTTCCTTCTTAGAGAAGTCTAGTAACAACTTATCCGACCCTGGATGGATAGAAGGCTAGTTAACCCGGGGCGGGGTTCGTTCTCTCTACCGTGCGGATGACAGCAGCACCTCGTACCACTACCACGCGCGCCTGGAAATAACTTAGCAATGATATTTCGCGTAATGGCTCTGCAAAGGGAACGGCTGTAGAGAAGGATATATGGAAATTGGTGGAAATGTTTTTCGGCCTCCAACCCCGGAGCAGCTATTATACATGTGCACTTACGAAAAAATCTTATCCTCAATACCATGAAGACGTACCCTGAATGTAGCTCTGACATCTCCAGTGGCGCTCAAAAAATGGAGACAAAGGGCTCTGAAGAATAGTCGGAGTGCACGGAAAAGGAGGAGCTTTCTGTCGGTACTCGCCACAATTGCTCAACGCGCCGTCAAAGAAACTGACGTTTGATGGGAACCGGTTTGAAACACGAGAAATCGCACTGATAGTCGAACTGATCGGCGGTTTATGTCAACGGCATCAAGCTTCAGTCTGCGATAGAAGTTCGGTTCAAAGAGAAGTGCACTCATTCCTCTGAGGAAATGAGCGTTCTGAACTGACGACGCACTCGCACCCAGTTGTCGCAGCGGAGGAAGAGGAATCAATTTCCAAATCAATTCGTTTTTGTTTGGAGAGGTTGAATGCATTGACGACAAAGAGATGGAGGCGCATCCAAAAAGATGAATGCTGCGACTTCTCCGTTACTTGCCAGCGAAGTCGCGTACATAGTGGTAAGATGGAAAACACATTGAGCACACTAACGTGGGTAAGAAACAGACCACCAGTTACCCCCGAAACAGACCTGGTGGTCTGCTTCGGCATTCTCCATTAAGTTGGGTCTCCAGTATCTTTCCCGCGCACCGTCTTCCAGTTCTTGTACCTCAAGAATTGTCTGATGAAAGATGAAATATTGTTCGGGCGAGTAGTTTTTGAAGTCTAAATTCGTCCTTGAGGGCACTGATGAGGACGACATCGCTGAAACTTAGGCTGAAAAATAACGTGTTATCAGACTTGGTTAATCGCTTACTACACTATTACCCTGAGAACTTGGAAAAAGAGCAAGCCAGGATCCCATGATTCAAAAAAATGAATAAAAAACGCATTAAAGGTTGATTACAAGCTGCGTGAGCACCGAAGCATGAACTAGCGGATAGATATATCCAAGGAATGACCACAGCGGTTCATTTGAGGGACTAGATGGTAAAAGAGATGATCAAAACCTTGGCCATATTTGTATTAGAGCGCTTATTATCAGCATCTGCATTATTCTGCAACAACAAACAGGAGAGAAGAACGGAGCTGAACTGAACAAGCCCACGTTATAGTGAAAGTCTCTCTCGACTTTGCTCCCAAATTGGCTACAATTTACGCCTTGTCGGCGCGCCACAGATTATGAACTATCCCGCGAATTTCATCGATTCCATTCAAGAAAGAACATGAACAATTCCTCGGAACACGCCTATTTCAAATGAGCAAATTTTATAACAGTAACCTAGGATCGAGTGGAAAAATGGAAAAATTCGATACAATTCGCGTTAGAGAACGATGTAGTTGTGTGGCTCATTTGAAATATGAGGTGAGATTCGGTATTCAGGAATGTGATGTTCTTTCTTGAAACAATACTTTGTAATAGTCCAGTATGCACGTATTACAAAGTGTTGATTGAAAAAAGGAGCAGTGCACACCCACATACCGTATCTCTTTTCAACTCTCCTAGAAAGCTATAGAAGCCTGACACCCCTCGTCTTGCTGTTCTGCCTATACCCAATCGAGGTTTTTCTATTTTCGTTTCTGTTGCAGATATTTAACGGATAGCTAGAGTATCGGACGTGCCGCTACGATAAAACGGCGGCAGTGGCGCTTTTTTGCGCCGAAAGTTGCCGGTTTTGAGGTCCACGCGTGCTGACCCGGACAGAGCCAACCTCAATTCGTTTACGTTGCATAGCCAACGGGGATCCCCGCGTGGTAACCCGAACGAAGGCGGCGGCTCGTCGAGTGAGTCACTACAAGAGGAGTCGGGGAGGTGTGGGGGCAAGCGACCGAAAATCGACGGTTTAAGAGGAGCTGGGGGGGGGGGGGAAGGGGCAAGCTACCGAAAATCGACGGTTTAAAAAATCTTCGTAACAAGTGCCATGAATGTGGAAAATTTGTGTTTGAAAAGCTACAGCTGCTGAGCTCAAAAGCTCAAAAACATACTTTTTTACGACTAAATCAAGAAAATATAGAAAAACGGTGGTTTCAACGCAAGAATGCGCCGCTGGCGTCGTTTTATCGTTGCGGCGCTGTATCCAATCTACTTGAAAAAAACTGCAAGAAGTCATATAGCTCACACGAAACGTGAAATGTGGGAGGAAACTCTAGTGACACAAAACGCCGAAAGCTTTCCAGATTTAGGTAGTTATCAAATAGTAAGTTCCCTTTTCTCTCAAACTGTAAAAGGGAAAATGGTGTTTGATCAAATCCCAAAGATTTGAAGTAAAAAACTATTGGATAAGTAGTGGTTGCATATGAAAACGGGGAAAGAGCGGATTAAATTGAGCGTATTAATTAGTTCATTAAAGATGAGAGAAAAGTATCTGTGGATCTTGATATTCGAAAAGGATTGATCTACATTCAGTTTTCAATCTCTCAGGATAAGGAATGCATTTCTATGGGCATCTCCACGTGAATCATTGAATCTTGGTAACGAACAAGTATTATGACGAAGGAGGTAAAAACTATCAGCGGCTAGCCATAGGGTGTACATTCAGTTGAACAAATTTGCATAGGCGCTATGGTCTCACCTACACTATTCTGCCCTACTGAACTATAAACTATATGTCCCCGTTTAGCTTGCTATTGTTAACAGTCGAATCCCCAGCGACATAGAACCATATACATATATTCTAGCGCCTTCAAGCTGCACTCAGCTAGTAACTCAGGGTCGCTGTCCAATTATGCCGCGTGTTGTGTTGTGGGTTTATCATATCTTCATAGTTGTTGTGCTAGTAGCACCCCGCAGTTATTTATCCACGCTCTGGCAACTAGGCAGTCACCTTCGTAGGTGCTGTGTGGCTAGATATGGCCTTTACTCATCGAAAGTATGTCATTGACGGTAATTGTGGGTATCTCTTCACATTTCTGGTTTATCTCGCTGAAGACCCTAAAGACACTGTCTCGTTAATGACAATTGGGAACTAGTGTATGGTGAGCCTAGCACCTCTTTTTTTTTCTTTTTTTAAAATTTATCTACTTAACCGTGATACCCTATATCTATAGCCGGTAGCATAGTTTATACCTATCTGCCCAGAAGATGTAACAACCCATCTATGATGATTGAGTGAGTTATGAAGTTAAATGTTGAGATTAACCGGTGTTTCCTTAATTATTTTGTGTGTTCTTAGTCCTAAGGTTTCGTTTTCTGTTTCCTCATCTTTGCTGAATAGTGTAGTTCTTTTCTTCTTTTTGTTCCTTTAGTGTTGTTACTAACTCTGGTTGTATGCACATCCATGTGGATGTAAGGATAAATAAATAAATAAATATTTGAGATCAATGCGGTTCTTCTCCGCGACTCTTATGGTCTCTGTTTTGTACCACCGAATGTGTAAAATTATTGGCATGCGAGAACCGAGAGAACGCATGCGCTTTTTTGTGCTCCGGACCGTTGATCAATCCGGCGAAGGTCACCTGGCCTTGTCAGGAGCGATCGGAACAACTCGGGAATTGGATGAGCGTGCACTTTCAAAGACGTACACCGCTCGCACATTATGATTAAAAAGGGCAGCTTCTTTTTTGGCAACTGCTATGAAAAGTCACTGCAAACGTGGAGTTGGTTAAAACCCTATAATGGTAAAGGTAAATGTGCTGCTGATTAGTTGATCAGTCCCCTGGGGACGCACCGTCGCACTCCTGTTCAATTCGGAATAGTAGAGGCATAGTGAATGCATATTTGGCCTATACAATAATATGTGGGGCCAGCCGATAAAACAAATTATTGTCATTATCTTCCCGTACAAGTCTGGCAACAATTTTACCGACCCATTAGGGATGGAGAGCTTGGCTTGCCTTGGCGAGAATCGATTGCTCGATCGTGTGGTCCCTAAAAACGCGTGACTAAAAGTGTACAGTACGAAAATCAAAGGATGCATAGGAGATAGATACATAGAAGAGCAAAAATAGATAGATTAAAGGTTAGGGTAAATGTGACGGTGAAGTGACCGGCGTTGATCGGTCACCTAAGGATGCATTGGTGGATTCTTCTCCTTTCAGAACTATAGCGGCTTAGAGAGATGATAAGTTATGGTTGGGAAAGGCCTATTCCCTTCACTCCTTCCACTCCCACGTGTTTCCATCCTTTCATAATAGTGTTCTATCATTTTATCCCATGGCAGACGTGGACACAACGTGATGCAATCAATTTTACGCGTGCGGGTTGGGGTAAGATCTTTTACCCACTACAGCACGAGCTCGAGGTGATTTAGTAATACAGGGTGTCTCAAAAAAAATGTACCTCCTGTTTGAAATCTCATGACTCTGGAAAAAGTGAACCAATCGAAACGACTCATAACTTGAATGGAAGCTAAGAGAAAAGAAAATTCTTTGGTGTAGGTTTGGTGAAGATTGTGCCATGCACTCGACGGAGGCCTCGGATTTTGTACCTGATTGATAGTGCATGGCTTATATGCTTGATCTACTTTGGTCGTAAACAGGTGATATTGCTGTTATCAGTTACTGCTAAGTCAATGAACATATCAACTTGTTGCAGTTCTTGGTTACACATGGAATGACATCAATATCGATCAGTAATTGTAACCACTGTTTGAGAAGCCAAAACTCTTCCAACAGTGATGCAATCATAAGAAAAGAATTGAGAGAAATGTAAAATGAATGAACCATGAAGATTGCGCCATGCATCCGTTCGAATCGTCGGATTCTAGACCTGAATGGAAGCCCACGGATAATATGCTTGTTCTAATACTTTGGTCGCAAACAGGTCATATCATTGGGTTACACTTGAGGTAGCGAACAAAACAACTCAGCTTTCGGTTAGAGACGGATTAGCATCACTATCAATCACTGAGTATTCATTTTGATCTGAATGGAAAAACATTGTCGTATGGTGTAAGTGCAACTCAATGTGCATGTTAAAGTTGTTATGTCTGGATGTTTTCATGTTTACTGCATCACGAGAAACGCGTATCAGCGATATCACCTCTTGGCGACCAAAGTGGAGCAAACATGTTATCCGTAAACTTTCAATCAGGTCTAAAATCCGACGATTCGAGCAGGTGAATGGCGCAGTCTTCATGGTTCCTACAAATTAGTACATCTCGCTGAATTCTTTTCTCATGATTGCATCACGGTTGGAAGAGTTTTAGCTTCTTAAACAGTGGTTACAATTATTGACCGATATTGATGTTGTTCCATGCTTAACCAAAAGTTGCGGCAAGTAGATATGTTCACCACCTCAGGAGTAACTGATAACAGCAATATCACCTGTTCGCGACCAAAATAGAGCAAGCATATAACCCATGCACTATCAATCAGGTAAAAAATCCGAGGCCTCCGTCGAATGCATGGCGCAATCTTCACCAAACCTACACCAGAAAATTTTCTTTTCTTTTAGCATTCATTCAAGCTACGAGTCGTTTCGATTGGTTCACTTTTTCCAGAGTTATGGCATTTCAAACAGGAGGTACATTTTTTTGAGACACCCTGTAGTCTATCAATTGTAACGGGTTTGAGACCGATTCATTGTCACCTTTCTGAAACCTTTATGTCTCGGTGAGCTGGAATGTCTTGGTGAGTGCTTTTGTAAGTGGAAGGTTTGCGCCATCGGCGAGGATGTTTCGTTTCCTTCATATTACCTAGTGGTTTTCTCTAGCTTCCAGGTCAAAAATGGCGCCAAAGAAGAGAAACGCTATTTTACAACACATTCTTTTCCCCTTCGAGCAGAGATCTCCGTTCGAGTTTCTAGAATGAGGTTGGAAAAAATAGGTGCTTTTTCGTGTGTTTGCAGAAAGAATGGCATTCCATAGCAGAACAGCTGTTTTTTGCTCGTGTCTAAAAGCGGAACGCTTCACCTTGAGAACGAACGGCTGTAAAGAGTAATGAGCCTTGTCATTTTAGGCTTCCAGTGAAAATCACAACGAGCAATTTCGTAAGGCCGTTTTCACATTTTTCTTAGACTGAATACAATTATTGGAAAACTTTGGAAATGTTGGTGAGCGAAATTATAATCGAATTAGTGTCCAAGAACACAGATGCTATTCGCATTCTATTCCTATAGAATCGAGAAAGAGCGAAAAATGTTTTAGAACTTCGAAACCTCTAAATTAGTAGTATCGCCTGGTACCAGATACCAGATGCATGTTTGCAAATTTTTCAGACCCAGCTTGTTTCCACTCAACGTATTAGGTTGAGTCATGAGACATTTACAACTTTCTGATTCAAAATCAAATTTCCCACCAATGTGAGCTCAGTCAAATCGTGTAAGATATTCGATAGAGAAAGGAAAGCCCTACAAAAGGTTTCACTGCATTCACTACGGCAATGTTGCTAACTGTTACGATGGCTCCGGAATTAATTCGGTCTGATTCGGACATTTACATGGTCATGCTTTTCCTCTTCCTGTCTGGCCAAAATGCTAACCAATCTCTCGAACGCTTGAAGTAGGTCAAGTCCAAACCATCGTGCACTTCTGGTTCTCTGAATTCAACAGCGACGACTTTACCATCGTGAGCACGATTCGAGGTGGATCAGGACGTATTGAGGCGCGAAGTGGAGGCAGAACCGTATCAGACCACTATACCAAGTAAGTGTTTTTACCTTCTAAGAAAAGTCTGGTACCAATTAACCGACCACGGAGGGATGGAGGGCTTGGTTTGCCTTAGTGAGGTTCGATTGCTCAACCGTGCGTATGTCAGTAGCGCCTCTTACCACTGCACCACGCGCGCACAGCGAAAAGGTAAGAAACCTCATTCGGTGGATACCTCAAGCATTGAAGCGAGACGTGCATCATAGAAAAGAAACCGCAGTTTCTCCCTTCATTCTGAAGCGCAGAAATGATTGGATGAACAATTCAGCCACTGGCGATGAACAGTGAATGCTCTACTACTCTAACTAATCCCGTCGTGCCCAATGCGTCGAAGATGAAGGAAAGCTCGAATACTTTCCAAAATCTGACAGGCACTGCTAATCGGTGATGATGTGCAAATCCGAAGCCTTTGTAACATTAAGCCACACTACCAAAAAGTATACAATGAATGATTTCGTAGTGTTTTGCTTCCTCTAACGAATGGTCCCTTACGCGTCTTGATCAGTGCCCTTATTTACGAGAAATTTGATCTTGAATCTGAGCCGAGGCAAAAATGTCCGATTACTCGTGACTCAATCTAATATTAGGAATGCGAGTCATTGATTAGCTCTGCATATGCTATAGAAATTGTTGAAATTGATACCCGTTGTGAGTGATAGCGATCATCGTAGTAAAGATTTTGAAGTCGTCTCGAGCTAAAAGGTAAGAAGGTAAAAGTGTCGGCGTTGATCAGTCACCTAAGGACGCACCCGTGTTCCATGCAGAATCTTAGAGACATAGTGAATGCGTACTTAGCTACACAAATTCTTGCGGGAGCCAGCCGCTATACCAAGGCAATGTCTTTACCTTCCCAGACAAGTACGGTTCCATTTTACCCGACTCCGGATGGAAGGCTTGGTGAGCCCGTTCCGGGATCAATCGCCTACACCTAGGCTTAGTGAAATAATAAAGTCCAAAGATTGAAATATTAAGGTGAAGTTAAGAAAATGTAGTGTAAAATCTCCCATAACGATGCGCCACAAATCCGTCTTTCATTCAAAATCGTAAAAAAAAATCAATGCGTATTTGGTCTAGGACAGGTGTGGGCCAACCCCTGTGAAAGGCAGTGTGCTCACCTTCCAAGGCACGTCTAGTAACTATCTACACGAGGGGTGGAAGCCTTGGCTAGCTTGGGCGAGGATCAATCGCTCAACTTTGCGGGTGTCAGTAGCTGCTCTTGAGTAATGCAAGAAAATCGTTTCGATGTCTCTAGAGGAATAGAATGGTGGAAAAAAGAAGAAGAAAATGCGACCCTTTCAAGAAGCGAAAGACAGATGAAGTGCAGTTTCTCTGGAGTTGCCGTTTGGCTGGAAACAAACAGGTGGCCTGTCAGTCTTATGTTAAAATGCCAATTCACCGCCTCCTCAACCTCTCCATCACCAGGACGAGCAGGTTGCAGTGGAAAATACTAATCCTGAGTCACGCGTGGATGGTTTTTATCAAGAGCTTTTGTTATGGCTGAAGTACTAGCAGTGCGAGATGGAGTTTTTTATAAATATAGTGTAATATAATCTTCCCAATTTTATTTTATGATGCAATTTTATAATGCAGACGGTCTACCTAATATGTCAGTTGGACGAGAACGGTTTGCATCCAGCAGATAGTTGGTTTATGCAAGAACAGTCATAACATTCAACCCAAAAAAGTGCGAGAAAAGAGCTGCTTGGAAGCAGGAGGCGTATTCCCCGGAGGAAGGACCACCCGTGTTGTGCACCATTGCTTTAAAAACGATCTGTCACTCACACCTGGCTGATAAGAAGAAAGCGGCGTTGGTTTTTCTCAGAGGTTCTTTGCCAGTCGACCGTGGCGCCACCCAAAGATCTCATAGAGACGAATTTCAGGCCAACGATACCACTTCAAGAAAGATTTGGGGCCAACCGAGTGAATTAACGTCGGAACCTGCAGCTATCGGAAATGAACCGGAAAGTGAATATTAAATTGATGAGAACGCTAACACTGGGGAAGGTGGGTGGAAAGAGATCTGTTCCGTATCGTCAGCAGTCCCCTTCACACTCTAGTGTGGCAGTAAAACCAAAGCAGAGTAGTAAGAAGGAGAGAGGGCATGCCTCTGTTTCAGCTATGTCATTTTCACCAGCGCGCAATGAGGTGTGGCACGCAAAAAATTTTCAGAAGTGACCACAGCGTTACTACCATTCGCTCTTACGCCCCTAGCCGTCACCATTACTGCGTTACTGCCAAGGTAGAGTATGAAGGGATCTGAGGACCTAAAGGCAAAAGAATTGTTCGAGACTCGCGTACTGACCGACACAATCATTGAAAATTTATAAACAAGAAAATTAAGACTAAAAAAGAGCAATGCAGATACAATAACGAGCTAGCGTGGTCTATCAATATTTTCCCAATAATTAAGCAGAGAGTTGAAACCATCTCAAAGGTGGCTGTGGCTGTGGTCTAAACGTCCAGGCGTTGCGCTCTTCTAAATCTTGTTCTGTCTCAAATGGTATCATAATATGTGTTGAGTAGGCAGGATGTATCACAATTTCAACGGTATACATCCCCATCGTTTCTTAGATCGCTTCTTACCCATGAGTACATACTGATCTCGAGTTTTCATCGAGCAGTTCACCTTCCTACTCTAGCATATCCTCGATGGTTAACTCTGCTGTAATCGTTCGTCTACCTACTGGAAGTGAGCGGTGAGCGGTGTATGATCCCGTTCCTTCACCCCCAAAGAGGAAGCCAAATCCTCTTTCTTCGTGTGGTCGGTTTCGCGTATCGTTCTGATCTTGTGTGCTTCATTAATCACTGGATCACATCCGAGGTTTTATCGTACAATAATTACCTTTGGTGTTATGTCACAATTGTGCTCAACAAGTCGTCATTTTGACTGTCGCTCACGAAGACATCAGCGAATGCACAATCGAGGCGAGAATGCTAGTCTTCCGCTTAGTTTCAAAGAGCGATTAGCAGTGTTACGTGGAGTTCTTGTAACATTCAACACCACCCTGGCGTCCATGACAGATCGCCTCCTAACTTTTGCGAGCACATCACACCTACTCGGCCCTTGCAAAAGCATTTTCGTTTGTAATTCTGGGCAATCTATTCCGAAGGCGATTGAACCAATCCTCCATATTTGACATGCTGCAGGTGTCAAGCAATCAGCGATGGTTTACAGGCAAAGGGAGCTTTCGGTAGAGAACGGAACTGGTAAAGAAGCAACTCGCTGCGGGTCAATTTCTGCTTCATTTTCAAGAGATGGCCGAAGTACGGACAGTGCTGCAATGCAAATGAATGAATCAACACATTGTTGAGAAATATCTTTTTACTACTTCGACAAGCGATCGTCTATTTTGGACCTTTTATTAGGAAGTCACAAGAAGTACAACACTCAAAGTGTAACTAGACAGTTTCATTATGGGATACAATATCAGTTCATAGGAAGTTAGAAGAAGTTGTTCAACAAAGTCGGTTGTATCCGATTTCTCACGATGACACACAGAGAGGAAAAACACTGAGTCAGCGCAGATTGATAGAACTCAAGCCAAAGAATCACATCATAAAATTTGAGATGTGGTGAACCTTGAAATCGTCATTCCAGTGGGTCTTATCCTAAAAAGCTATCGAACGCCAAGGTTGAATTTCACAAGCGGCACGCCCATATTTCATTTCGGTGGGAAATTTCGGTTTTTCTCGGCACATCTGAGGCAATGAATGACACGAAGGATGGAACCATGTTCCGTTTAATTTAGCAAGCCTCATAAACCATGTCGTTGAAAAGAATGTTGTAATAAAAAGGCAGTAAATAAACGAACATGCAAACAGGAGGCAAAGGAAACTACCATACAAAAAATTAATTATAAATTCAAAAGAAAGTCAAATTTGAAATTTCAACACTGCGACACAAAGTGGTGGGCGAAACGATGGCGAACTGGACAGACTAGCATAATTCAAAGAGGTTTATGTACGAGTGCTGAGTTCTGTGATTTTCGCGCGGTGAAGAATCGTCGACGAATGGGACAGTTTTGCTGTTGAATTTTGTCCCGACATCGACTATGGAGTGACGCAGCTGGAGCAAACTGAACTTCGAGGGACTCGAAGGAACCGGAAAAAAAAGACGATTGATCCTTCATGGCTCACACTTACGAGGAATATGGAATCAAGAGAATCGAGGGATTATGAACATCGTTTAACATTTTAGGTGTTGGCTTTCTATGTATTTTTCTCTCTTTTTGTTTTACTTTCGTCCTCGTTTTGGTAGCTAGAAGCTGCTATTGTTATGCTAAATGTTTCTTCGGATTGTGATCTTAACTCTACGCCCGATTGCTATTCAAAGAAAAGAGCAAGAAGCATGGAAAATTTTGAATTCGTCGATTTTAGTTCCGTTTTGAAAGAGAGTGAAAATTGGTTAGCCGGAACTAAAATCGACAACTGCAAACCATTCACAAGATCTTTTTGCGTTTCCTCGTTACAATTGCGAATTTAATGCCGATGCAAGGACAAAAGTCTTCAAGAAGGCTGGTAACTTTGAAGTCGTGTCCAGTACCTGTATGTTTTAAAAATCCACGATATTCAGAACGACGAAAACTGATTTACGTGAAGCATCTGCCTCACGAGACACATCTGTTATCTATCGTCGAGAAGGAAAAGCTCGTGCTGTTTAAATGAAATCACAGAATTATCACTTCCCAATTGGAATGTTCATTTCGAAGTTTGTTCGAGGAAGTGATTTGGCTAGGCGCCTGTCTGACAACTGAACTGGTACGTAAGTACAGCTGACAAGTTGTGTAACAATGTCGTTTGGCTAAGGACTGATCAGTCCTACTCATCAATCGCTTTCGGAATCACCTTGAACGAGTTTCCGCACTGCACTTTTTTACTTGCTCTCCAGTATGGCACAAGATTATTTCCAGCAGTTCAATAAAATCCATAAATTCAGTTCAATGAATTCAGAGGAGTGTCATTTGGAGCTAGGAGGAGGTATCATCGAGCGACAATACTAAAAATGGTAACGAAAGATGGAGAAAAGTTTCCATTGCTTTTCAACTATGAAACTATATGGAGCCGAAGATGTTCTATGCACATGTTTGAGCTCCCAAAAAACGATAAAGTTACAGACACATGCGGGTGAAGTTGGTTACAAATATATTATGGAATATTAAACGTGTTACGGAGGATACCAGGATAGCTATCTAAGTGGCTATAAGTGTAGACTTCTGTTCAGTCCTTCACATGCTCAAACCTTAGACGAAAAGCCATGCTCTGCCGAAACTGCAAAAAGTTTCAAGCACATGATAATAAGTCGACAAGTGATCAAACTTGGTCTTAAAATTGGAAGACGCGCGAGCAACGAGAAGATTTTTCTCAACAAAAAAGTGGGACAAACTGACAAAAGCTAGACAAGGGCTGTTCAGCCCCGTGCTCTTCGCAGAGAAATTTTCCAGCTCCAAGAAAAACAATTTGGTGACTGACTGAAGAGGAGAAGGGTGTTCATTGAACTTTAATTCCTAAGATTTCAAAGCCGGCCTTCTTCGTGAAATTTTTCAATTTCAATCAAGTGCATGAAGCCGTACGGCTGTTGCTATGTTGGAAGACCGGCGTTTCCAGACGTACGAGAAATGAACCCTCATTTCTGCAGGAACAAAATTTTATGGGAGACCAGGGTAGAATGGCGTGCGCTGATCGAATATTTATGTATAAAAGATGGCCAAAGAACATATGCAGCCTTTTTCGAGATATTGCAAAATCTTTGCTCGTTGGATGTTTTGGTGAAGTGTTTATCCAACCGACCTTGTACTTGTCAACCTATCACTGACTGAATTCCAACAACAATGATTGTTTCTTATGCAAGAAAATCCGCGAGCCAATGGCTATGTTTTGCGAAAGGGGGCTTTGGGCAAATTGTGCAAGGGGCCAACGTTCAGTTCCGCCCACCATTGTTACTCTTGAAAATGCGAAAGCGACCTACGGAAACTCAACAACTTCGTGGACAACGATGCAACTCGATGCTGACAACGATGAACTCGTAGTGAGCCGATGTAGGGCGTGCAAGATAAAGTTTGCTAAGACCGCAGAAGAGCCTGGGAGCTGTAGACCGCAGAAGAGCCATGGTTAGTTAAAGACATTAAACGAAAGCTCATTGAGTGTTGGTGGAGGTTGCTGCGATGGATAGGGCAAGATCGATTATGGAGATTTTGAATGATTTGTGAGGTAAGGAGTGAAAATTACGAAAATAGAGTTGATTTGCATAGGCTAATGGTTATAAAATCTCGACAACAACAAGGCTAGAGAGCCATTCATACCTGACAGTTAAACGACGCAGTGATTGGGAAGATCAGAACAGAGACCAAGGGAATGCGCGCCATTTTGTCAATATTTTGCAACGTTAGTGAGAGACCTGGAAAGCTGAGAGCCACCGATAGGTTCAGACTTGATTGAACGAAAGATTCAGCGGAAAATTTTCAATCCTCATTGACGAAACCTTGATAAAAGTTGCTAAGTTCTGTTTTAACAGTAAAACTTATTATTGAACTGAAAACTTATAATTCACGTCGTTTTTGAGATTTATTGTCATGTCGTTATTTTCTGTTTTATTAACACTATCAGGATGATAACGTACTGGAATTGAAGCCCTGCGCAGAGTGAAAACTCCAATAACGTGCACAGGTAAAGGCGTTAACGATGAGGAAATATCCAGGCAAACATTCCGAGCGATCAAATGGAAGGCCAGAATAGCGATTTGCAAGCAGTCGCTGGTCTTTGGAAGCCCATGAAGAAGCCCTTGGAAGCCCTAGAAAGAAGCACTGTTGCCGAAAGAATTATTCTTCGATACTTTGGCTGGAAATATCATTCTACATCAATCTAAATGCCGGTTTATGTCGTCGTCTTTTGTGCTGCTGTTCACGCTCTAGGAAGTATTTTTAGATTAATTTGTACCGCTACTTTTCTCCTAACCACATCCTTGGCGACAACGCCGTTCGGTCGTTAGCCAAATAACAAGTCTCTTTAACAAACTCAGTTGTCGCTTATAAAATTTTAATCTCTCACTATCACTGGTGTCGAATGAGACTTGTCACAATGCTCAGTTGGTGAGAATATACTCCAGGATCGACTTTCTATGAACCACGGCATGGGCGGTTAGGCTACGAATGTCTTCGAGTTTCCAGGTTCTGACCAAGGCGACAACGCCGAAACGTTAGCCGGATAAAAAGTCTGTTTAACAACCTCAGGAGCCGCTTATCAAATTCAAATATTGCTGAGAAAATAATTATTCCTATTGATCCACCTTTTAGACTCTGATGAAAAAAGACCTCCATTTTGAATACGTTTCTTCCAATGTTCATCAATAAACATTGCATGAGTTGCTGACAAATCTACAACTCACAAATCTGATATCGGCTTTTTCCGATTGTGTCTGATGTGCGCATGTTAGAGTTCTAAATGACAGATGAGGGTGACCGGTTCAAAATCACCGATTTCTCTCGGTTCCTTGGTTCTGAGATCTTCTGAAGCAATGGCACAAGGTTCAACTTAGACAACAAAGAGGAGCGGCAAATAGGGTCGACAAGTGCTCGGCAAAGGAAACGGCGTAATGCGACGAACGGCTGTGCTGTTCTCGCACTAAAGCGAAAGACTTTGAGGCCGCTGCCGCTGCACTGACGAATTGCGGATCGAAACAAAACGAACGAGCGCAATTGAGTTAGCCGGAGCCACGACCCATCTATCGGCAGGCTCCTTGCAGCTGCTGGGCCATCCATACTGGCCTCCTTTTCTCATCGGTCAACGTCCCCAGCGGAGGGATATGTCCATGGCCGCCATACGAATAATGTTCTCCTTTGCCAATAACAATAAATATGAGTAGTTGGACAGAAGGAACGATGAATCGTGAAATATCCGTAAAAAGGTTTGAAAGGTTTGACGATTCCTCCGTCTCACTGAATCAAACGTGAGCCAACCGGTCTTGCATGAGCCAGTATTTGATGAATTTTACAATTTTGCCATTTCAATTTTTTTACTTACAAAATAGGTTCAAACAGGACCCTTCAAGGAACAACAGAAAGTATCGAATGTATTCTACCCTTGTGCGGAGCTGATCAAGCTTCAGCATTAATGCGTGATTCTATTTTTATTATAGCAATTTTACTATCGACACCTGTCGCCTGTCGTCCCGTTGATCACCGATTTGCTCGAGCGGGCGCCAATGACGTCTCCATTCGCCCCTGTCATGTGCCATGGTAGACCAGTGGGTCCTGCTCGCTCGAGGAACACGAAGAGCATCGAATCGATCGTTCAGGGATTTGACGAAGAAGTCCGACCAACGCAAAGGTGAGCGACCTGGTGTTCTTCTGACGTCCCGTGGAATCCAGTCAGTAACGGCTCTCGTCCAACGGTCGTCACGAAATCGCATTACGTGTCCGCCCCACCTGATCTCCTACAACTTGGCCCATGCGACTGTGTCTCTGGTCTTCGGCTGTCGACGTAGCTCGGTGCTCCGTATGCGTCTCTCGGCTGACTGAAGCGAGTCTCTCCGAGCGTCCTTCTCTTCACACTTCGTTGTGCGACGCAAGTCGCATGTTCATCCTGCTTGCGTAACGCCCAGGATTCCGAAGTGTACGTCAACGCAGGAAGAACCGTAGATTCGAAGAGATGGGCGCGGAGTCGGACGTTCTTCGTCACTACTTCTTCAACACCTTTGAAAGCGTCCCATGCCGCTCGTATCCTCCTGCTGAATTTCTGGTGGATTCCACTAACAACGATGTTCAATGAAATGGCAAAAGTATCATCAACAACGTCTTATGTTTATGTTTGAAGGTGAAGGAAGGAAGATTTTTGCAGTCATTTGGAATTTTCAATCTTCTTGAGCCGGTCCTATGACTTTTCTTCTTGTTTTTGGTCTCCGTTTAAACTCTTGGGCCGTAAAATTTAGTAGACGTTAAACTGGTTTGAGCGACAAAAGTCTAAAGTGAAACTCAACATATCTTACTCTGAATATTGGTGTAACGTTGCATCCGAATCCAATATTGCTCGAGAACGATGCTTGTTAGCCAATATAACTTCATCAAGAATAGTTGCCCCGCTCGCGTCTCTTGCGAAAAGACTATGAAGAAAGCTCCAACCTTGTCGTCCTCTGTTTTTGTGCTTTTATTTTTATACTGTTTTTATACTCTTCAGACTTCTTGAGGTTATTCAAACCTTTGTTTCAGCCAAGGGTTGTGAATCGTATAACTTTCTGTATACGTTATGTTTGATGGTGACCATTTGCGTTTACTTCTAATTTGAGATATTACAAACAGAAATGCATGTAGAAAAGCTGAGGATGGATGATCATTGCTACAAATTAGCACCGATACTCAAGCGAAGGTGATAATCACCTGGCTGGCTCAGAGAGACACTTCCGTTTCCGTGTTCCGCATTCCGGTTTCCGGCCATTTTTGGCCATTTCCGTTCCGTCTTCCGTTTTTTTGAAAAAAAAATTTCCGCACACCCCTGATGATAATGTATCTGGCTGGCTCAGAGAGGCATTTCCCTTTCCCCACATTCTATCATATTCTTCAAAAATTCTATTTTTCGTTCATTTCAGTATCAGTTGCACTCAATTGCACAGTTCCGACGATGCGTCATATGCGTTTTGATAAGACCGATCACGCAACCCCCGCTATTCATTTATTGTCAGTCAGCTTATCAGCCAACTATCAAAGTTCGAGCGGACTTTTAGCTCCATTATCTCCATGTCTGTCTGTCTTAGCTTTACTTACTAATATATAGATATACATATACATATATACATATATACGTCCGAACATGTTTTTGAGAAGTGGTTTCCGGAAAGTTGAATATTAAATATTTAGACATTTATTTGAATCTAATTGATTGCATGTATTTAAAAGCACATACTAATAATAATAGTAGGGTTTGATAACGTTTACCGGTGTGTAGTCAACATAACAATAAACATTAGCATGTAAGGTGAGGAGAGCATTTCTAGGGCAAGTGCCCATGCTTCGAGGCGACCTTGTGTGCGCTGCGTAGCCTCATAATTACTTCTCAGACTGAAAAGTTTTGCAGTTGAAGTCGTTTTTTCCAAAGGGATAAAAACAATTTATGTCATGCTACCCAATTCGCGCGATTTAATTGTAAACATGCTGCTGAAATCCTGAAATTGTTAGTTTATTTTTTCCCAAAGATTACGACCAACATGCAAGTGAGATGGTTTTTAGGCTACCCAACTCGCGTGACTTAATTGTCTGATTTCATGCTGTTGATATCCCGAAATCGTTAGATTATTCTGGTACACATGTAATCAGACTAGGCCTTCAAAATGCTCTATAAAGCACACGAAAGCGTTCTTGGTGTAGTATCTGGTGCAGCCATCTTTGATATCACAACCATTAAATTACTTAATTTGAAGCATCGTGAAAAGTCTTCTTCATCATTTTTTCCGCTGCAGTCAAATACATCTTTACACATTTTCAATTCGTGCTTGGTGTTGGAATGATCGCCTTCAGCTCCGCTCTTCAAATGTGCTGTTTAAATTTGATTTAGTTGAAGTATTAAAAAATTTTTGTTGCGATTCAGTTCAAGTTACTCACGTCCCTTTCACCTCAGTTGTATTGCACCTTCACAACAACAACAAGGTACACGTAACCGGTGTAATTACCTAGGGCGAAATAATGAGATCGACCTCATAAACTCGTCGTTGCAGAGAGGTCAAAGTACGCTCAACTCGATTTCAAAATTTTCAAAATTTCCAAGTGTCTTGTGGACAACAGCCCAGATCGTGTATTCTGATTCTGACCATGTATTTTATATCTGAAATGGTTAGGTCTGAAAGGAGTTATGGCGAAGGGACACTTAAGCGGTTTCATCCGTTGCCAACAGCGTTTTGGCTGAAAATTAGCGACGGTGTGGTATGTTTATGTATATGTTTGTACATCTTATATGTATCTTCAAGACAATACAGCTCGAACTGGAAGAATTAAAATCCAACTGATAGTCCGACAATTACACTGGAAAATCCATTGAAACATACCACTTTTGAAAATTCTACATTCCTAGAGATTATTTTGTAGTGAATTTCATATGTTACTTCGAACGAAAATATCGCGAGAACAGCCGTGTACGTTCAATCTGATTGTGAGATATATTCTCATACATAGAGCATGATTCAATTGTTATTATAGGATACGAACACAGATTGCCGATAAACTAAAAGTTTTTTGAGCGAACATTCAATGGTTAAAAGCAGGCGAAAATTAAGAACCATGCTCCAATCTACATAAATTCTATATGTTTCTACTATTTAGACGTACATAATTGCACTGAGCTTGGCATTTTACTAGAGAAGAACACCGCTTTGACATCTCTGTGTAGAACTTTTTCAGTTTCTTATTTAGGTTGACGGTTTCTCAATTTCTGAAAAAATGCCTTCTGCAGTTATGATTGCATAAACTTTTATATTAAGAAAAATCTTGTGAGTAATTGAGTCTATTTTTCCTGAGTGCATGATAGATCGATAGCTCTTCTAATAATAGACGTGTGCTGAATATTATAAATCCAACCCCTAAAAAATCGCTTTGATTAACACTCACTGTACCACAGCCAGCACAATTCATGGCTGCACAATCGCTGCGGAGAATGGAAGGGTCTTGAGTCGATGCCTTCATATTCCTATACAGATATGGTACCAGCTTACTCTACATCAGAAGGGGGAAGGTTCCCAAGTCAGGATCGATCCCTTGACAGTTCGTGTGGAAGTTATATCGATGCACCATTCGCAAAACGCCTACATGTGACTCGAGAATGTTAGCTGCTGTCAGCAGACATTTTCCGATCGGTTGACGATGTTGGACAGTGTACTGTTTCTACGACAAAGATATATTGAAGTGGACCGATCACCTTTACTTTCACCTTTCGGACTGGCTCTCAGTTACTGGCAATTCGTCTTGTGTTTTGCTTTTTGTAGCACCGTTTACACGGCGTGGCTCGAATGTTCTCTAGATGTTTTGCATTGTTTGATCCGGTCTTTCTAGTCACGTACAGATCTTCAAAGTTTGCAGCGACGAAACGGGTTTTTTCGTTCTGTGCGTGTGTGACGGCGTGCAGTCATTCGATGAGCACAGTTCGAATTTGCATTGCTGTCGTCGATGTTTGGCTCAGTCTATCCCAATCTGCTTACTAATTCGTATTGCGCTTCCCCCACTCGTGATTCGATTTGAACTTTAGTTTAGTTGGCTAGCCTATCAAGTCCAACTATATTTTCAGCTCGAACAAAATAGCTTTGGCTTTTCTCAGCGTAGCTACAGCAATTTAACGTAGACTGAATAAGTGTCGCCCAACATATCTCAATTTTTAATCATCTTTAACGATTGTTTCAGTGCAAAGTGCGCTTTTGAACACATGCACTTGCCTTTTCCGACTCCTTGGGTTAAGTACGGCATACATATACTTTATTTTCGTTCTTAAGAAAGTGACAAAACAGACAATACATATCGTGCACCCCTTCCTTCTTTCCTCTCGATCTGTTTCATTTTGTCTTGCCGTCACGAATGCACCGGGCGCTTTAAAGAATGTACAAATGTCATTACCTTTTCATCAGTATGAGTTCATCTTTGCTGTACTTTGTCGTTTGGCAGAGAGATTCCTTATTCCTCAAGCATTCAATCACCCCATACTCTAAAAGTGAAATGACTGTGCTGAAAATGCTCTCTACAAGTTTATAATCCATGCCCTGGGGGGGGGGTGGGGTTTGCTTCCTCAACGTGGTGCTGTCTTCTGAAGCTCTGCAGTGTTTTGAGATGATCCTTTTTCTCAAATTCTCATTGAACCTTTCGAGCTCAAAGGAAGGTGGTTGCGCCGAAACGTGAGCTGTGATAAAGCTGTAAATCAACCTTGAATACCTACTGAAGTATCGCTATGTCTCTGTATTCAACGCCAAGCCGAGGATGGATTGCAGTCATTCTCAAGGCATTTTCAAATCAATGAAGTTTTCTTCCTTCTTGAGTGTTCCAAATTTGCTAGAAAATATGTGAAGCTCCTTTCAATTGACTGAGCTCTCGAAACTTGTTACTCAGCGCCTCAGGCACTTACTACCAATTTTCCGCTTCTATAAGGGCGAATTTTTTATGTCTACCTTCCACTTTTCCTTTTATTCATTTTCCTGTCTGGGTGGACCTATTGCTAATAAAATCTGCTCTTAAATTAACATTGGTGTTTCTGCTGCTACTCAGTCGTAATCATCGCCACATGTAGTTTCGCCGCATCTAAGAAACAAACTATAAACTTGAAAACTACATATAACGACAAAGTACAAAAGACAATCGAGTCTATCAACCCAGAATGTGCAAAATGTACCAAAAACGAGAGCTATAAAGTGAGGGTACTTTTCTTGAATTCATTGCCTGTAGTAACTCGTGTGGTTCAGTCATCCAGATTTCTCGACTGATCACTTCATCGCTACCTCAAATTTGGGTAATTAAACCAGTACTTTGTCCTGGTTTAATTACTCTGATCTATTTGCGAAATAAATCGCGGTAATCAACAATTACACGATATGAACATGAATTATAATACCGTTGCTACGAAAGGAGTAAATGCACGAGAAACAACTATGATAAAACATAGAACATCAGAAATCAAAAGGTCAAACAGCTGAGACAAGGCAAGACTTGTGGATGCTGCGGAGGAGCACCGAAGGAATGAGATGAATATTATGAGATGAATATGATGATAAGGCGCGCTAGCATTCCTCACGCTCCTTCACAACATCCACCATATCACTGCGCTTTCAACCGCGATATTGCCGGTTCCACAGAGGTGTCTCCCCTATTTGTGCAACCATTTTAATTTATTCCACCACGTTTTTATCCCGATCAGTTACGGGGTACGTCTTTCATGATAGTCGCCTCGCTTCTTTCTCCTTGGTGCTGCTCCCGCATTTGTTGATATGCCACACTGCCATCTTGTCTCAGTCTCGAGCTCCTCTTGGGGTGGCCATATCGTCCTCGATCGCAGGTTCTTGAGCGCCACTTCCTTGCATGCAGCCATCGATCCGTCATGTGATCGTGATAGTTTTCCTCCATTAGCCGACCTGTCACACGGGCCTGACGCTGATACCGACACCCTTTTTAGCTACATAATTCTAAGCTAGGCAAGGGTTTCTGCCTGGGACGGGATTGAACCCTGATAATCGAGATCTTAAGCCTAACACCACTGCAATACATATCCGTCGTATTAATTATATTCAGATTTTTGTAAGTTGTGGTATTGTGTTCCATGCTGAATATGAAGAACCAAGTACTTCCACACCTTCTCATCAGTTCCCACCAGAAAAAAGTGGCAAAAATCACGTACTTAGTGGGTTTGTTCGGAATAATAGAATTTCTCGAAGTAATTTATAAAACGCACATTGGGTATCAAAACATTGGTAATGAGATGCTGAATTCGAATACAGCGAGAAAACGTGATGACTTTTCGCTCCGTGATGACAAGATCTTTTGAGGAGACTCTAGTGGCAAGGTTCGTAGGGTAGTAAACCATCTGGCGTGACTCTAGAGAAAGTAGTCCGTAACTTGTTCTCCTTTATTTGGAATGAGAAAATAGTGTCAGTTTTGATCTCAGACCGGCAGATCGATTGATATGTTCAAATTTTTAAACAACTTTTTTCGGGAAGAAAAAACAAAAAAACTTTCTGTAGCGTTTTGAACGTTTTTTGGGACAAATGGTGCTGTTATTTGATCGTTTCTTTTTGCAAGTAGCCCAGTAGTCAACGAACCGTCGCTGTTCCGTATTTACAACAAAGCGACTTTTGCAAGTTTTATAGAAGCGCCACTTTTTTCGTGATCAAACATCATGCACTGTTATTCAGAAGGTTGGGGCGGAACGCCGTGGTTTCCGAGCTACTATTTCAATTCGTCTGGATTCGCTCCGCTAATACGTCATCGCTCGCCTACATGCTTTATCTCCATAACTTATACATAAAAACAGCGTGTCAAATTTGGATAGCCAATGTTCAACGGATGGCGTTTCATCTCTGAATAATTTAATTTGAGACATTTGAGCGATTTCTCTCTTCGCTATAATACAAGGCAGATAGCCTACTTTACCCAACTTTGTGGACAGTGTACATACATAGTATGCATTTTGGCACTGTTACACATATTGCATTCCAATGGTCAAAGGAATTTTTTGAAACTAATTCTTGCCAAACTTCGCAGTTGTGGTTAATTGGGGTGTTGATCACAATTCTGGCATCCGTTTTCTGGAATTTCGGTCTGGAATTTTCTGGAATTTCTGGAGACCACTCATACCGTCCACGGTGGTGGTCGAGTCAAAATTTCAGGTCTGGCTACGAACTGGCCTAGGTATCCAGTGTGTTGATCATGACTATGACATTGCTTTTTTGAATTTCTATGGGGATTGCCTACCTGAATCTGCCAAAATCAGTCGATGGCTGATGATGTATTGACACAATTTTGGCCTGAACACCAACTTTAACGGTATGGATTGACACCGGTAGAAATTCGAGAAACAAGCGTCAGAATCGTTATCGAAGACAAACGCTCTGGACGAAATTCCATCCAAATCGGTGACTTTACCAGGACTACCCTGCTAGGGTCCGGTCGAAATTCGGAAAACGGATGTTGAATTCGTGATCAGCACCCCTGGAAACCTCTTTCGGCGAATTTTACGCGAAATTGAAATTAAAAAATTTCTTTGAGGTGCAATAAATAGAATGGCGCTTGTTTTGTCATCGACTTCACTTATTCATATTGGAATTTCAGAATCTTCGATCAGTATTATTAATTCCCACTTTTAATGATGTCTTTAACAGGCCCTGATAATTTTTATTGTGCATATATTGACTGTTGATCCACAGATCGGTATCTTCAGCAATTCGCGTGCTGGAACAGCTTTCAGGATTCTACTCTTCAGCCAGTAGTCCACCTAACTGACCGGTTGCTTGCGCATTAAACTGGGCGTGTCGTGTTTCAAATGAGTCTTACTGACATTCAAATAGTAGTCTGTGGTGCCTACCAGCTCTATGAATTTACACCTGACACATGTCAGACTTTGTTTTTGATCTGTCTGCGCCTAATTCTTTTGTTTTTGTAACTTTATTGAAATTATCCTTGCAACTTGTCAGATCAAGTTGTGACTGCGAGTTGAACGTTTCTTATTTTTGCTCGTTCGCATTGCATTTTGATTATAGGCTCTAATATGTGTTCTGCTACGCCCTAGTTTTTAGGTTCCAATATCCACTTCCAATAACTCATCCGCAATCTCTCCTCCGCTGTTCGGCGTCCATTTTGGCTCTTCATTTCTCTAATGTTTGTCCATTTAAACGGAAAGAAGAACATAGATTCGTTTCGTCAATGTCGTTTCATTTTCCTTCACTTTCATTCGCGGTTTCAAACGATTTCGTTGGATTCGAACGATGTTTGGGCATGTGGTTTCAGAAGATAGGATCCTTTTTTCTTTTCCCGCGATCAATCCGGCAGCTCACCATGTGCCTTTGAACGGACATGAGAAAAGCTCCCGATTTCCCAAGTGCAAAAAAGCCGTCTGCCGAAGAGCATCGAACTTTCACTTGTCATTTCTCGCGACCACCAGGCTTCGAGCTCCTAAAAAATTAGATACCAGGATCGATTTTCAACATTAAGATCTGCAGGGTTCTTAACCATCTGATTGTTTTTCTTCTGAATGATGCTAAAAAAATAAAAAGTCATGAAATTGAAACATTATCGCAAACGGTGCTTTTCTGAAGTCTAGGTAAGCAGCAGACGATATAGTTGTCTTTCATCCACCTGCTCTAGATCATAATTAGAATTAGGGCGATGAACGTTAATAACTCCTCCTTACTGAGCTAACACTCTTCAGTTGCAGAGAGTCAGACTCACTGTGGCAAGCTGTGTTTGCTACTGCGCCGACCGAGGTTATTAGGTGGAAGAAAAGGGAACTTAAAGATAACTGCTGCAAGACCCCGTATACACGAGGGTATGGCTCTGTTGGATTCATCGTGAGTTCACTGTTACGCCTGGAGTCATAGTAGTCAATGTGAGTGGGAGGTATGGCACTTGTTATAAGTTCTCGGTTGAAGTGAAGAGGACTCCACGAGTAGGGTTTAGGTCGAAAAATTGGTTTGAATTTTACCTAACGAAGGGGGTTATTCGGGCGCTGATCACGAATCTGACATCCGCTTCCCTAACTTCGGCCGAGGACAACCCACTTCCTTAAATTTGGTGGTCAGGTCAAAACCACCGACTTAAACGAAATTTCGTCTGGGTCTTTTAGAATACTAATTACGGATCTGATGCCCATGTGACTCTAACCCGTACTCTACAACACGGCATGGACCAGTGTTTACTATTAGGTTGGAAACTAACGAAACTGTTTTGCAACCACATTTCTAGGCAAAACAAGCACCTACCTCACTGCTCTTTTAAGTTTGATAGCCAAATCTGAAATTTTGACCTGATTACTCAAATAGTGAACATGCGGCCGAAATTCGGAAAGCGGACCTCAGATTCGTGATCATCGCTCTACATAACCCCATATCACCGAAAATTAATTTTGATGTACAGAATTATTTGATGTCGTGATCCGACTGTCGCACTCGTGTCAAGAGACTGTGAGCAAGCGGCCCATAGTATCCAAAAGTGCACTTCGGATGATGGGAGCTCGGTTCGAAGGCACATAACTAGTTCCTTCGTGAGAACCCGCAGATCAACAACGGCTATGTTGACGCTTGAAGTCAAGTGTTCGAAAAGCTGAACTGAAACGTTTCTCTATTTTAGTTTTTCGAAACTGCCTGGTGCCTTGCGATTTCATCCGTAACGGCTGTAAGAGTGGGGTATGCTCAAACGAACTTCTATTTCTCTAAGCGAATCACCGTTTGCTATTAACGTGATATTCTATGGAAAGGGAGTATCTGCAGAGTAATCACTGACTTCCTAGCAGGCACCCAAAACGGTCGAGCCATCGATCCCAAATCCAGGCTATCCAAGAGGCTGATGATCTCAGTCTGGAGGTTCTACGTAATTTTTTTCCATTATTGGAACCAGACTTGTCTGGCATGGTAAGGACAAAGACACTGACTTGGTATAGCGGCTAGCTCCCGCAAGTCACTTTGTGGGCCAAATACGCATTCAGAACGCCTCTACGAATCTAAATGGCACCCGAATGAGCCGGCGCGTCCTTCCTTCGCCCTGTAGCTTAGGGAACTGACCAACGCCGCCCCTTCAACTTTTACCTTTAGAGCGATATTCTGCTCTTACCACTACTAGTTAATGGAGGACGATTGGTCCCGCTGTGTTGACTTGCTCATGACATGAGTGCTGCATGATGTAAATCAGTCCAGGAGCGATCTCTGCAACGACGAGCGATGAGTAATGCGGTGTTTTTACAGTGTCGGCCTTGGGCGGTGCGAAAATTATTCCAATCCCCAGTTGACTGCTCAATTGTTCATAGTTTCATCGGTGAGCTCGTTCGGTTTTGATCGAATGGCCTTTCAGTGTTTCACCAATGACTCCTCCTCCTCTCTCTCTGCTCTTCACTCGACAAATGACCTGCCCGGCAGACGTATGCTCATCTCACAAGCGTCGGCAGCGGCTCGGTAAACACCAATTTGATGCGTCTGCGCACAAAATCGCTTGTTTACTTCTGCAGGAGTCTGAGATATTGCTGGCCTTCTTCTCGCTATGGAAGAGAAACTTGTCGATTCCTCTCCAGAATACTAAAAAAACCGAGAAATCGCTGAGATGAACAAGTCCAAGGCTTGCCGTTTCCTTCGATTCTTTTTGCAACTTTGAAAATGAAAATAGCCTATTTTCGTCCGCCACTACCATACAGTGATTTCCATATGTCCAGATGCTGTCTAATCAACTCCGCAAGAGAGCTGTCCGAACACTCCCGCAGGGTTCCAGCATAACCGGAGATACCCAAAACCAAAGACTCGCAAATATTGAAACGACCTCTCAAAATGCCCCGGCTCTCAAAATGCCTAGTTTTTATGCAAAAGAGATAGGTGATACAAGCTGAAGTTTCAAAAGGCATAGTCCAAAGTAAATTACTGAAATTGTCCTTGTCTTTCTTGGCTTTTTGGCAGCGATTTCCCATAGGGCGTTTTGTATAAAAACATGTGTCACCCAGCATTCTGTATGGAAATAGTAGCTCAAACGACGAGGAGTCTTGATCGAATGAGTAGCTTCAATAATTTCACTCAAAATCATAAATATTGTACATATAGCATATAATGGCCTTTTCTAACTTCTGAAGTTCAGCAATGTTTCTAATTCTAAAACGGCTCTGCATGTAGCATTCCGTCGTATTGAGTTGGGTTTCTATTATTTTTCTTTATTCAAACTTTTTTTAGGCTCTGAAAATTTTAGGATTTACGTTGTTCTATTTTGTGATTCCATCCACTTTACCCGTTTTAGAAACTGATCTGACTTGATACCTATTCAATTGCTGTTTGCGCGCACCTTGTGGTGTACGTAATAAATAAATAAATAAATAAATAAATATGCGTTTTTTAAATAAATGCAACATTTTTCGAAATCAAAAGATATACACCACCGCTGATTTTTTGCAACATGTATGTAGTAGGTTGTCTACAATTAAATTATTTTTTTTCGCATTGTTCAATTCGAAGCTTATTCAATGTCCTTTCGGTTTTTGTAATTTATTTGTTTAGAGCGTCACGTTTCAATAGTTAAGTGCGATATTCTGATAGAATATGAATGACTCTTTTATGCTAATAAATAGGTTGCAAATGAGTGACTGACAGTGAGATTGAAATCGATGAATTCTAGTTTTCGTGCGGGCTTCTCGAGGTCAAAAATTGGTGGTAGCGCATGGCGGCGCGGAAATGGTGACGATTCAAAAGATTATTTTTTTGCGTGAGAATCGAATTTATTCCAGCGCATTAATCCTTTGTTTCGCATCAGTGTCGAGCAGTGAATCTCTTCAGAGGACCACAATATACGCATTTGTTATGAACGAGAACCTCCATTGGGAAGATCAGACTAAATGATCGTTCTTACGCTCTTATCGAACAACGTTCTTCCGGAGCCTGAACAACGCCGATCCCTCCATCAGACGCAATCTCCTGGCGGATGCTCTCGAAATTGTCCCTCTGAATCGTCGGAAACTGCATAGCAAACCAGCCGACAGTCTTTGTCCAGTTGCCGATTTGTTTTGGTTTGTGCTGCAGCGTTTGAAATTGCCGTGGGATGTCGTCACTGTGTGATCCGTCTATCAGCCAGTATGTAATGTTTGCGTCAGGGATAGTGGTGTGTGCGTCATAAACGACAGTACAACTACCCGAAAGCTGTTATTTCAGGGGTAAGTCAAAGCAGCAGATTATCCTCACATGAAAATGGATCAGTAACGTCTGTCAGTAAAAAAGTTGTTTGGAAGGATATTGACACTACCATATTTCCTATTTATGATTGCATTCAGAGAAGAAGACATGTGGCCTTTCAAATCCGCAACTTGGTGATGATCGATGTGTAGTTGAACAGTAGATGAGGTTCGCTGGGAGTGGCTTTCGACAAATGCTGCGCTTCAAAATTCACACCTTTTGTCGGATCCATTACGAAGACAAAAAACTCCAAAATGTCCATGGCATTTTCTGACCTGAACAAGAAGTTCCTCGAACCCTCCCCAACATTTCGTCATTTTATATTACTACATTCGTCATGCATTCAGTTACAGTAGAGGCAGGAGCGGTTCGAAACGTGGCTCGGTGAATTCCTCCCAGCAAAAATCTCGGATTTCTGCGGGAGCGTCGTTTAAGTCTTACATAAAAATGATAAGATATTGCTGGTAGTAATGGTGCGTAGGTTCATAAGATGTAGAGCGGAATAAAAAAGGGAAGGAATTATGAAAACAGCTGCCGATTAGGCTGGGAACTTCCCATAATAGTATGAAGACTTGGTAATTTTATTTTGAACATTTTTTCATTCATTTCTGTCTCTACAGTCACTTCTCAAGAGAATGAAGGCTTTTTGATTGGTGCGAAAGAACCTTAATAACTACCATCAGGACAGGACAGGCACCATCAGGACACGTTATAACAATTTCAGTTTCCAAGAATGATTCCTATCAAAACCCTATCTCATGATAATAAATTCAAACCAGAGATGTGAAAGTAAATAGGTAGAATGAGGCTATGACAGAAAACTCCCGGAAGATTGACGAATACAACAGCAAGCGAAGTTCATCTGAAGGCGAAGAGAACTCGACGCCAAGATTCGTTTCAAATTTTGTCAAATTTCGATGCCTGTTGGGTGTATCATGTTTGGCGTAACCACTATTGACAAAACCTGTTTGTTCACAGTCATGACGAGCCAACGGACATGAATCGATTTGTTGCTCCATCGTTTTCTGTTCTACAGATTGGATTTCAGTAGCTAATCACGTGGACTATCACCCACGTATTGATTTTTAGTCCAATTTTTGGATTTTTGGATGAGCTTACCTCTGAACGTGCAAGCTTCACAAGGATTTTTATGTCATAAGAAGCCCTGGCTTCATCGGATATCCTCGCACATTCCACGAAGGCAGCTCATAAGAGGATTTCTTCTGAGAACTGCGAAGTGCAATGAGGGTGCATTCCGCCGCTCTTCTATAATCTCCATTTCACCGGATTATGGATAAATCGCCATCGACTGCCAGAACGCCATCCATTTCCTCTGAAAAACTGGATGAATGGAAAATGCTGTTCTGCCATAAGTCGTTCTGAAATTATTCCCATACGTTTTCTCATCGATGACTGTAGTTGCCATCCTTCACCTTATCCTTATCTTCCCTATCTGCCCTGTATGACTGGCCACAAGTCGTAATTCAGGAGCAAAGGTGGATGTGAGTAGGTTATGGTTTGTCTTCTCCGGAAATAAATCACAAACGCTTGTCAGAAAATACTTGTCGTTCTGTGTCAGCATCCCTTGAACTTAATCTTTCAAGCTCCCCAACCATCGTAAAAAAAAACATCACTATGCGAATTGGTTAACTATACGGCTCGTAGAGTTTGAAAGTGCGTCGATATCAGATAGTTTTGTTGTGATCAGTTTAAGCTGCACTGAAATTTTTTGAAAAGATATGCTGAAAAGATATGCTTGCCCTGTTTGCCGTATTTGAGTAAAACACACGAACTCCTATTTATGTGCGTGGCGGAATTTACATAGGCTCCCAGAATCTGTGTGTTTCTTCAGATTTGTCAAAAACCGCGTTAGTTGGACCTAGCATGATCTGAATTGCATCTGCTTTGGACTAATTGCTGATGCTAGATTTTTCAACTGATTGTGGAGTGGCTATTAGGAGAAATTCCTGATCTCTTAGTCTCTTAGTCGGCTGTCGCGCTATAGTACAAGACTCAACAAGTCTCGAGTTTTGAGTTGATATTTTTAACCATACGGATTTGAAGAACGGAGAGGAGAGGAATTTAAGTTAGAGTCTGCCGCACGTCTCTCTCTCATTTAGGTAGTCAGATATGAATGTAGTATCTGCCTTATACGCAACCCCGAAACACTTGAAAACGATTTGATGTCATGTAGTCTATTCTGTATTTTTACAAAATAGGATAGCGAATGATTTGTCCTAACATTCAGAGCTCCTGGTCACTAACGGCCGTGTAGAACACACCAGAATCCAAGAACCCGAGATTGGGTTGTCCCCGCCCGGCCGGCAACCTCCTTCGGACTCTTGAAAAGCGTTGTACCTTGCCACATTATCACATACGGTCGATCTCGCGTATCCGATGAATCGAATTATCTCAACTAATGCAGATTCAGCGAGAACGCTTCTCAGCCCTGCGGCTCTTCGATTCGAAAAAACATCACTATGCGAATTGGTTAAATATACGGCTAGTAGAGTCGTAGAGTTTGAAAGTACGTCGGTTCTGGTATACAACATTTAGACCATTATGAGATTATCTCTATATAATAGAGGAGTCTGGCTTTCAGGCTGTCTTGCGATGCTACGGTATTGTGGGAAATTTGAATCGAGTTTTGTCCGGATTTAGCTGCCGCACCTTATGCACCTACCCTCGGATCCGGCCCACCCGAAGACGTTTTCGGTTAAGCAACCTTAGCGTTGATGACACTGAAACGTATTTCACTAAAAACAGGATAGCCAGCACGTGAATGTGTCCTGGTTATTTGGATGTCACGAGCTCGCTCTTGAAAATTTTGATTTGTTACGCTAAATGGTTTACGCGGGGGCGAGTCCGTGTGAGTGCTCCCTTCACATGATCGTCGACCCTACGAAAATCACGCGCTCAAAGAAGTGCATTAAACCGAGGCCTTATCGTTCTATGGCGTTCACGAGATTGTTGTTTCAAAGGTTTTTTGTGCTCTTTGTAATGATTATTCGTGATGGCAGTATCGTTTCACATTCACATATAAAGACACACATCCTTCTGAAGTGATGGACACGTACATAGTTGTCATGTAGACTGTTCTTTGTCCTGATTGTTTCGCCAAAGCTGCAGCTCATGAAAATGTCAATTACTCTATCATTAATAGAACAAAGAGTGTTCCACTTGAAGTTTATTGATCCTCTGCTGCTGTATCGCTTGAAAGAGAACTTTTTCTCAACTCGCAAACCCGTTCTGTGTAGCCTAGTGGCTACGGATACGGCTACTTTCTTTGTCTCAAAGTATTGCTGAAGTCGGGCCGCAGTCATTTGCCAGAGCTCTTCATTCTGGTCGATCTAGTGCACATTTATTTGGTTTTTATTTCTGAAGAAAAACTGAAGCCATTGATCAGGACAAAAGTCAGCATCTCAACTACAGGCGCTGCTGTCGTTCTTCTTTCTGCATGCCAATCACTGCGGTCTTGCAGTTGTTGCACAATAGAAGCAAGTTTATCTCTTATTACAATGCAGGCGGCGTCGATATCAATTGTTGCATGAAACACTGAACAATTATTGGTCTTCCTATAGTCTATTATATGAACTTTTTTCTATGTATACGCTTATCATCATAATATTTGAATTAAAAAATCAAAAAGAAGTGTTTTGGGATTTCACGGGATCAGAAAACGAAATCGAGAACGAAGCGAAAGAAAACAAATCAATTGCTCCATCGGTTGAATCAGTTGCTGCATATTTGATGCTATTTCTAGTGTCACTACCGAATTTTTCTCCGAATGTTCTATTTTTCTCTCAGTGCCACTCTTCGCCTGCTCTCTCCCATGCCAGATCTACAAGGTGCAGAAAAAATATATGTGCCGAAGGAAGCGTTTCAATTTTTCTTTTTCGCCAAATCAAAGCTTCAAGAATTCAGAGAAGATCGCTTGTACATACATTTAGCAGCAGCACATGAAAATTCATAGTTATTAGGAGTTTTGAAAATGTCTGTCTTCAGTTTTGATATAGGCTTTGATTCCTTCATTAATCGAATCTATGGCGTGCCTCGAGTGCTCGATGTCTATAGTACATACTAGTTCCACTGTTCTTATGTTCCCTTTTTTTCAAAAAAAAAACTTCAAAAACAAGAACGAATCAGTCGACTGAAAGGAGTTTCAGTGTACTGCTGTACGCGTTTTTTTGAGGCAGCAAATATATTTATTTACTATTTCATATCGTTCCAACTGAGAACAATATGCCCGGTAATGGTGAAGCTAAAGAACGAGGTGCATCCTTTTTTTCCTGCTCAGTGTGGTCCTCTCATGATGAGAGCGGGACAACTAGGGATGGCCAAAAGATGGGAAGCAAATACTGTCTCTGTCATTCTCCAAGTTCCCTCTTCTTGAAACCTCAGTATGATGGTACACATAATTGTCGTATGCTGCGGTGCGATCGAGGTTAGTAGGTGGATCGAATTTATTGACTTAATTTATCGGCTTAACGTTTCGACCTGTTCGTCGCCAGAGGCCTGGAAAACAGCTCAAAACTTCTTATCTTAGGTCTGTCTGGCCAAGCGTGTAACAAAGTTGAAAAACCTACCCCAAGAAACCGTAACAACTAGAGATCCGTTCCGTATATAATATATCAAATGACTTCAACACACTGTGTAGAAAAGACACTAGAGACGTACCTTAATGGTGGCTGCCGAGACAGACCACCAGTCACCCTATGCCGTGAAGTACGCGGGTGAATGAACCGAACCTTAGGGACCACCCGCCTTGGTGGGCTCAGGGGCTGATCAGCCAGGTCAAACCCACATAGGTCCGCGAACGGAGCCAATTCTTGGGTGACCGCTACGCACTCCTCCTTGCGGTCCCGCGTACTTCACGGCATAGGGTAACTGGGGTCTGTCTCGGCAGCCACCATTAGGGTGCGTCTCTAGTGTCTTCTCTATTCAGTGTCTTCCCGTTCTTCTAGGCTCTAGAATTGGCTGTTGTAAAATGAAATAGTGTTTGGGCGAGTAGTGTCTCAAGTACATATAACTTCGACATTCCAGGCTCTGACGAAGGCGACATCGCCGAAACGTAAACCGACAATAAAGCCTTAACAATCTCGGTCGATCGCTAACTACATTGCGTTTCTACCAAATTCTGTTAGGGGTTATGCAGAGTGCTGGATTGCACAGCGAACAGATAAGGGCAATCTCCAGAGTCTGGGACATCATCCTTTTCGCAGATGAAGCGAAACATCTGGTGAGACGTAACGATGGACGTTGAAGTGCGGGCACAGTGCGGCTGGATCTTCTAAGAAAGAAACGACCGGTTGGCCGGCCGCCGCTTTGTTGGTAAAGCTCATTAGCTCACCGGAACAACATCCGAGCTCCTAATTGTCACCTGATAGAAGCTCTCGTCCAATGGACAACTTTGGCTCTACACCGGATGAAATGGACGAGAAGTTGGGACCCGGGTAGGATGATTCGTTGTTGAGAGAAGGTTTCAAAGTTTCGCATGTATAAGTAATTAAGCAGGCAAGTTTACTATGTAGCACTCTGACCTGAAACCTCGAACGTATGACTTGAGCGCCCCGGCTTTATGAGGGCACCCTGCCTCCGATTGATCTCGGCAAGTTGACCTGTATTGCAAAGGCTTGCACGCCGCCCAATTCGGATACTTCGGAAGTGAGCTATCAAGGGACGGAGCCGCAGATGAGGCAGTGAGGGGTAGGATAAACACAGCACGGATGAAGTGGAGAGAAGCAATTGGAATTCTCTGTGACAGGAGATGCTCGAGGGTCCTCAAAGGAAAGCTGTAACGGGCCGTTGTCGTACCAGCACTGCTCTACGGCAGCGAATGCTGGCCCACAAATAAGGCACATGAAAGACAAGTACACTCAGCCGAAATGAGGATGCTTAGGTGGGCATGTGGGTGGACACGGAAGGATAGAGTACGAAATGAGGACGTAAGATCGGTCATGGGAGTAGCCCCTGTGCATCTGAAAATGCGGGAACAAAGACTCAGGTGGTATGGGCACATTCTCAGGAGACCGGAGGACCACCCAATGAGAAGAGCGTTGGAGTTCGAGGCACCCGGCAAGCGTCCAAGAGGAGCGCCCAAGAAGAGATGGAGGGACGTCATCAGAAGCGACCTCAAAGAGGTCAAAGTAACACTAGAAGACGCCCGGGATAGAGCTAGATGGCGAATAGTGACAAGAACAGCGGACCCTGCGACAGCGCGGGATTAAAAGCTAAGGAGAAGAAGACACGCCGCCTATTGGGGCTTCCCAGCCAACATTCCGACCGTGGCCCCATGATTAAATCCGTGTTCAGCATGGTATTTTCGTGTTAGTTCACCTTTAACCCTTTTCTAGACCACTGATTTACTCCTTTGGGCGGAAATCCATTTTCTGTGCATCACTGAGGTCAGGTGCGGCACTTCACCTGGCTCCGTTATTCAGCAACTGATGTTTTGTTTGACACCGACGCATTCGTGTGCTGTCTTTGTCGCAGCGGAAGGACAGGTGTGGAATGGGTGGGGAGAGGCGCTGTCTGCCTCGACTCATCCCCCACCAGAACCCGTCTGCTCGTTCCTGTTTTTTGCCGTGTGTGTGCGCGCACCCATGTTCAACATTTCTTGCGTTCTTACTGCTGATGGATGTTGGTAGTCATAGTCCCATTGGCGAATCTCTGCAAAACATTTCTTGAATTCCCTTCCAATGGGCGAACAACGATACACTTCTAGCATTCATTTAAAAGCCGCAGTTTCCCCCAAGTCGCCTCAACTTTTCGCCATTCTATCTGCCAATTATGTTCATCCAGGACTCCGTGTGTTAGCACTCCACACCTCTGAGCTACTCACCATGTGATCCGGTCATTGGCGTTCCTCGTTGACCCAAATAATCTGAAGGTATTTTTAGTTTAAACGTAAAATTCTACTTTTTCTGCTGCGTTTCTGACGGTGGTGACTGGGTCTATAGTAAAATTAATTTCATGATTTATTGATCTCCGAAGACTTATTAGAGGCGACGCCGCGCAAAGAAGGATTGACTTTATGCTTGTTTGTTTCCCAAATATGAAAATGTGGGCGCGCGTTGTTAAGTGGTAAGAGGCGCAGCAAACCTACAAACGGTCAAGCGATCAATCTCCGCCGGCACCAACCGTTCCATCCGTCCGAGCTCCCGTAAACTGATACCAGGCTTGTCTGAGAAGCTTAAGAAGGGAAGGTTGCGAGGCGGCTTGTATAGGCCAAATACGCATTCACAATGCCTCTACGATTCTAAACGTGGGGCGCGTCTTTAGGGGCTGATCAAAGCCGACACCTTTACCTTTGAACTGACCTCTATAATGTCCTAGTGTTTATGGTTGATACTGTACCTACCTGTTTTTTTTACAAAAAGGAAGGGGACGCCAAGTGTAAAATTTTGCACGAATACTCAGTTCATTGGCAGCCTTCTTGAAAACCGCTCCACAGTTTCTTCCAGTACAATCCCAGACCAAGTGCGTAAATGAGATCTTTGTTAGAAGAACCTAGAAGATCAAATTCGTTCCAGTCAGTGCCGAGTTATTGTGGAATAACATATTGCAATTTCACCATTGCCTGTTAGTTTTATTGCTCAAATTACGGTCCATCACCTCTACTCAAGTTCTGTCTACCATTTCTTTTTTTTTCTGAAAAGTTCCTCATCAATTCGTCGACCATCTGTGATGGATTTTGCTCCCATCCGTGTCAACGAAATGAAACGAAAATGGCCGACGGGACGAGAACAAAACACTCGCTCTGTCAATCTTTTCGAAAGAGACACTCAATTCGTTCAGGTCGTTATCAGATAATTCATGACTGTCTGAAAAAAGAACACTGCAGAGCGGCAAACATCACATTTAGTGTTCTTCGCCTCAACCAGTTCTTGCCGGTTTTCGTCACGGAGCCCAGGAGTGAACGTCAAAGTCTTTGAAGTATTCATTTTTGAAGCTCCCACACTCCCAATTCGACAACTAGTTCCTCCAAAGAATCTTAGAAGGCGCAGCTCTGCTTCTAGACAGGGATTCGTTGCATAATATCCCGTCTTCTATTATTTCCCTTGCTCAATCACATACGCAGTAAGTTTATAAATTAATTACAGCATTTGAGCAACAATAGCTTTATCACTTGGTCTTCATATAAAGTTACTTAAACAAGATTCTCCTCTTCCCCGTTTGACCTCGTTGAAAAATCTGCCAACGCTGGTATCTACCTCGTATTAATTTATTAATTGCTTGTCTGGACTGCTGCGTTACTATTGTTGTTTTGGATTTGTCAACATCTAGTTAGCCATGTTGCTATATGCCGGAGTCGTCGGAGTCTGGAACATGTATATATTTGAGAAGATAATCACTTAAACACCATTTTTTCTATGAAAGACTATTCCAACGATCAGAAAACGGAAGAACAAAGTACCAAAGAGCAATGAAAAGTGTACCTTTCTGTTGGTTGTGGAGACAGACCACCAGTCACCCTTAGATGATGAAGACGGAGGAATTGAAACCAAAGGGACCATGGTGGCCTTGTAGGGCGCAATAAGCTAGGTCAAACTCGAATAGTCTAGCCAACGTTGCAAACTCCTAGGCCCAGATTCATGAACGGACGAGCGGTTTCCGAAACCGCGGCGCAGCCAGAACCAGACAGCAGAGTCGATGAGAGATTGCGTTTAATATAGGAAGTTAAGAATAAGTAGAGAAAGGTGCGCGCCGTTCACAGGTTATATCTCGGGGTTTATCGGGGTTTACCAATGATGAAAGTGGGCCTTGGGTGATCGCTACACACTCCTACTTTCGACTGATCTTATTATCCCTGCTTGCAATCTGGAGTCGGGCGTGGAAAAATCTATTCGACTTTCCAGGCACTGATGAAGGCTACATCGCCGAAACGTTAGTCGAATAAAGTGTTATATCAATTTCAGCCCTCTGCTCAAAACGTAAACTTTGTCGCACTTCGAATATTATTTGAGAACAATTCGAGCAGTGTTCTTCTGATGTACAGATTCGATACCGTAGTGGTGCTCAAAGTTCACTATTTGGACTGTTCATTTCTTAATTATGCTTTCTCATCTTCCTACAGTACCGGACGCGCCGCAACGATAAAACGGCGGCAGCGGCGCCTCGGAGCGCCGAAACCCGCCGTTTCTGACTAACTTCTTTAAAATTGGTTTATTTGCAAAAATAAGTATATATTCGAGCTCAGCAGCTTGAGCTCTATCTCTCCATATGCACTTTTCCCAAATTCGTAGAACTTGATTTTAGTCGATTTTTTTGACCCCTCGATTTTCGGATCCCGCTGCCGCTTCCGTCCCTCGCTTGGTGACTCACCACCGACTTGGCTCCGCCCCCTCCTCGCCGACTATATAAACGCGGCCCTCGTTGCACTGCCTAGGCGCCGCCTCCTCCTCGCCGAATATAAATGTGCGGCGCGTCTTTCCGTGGCGTCCCAAGCTAATGGATGGAGGCCCCACGGGGTGGCTCGAAGGAGTTACCCCGCGGGGCCCCCCGTTAGACGTGGGATGCAAATGAACTGTGGTTCACTCCTCTCGGGTCACCGCGGGTGGACACCGAAACGGCGCATTTCGGCGCTCCGGAGCGCCGCTACCGCCGCTTTATCGTTGCGGCGCGTCCGGTACTGTACTTTCATGGAAACGGTTCGAGTTTCGATGTCTGAGTCTGCAGCAATAGGTCCATAGATCCTGACTTCAACTTCCTTCTTATCAAGGACAAAGAAAACAAAATGCCCGCCGAAAACATTTGCTTCCACACGCACTGCTATAATAGCAGCAATTTCCGCATTCCAGAACCATACCGAGGCATGCTCTTCCAAAGATCGCACAGTTACTTTGACGATAAGAGAATCTGTACAAAGCGGACTTCCAAATGAACATTAATTTTACTGCTACATATAGTATCAAGTGACGTTGTGTGAAAATTAACTTTTCATGTAAGGCAACACTGCTTTTTATGGTTTCTAATGTTTTGTATTTTTAGTCATGTCTTTACGAATAAAGGAACCGGTTTTGAAAACCTGTGACTTTATTGTGAGTGGCATTACTATTATAGATAGATTTGTTATGGAAAAAACTGTCATACTGCTGCAATTTGAGGAGGGGCAACGATTGTGCTACGCACGTGAAAAAGATTTACAGCTAGTTGCGCCGCCTGTAATAGTGAAGGAGGCATTTGACCTGAAAGAAATTAGATATAACCAGTCGGCGCTTTGAATGGTCTAATAATAAAGTATTTGGAAAAAATAAAGTAAAAACACGAGCTACCATAGACGCACCGTTTGGAAAAATGGATACTCCAAGCCCACACAAACTACCATCGTGGGTGATTTTCTGCTACCGAGTTTGCGTGTTTTGCTACCAAGCTTACGTTTGAATTAATCATGACAACACAGCAGCTACCAATCTAAAGAAGATAACAAAACTCATTAAAGTCAGGAAGAAGGTATACATGCCTCCGACCTTCAAGAAAAGTTTGATTACAGAAAGCGAAAACGGAAGGGAACGAAAGGAGAAAACTGTATGAGCCGCGCCCTAGTTCAAAGTGCTGAGATAAATATTTTCCTACCACTCTTCTCCCTTCGAATCCATTCGCGGGACCTCCCATTTCCTCTTCTACATCTAGCTTTTTCTTCGTTATAACCCGCTGATGATATGACATAGCCGAGCAGCAGAAGGAGCATCCCTTGATTGACATACTCCTGATAGGAGCCTGCCGATCACATCACTGATAGCAGTAGAAGACAGGGCGGAAAGGCACGTGAGCCTGCAAGACATGGATCTAAGAGATCAAAGTTCTTCCTCTGTTTGCAAACTCGGCGGGCCAGTTCTCGCGTCTCCTCATCGGAGGGCAACCTGTTTATAATGATCACCGAAAGAAGTTGCGAACCGATAACATAGATCTGTAGCTGTCCTTTCCTTACTACGTCCATTTTACTCTTCGTTTCGACCTTCAACCTTTCTTTATTAACTTATACGATAGCAAACCAGCTCAAAGCGTTGAAAGTCTTGCTGCTTTCGTGCTCGGTGCCCCACTGTTTTCCTGCTAGCTCCTGGAAACCGGAAACAGCTCCTTCATATTTTTAACCGACCACTTCCTGGTGTTGTGCTTCCTAAATGAAAGCATAACATTCCAGGGCGGTTTTTGAACAGAAAAGCCATCACAAGTTGTTGTCCGAAGAACTCCTTAGAGACGGCTGAAACAGAAAGTTTTGTTCCTGGAAAGGAACATATATCAATTGAAACAGAAGAATCTCGTTGAGAACGATAGCCCTCCATGGCAAATGATGTCTACTGGGCGCGTGATACCACCAATTTTGCAACGCCCTTGGGGAACGAAATAAGGCCGAAACGAGAGCTCAAGTGGCGCAATATCCGGCCATCCATACCACTTCAGCGATTTCTATTCTAGCAGCATTCTCACCCGCTCTTTTGCCTTACCTTCTTTACTTTGAAGTATCTTAGAAGCACACTCCCTTTTGGAACTATTTTCCTGTTACAATTCGACAAATCGAAAAAAGAAAAGGAAAGCGTTGATTTTTGCTTCGGTGTGTTACGATTGGTTTTTGCTACTGCCTGAATAACGGCCCCGTTGTGCTTTATTTAAACTCTTTTTGCTTCTTTCCTTCGATCGAGTTTTCCTGTTGATTGCACAACTAATTTGCTTTTCCACGTCTTTGAAATGACGGAAATTAATAAAAAAATTAATAAATAGAAGATTATATTGTGCATCTCTTCCCAAGTAGTTGTGCCGCTGTTATTTTTTGTCTTTTTTCACTTATTATAATGTATGGGACCGTTAGAAACCAAAACTATGTGATAACATGCAAATGAAATGATAATCCTGCTGTTCCTATTTACTTTTTATCGAAAGCGACAGAGAGTGAGTTTTGAATGTCATCTTCCACTCTATAGAAGTCTGAAGAGTGGAAGTTTAATGTTAAGGCAATATCACTATTTCTTCTTATATATTATGTAACTCCTTTGAATTAATGGGTGTCACGAGTCTCCTTTGGGCGCGCGTGGTACAGTTGTAAGAGGCGCTACTGACACCCTCGATGTCCGTCGGGTCAAGCGATCGATTCCCGACCGGGCTAACCAAACCTTACATTCCTCCGGAGGCGGGTAAATTGCTACTAGACTTGTCTGGTAAGGTAGAGACGCACTTGGTATAGCGGCTCGTCCCCGCAAGTCATTGTAGAGGTCAGAACGCATTCACCATGTTTCTGCGATTCTAAATTGAACGCGAATGCTACGGCGCGTCCTCAGGGGACTTATCAATGCCGACACCTTTACCTTTATCTTTACCTTTGATGAATGCTTTCGAGTGTCAGTTGTACCACTGTTATTGATGTCGTGATCTTCGTGAAGGAGTACGATAGAAATTGCTTCCAATATCATTGTTATTCTTTCCAGGCAATAACCAGAAAAGACGTACAGCACTGGCGAGGGCGATGGAACACTTGATCTTCTACTGCAAGCTCAGTTTGTTACAAGGTTCAAATGCGCCTCTCATGCACTGCTCTCTGCTATCTATTTCATTTTTTCTGTACAGGGCATTTTGAAATATTTATTCCGTATGTGAAAAAAATCAGCGACATTGTAAGCACACACTTTAAAATGTGGTCGCAAAAGTGAATTGTAATCAGCAGTCATGATTTGCGCGAAGTTCTTCCTTTTCTGTCGAACAGACTTTTAGTAACGAGGTGGTTTGCAAGCAGTACGCTCTCCTGATTACTAGAGACAATATCCAGTAGATTATTATTCCCCAAACATTTCCATTTGTTTTTTATTCATTTAAACCGACAGGCTTTGTGCATTATTCCACTTTCAATCGGCTGGCTCGTCAGCTTTCAGGCAGCCATTTATCTCTGCATTTCTTCCTTTTCTTGGGTTTATCCAAGGAAATTGTTCCTAGAGCACTTATTTTTCGAAGAGACTGTGAAAGGTCCGCGGTGTTGATGTTTTGTGTCAACATTAGCTCCATATCTCGTGCATTGTTATTTTTCTTTCGTATCCCAGCAGGCCTTTGGAAAGAGCGCATGTGGTATGTAAGCATTACGGTCGCCTGAGCGCTGTTGATAATTTCCAGCGGATTATTCTTCCTCTAACACTTGCATTTGCTTGTTTTTTCTTTTCATTTTAACCGACAGCTGCTACTCATTGCTCCACTTTCAATCGCCCGAGTCGGAAATGGTTGCTTCCAGAGAGCTTCTGATCTATGCCTTTCTTTCTTTTTTATATTTTTCCCAATTTCCTCAGTTGTCAACCGCGAATGGAAGGCTCACTTCCTAGTCAGTTGAAAGCATGTACGTCACGTTCCGAATTTAGTTTTGCGACAGAGCGATCTACTGTGCCTAAAACAGTGGTTCGACAATGAGCGGAATGCCACTTACACTTTCTGTGCAGACGAGTAATGCGTCTCGTAATGAACTGCGACAGATGTCCAACGTGTGAAAGCCTAGTCTTTGAGCAGCGACAGGATTTTCGTTCTCATATAAGATGTAGATTTCTGAGTATCTGTCGTGAATTTCTCTTAAATACAGTACCGGACGCGCCGCAAGATATAAACGGCGGCAGCGGCGCTTCGTAGCGCCGCAACCCGCCGTTTTGAATAACTTCTTAAAAATTGGTTTATTTGCAAAAATAAGTCTACAGTCGAGCTCAGCAGCTTGAGCTCTATCCATCCATATACATTTTTCCCAAATTCGTGGAACTTGTTTTCATTCGATTTTTTTGACCCTTCGATTTTCGGAGCCCGTTGCCGCTTCGGTCCCTTGCCTGGTGACTCACCACCGACTAGGCTCCGCTCCCTCGTGGCCGAATATAAATGTTCGGCGCGTCCTTTTTTAGCGTTCCAAGCACGGAGTAGGGGGCCCAACGGGGTGGCTTGAAGGAGCTACCACGCGTGGCCCCCGTTGGGCATGAGGCGCAGATGAACTGCGGTTGGCTCTCCCCGGGTCACGGAACGGCGCATTTCGGCGCTCCGGAGCAACGCTACCGCCGTTTTATCGTTGCGGCGCGTCCGGTACTGTACTGCTTGTGGAACCGCTTGATGGCTGTCGTCCACATTCTTGCATTTTGATACCTGCTGTAAACCCCAATTTGTCACACTCTTTTCCACTGCTTCCCTTTGATCCATTGACGTAGCAAATCTCTTCTGTGTTTTTAGATGGATTTTGTCAGTTTACTATATCAAGAACCATGATTGCTCATCATTTGCCCTCATGGTGGTGAGCTCTCAGATTAACATGCCTGTTTTCATGGCAACCAAGGGCTGCAGCAGAACGCATGCTGTTGTTATTTTCTCATCGCATATAATTGACTCCAAAACAACTACTAAACGTATTACGTGTGCATGACTTTGTGCACACCCGACTATGCATTAGTATGACAAACAAAAAACTGCTCCACAAATTCGAAGAATCGCCAATGTTCTGCTGCAAAAATTTGTGAGCCATTGAAGAAAAAATAAATTGCTGTCCTCAATCTGCATTTCATTAGTTTTTGCAGAAGAAAATTCTCTCACAGCTCTTAGAGATGAAATCCTTCTCGGCGAGATTTGTTGCTACAAAGTCTTGTTTGAAAACTCAGTTGCCTAGAGTCAAGGGACGCGGGCATCCCTTTGAACCTCAAAGATCTGCAGCCTGCCGGAAATGCGTCAACTTCCGCGTTTCAATGGCTTCAGGCATTGAAAGGCATCTTCTGATGCCTCATTTCTTCTTATAGATCCACCGCCAATTTTGACTTTCCGGAATCTTCCGGTCTAAATTATTGGTATACAGCGTAATCGAGCAGTGGCGCCCTTTCAACGAAACAGAGCGGAACAGAGGCAAAATCAAACATCCGCTGACGGCGGCCATAAATAATCTTCTCGAGTTTTCTGAGCGAAACTTGCTGAGAGTTGATTGAAAATGCAGAAGTGCGATGGTGGTGAAAATCATGTCCTTTTCCAACCAGTTCGTGGGAAAACCGCGAACTGTGTTGACTATGGAATCATCTTTCTACAGGCTAGCCGTCGCTTTTGATAAGAGAAAGAACTCTGGCCTTCTGCACAAAGGAAAAAATGTTTTTCGTTGATCAATCCCGGGGTGCTCTATGTATTGGTCTTTAACTCAGAATCCTAGAGGTATGAATCAGGAACCGAATACTCCAAACTGAATGAACGTCCGGGCTCCTGCCTACTCGTCTCAATTCTAAAAACTTTCAGCTGGGACCTGAAGCTGAAACAGAGTTTTCTACACTGCCGGTCTTTTTTTGAATTTTTTTACCCTGTTTTTCCTTCTTATTTATTAGCTTTACCATCGTATTCCGCTAACGTTTGTTCCGTCAACCTCTCATAGCTGTACGGAACATGAGGACGGCAATTCCATTATGGTTGTTTAAAAATTTTCTCTACACATGGGATCTCCACAAATAATATAATAAAAATGGTGTCCACCTATTTGGCCTATAGGTACAAGAGACCCGACCAAGGAAAAATTGAAGGCTTGGTTGCCGGATGGATCCTGATAGGGGGTTCAAAGGGAAAAGAGGGTTAAAATATAACCTTTTATCACAACGCACCTCTCAGTAACACGAAATCGTTGAGGTTCCTAAAATATAATATAAGCCGCAAGGAAAAACCAAGGCAAGACCACATCATTCATCGGCTGTGGATCCTGCTGCTGCAACCCCAGGCTAATTATCGTCTAGCTGTTATCCATCACACGTTGTTTACCTAGAGATTTTCCTGACGAGTGAGATTACAACTTATAGTTTATGACTGAAAGAGTCACAGTGGTAGACGTAGAAGCGGCGGCGTGCTGAGTTCTATTCATAGCTAACAATTTACCAATCTCTGTTCTCGTCGTTCGCGATCGAATCCTGCTCTGTGGGTTCGCAATCAATCTTAGATTGATTTGCTCCCCTTTCCACTATATTGGCCAGCTATAAATGGCTGTTTCGCGGTCAACTTAAACCTTAATAAGTGGGATTAGCTTCATGAAATCTTTTTGTGAGATCTAGTCACCATTATTGTCGATTGCCGCGCTCTTTACCACACAGATGATGCTGTCTTTTAGGCACTGAACCCTAGGCGTGTTGAAATAGTTGAGATCGTCGGAGGAAGTTTGTCACATTTCCTAGCTCGAGTCGATTGGTACCAAACTTGCCTGGGAAGACGCGGGAACTGATCCTCACGAATATTAGTAGTCAAAAATCGGACCAATACCAGCCGCTAATTGTGGGATCTATCCCACTTGAATTGCTGCTTTGCTTCCCGTCTATTGGAAGTAAATAATAATCGGAGTGCTGACTCTAAATGGAGCCTGTTGTGCATTCGTAAAAGACCCTCCTTCCAACACCAGGATTTTCTAGGAAAGACGCCTCCAAAAGACGCTCTCCAGTACAACAGCACATTAAGGGGCTGGTCGACGCCTTTACTTTTTTACTTTCAGGGAAATTGGCCGCAAAATATGTTAAATAATTCGGCTGAATATTTCGCCTGTCTCCCATTTCTCTACAAACTACCGTCTTCTCAATTTTACATCTATTCAATTAATTGACAGTTTCATTTTATTCCACCTCAAGAGATGATTACTAAAAGAGCTATTCGCTCAGTGGTGCAAATTCAAGGCCTCTGAAGACGACGAGAAGGCCGAGTCGTTTAGCCGGTGAATCACATAATATTTTTCCCCTTACAAACTCGTGAGGCAGAAGAAATTATTATAAAACTGCAAATTAATTACATCGATGCCGAGGTTCAAAAACGAGAGAACTTGGAGATTGTTCAACTAACATCATTAGCAACTTGTAGGAAATCAGATTGCTTGTTTTGCTGAACCGCTGACCGGCAGCCAATCAGCGTTAATGTGACAAGTGTGTCACAAAGTTTGTTTGTCGTTATGACGCAGAAACGCATTGGTGTGTCCACTTTTCGCCTGACACGTGTTCAACGACCGACTCCTTCAGTAGTGCAAAACTTGTAATCTCTTATAGAAAACCGTCCCTATCAATGACTTCTTGTCTCTTGCGGCTTACTGTGGGTCCAGGAATGATTAATGTGGCTGCTATGTGCCCAACGACCCTCTGTCGCATAATCATGACTAACAAAAGCTGGTAACAAAGTTACGCGATCACCTAAGTAGGCCACGCCTCTCTCCGACTTCGAATGGAGCCAGTTTTCCTTACTGCACCGTAAACGAACGGTTGTGTTACATGAATGTTAAATAGATACTAATACATTATATCGAAACTCTCACTCCTGTCGTGCCAGCATGAGAAGTGTGCTAATGTTCTAGAGGTGAATCCTGGTCTCTGCTTCATTTCCGCTTCTCAATCTCGTTGAAAAAGTCAAATAACGAGACCAATGGTCGAATTTCTAACCACTTTTCTAATCTCTGAAGGCTAAAAAATCAAAAGAAAACTGCATTGTTAATGTTGAAAAAAATAAAACGATCATTTTGAGCAGCATGCAAACTTTCCCAAGTTCTTACGAATCTCTAGAGAGTGAAGGGTAAGAAGTTTGTTTCGGTTTGTAGCTCTAGCTGGTCGAGAGTGAAGGACTCCACCACTTCCAGTCACAACTTTTCTTATAAAATGAACCTGAATTTTCTCTATTGCTGCGATACCCTTCTCCTTCCCAGGAGTGAACACTGTACTGCAACTCTTTAGAATTGGTCTGACGCAGGATTCACACAGTGATTAAACCTTTGATGTTCCTTGTGGTCATACCTTTGAGAACATGGTTAATGGAGGTAATAGCCTCAAGCCAATTTATGGCTTATCCTAGTTGGTATGCTAGTCTAGTCTAAAACTGACCGCCGGGTATAATGCATTTCTATATTTCCACTGAGGCTCAGTTGCCTATATGATTAGTTTATTTGTTTATTTGTGGTTTTGTTATAAGCTACTGCTCTGAGTTTATTGTTACTTGTTGGTTTGATTGGTTCTCTCAACTGCGCGCAGTATGCCGCATAGATAAATAAGTAAATAACTAATGCCTTCCGACCGACGCTCTTGTACAGATCAGAACAGTGGTTCGCAAAATTGCGATGACAATGATTAGATGGCACTATCGAGTTGCTCACTCTGCATCCCAAATAGGTCCGACTGGGTCGGTCATTCGCGCTCTTCTAGCTCTTTTCCATAGATCTGATGAGATTTGCTTCCATCACTCATCAATGACGACGATATGAGCCCCTAAGCCGGGCGTTGCATCAACAATGTTGAATGCGTCACCAAGTTGCTACAATGCTAAATTGGACGTCATCAGAACAACATGCTTTTTCCAATAATGTCGATCAATGCACACAATAGACATGTCGATGATAATGAGTATGCGCTTGGCAATGTGATTACCGCCGCGTTTCTGCTTGGAAAAGTGTTGCATCCAGCCCCGTCGGTTCATTACGCGCCCGAGTACGTCGCCTCACAACAACCGAGGCTGAACATCACAGATTAGATGAGCACCTCGTCTCCATCGCTCTAACTTATTCAGCCGTCGATGCAGTGTCCGCTGGAGACTCGTTCTGCCAGCGATATTCCCTCTCTTCCTCATTATATATTCAGCCATACCACAAAAAAGGCACTGTTCTTGATTAGCTACGTCCCGAGTTTTCTCTGCAGCTTCTCAGTCAGTACTGATGCAAACCTTGAAATCCGGTGATCTACTGCATTGAAGTTTTGCAATAAACCAGTACAACATCAACAACAGCGATGAAAAGAATGGGTTGCTAACCACTCAGCTGACTAAACGCGCTATTCTATTTTTTTTGTGGAGACCCTTTAGCAGCTGTTAATTGATTACAAAAAGTCAGGATCGACCTTAGGTCCAATCAGACTACTTGCTTGCCTCTTTCTCTCTTTTTTCTCTCTTTTCGTCTTTATTTCTTTTTCTCTCACAAATCTCCGCTGTGTGAAAGATTTGATTGATCTTAGAGATGATTCAAGAAACTGCTGAGCATTAGAAATTTGAACTTTGAAAAGCAAATATTTAGTAGCTCCATTGATAAGAAAGCGGAGTTGGTTTTGATGAATTCAAACCGGTTCAGCAGAAAGTGCAGCTTTCTTCTTCTCACCATCAATTTTATCGCTATATTCAGCAGAAGGCTTCCAAATAATTTTAACTCGAAATGAACTGAATTGAACTCGTTGTTCTGCTGAAGCAGATTCATCTTCTATGACACTTTCGCTTCTCGTTCCACCTCGAACGAAATTAGAAAAATGTTGCAAACGAGTTGTTGAACAATTATGCAAGCATTAATGAATTCGTTTGGCAAGAAGTGATTGCTCTCGATAATGTTTTAGCGGACCGTTCAACGGCGACCCTTTACAGTTGTTTACCTAGCCCTTCATCAGCAAGTTTGTGTATCACTGGTATCGTTGTAGTTGTTGTTCTTACCGGATCATATCAGGTGTTCCTTATGGGATGTTTACATGTGACGTGCACAGCTGTGGGTCTATATAGTTGAGCGCTCACGAGGTTTTCCGTTTTTAGTTTCCTACAAAGCGCAGCTGTTCTCTTAATTAACAGAACTGTCTCGTAGTTATTTTCATATGGTATTTCAAACGAAAACATCTCGAAAACCACTGAAAGTCAATCTGAGATGATATTCTGACAGAGCTTGGTTCGGGTTTTATAAGTTATTATAATGGCCTACAAACGTTTGATTCGGATTGCCGTTAAGCTATAGTTATTTGCAAACATTTTTATGGTCAAATCCGATCGATTCTTAGGAGTAAATTTCAAACGAAATGTGATATCTCTGTACCTTTTAACTGTATTGCACCAAGCGTGAGTACTCTATCGAGAAAGCTTTTCTCTTCATACCATATGTTTTGCCGTGGAAGCTGGTTTCTTCCTGAGAAAACTCCTTATAAAATTGGAGCGGCATAAACTCTTACATTCAAAAAAACTTCGAAAAGAATCGACTCCGTTTTTCTCAGTGCTTTGTAGATCTGTAGATCGTCTAGCTCTGGAGGTGCGCTAAAATTACTACCAATACAGTGCACGGCGTCGGATGATTTGTACACATAGCGTATGTTGCTTGAAGCGATATAATTGTATGAAGGACTTGAATTTATTCGAGAACATTTCTAGTATTAATGCATCAATGACTCACAGTAGCCGAGAACCGAGGGAAGTACAAAGGCAGGTGCAAAAACAAAACAGGACGTGCACTTCTGGGTCATGACGCGAACCCCTTGCCGCTGATTCGAGTTCGAATTGAAGCACTTTCCTGAGTGCTACAGCTGGCAGTCTGTAGTTCACTGCTTCGAGGAGACGTTCTCTCCAGTTTCTGCAGTGTTTGGCACCGCCGGCGGTTTTTACGCTACGGATGCACTTCATCGGCGATGCGGCGTTTTCGACGATGTTTGGAGAACGGCTAAATAGCTTGAACTTTCGTTGCGATGAAGTGCAACAACAAGGACGAGTGTTGACTAATCCTCTGCCGAAAATATTTAACCTGCTCAGAGTCGTTTCTTCTCGGTCACATGCACCATTTCAATCCGATAAATTGGCGCTCTGTTCCGAGTGAATGTCTCCTCTTGGCACTGAAAATGTCGAGACTGTTCGGATGCACTCTCTGAAACCTTATTCTTGTACTGATTCTAGACTCACCCTACTAAATATTTATTCGCTGTCTTGTCCTATTCCGGGAGGACACATGTCCTCCGTGAAATGAAAAACAACCAAGTACATGGTGAACTTTCGCGAACGCTGTAAATACTATAAAGTGCACTAGACTTTGTAGCGTACGTCATCACTCCCGTCTGGGAAATGTTCCCCCCTTCGTTCGCCTTTCCCACCCTTTTTTGGCAAACCAAGCATTCGGCCGCCATATGGAAACGCTAAGCAGTACTTAGTGTCGGTGTCACCGGCAGTTTAGCGCCCGCTTGTCGACCGATAAGTCACCAAAAGTCCGAGGCGTCGCCGAGTTATACGTCAGCATCCGTTTTTCATCATTTTGTCTTTTCTCATTCTATTCCTCCCTAGAAGTGTGCACAACAGCATGATGATTCAGTGTGTTCAAGGCTACAGATACCAATATCTCACTTTTTATTTTCCGAAAGGAATTTTAATTCATTTATGTGCTTGACATCGGTTCCAGTTCGAGCTGTTCCAACTCGAAAATGCAAAGTGTGTTGGGCCGCTATTACACATTCTCTGTTTCCGAAAGGTCGATATCCTTTTCGACTGGAGATGGCAAGGTAAGGGGTACTGGAAGGTACTGGTTTCGACTGGAAGTCGTTCACCCTCAGTCGTTCCAGCAATTCAGATGGTTTTTGCAGTCTGCTTGTATGTAGTTGCTATTCAGCTTTTTTAGTTCAGTGAAAAAGAAGAGAAAAACTTCAGAGAACAACGGAAGTTGTTATGTTCATGAAAGTGCACAACGAGAATAGCTGTTCGACCCCGTGAAAAACAAAGTGCAGCAAACGACTAGGATTTTGCCCCTTCTCTTCAAACTGTCAATAGTTTTTTGTTGCCCTCTTTTTTATGCCTATCGGGGTTGAAAGTATAGAAACTTTACTCTCATAATTTCCGTAGAGCCAGCTCCGAAAAGCATGTAGGATATAACTGTGTAACAATTATAAAGTTGTGCGGTTGATTCAATCCATTCGCAAGTGCTGTGAGAAGTATGAATAGCGAAAAGTTAAAAAAGGCAAAATGAGAAAACACAATGAAAAGAGACCGTTGGCATCTGAACCAATCAACACATTTAGTATACTATTCCTGTGGTTGTTCTTTCACGCTTTCACAGAAAAAGGCCAGAATAGAGGGCAAATTGACGTTAACGCTTCGCGAATGGTTGTGTAGAGGGGTGTGTAGAGCAAAACTCCTTTAACAGAAAAACAGCGGAATGTTCCAAAAAGATTTTTAAGAAAGTCTCTGAATCCCAATGAGTCACAGTTGTTCTACGAGTAGTTGTCAGTGCTTGGAGGTGGGATGCAACTGGGTAGGTGGTTTCCATTTCTTGAGTTCTTTGCCAACTGGGTCTATCGAATTCACTTGTGACCTATGATTTTGAGATTTTGTCTTCTTCGTTGTTATCCTGTCTTTAGGAAGGCAAATTCGCCATTAATATGTAATATGGTCAGCAATATGACGGGTCATTCTACATTTTTAGATTTAGACCCAAAAGCTAGCGTGCATTCCAGATTCTGACTTACTTTATTCATGACTCAAGAAAACAAAAGAAAGATAAGATGATTCATTAAATGAGGTCATCATGGTTACGCACTATTCGTTGCCAGAAACGAAACTTTTTGACACCCTAATACAAACAGCTGGAACCGGGAGGCTTAGAAACCAAAACTTTTCAAACTTTCAAACAATTCAAACGATTTTTCAGATAATGATGTTAGATCTTTCGACTGGATTAAAGTTTGATCTAATTCTGGCTATATGTGATCAGGAATGCAAGGTCACATATCGATTTCTTCGCTCATGTTTGTATAATACGTCCTTCCTCTTACGTAAACGGAGAAAAACCGCAGGCCTCAAATTGCATTCATCAAATCACAATCTGATTGCCCTTACGTCCTTCAGTGAGATATTGCCGTGTTTTTAGAAGAAAATCCACGCCAGTGCTCCTGTACCTATAATGTCCTCAGGTACTTATTCTGAATGGAGAGGTAAGGACATTATCGAGCGACAGCTACTCACGAGGGTATGGGGCTGCTCTCATACTCCTCTTTCTCTTCTCTCTTGATGATGCTTTGATAAAAAAGCATGCTTCGGGCGACATTTTAAAAAAAAACTCCGTTCGCGCGGGAATTTAATGCCCTTGCTCATGACGGTTTTGCTTCCAAGAGCTGCACTTTCATGGCCTAATTTAACGAGTTCTTTCGCTGCTTTTTAACCGCTTTCTAGCTTAGTTTAGGTGTTACACCTCTATCGCCTATGGCATACAATACTGGGAAACTTTTCTTTGAAAGCCCTAAATTTGGGTAAATTTACGATAGTAGCCCGAGAAGAGTGTCGCGTGGTGCAATGCTGAGAATGGCCACTTCCATCCATTCGGTGATTGATCTTCTGCCAGGCTAACTAACTCAAGTACATCTTCGGTGTCGGTTAAATTGATACCAGACTTATCTGGGAAGGCAAAGACACTGACTTGGTATAGCGGCTTGACCCCGCAAGTCATTTCATAGAACAAATATGCTTCATGCTTTTTTCTGAATGGAATGGGAATGCGGCGGACTTTTCTTCGCTTTTAGAGAACTGATCAGCGCCGACACCTTTAACTTTAGCATTACCATAGAGGCTTTGGTATTATAGTTGGGATCGCTTAGATGATTTCTTCTATTCATTATTGTCTCTGAAAAGAGCTCCTTTCTAGTATTGTATACCCATTTTTTCTGTCATTCGTTTAATTGAGGCTTGATGTCTCGTTTAGCTTTGCATTCGTTTTTCCGTTCCAAAATCAATCTCCCAGTGACACTACTAAATACACGTACTTCGGTCTCTGGGGCGATTACCCACCTCAGCCTCTTGGGGGCGTGGGTCGGCGTCTTTGTTTCATCGCCGACCTATTCCGCGCTCTCCAGTGACTCATTTCTGACTAATAGTCCAGCCGTAGATTCCACAAGGGCCGCCGCCCAGGTGTTGTGCAATGTTTAAGAACATTTCGAAACCCCCATGAACGACCTCCTCATTCTGCGGTCCTCATTCTGCGGCCCCGACCTCCTCATTCTGCGGCCACAACTTCTAATAAACTGGATGAGGGAATTAGTTCGCCCTCCTTCAATAGATTTCCACATTCGTTATGTGAAAGACTACTTGTTAACCCTCAATTATACCTGATTGTCGCTAACCTGCAATTCATCAACCCGTAGTATACATTTGTGTTTTATCCGTAGAAGATATTCCGCATGGACTCACTAACATGTGGGTAACCGAAATTTTCAGTTTCCTTGACGAGTTTAGGTCACAATTTTGATATCCGTGGCTGAGAAAGGAGTACTGTTCTTTTTGGCCCTGACATCCTTCTTTAAACGGCGAACCGATCCTCTAAATTCACTGCTGATCAATTAAACACCACCGTTCTCTGTTGTATTTAGCAGAGATAAGCTCATATATTTTACCTTTCTCCTGGTAATGCATTTGCCTTCCTACGATTTGCGAACGCCCAGATCTTAATAGGTTGCCCACCAATAGTTCAGTTCACTCGTCATAGTGCATATCGCATTGAAATCTTCTGAAGAGCTAGCCGCTGAACAGACTGTCCTAAGCTATTTTCTATGTAATCATTAATATTCTACTTTGTTTTCTTCATGTTTTGAAAAAAGAGACTAGCAGCGGAGGCAGAATTCTGAGACTTTTTGTCTGCAGCCGGACTGAGCTCAACCGGCTAGCTGAATGACTTCATTAGGCGGACGCATAGGGCAGATGCTCAAGACGTTCGCCTTCCCATTTAGAATAGAGCCTGGGCGCTGTTTTTTTTGAGAATGTGGATTCCAAAAATGATTTGCAAAAAGGAAAAATCAATGTCGTAAAAGTCGTATAACTAACTGATTAGTCCCCTGTAGAAAATCATGAGCTTACTTTTTACAGGTTAAATTGTCGCCATATGAGTTTTTTTGGCGTCAGTACATGAAGTGCCTTGCGCCCTCCTCTACTCCTCCAGGCAAGTCCGTTTCCGATTCACCTGGCACCGGAGAGGTTCGGTTAGTCACAAACGAAGGTCAATTACTCCACCGAGTGGGTGTCACTAGCACCTACTACATTTGTTCCTGTTCTCAAACCTAGTGTACGTAAGAAAGTGATAATTTTGGCGGCGCGGTAAATTGGGACGCTCATGGTGCAGAGTAAAGAGGCGCCATTGTCACTCACACGGTCGAGCGATCGTTCCTCGCCCAGACTAACCAAGGTCGGTGCGGTGGCGCCTCTTTAGGGGCCTGGTCAACGCCGATATCTTTGCCTTTACCTTCATCACGATGAACGCTCTGTCTCTATTGAAACAGCTATCTCGCCTACCATTTTCTTCTTGTCAAACATGAAAAAAGGGGAAGTCATCATGAAATTTGTTTGTGAGGGAAGTTCACTGTAGGTTCTATGCTTTTAAAGCAGATTTCTTATAAAACTGTGCTTGAGCAGAACAACCATCGGGTGTGTGGGGTGGCTAATTTGCTTAAATTTGGCTCCATCTGTGATTGCGTGACCGCCTGTCGTCCAGTACTTTTTCGATGTAGTCAAATATTGGTGTGTGTGTCAACAACCCTCCAGTGTTCAAAGAATGTCCACTTCCACCGCACTCCTCCCACATGTCGCCAAATTCTGTTATGCAAACTTTGATGCACTTTGCTAAAGGCTAAAACCGGTCCCACTGCCGGTCGAACGGGGAAACCCGTTCGCACTCCAAAGGTGTGCTTACGGGCACTTTCAATGGAAAGGTCATATTACAGTGCGATTCAAACCTATGAACAGAACTAAGGTCTTTCAAAAAGTGCAAATCCAAATAGAATTTTTTGAACTAAAGACCTTACACGACAAAAAATCAGCTGGAGATCAGAAGAGAAATAATTCACTAGACTTGTGCAATTTTTGATTTTCACTGGGTCCTGGGTATCCAAGAAGTCGAGTTAGAAAATTTTAGTGCTCATTTAATTGTAGTGCTCATTTAAGATAGGCGCAAACGTTTGGGTGATGGTATGAATGCCAGTAACAGACTTGTGATTTGTGATTGGCTCCCCAAATAATCCCACCATGTGACGTTTGTTGAAAAACGTTAGGGCCTGCACTTCCCGAAATGGAAATAAAGAAGACAACACAGGAGTTGGTGACAGTTTGTCCCCCAGAAGTGTGCCTCCTTTATTCGAAACAGGAGAAGCATATTGTAGTCGCATCTGGCTAACCAAGCGTTCGCTGCCTCCGTGGTCTGGTAATTTGGTACCAGACTTGTCTGGTAAGGTAAAAACACTCACTTGTTATAGCGGCCGGCCCCAGCAGGTCATTTTATAGGCCAAATTCACCGTGCCTTCACGATTCTGAATGAAGCATAAAAGCGGCGGCGTGTTTTCATTGGACCGATCAACGCCGACACCTTTACCTTTTACCTATTTTAGACACTGCTTGGTGCAAGCGCGAGATCTTTTTTTCGCTAGAAGATGTGGAATCAAATCCGACAACTTTCAGCTAGAAACCACATTCATGCGGAGCGCCAGCAACATCTTTTTGCGAAAAAGAGAAAAAGTTTCGATACTTTTTCGATATCGTTCTGATCGTTTCTATCGTAAGAGTGCGACGAAGGACCCACCGTGGCGTTCAGCTCTTCGGGGACGCCGACAGTTGGCATTTGTCCTTTGCACTTTTCTACTTCATCTCCACTTCAACTCGCGCCGGCTAGGCAATTTGTCGCGGTGATTAGTGGAGCGGTTGGGGTATTCATGAAGAAGACCTTGGCAAACACTGGTTTTGGATGTTTTCATTTCAAGAAGAAAAACCCCTGTACGTTACGTATCGGGTTTCGTAGAACAACACTCCTTCCCTAATCCAGATCAAGCCGAACTCAGCATTCTTTGACCCTTTTTTTCTATCTCTTCGTGGTCTTCTTCTCCACTTTTTTCGTCGTCGTCGCCTTCTCCTTCTTCATCATCCTGTTCTTCTTCTTTTTTCTCCTCTTCACATTATTTCGTCACCTCATTCGTCTTCATCTATAATGTTGTTCCTTTCCATCATATATCACCTGTGCGAGTACATCAACTGTTACCCGAACCCGGAACACACCTTCAGGATAGACAGCTGACGATATTTAGATCAGCAAAAATAGATTGAACCCTTGTGGTGTGGAATACTCGATTGTTTCTAATTCAAAGGTAATAAGTAATAGCAGTGGACACAGAAAAGGAAAAAAGATTCTTTCTAGCAGTTAGTTTGTTGAATGACCTCGAAATTTTCGACAACTTTCCGCAGCTTCGGCGATCATCGTTTCGAATTTCCTTCATAATACAATATCGTTATTGAATTTTCTATTATTTTTTGTGTTGAATAAACCCGTATCAACAATCCAGCAAGCTTATCAAGCAAATGTTCCCACTCTGAGCCTCAAACAAACCAATAAGAATGACAACGGTTCGTGATTATGATGTTGTTGTAGATTGATTATTAATAAAAAAATAAAGATTTTCCGGTAATCACCGTCGCAATAACAACACACTGTGACCTATGAGGCGGTCGATTGCTTCGCCACGATTTCTGACCTCAGTTTTCTCCATCACCTATCGATTGATCCTTTGCGGTGCTCCTAGATTTCTGCCTTTCTTGTTTCTGTTTGTTTTGTTTCATTTCTTGTTTTCCTTTTCATTTCCATAATCTCAGCCTCCGGCTTGATTTGAAGCAGCTTAAAATTAAATCTTTTGGGCGACGTTACTTAAGAGTGGGTGATAGTTGGTTTTCATTGGAAGTTAAGGTGATGGCCATATCTGGAATGCAGTAGTACTTATCAGATGAGGCAACATCCCCGTTGTGTTTCCTACTGCTCCTTTCAATATGGAGCCAACTCCATTATTTTGGTCCTGCACGCAGTTCGAATTTCATCGATGGAAACCATTACTGTTTTAGTCACCTATAGTTAAACCTAGAACAGAAAGCTATAAAATGAAAAAACATCTGTTCCCTTTTTTGTTCAGTTAATTACGAGCACAGATTCTTACATGCTCTTCTGTTTCTTTTCTTGTGTGGCACATGGGAAAGACGTCATTCTCTAATCGGTTCGTAGCTAAAGGCTTTCGCTTTTGATTCTCATGTCTTTCTATTACACGTACGTTTCTTAACACGTTGTCGAATAGCGCAGTAAATAAATAAATATCATGATCACGAGATGAAGTGTATTCCCTGTTCCCACTTTTTGGCCGATGAAACGGCCAGATGTCCCAGGAGCAAAAAGGGCTTCCTTCAGCTGTTCGTTTCAAAACACTATAGAACAGCAGCATTTTTGATGCCTGAGCAGTAGGCGGGGCTGCATCGGATCACGCCCAAGCTGGGAGGTCCTCGTTTGCTAATTGCCTTCAGGCTGAGAATCCGTCGTCCTTGTTTTCAGTTTTCCACGGCATTTCATATCCTCTCGCTCGTGCCCTGATTGCTCGTTTGCTTCTTTTGAAATTATAATATCCAATCATTCGTTTCAGATGACAACCGCAAATCCACAACGACAATGCACATCAGTTCTTCGAAAGTTCGGCACCGAAGTTCGACCTCCTCCAATGCTACGGCGAGACGAACGAATTCGATCCATGACTTGTTCGTTTGAGGAGATTGCCGAGTCTGAGGAGGAAGGAATTCAGGTAGGCACCTTTTCCGAGCAATCACCTCATTTCTTTCTCGTTTTTCAAAATTTCACCGTACGCCATCACAATGTCGTCATGGGCAATTGTGTATTGAGTTTGGTTCAATTTCAGCGCTGATTTGTCCACTACATAGGGTGGCTAAACATTATAGTCAAAATTATTGGAACAAAATTTATTATTTGAACTATTAAAACTTTACTTCTTTCTACAAAAACGTTCACTGAAATTCGGACTCACGTAAGAGCAGGAAATGAGGTTTGATAATTACCAAGAGCGTCTGAAGGGTCCCGCCAGTTTTCACATAGGTGCTATGATACTTCCTCGTCTTCGTTCTCGATTTGGCCCCCAAGTATGTATTAGACGTCTTTAGAACTCTAAACGTTGATCATTTATCTTCTGATCAAGCTTTTCAAATTTTCTGCATATCAAAAGGACGGCTTTCGTTGTGAAGTCCATTGGCACGTATGGTGCTTCGACCTGAAAATGGTCTTCCGGCAGTACCCGAAATAATAGCTTAGACTGTCATGAATCTTATCCCAAAATATTTACTCTACCGATATCTACGGCCTTTCGCTGTCTTGGCACTATTACATGAAAGTCAGTGATAATTCATGACTTTTCAGCCTAATAGATTTTTTCCTGGCTGTCAATTTTTCGAGCATTAGGAGCTCCTGTAGCTTTTGACGTGGTCACAGTCATACTGCTAGCTATGGGGCCTCAGGTTTCATGTCTAAAGTTCCACTAGCCCGCGCTTCGAAGTGTTTCCCATCTCTTAATGACATAGGCTCTTCCTCAGGACTGTATTGGGACATGATTCTTCGTATGCCCCGGTCTATGGCTACCAGCAGACGTTTCTGCTTACCTTGTAATTTGGTTGTTTGCCTTGAAATTCCGGTTTACTAAAGAAAACACCTATCTTTTTCCATTATTGTGTGCTTTTAAGTTTCTTTTCTATTTTGTGCTTCAAAATTGCCTGCCAGAGCTTTCCAGAAGTATGCCTGTTGTTTCCGAGAATGGCCCATTTCGCCTTTTTCTTGTTTCCTTCTATTTCATTAAGTTTTAGCTCCTGTTCTCTGTCTTATCTCATGTTTTTATGAGGCTCTGACTCACGTTCAATTTTTTGTTCGTTTCAAGTTCATGGCGCGTCCTTGTACGCATATAAAAAATAAATAAATGAAATAGATCCTTCCATGTGGAAAGAAAAGTGGGAAAGTCGGATGGAAGTAAGCAAGAGTTGGCGCCATAATTCATCAGAATTGGTCTTTTCGTCTTATATTCATCCTACAAGCAACCCTTCGTCGCTGGTTATATTGAGAACTATGTACGTTCACGAAGTGCTATGGCGTGTTTTGAATTCGAAGAGGTTGCTTTTAGTGCATCAGACTGCTGTCTGGGGTTATTTCGATTTCCCAGGAGAATGGTGTTTTTTTTTCAAGTTTAAATCTCTTGATGAGACACATGTTGATGTTTGCTCAAAGAAAGCAATTATCTAGAGGTGATGTAAATGGATATCACGTCAAATTGAGACTGCGTTTCGCAGTTCTCCAAATATTTTCGCTTGAAATACCATATGAAAATTACTATAGAATAATTTTAAAAATCTCGGCATAAACATCGCATCGACGCCGGTGGGCGTCTACGGCCAGAGCTAGTCCATAGGGGGTGATGTAACTGGAGTTCTTCTTCCTGAGTTCTTCTTCCTTTCGTTCGTCCCCCCAGCAGGACTGCTCGGCAATGGAGGCGACGTTCGCCAACTGGAACATATCGTTCACCTTCTTCGCCCTTGCCATTGGATGGCTCAAACTTGGAAGGGCCACATGCGCCATTTGGTTGAAGAGACCACAGCCACACTGGTGGCGGAGATGTAGCGGATGGTCAATGCCGAGGAGCGATCTGCAAACAGACAACCGATTACACAGGATTGGTGAGTGTGGGTGTTGCTGATTCTTCCGGGGTCTCCCCCGTTTTCCTCGCGACCTGCCCGTAACCAGCGGTGCGTTCGTCATTGACTTGGGCAGTTTCCTTAGTCCATCGAAGGGAACTCTCAGTGGCTCTTTATTATGGCCAATGAGTGTGATCAGCGCGCTATTCTCGCTGACTTCTAGAGTTCGCAACAAGGACATGTTTCGATGAACTTTCAAGGAATTTCTACAGCTATCCGATGGATTTATATTCTTTTCGATTTGATCTGTTTGCGCTTAAATATGCAAGGTAGCAGATATTTCTGACTGCAGTTGCTTTGAAAAGCTTTTTCTGGCGAATCCGCATTTCCATTTCTAGTCGACCGTTCATCTTATTGACGAGTTCCAAGCGTTGGAAGTGTTTTTCAGTTCAAGTTGAACAAGTTTTAATTTATTAGCTGGCGTAGATTCTCGACACTCATTTATCATCGCTGTCGAGTTGGACGTCGGGGATGTCGTTCTATGATGGTCACTTCCGAGAGCCGGTGCGACGGAAATTTGTTTTTTCCCTTTACATGCCCATATGCGGGCATTAAAGGGAAAAAACAAATTTGACGGTATGAGAAAGGTAAGGATGACGGAAAAAAAGGCAAGAAAAAGAACGATAAATAAGCTCTGACACATTGTTGAATCCACCAATGAAGACACAAGTTGATCCGCTGCTTAGCGAAGCTTTTTTACGTGACTAAGGCTGATAGACGTAAAACGAAAAAACGAAAACTGAATTTTCTTTTTTTCTCTAAAAAATAAACGTAAAAGCTGTAATAGGGTGTAGACGGTGCAGTGATAAGAGGCGCAACTCCTACGCACATGGTTGACCGATCGATCCTCCTTCGGGCTAACCATGCTTTTAGTACCTCCGGCATAGCGGCAGTGTTTAGGCCAAATTCTTCACCTTTACTTTGTTCTTCAAGCTATGGTTGTTCCATATCATTGGACTATTACTTTGGATAGTTCGGTGGATAACAGAATGGTTGGTAAAATTGCTAGAACGACATATTGGCGAAAAGAAAGACAAACTAGTTTCCTGTTTTTCCTTAGGGTTATTCTGAGGACCTTCCTAAGTGAATGGCTAGTGTCGTTCTCACTTATTTGGGTCCCCTGGGATGGCGGGGTGAGGTCTCGTTCTGAGGTCATCTGGTGAAATGTCGAAGTCGAGTTATTCTATCAAATTTCAGTGATGTGCTGTTCACAGCATTTGTTGCATGCTTGTGATCGCTTATTGATTTACTACATATGTACATAAGTAAATAAATAATACTGTGGCAGTCCTAGTAGTGGACAAATCAGTAGCTGATTCACAGGTTTGATGAATTGAATCATGAAACACACCGATTCATTAATCGTGCAATAAAGATCTGCGTCGTGTTTTTTTCAGATTTCTGAACCTCAGCAGCAAGGACGATCGCCGTTTGCTGTCTCTCCATTCGGGCAGCGCCGTGGTACATCGCCCCAGAATCTCAGCCCAACCCTTGCTAGGTGAGTCTTCTATTCATTTATTTACACCTTCACACAGATGTGCTAAACTATGCGTAGTGGTAAAATAAACAGGAGAACTCGATCGAAGTAAACTGAAAAAAATGAATTGGAGCGATTCGCAACGATTTAGTAACTCAAGAAGTGGCAGAAGACAATTTTAATACAATAAAACAAAAATCATCGGTTTTTTCGTCTTTCACATATTTTGCGAATTTAGTAACAGGTGAGCAGCACTGATCTTTACCGAAGCAAGATAAAATGTTAAGGGTCGTTGTGAGTTCAGAACTATTTTCGTTGGAAAAGCATCGATTAATATCATCTTAAACATCGGGTTGATTCAATGCTCTCGAACCGGTAGATTATTCGCTTACTAGCGCCATTCGTTAATTGCAAACACACGCATCGTGCGCAAAAACGTTGGCGCTCGTTTGATGTTGATCACTTTCCCTGAGGGTGTAAGATAATCGACGCAGTCTCGTCTTCCCAACAGCTCACCTCGTGTTGTACAGTGCACCTTGTTTTTAGTGTAATTGTGAGAAGATGGCCACGGTTTAGAATTACAATTACGCTGTAGCCAACGTTCTCTTCACTACGAAAAAACACACGAGCTCTGCCGTTCCGCGCGGCGTCGAATTTCAAAATATGTTTTGTACAATTCAGTTTGGGACCTGTCGCTTTGTAATTTGTAGTCGAAAAGGCAATTGTACTCTATGGAACATCAAAGCAAAAAAACGCAATTGCTTTATCAACAACTCAAAAGTCAAGATGACTTTCCTTGTACTCCATGGAACATCAAAGCAAAAAAGGCAATTGCTTTATCAACAACTCAAAAGTCAAGATGACTTCCCTTGTCATCTTGAGATGTTCAATGCAAATGGCGCTATTAAAAAATTGAACTAAATTTGAAAAAGAACTGAACCACAATTACTAAAAAATTGAACTATTGAAATGCTATCCTAGTGCCATCTATTTTAATGGATTCATCATTTAATGGTCTGTTTACCAGATGCAGGGTATATTTGAGGACCAGAGATGAGAATATTTTCACATGACACCTTTCGGATTGAGCGGAATGGGTAGAAATAACAAACTCGTGTTTATTCCCAGTTAATGCGCCTGAATTTAATGAAAAGTTTGAATCGATCGATTTGTGCCGAATTGCATCGAATGCTTTAAAAGTTCCTTGAACTTTCACATTTCTCTCGTCAGATGGCTCTCAAATAGGAAACTCTGCCAGCCTTTTTTCTAAAGTCACTAAGAACTTTTCCTATTAACGGAGTAGAGAGACCGCTCTTGAAGGTTTATTCTTACGTTGCTGGCAAGCAGCGGAACGTGTTATTTGATTCGAGAAATTTTTCTGGTAAAACCCGTGTATTTAGTACAAAAATCGCTAACCGCGAATTGCAACCGCGGATCAGTTTGTACTCTAACGGTTATCCTTTATTAGTGCTCCAACGTGCTTTTTCAACGAGGATTGTTCTTTTGCTTCTAGAAATACCCCAGGTAAATTATAGTAAAAGCTCACGTGGTGAGAAGTGCTACTGAACCCGCACGATCGAGCGATCGATCCCGGCCTGGGTTATCCAAGCCTCCCATACCCCGAGGTTGGGTAATTTGTCCAAAACTCGTCTGGGATTGCCAAGACACTGACTTTGTATAGCGGCTCGCTCCGCAAGTTTTTGTATAGGCTGAATACGCATTCACTATTCCTCTACGGTTCGGAATGGAATGAGGTTTCGCGCGTCCTTAGGGTGATGACACCTTTACCTCTGCCTTTGAACTAGAATAGTTCTTACGATAAATAACGAATTGAACTTTTGACTATTCTAATTACAGGAAACTCACACCTCGATTATGCAGAGGTTTATCGGATCCGATCATTCGTCGCAAACTGTCGCCAACGTTCTTCTCGTCACTCAGCCCTGATCGCCACGATAGTGGAAGCGATTTGTTGAGTGAGTTTTCTGTGCTCTTTTTTGCAGCTACACGTAAACGTTTCGACGCGCGCTGCTGAAGGGTCTCGAAAAGAATCTTGAATGAGCTCTTTTCGAGCGTTTTTTTTACTTTAGCAGCTCATCATTTGTGTAATGTGCCAGTGCCGACCGCTAGCCCATTAGTCTATTAGTCGAATCACGAAAACGTACAAGAATGAAAATGAACACACATTCTTAGCCTCAGCTCAGAAATACCGTGAAGCAGTTTGAGACTGGCCTTTGAACCTGGGACAAACCGGTGAAAAGACAAATCGGAATGAAACCTAGAAAATAAATCCATTCTTAGTGCTTCATGCGACTAATGGCTTTCCTTTATAATCTCAATTAGAACAATTCTGCTTCATTAAAGTAAGAAAGAGCAAATGTGCCATTGATAGGACTAACCGAGTTGGGATAAGATTTTACGGAAACAGCGATTTTTTTTAAAACCTTTCATTATCAGATACTATTGAGTTGATATTTCTATTTTTCACCGAATTCGCGTCTTACTCGAGTTAAGAAGAACTCAAAAAGGCAGATGGCGTTACCAAATTGACGTAGGACCACATTTCACTGTTCGAAATGTGTAGCTTCCTTGTTTTTCTTTTTTTCCTTTTCGTTTGCTTGTTGTTCTTGTCCCGACAGCAACGCAGCGATAGGTCTGTATAGTGAGCCGTTCTGAATTATTCGGGGATTTTTTCTTCGGTTTACTATAGAACTATGAGATTCTTTTCAAATTTCGATTGCAATGGTTGTACCAAAGGGGGTGAAGAGGAAAAGACCTGGACCCATCAAAAATCTTGAGAATCGATGACTTGGTTTGAAAGTTTTGCTCTTTAGCGTTCGTTATGGTAGATTGTTTTTTGGAATTGTTTCGATTGCTTTGTTCGGTGTTACGAAGAAGAACCGAAAAAGAGGCGTTCAGAAAAGATGCATTCGAACTGCAAAGCACACTTTAGTGCTCCATGATGAGTCGGAGCTACCACGAAAATATTACGTAGGTTGTACACCCTCCCGCTGAACATTTGTCACATCTTAATGTTTCACAATTATTTCCTTTCCTGGACAAGAACGCCAAAGTCAAAAATACATTGAACTGGTGCACTTGAGAACCTTTGGTTTGGGCTTCATAATTTCTAGGAAATTTGACGAAATCAAATGGGCAATGTATAGTTCAGGACAGCTTCAGCTACCCTACTGAAATTTTATCGAAAGGGAAATGCACAAGCTTCTGTAGGAGTTTTAGTTCATGAAAAAATGTTAAATGGGAAGGTGTACAACCTAATAGTTCCTTGTAACGCTAATAATAAGTCGAGGCAGCTCATTTGACGCTCATTATTTCTCTGACTTGAGAAGCTTTTACGGACCGCGGCTCTGAGCAACAGACGTGACGTCAGTCGTCGCTCCAAGTAAACTATTAGAGCGATCAACTATGCGTGTGCATGGCGTAAATCCTACTCGTTCTCGACCGCAGGTAGCTAGAGCCTCGATAAGCTACAAACATTGTAGCACTGAGCTGGAATAGTAGCAGTTTTTGTAAAATGCAATAATTTCTGACGTTTCTCGGTTCCCACAGCTTCAAATCCCAACCCCGATGGAGCTGTTGTTTCACACTTTGTTGCAGCCTCTCGATGATATCAGGTGGAAATTTTTTATAAGAGCATTTTTGGCGCTTGGTTAGCCAAACAAATAATATCACATTGGGACGTGGTTATAACACGTCATTCCATCGTTTGTGATGAAATATCGTTTTCTTGTTGACTATCAATTGGATTGCTTTGTAAATTTTTGTATCAATATCAGATTCTTCTTTTTGAATTTTATTAGTGAGTTAAAATATGAAAGAAATGAAAGAGACCTGCGCTTTCGGAAAACTTGGAAACTTGGAAAAAGTTGAGAATTAGGATGATAAGGACGCTCGCATGATCAACTACAACTTCTTGAGTAAAGTATACCTGCCATGCGGTATACTTTACTCAAGAAGTTGTAGTTGATCATGCAAGCCTACCTATACCTCTCACGCGTTATTGTTACGCTTTTGATGCTATACCTCTTTAGGTAGTCGCAGTAATTACTTTTCGTTTTGGAATATTTTTTCCTCGTCAGTCGTTTGCTCTTGATCCACCGCACTGTGAGATGCATGTTGCATCACTGCGGGAGCGTCATTTTTTCACTTATTGAATACGCTGCATAAGGCGGTCGTGGGAAATGAAAACCCAAGGCGGGAACCAAAAACAACAACAAGCAGAGACCATCATAGAACACTTTGTAATTTTTCGATTAACTGAATTGATTAATTGATTGATTAATTGATTAATTTAATTGAATAACTTTTCTGGCTGAGTAATAACTGATACTAATCTGCCGAGGGTATAATTAAGAAACACTTAAATGGTTCTCAGGCGGATTGAAGCTCTAGTCCATGTACACATAAAGCTATCTCAATCTTCTTTTTTGGTGCATGGAGTCTTCAGTTTTTATTTTTAATCTGACTCCCCGGATGGTAGAGGTAAAAGTGAAGGTGTCGGCCTTGATCAGTCTCGGAAGGACGCGCCGCCGCATTCGTCTTCCGTTCGAATAGTAGAGGCATGCTGATTGCGTATTTGCCCTATGTAACGGCTTGCAGGGGTCAACTGCTATACTGTGTCAGTGTCTTATATATATATATATATATATATATATATATATATTTACCCGACCCTGGGCGGAGGGCTTTTTATCCCGGGCGTGAAGCGATCGCTCGACCGTGCGGGTGTCATCAGCTCCTCTACCGCCCCCTGTACCACGCCTGCCCAGTGGAGTGTGTGTCGCATAATTTAGAGAATAGCTCACAGTTGCGCTTGGGTTTTTCTTCCGCGTTTTCCGCTTCGTTTCTGGCGATCGCGTGGTCGTCTCCAAGGGAACCTATGTGGACGGCAAGCCGAACTATGGTTTTTGTGATGGTTGCTGGCACACGATTCGGCAACATCCTGCCCTTACTAGCGTGTGTGTACTCGAGGGGAGCCACATGGAACGTATTTTTATTCGATGCCCCATGGGAATTGTCCTATGACTTTCGGCTCAGGCATCATAGCTCACCCTCTTGCCCAATAAGGTACTATTTGCCCGCTATTTACTCGAGACCCCAAGCCTTCCATGCCTTCGGGGTCTGGTAAATTTATAGACGTGCCTAGGAATGTAAAGACACTGACTCGGTATAGCGGCTAGCCCACATAGTCACTGTGAATTACAAATACGCGTTCACCCCTCTACGATTCTGAACACGAATGCGGCGGTCCTCGGGGGAAGTGGGGGAAAGGGGGTGGTCAGCGCCTACATCTTTACCTTCACCTTTTACCGAAAAAAGACTCTGTTGACGTCTCGTCGCCGCTGCCTCAGGCGATGACCCAACAGCAACCACTTCCTGTCCCGTAATCTGCCCAGTAGAGTCCAATTGTATGTGTAGCGCTGTCCAGACTAATACAACGTTGATCATTCAAAAGTGTTGACTGGGCACAAGAAGTGGAGGCAGTCTCTGGCTTCGTGTAAATCACAAGGTGTTAGAAGGAAACAACAGTTGTGCAGCGAAGTTTTCGAGGAAATGATTGATGTGGCGTTAAAAAGTGAGCAGTCGTTGATAAAATGTGCACGCGACGTGCAAAAGTGTTCCTGCTTGAAGGCTGTTGACAAGCAGTGAGCCGTAGCCATGTCAGTAAGCCGACGTGGAACCTTCAAATAGTGACTTTTTATTTATTTTATGCGACCACTACTCAATAACAACTCTAACTATGAGCTAGCGGGGGAAATGTAAATGAGGACGCCGAGCAGGTCGAAACGTCAGACCAATAAAAATCTTCCATCTGAAGGCATAGAAACAACAGAATACTCACACAATCAAAAGTGATTGTTAGGAACTTTCGTAAGCAGCCAATGGTGGATAGAACTAGCGGCTTTGTGGCACGGTGGGCTAACATTATCAAAGCCGAAATGGTTCGCGAATACAGGATCTATTATGAGAAACCTGTGCTTGAACAGGGGACAGCTGTTTTCAGTCTTCATTAAATGAATCTAATAAGGAAGATCGGATCTGTTTAAAATAGTTCCACAAGAAAATTAATGGTTCGTACTCACAGTTTTGTACCATAGAATTCTCTCCTCGAAGAAGCGTAATATCAGTCTAGACTTACAATCACTGGTACACTTAAGAAAGAAATTTGATCAATTTTACTGCATAGCATTCTCTACGGTAAATGCGACGTAATACTACATTCCTCTGCGGTGGAAAGGCGATCTACCAACAGGGATAATCATGAATATAAAAATAAAAATAACAAAAATCGAAATCCAAAACCAGGTTTATATATCACTTTTCAACTCACCGCGTGGCTTTGTCAAGCAGGAAAGCGCAAATTCGCGTAACCCCAAACGATTCCTAAATTGCTGGGAAACTGCTTGAAATCAAGCTCAACTGATTTTTGTTCTAATTATGTTCAACTTCTAATTATGGTATCGTATCTGTTTTACGTTTACTTTTGTGATCTGTTTTTCAACCTGTTTTTTTACGTAACACTGTCACGTAATAGCGAATGAAACAAGGACAAAAAATGAGTTAGTTTGCACAAATCATGTCTGAGTCGCTCGACCATCTATGATATCAAAATCACATTTCTTCATATAATTATCAGTATTTCAATCTAGCCTTTTTTCTCGGTCACCTTTTGGTCATGCAACTTGCTATAGCGTCTTCAGACCATGTAGGTGTAGTAACAACTCCGTCAGTGGAATTCAGTCTATACTGTCGACCCAAATACCGAAGGGACATCAGTTGCAATATTACTCAATGCAAGATCTCAGCAGGAACTCGTGTTCGCTCTGTTATGGACTCACTTTTGGTTTAGTACAGAACCTGGTATAGGGTAAAGGGCGCGCGTAGTGCAATGGGAAGAGGCGCTGCTGACACCCGCTCGTCCGTATGGTCGCTTTCTCCCGGATGCGTTCCTCCAGGGTCAAGTAAATTGGTATCAGACTCATCTACAGAAGTAAGGACACTGACTTGGTGTACCAGCTGGCCCCCGCAACTCAGTGCATTGACTAAATGCGCGTTCACAATGCCTCTACAATTTCTGGATAGAACAAGAAAGCAGCGGCGCGTTCTCGAGGGACTGATCAACACCGACCACCATTGCCTTTCCCTTTACAGAACCTGCTATATATTCTGTGAATTGGAGAACTGGACAGTGGTCTAAAGTCAATAGAGTAGGGTCTGCAGGATCCTCCCAATGATACTTTTTTCAGCTCTGCCGCCGATCCCGGAAAGTACGTCTTCGTCCGCGTCGTCGCCATCCGACTACAAAGACGACAGTGACTGACTGGCTGCTCACTGCTCGTAGGCGATTTCTTCTCCCTCGTTTTCCTGAAGATGCCTCACCCGAAAATTCTCTTCATCCTATTCTCACATATTACATAGCTATTGTACATAGCTACTGATTGTAGCCAGTCACCTGTCACCGGTCACTGCAGAGGTTAACAGATGCCCAACCCGGGCGCTCTAGTCGTTACCACGTCTCACTACCAAAATATCGCGTTAGTTGATATTCGCTTCTCATCTTCATATTGTTCACCTCGACGATCTCTTTCTATGGCCTTCGTAGAAATCGTACGAGCTTATTTGTTGTGTATGCGTATTGTTGTTTCGTCGCTGTAAATGAGCTCAGAAATGCTCATTCGTTCGTATTCAGTTAGACTCACCCTGTATAGTGAAGATTCCTCCTGTTACCATTACTTTTTGCCGGTTCTCATCTTAGGGCCTTAGACGATCAAAGCGGGTTTAGGATCAAAGAACATTACTGCTGTTTCGAAACGAAATAAATTTCTCATGATTTGTTGTTGGTGTGGTTTTATTTGATTGTGCAGTTAACTTCTCACTTACGAGATGCGTCTTTTTAAAAGTTGTCTAGGTATTACTAAAACTTACCAGCAAATTCCCATCAATCGGGAAGATTATCGTGAAATCCTTGTATTGTTACCGCGTTTTTGCGGGTTACATATTACTAGATGTACTAAATACAGGACTCCTCTCTTCACACCAAAGGCCACCACATCAGCAACGGGGAGAGTGGTGCGGTGGTAAGGGGCGGTAGTTCCCTCGCACGGTCGAGTGATCGATCCTCGCACAGACCAAGCCCAGCAAACCTTCTATATCTATTTGGGCTTTCCACTCAAGCAGTGGACCGCCGTCCACGTCTTACGGGGAGATCGAAATCCCGCCTCCGCCGCAACTTTCGCGAGCAACCGTAATTAAAACACTTAATTTTACTTTTTTATCACCGGAAGGTCGAATCATCTATTCTCGTCCGATCTAGCGAAGCCCTCTATCCCTCCGTGGCAGGGTCACTTGTCTGAGGAGCAGAAGACTCTGAGATGCCCACCGTCTGACCCACGAAAGTCATTGTATAGACCGAATTCGCATTCACCAAGCTTCCATGGTTCCCATTGGTAGTCGGATGCATGGCGTGTTCTTAACCGAACTTATCAATGCTGACCATACCTTTCCTTTACCCACATGGATTAGTTTTACTTCACGAACAATTGCTGACATGGATAATGAAATCTCGCGCAGTACATGTATACGAAGTGGACTATCACCTGAATACAAAGTGGATTGAACAAAGGAACTAGGTGATAGGGTAAATCGAAACCGAGCATGGTGTTGAGTCTTCGTGAATCGACTGCAAGAGTACGGAAGAGTACTGCATGTTGAAATCATTTTAATTGCCGTTTTTATGATGTCTGCCTATCTTTACGGAAGTCATCAGTTTGATGTTTCCCATACGCAATCGCGTGATATTCCGCATTTGCATAACGCTTGCTTTTTCTAGAAAAACGTTGAGGTTTTTTACGGAGATCGTTCCTGGGGAAGGGAATGGCAAAGCATACTGCTTCTCGATCTTGATGAAATAGGACTCCAAACACAAAAACAATTGCAGAATCGAAAGAGAGAGAGAAAGCCGAGTTGCATCTCTAGTCAGATCTACCGTCATCGAAAAAAGAGGAACTAAAGGGCAGGTGCCTGTTTGTATGGAACGACTAGAACAATTTCGGGTTTGGACGGTGAGCGAGGTGCGCAAAGCGCGTCGTCAACTGGGTTGATTGGTCGGTGACTTAAAACTTAATAGTTTAGCCACAAAACACCACTAATTCAGCTGCACCAAATGTCATTAATTAATTCGAGGAATATGTATGTTCGACTACTTCCATTTCATAGCTCCATCATAAAAGTGTTCTGTTACTTTAAAAAAAAACTACTTTACTAAACCTACGACTTACTAAAAAACTTGCATTAAAGTCTGAATTGTGAATCAGTCTGAAGTCCAGTCTGAACAATTTGCATGTCATTCTAGAGAGTTCCTATTCTTGAAGCAGAGAGAAATTCTTTTCCAAAATTTCGTGGGAAGTGTTGAAGAAGTAGTATCCTGTTTTAATATGCACATACATATATGCTCCACAAATGTTGCCTGGAAAAGGGCCTGAGGGCAATCGTTAATTAGCACTTTATTTTGTACATCATTGACTATCAACGAGTTGTCGTTGTTCACTTTCCGACGCCAATTCCGGATCCTACTCCGATATTTCCTGATCCGGGCGCCTGCACTCCAACACCTCCACTGATTCCAACAATGCCGCCACCCTAGAAATGTACCTTTAATTTGGAAAGACTTTAATCATGTTTCATAACAGTTTTGTATGCGGACAAATAGAACCGGATACTTCAATAAGGATAGTTCATTCCTCCCTCAAAATCGTGACTAAATTCAATTTGATGAGCGATTTGAGATGTTTCATACTTCATACTTCATCAGTTTCCCTATTCGTTAAGTGGTAGAAACAAAAAACCGTCTCCCTAAGTCTACCCATTTTCAACTTGCGCCTACCTTTGCGTTTGGGTTGTCTTGCCCTCTGCGGTAAGCTTCCGGTGTTTTGGCGCCCATGATGCCGAGATCGAGACCTAAAATGGAACGTTTTATTCGGCGGTAAGAACTACTCTACATATTAACACTCTCCTGCGGCTTCACCACGATAACTCAATCATTGATCCTCATTATCTTTCTTACTTACGTCTCATTGGTAATCTTCGTGGAACGCTCAGTGACGTCCCTTGTAAGGGACCATACTACTTGTACATCAACGTGACCATACTTGCGGACAATTTTTTGTCCGCAAGACTCCTATGGTCAAGACAATTCAATCAGATATTTTTGATCAACAACAAGGGTTACGTCTTAGAACGTCCGTCAGCAGACTCCGGTGAGCAGACCGAAGGCAAGAAATTTACTGTACGAAAAGGACATAGGAAGAACCCACCGAGTCCAACTCCGACACTTTCTCCCATGCCAGGGATTGGTCCCACATCGACACCCCACCCAACGCCGATGTCCATACCCGGAACCGCTCCAACGGCGAATCCGAATTTACCGCTTACGTCGACGTGACCATACTAAACAGGCAAATTCAGGGTGAAGATATCAGGTGAAGTTACAGCTGGTCGATACAAGACGTGAACGCAACGTACTCCTCGCGAGCCGGGTGGTGGGCCCATTCGTGGACCGGGTAAGCGGTGGAAGTTTGGCACATTGCAGAACGCTGAGTAGTCCTGAGAACAAGCAAAACTGACAACACGAACATGCTCCCATGATAGCTAGAGAGAACTTTTTTCTACGTAACAAAGATAGAGCTAAAAATATCCTTGAATTTTCAATAAGTAGAACTCGAAGCACCCAGAGCAGTCCGGCTTGATTGGTTCAGAACGCACCACCGAGATGACGATTTTGGAGTTTCTTCCGCTGGTTTTGTATTGTAAGGAATAAAAAACTTCGCATCCATGTTTTGTGAGCATTCGGTAGTCTTTGTATAAATTGCAATCGTTTTTAGAGTACCGAAAGCTGCAAACCATTGCAATAGAAAAGTGGGCACTATTCAACTTAACGGACACCAGTACCTCGATTTCTTTTCAGGCGTCGAAATTCGCTAAAACTTTGCACGGGGGAGGTAATTGAGGGCGCTGATCACGAATCTGAGGTCCGTTTCTCACCTGGTAGTCTCGGACCACCCAAATCGACTACATGGGCTACGTATTGGAAAAACTCTGCCTCCTCACATTCCTTCTAGGAACTTTCACTTTACGAATTTCGGAAATGAAGAAAGAATTTTAGCAGACCTTCGGCGTTTGGAAGCAAATATTCATCAACTCAAGTGTACAGTCCAGTTTTCGAATGCTAAGCGTTTTTCTGACTGGCCTGGACATACCTTACAGAACTCGACAAGATCCAGACGCAATGGCTTACTCGGCTGACAAGTGTAGTAGAACATGCCTTGCATGTTCGAGCAGAACGACCCGTCCTTGGGATGGAGTCCGGGGTATACTCTAAAGAAAAAACCTCCGAAATTTTGCTTAGCATCAATAACTCAAACATCTTTCTACGGAATTCCTGACTCTACATTTTTAAATTCTTATCTCGGTTAGCAATGGATGTGATTTTATCATACTAAAAATTAATGGAGCGAATAACAGCTCTTCCAGTAAAGCTATTCTGTACAGATTCAATCAACGTTATCTAAAGGAAGTATATTAAGACTACTGTAATCACAGAACGCACCGATAGAGTAAGCCATTCTGGGAATGTTGATATTGCTGCTGATACTCCATATTGCGATATCTGTAGTAGTCGTTCAGACTCTTGAAATGCTTCCGCCTGGTAGAGGAGAATTCCGACGTGGGAGGTGGTCTGCAACGAACAAATTGTTATTTTTAAGTGGCGAATTTCTTAGCGGAACAATGGCAAACTGGGAATTCGTTCTAACTATTTATTTATAATTCTGAAGCGTACAGTGGTTGTGAAGACGACCAGCAGAAAAACGGAGAAAAATGCGTAAGGAGGGATGAATGAGTTGTCCAGAGCTGGTGTTTTTCGAGTTGATGTTTTACGATTGGAAAAGTACATGTATTGCTCCGAGATAGCAAAAGGTGGAAATTGTGAATTATGACTTCGAGAAACGAAAACAAAACAGTATTGCATCTTGTTCGTCTTCTTATAGTGCGGAGCTGCAGTGATTATTCGTGAAAACTTTACAAACCAACTCATGTTTTCTAGGCATTGGAACTACAGAAAACTGAGCGTTCTTATGTTGGTAAATTATTCATGTCCAGCAGCCGAGATTTGGTACCTCAGAGCTACCCAGATACATTCATAATCGGTCAATTTGGAGAACAATAAAATGATAAATGTGACCACCTGGTGCCAATTTCCTCAAACGGATTGTCTTCGTCAGCCGGGATGAACCCGCTCTTTTCGGGCTTGTCATTCTGAAAATAACGAATTAAACGTCGCTTTCATTTTCTCGGATCACCTTGTCTCCCGACTTCAGGACGATGTAGCAAGATTATGGTTGGAAGCGCCAATCTCTTCTCACGATCAGAAATACAAATTACAAAGCACTAGAACAGTAGAGATTCGCTTTCCGGGTGAGGGGCCGCATTTGATTCAGAAACACTCCTCCGTATTCTGTTAATCATGTTTCAGACTAGAGAATTTTGTTCTATAGATGACCTACATGCATAAAAATTTTCGTTGATTTTCTTTCAAGTTTTAACTTTGATCCTTCAGTAGACATTCGCTTTGATATAGGATATTGCTATTCATTCAACGACAACTGCTTCAATTAGTGCACAAACGAAAACCCACCGTTTCTCTCAAATCCTCCGTTGGAAGTGATTTAGCTGCTCGAGCGGCTGCTGAAAAAGGTAAGGATTACCTTTGTTGCTAGCACACATCTTTGCAATTATGTATTCTGCAAAAAGATTGCGTTTCATTTGTAGTGTTACGACTATCTGTCATTATGTGAATAACAACAGCTCAAACAGTGAAAGAACATCTATGCAAGAGAAATCTCGATGGAAAGAGAAGTGAGAAACACATACCTCGAGGACGGCACATGCTGAGGTGTGGTTCCGCCTCACATAGTTCAGATTTGGAGAAGGACAGGAACTTCTCGCCTTCTGAACACATGAAATTAGAAGATAGACTCGATGAATAAGTAATATGGAGAATATTGCTACTGATTTTTAATAAATGTAAGCGCTTTCATGTTCGTCTGGAAAGGCTGGTACTTGGAGCCAAAACCAGAATTGATACAATATAACAGTTTATTCCGGGTGACGTTTCGGCGTCCTCGCTTTCTTCAAAGCCTCTTGTAAGTGGACTAGTGAGGTCCACTACACTTCCCTAGCTGATAGGATACGTGGGTGACTCAAATCAATCTTCGTTTTGGCTTCAAATACCAGACTTTCCACACTGACACCAATGCCAAGATTCATCGAGAGCCGGACGTGGAATGTGCTTGCATGTTCCACGACGCAAAAACAAACAATGGTCATTACTTCCCAAAAGATGGTCACGTTTCGCTTCGCTGTGGAACCATTGAATATTTCGATTCTGAAATATTTATCCGTGCCTCTTGTATACCACCCGATGAAGCCTAAACAACAAAAAAGAAGGATGACAAAGCCTTGGCACGAGAGAAGTGAGCACTTGGTTTGAAAGGTGCCTCAGACAACTACCAGAGCAGCATCATAGTACATAAGTCATCACAGCCAAAATTTTGTTGATAAACTCCATAAATCAATTACAGATTTTGTGCAGCCCATCGCAGACAAGAAATAATGGTTTAATAAATATTATATTATCTCCGAAACGACATCATATCATAGTGAGCTTATGAATGGATCGAAATCCGCTGACAACACAGCGGATTTCGATCCATTTCATTTTTCTCAAGTATGCAGTTCCACAGCAGGGAGATCCAGCACAAGTGACACAGTCATTCTAGCGCGAGTCGTACGTTGGGTACCAGTCCTAGGGAGCATACCAATGGTATTGTAACAGTCGTATGGAAATGAGTCATTAATAGAATAACGATCTATTATAAAAATCAACAACGAATAAAGCAATAAAATAATGGAATCTGAGCTTGCCATTAGTGACCATTTTAGGAACAAACAGGGTGATGAGCATCACATAGTCAAAGGATCCATCAAAGGGACATTTATTAATAGGTGACATCGTAAATGTTTGGTAACTGAAGTAAGTCAATTTTGATGAGTTGTCTTTTGAAAACATTACTTGAAACATCTTGTCGAAAACTTGAAGGTAAAGGTAGATGTTGGAGCCAACGCGCAAGGCGGGAAAAGGCGATATTGTGGAGAGCTATGACGTCGGAGTGCTAACGTGTGATAGTGATGGCTACAAGAGCATCTCTTAGTGGAAGGTAGACGAAATACCCAACACTTCCTTGCTTTGCTTGCTTTAATCATTCTTTTATGTCCTTCTTTGGGCGCGTAAAGTACAGTAGTAAGAGGCGCTACTGATACTCGCACAGTTGAGCGGCAGATTTTCCATCCTTCTGAAGTCGAGTAAATGAAGGATGTCTACTGCGGTTTCTAAGGATGTCTACTGCGGTTTCCAAGGATGTCTACTGCGGTTTCTAAGGATGTCTTTAATCATGCTTATGTCTACTAAATGAAGGATGTCTACGGTTTCTACTGCGGTTTCTAAGGATGTCTACTGCGGTTTCTTAAGTCGTTCTTAACGAATAGAACTCAAAGTGTTGTAGTAAATAGGTCTCGCTCCCGCGTGTTCAAGTGGGGTACCCCAAGGTACCTGCTTAGGCCCCTTGTTTGTAAACGACCTCCCAGACTCGTTGCCGCCGGGCTGTATTTGCTCTATGTATGCGGACGATACAAAAATCTATTCAATTAACGATTGCAATCGGTTACAATTAGGGCTCGATGCACTAGGCATCTGGTCTAGAAAGTGGGATCTTGACATATCGTTTGAAAAAACTGTTCTAGTTTGTTTCGGTAGGGGACATCCTGAATACGAGTTTTCCCTAGATGGTAGGCCCTTGACTCGCTCAAACATCATACGAGACTTGGGAGTGGTCTACAATGACAAGTTTGAATATGATGACTACATCAAAGACATTGTGACGAAGGCAACTTCTAAAGCCAATTATGTACTACGCGCATTTAAATCGAGGGACCCTAAGCTGCTATTTCGACTTTTCACTACATATGTCAGGCCACAACTGGAATATTGCAGTGAACTTTGGTCTCCTTACAAGAGGATTCTCACCGATACCATCGAACAAGTACAAAGAAGTTTCACTTATCGATGTTTCCTTCGGAAGGGATTAGTTAGATTGTCATATGAAGAGCGACTGAACATCCTTGGTGCGAACACCTTAGAATTCCGGAGAACATTAGCCGACTTCTTATTCATGTATAAACTTGAACTATATGACATTTTCGATAAACCACCACTAGCTGAAATTACTCGAGGTCATCCGTACAGAATCAAACAACGACCTACCACAGCGGCCTATCCGGGTCCATCCTTCTGAAGTCGAGTAAATTGGTATCAGTCTTGTCAGGAAAGGTAGAGAAACAGTTAAAATCTTTATTTATAGGGCGATTCGTTCGTGAACAGAGCCCGATCGGACGGTGTGAAGCGAACTGCAACACGCAATGGCGGAGGTCATCGTGTAGGATAAATACGCATTCAACATGTCTCATCTTGCTTCTATGATTCTAAATAATGATAACGAATAAATTCTTTCTTGACCCCATTAAATGTTGCAGCTAGCCAACATGGCAAGATATATGTAGGTAAACAAACGTTATGTGGTAGACATTGATCAGTTGCCATATGGTCATAGTAGCAATACGGTTGAATGGCACACAGCACACACAGGGTGTGTTTACAAAGCGATATTTTTACGATGAAGTTCAATCTACTGCAGCGGATGTTTACCACCCCCAAAGCGTAAAAACAACTAAAGCTAAGCTGCGATCCGAATCAAAGGTTTGTAGCCAACTATAATATTTAGATCATGCTCGATTACAATATCAGCTCGGGTTGAACCTACGCTCAGAAGTTTCCTAAATGTATTCGCTCAAAATATTATATGAAAATCACTATAAAATCATATAAAACAGTCTAAAATCTGCAACAAGAGCATGTTTCGATGAACTTGCAACTGGAGTTGTCACAACTATCAGTTGAATTTAAGTTCTTCTTGAGCTGACGTGTTTACGCCCAAAATTGCAAGGTGATACGTCTTTTTGTTGTTCGTGGTCCTAATTTTCTGCTGTCTACGAAGGTGCGTGTAATTTGCTTACATGAACAGGACTACCATACATGACAGAGCCTTGAGGCTCATAGAAAAGATATATTGAATTACGCAGTATGAGTATTGCCCAAAGCAGACTATGTTCACATAATCTCGATTCTAACTCCGCAATCTGGCGGACTGTCAATTGCGAACAACCTTTTACGTGGTGGAAGATTCGATACCCCAACTGATCAGTAAGACCAAGAAATGCGGCGATCAAAACATGATACGTCTCGTAAGAAACAATGCAACGAATCAATCTATGCCCAACAGACTGAGCGAGCTGGATCGAAAATAAGGCAAATCGAATAGAATAATGACGAATAAATGACCACATTTTGAGCGAAGGATCACAAAAAGGTGTCTAAGCTATGCAAAAGAATTATTAGTGTAACTAAATTGTAATGTTCTTGAGCAGTTAACGATCATGATTTTCTGACGTACGCGCAGCTGTTTTTACGTATTTCAGCCGCTTGCTTAATCGCCTGTATTATTAATTATTTTATTTTAACTGCTCTATGGTTGGTGTGCCTTTATGAGTGAGTAAATAAGCAGGATGTCGAGTAATCACATAAAAGTTGCTTGAAATGGTGGTGGAGACACTCCGATTTGAGGGACCCAAAAATTAACAACAAAGCGGCAAAAATTAAGGCCGCGCACCTCTGTATCATAGAAATTTCGGTTAAGGTAGGGGACAAAACGCATTAAAGACGTGTTGCATTTTGGGCATTAAAGACGCCAAGTATTAGGGAAACCTCACGTAGGATACTTTCTGAAGCTGGTACGGAGAAGATATGAAACTAGAGGTAGGAACGAAACTGACATGATGAACTTCAAAGACATTTATAGAAGAATTGATAAATGAAATTGTTGGAAATGTAAGGTGAGCATCTGGCCTGGTTTATCGACGTTTCTTCTTCGTTCGTTGGCGGCGACTAATCGACGTTGTCTCTGTTACCCTTACTAGGGAGCAACGAGACCGAAATATTAGTCTGACAGGTAGAATTTGCTCCGTAGAGCTCGTGTATAATTGCTATGTGTTCCGTTGCAGAAAAATCTGTGCTACATAAGTTGGTTTGGGGGTGCAGCGCGTTGGTGTGAAATATTGCGGTGACTCGATGTATGCTGGTTAACATGTTATCATTGTCATATCTATCATTGTTTCATTGTGGTGGTGTGAACACCTGCGTGCGGTTTAAATGGCAAACATGTCTAAACTGACCGAGTTGATCATAAATAATGGATATATATATATATATATATATATATATATATATATATATATATATATATATATATATTACTGACCGGTGCAGACACGAGCACAAAAAAATTCGCAATGAGGCAAAACTAACGAGACAGGAATGATCATAAATAATGGAGGATTGATGCGACAAACAGATAACGACTCTCTTACTGAGAAGAAATCCTCAAGTCTGATAGCGCACTTTCCGAAGAAAATACGACAAAGATAACACGTTAGAGTCAACTTAATGTTACCAATCACTACCCTGCCCCTTCACAACCCATATCCTACTCCTACTCTTGTTTTTTTTTATTGAAAATGTATGCGTTTCAAAAGACAAACCGGTCAGGTGAAGAACACAAAGCACGGCGACGAGTATGCGCATCTAAATGGAAGGTGACAGTGAGCGACGGTGGTGACAGATCGTCGACCGTTGTTGCCAAGATTACACTTCACATACACACAGCACTGAGCGCGCCCCCTACATAGTTGAGGGTTACACGTTCACAAACAGTCGTGATTAGTTTAAACCACCTCCGACATCCAAATTCTTCGCTGTCTTTCAATTTTGGAGTTTGTTCGGTATTCCCACTCGAGGGTGACACCGCGCTGATTATTCATGGCATTATTCTAAAGGGAACCATTCATTCGTATCCGGCACAAGCTGCTGAGTGGTTCTCATCGCCCATATCTTCAAAAAACACATAGCTCAACTATTATCTATGTATCCATTATCCTTACTATACACTGCGTCCAGAAAAGATAGGGACACCCCCCATTTTCTTGATTCAAGGAACTGCTTGATACCATTTGATTCCAAATCTATACTAGTAAATTCAGCACGGCGAAAACATGGGACTAAGCGATTTGAGCTTCTGGTTTGGAAGGTGAAGGTTTTGAGGACGATTTTCGCAATGAGTGCGACAGAATCACTGTCCAGAAATGATAGGGACACCCGAGGAAAAACAACTTCACGAGCCAGATACTAATTAGGCCACTAAAATTAGTAATTGGTGGACGCTTCACTATTCAGTGTAACGTAATCAAGTGGCATTGGGATTAACGCGTCGGAGTTTTGGATAATTTTATTAAATTGTCGTAGACCGATGGTTCACTGTCTTGAGCTCTTCAACGTAGGAGTACATCCTGTTATTCGCATTATTGCTCCAATAAAGGTGTTCACAGGGAATTTTCATCAGAATTAGCTCAAAAGAACTCGCTGGTCATTCGAGAGTGTCGACAAAACAAGTCCTTAAAGAGCCTGGGGTCAACCTGATCTCATGAGGCGGGCTAAGTTCCTGTCGGAATAATTAGAACGGCAACAGATAAGTTCCTAGTACCTGTTTGTATTCAAATCGATTCGAATCAACCTGATCTCATGAGGCGGGCTAAGTTCCTGTCGGAAGAACAAGGTGTGCTTATGCCTATCCTCTAGGAACGGCAACAGATAAGTTCCTAGTACCTGTTTGTATTCAAATCGATTCGAATTTGCTGAACTTAATTCAATCAAGGCTTTTTATTCGAAGTAAAACTGCCACCCACATTAAGGCTGCACAACTCCTCAAGCCCCTCCTTCGTAAAAACTAGTTCTTCTCGACTAAACCGTGTTGTGTTACTGTATACCATCTGGACAGCTTCAGGAAAGTCGCTTCGCATCGGAAAAAATAAATTTAATCTCAGAATAATTAGCCTAGGGACCAAGTGAATGTCTACCGTGCCTCAATCTAAGAACGGATTTTGTTTCTCTCGAGAAATTCAAAACTGTTCTCCTTGTGTGCGTCTGTTAAACGTGAAGTGAACTTAAAATTTATGTAAGGAACGTTTCCGTAACGTTTCATACAATAGGGCAGAGAGACAGAGAGAAGCGAAATAGTCTGCCTCTAGAGGAGAGTGTGTGCAGCGCTAGAGACACAGAGTCACTTGCGTGGCCGGCCGTGGGGCACTATTTCGCAATGACATCATTACGGAAGTCCGTTCCTCCTGTTCCATTATCGCGCTAGTTATGATTACGCACTTAGATTTTATCTAACAACAAGGGTGGTGAGTTTAAAATTTCGTATTTGGCTCAAACTTATTGCTAGTCTAGGTTACTTGCATGCTGACGGCGACTCTAGGTACCAAGGGATTTGGGGAGAGAGGGGTGATCGCTGCTGAAGAAAAGTGTTCTCCCGCTCGCAGATTGATGTTAAAATACGGAGAATTCGAAAACACACATTTGAATGTGAGATCAATTCGACTTCTTTAAACAATCGACCAAGTAGGGTAAGAACAACAATTCCACCTTTCTACGAGCTGTTTGAGTTAAAATGAAAGGAGAGGATATCTTGAGCACCGGAGTGCAGTCAGTGACACAGTGTCGAAATTCCAAATGAACGAAAGGTGACTTAGCTTGGCAAGCAATATAGAATAGAGTGCTTTTTTTTCATTTAACGACGTTGGCGAACAGACGTTTGTAGGCCCATAGGCCGATAAACGGCTAACGCACTCTACTATATAATAAACGTTTAGCGTAGCGTCCAGTTGTTTACTTGGATGGATGGATGTTTGGACGGATGTACGTATGGATGGGTGTCAATTCATTTTTCAAATGATTGGTGGTAGTGGCGGTTGCTGGTGGTTTTACTACTGCTTATCACTAAGATCATTGTGAAAATCACATTTTATGATAACGCACTTGCACTTCATCTACCCTATATGTATTGTTTGTCGAGGTCAGTCTCATTTGAGGTCTTCTGACCAGATGCATGCTTATTTCTGTTAGGCTGGCAACTGATCTCGTGGACTTGAAATGGATTGATCTAAAGGGGCAGGGTATGTGTGAGTGAACGTGGGATAAGTTAGGAAAGTAAGAGAAACTCGGTGAAGATGTTGAAAACGCGTCAAAACTTGGAACACTGTCGAAATTACATTTGAGCGATGTGTGGCTCAACTCTTCAAGCAGTGTAGATTTATGTATTTATTCATTTACTTGACGAAACTGGCGAACAGACGTCTGCCAGGCGATGGGCCGATGAAAGGCTGTTCTATTATTATCTGAAACTGTACATAACTCGATTGACCGACACTACTGTGTGGAAGGATGCCACAGCTGGGAGTGAGACTGACTGGGAGACTGGGAGTACCATTCTTCCCTTCGCAGAGATGGCAGTGAGTAGTCTTCTGACCAGATGCATGATTATTTCTGTTAGGCTGGCAACTGATCTCGTGGACTCTCGAGCACTTTCAACAAAGGTGCTGGTGCTATGTGGGTTGGGGGGTGCAGGGTGGTTGTCCGCAACTTTACGTCGACTCAATGCTGGTTAACATGTTAAAGTGTGAATAATTTTGAAGAGTTTACATGTCAAACATGTCAAAACCGACCGAGTTGATCGAAAACAATGGCAGATATAACAATGATAACACGTTAAAGTCGACGTAAAGTTGCGGACCACAGCCCTGCACCCCCCAACCCACATAGCACCAGGTGCTAATTGTAGCATAACAAAGAGTGTTACACAACCAAAACATGAAGTACTAAAAAGACATAAGAGGTCCCAATCCTCAGGTAGCCGCTCTAGGTACCGAAAATGGTGCAGCACTTCCCTAATGCGTTATGTAGGCACCTTAAATTGTCTGCCAGCACGCGTGTTGCCAAGCTAGGATTTTTTTAAACAACGGTACCAGCAAGAAGAATTCGTTTCTGTTCGTACTGAGAAATTTGCTAGATATGATACCGACCAATAGTTATGAAACCGATCAATAGTTCTGATTTTCGCGGTGTTGTTCGTTCAAAAAAACTCCAGTGCGAAAAATTCCACCGACTTACAGATGACAAAATTTGCTTAAAACCAATCGTTCATTAAATTAACAATGCCTAGTATAGTTGTGGCAATAAAAGTGTAAATTCACCTAAATAGGGACAGATCATGGAGTCTTAATAGCAGTTAATCTCTTATTGGTCGTGTTCTTTGACCGGTCCTATTTCTCATCTGGTGGCGTTCCTTTCAGAGAGTTACCAGGACCAGCTTTCTTTTCCTCATCGTCCTTCCGAGACGAAGGAGCTGTGCCAGGTTTACTTCCGCCCTCTTGCTCCTCTTTCGCCGGTGCTTTCTGAAGCAGAAGGAAAGAAAATGTCGATGAAACTGCGTTGTTATAATGTTGAGCAAAACAGTACTACTATAATAATGTACATCCTTTTATATGCATAATATCAGATTGCTATTCATTTCCATACAATGTGGCAGGCACGAGAAGTAGTGTGAGTTCCTACTCTCTACTTGTACTTTCATATAGCGATGGAGGTTCACGAGCAATTCTAGATGGAAGTGTGCGAGATTTAGTGATCTTTGTATTTTAACTGTAAATGTAGCAGGCGTGCCGTGAATAGCTGAAGGAGGTAAAGGTAAAAACAAAGGTTTCAAATCAGTCTCCTAAAGAAGAGCCGCAGCATTATGTTTCATTCAGAATCGTAGAGGCATATGGAGTGCGAATTTGACCTATACAATGACTTGCGGAGACCCGACGCCATACCATGGTAGTGTATTCACCTCACCAGACGACTGTGGTACTAATCTACCTGACCCTGGAGGGCAGGAGGGCTTGGTTACCTCGTCGCGGAGACCGATCGCTCAACCGTGCGGGTGTCAGCAGCGCCTTTTTCCACTGTGCCACGCAAACACATCGAACAAGTAGTCAGTCCGAAATGAAGGAATTGTAAACGACAACCTGATCCGATGACGGCTTGACTCCTTTCGTGGAGACTGATGCTTCTTGCTGAACTGCGAAGGCCATTTCCGCGTACTGAATTGTTTCAAAATCAACATTATTCGTTTTTGCAGTATTAGAAGTTGACAACCACAAGATTGCGGCTCGTCTGGTGCTCAGTTCAATAGCCTTCACGGCCGGCAAGCCTCCGCGTTCAAAAGTTTATTGCGCAGTTCTTCACGCAAATTTTGGTAGAAATCAGTTCAATGGGACTGTGAATTCAAGTGAAAAGAAGATTTGCTCTGAATATAAATTTGGGCAGGCGATGTGTGAAAAGCAGCTGCTGCAGTAATATTTTCTATGAATCCACCGAAATGCTGCGTTTTAGAAAGCACTAATTTTCTGCAGCGCCTTGTGCGAAGTTGCCAGTTTCAACTTATTTGATCACCATCGAACAAAGGTTTCATTTTGCATACCTCATCAATTCCCTAAGAATTTCGTGGAACACAAAACCCCGGACTCCACTGTTGAGTAAAAAATATTTCATTACCATCAAATGAAGGATTTATTGCGTTTACCCCCTAATTTCTATTATAATATGCGTGACCCCAGGCTACTATTATAAGTGCAGCGGCGCCTGGCTAATCACGATATTACTGTGTGTTCCACAACTCATGTTCACATCAATAAGTTACTAATAATTTATCCTTTAATTATTAAAACAAAATGAAGCATGAACGGTTTAAGGGAAATGAAAAGTTACGCACGAAGCCACGTGCCTCTCTCCCTCTAGCCGATCAGCGGGCGGTATTTATAGGGGCCGATGGTTTGGACCTTCCTATCGGGATGGTCCGTTGACGGATGGCGTGAACTTGACCCAGGTGATCCTATCCCGCTATCTTAATGATCGTTACGTTGCCATCGCAGCTGTTTGTACAGCGGCGACCGCACCGAGGATTCAAATCTTGGCACCATATTACCATGGCCCTACAGAGATAACATTTGAATCCTAGCTACTCATTCTCAAGTTCTTACAATCCTTACATCCTCCCCCTCGAAAAAGTCCCGGTCCCCGGGACAGAAGAATGCCGGATGGGGTGTGGAGGTGAGTGTGGAAGAATGAGTCGCTGCCGATAGAGCTGTTGTTGTTGAGAGGCTGTCGTTGTTGAAGTTGATCGTGGCTTTGTGGTTGTGGATAGTTACGATTGATGGTGTTGAAGAAATCTACAAGTAACGGTCAGATTTGGCGATTGTTAGGGCTAAAATGGCATGATTGAACTTTATAGTAAAAATACAAAATCGATTTTTTGGAAAAAATTATATTAGTGTATCAGATTTAGAAAGAGTTTGTTTGAAAGAGTGATGTGGTTATTTAGGCTTTTTGCATTATATTGTGATAAATAGGAAAGTGAACAAGCATTAATACTAGTAGTACTGCAACAAGTACCTTATTTGTTGTTGCAAGAATTTGAATAAGTCTAGAATAGTGACAACTTCTTTCGCTAGTGAACACGTCTGCAAGACGTAAAGAATGTTTCTACGCAATTCTCTCAAATGCTGCCTTACTCGATTGTTATGATAGGAATTATTATGATATTCGTGTTAATCCAACAAGCTTCTGCACTTATTCATCCAATTCAACTTCTTTTGCTAGCGAACACGTCTGCGCGGTAGCTTGAGTATTTGTTCCGGATGTGATTGAATTTGCGTATTAGCAAGTGGTAATTAAGAATACAGTTAGTGGGTTAAAATGAACTCGATAAAATAGCATAATATAGAGCAAACGTGTGCGTGGCACGTGCAGGAAAAGGCTATTCTCTACGTGCATCTAGTATCCAGTTGCTGCAGTAGGTGTCACTTGTCGGTAGATAATCAGAGACTTTATTCTCCAGAATTCTGTGGCGATAAAATACTCGACGTTGCTTGCACTATAAAAACGATTTGGCATGGGTTTTACAAGTTATTGTTTTGAGAAAGAGTTGGGGATTTTTTTTTTTGAAAAAAATTGCACTGCAAGCTAAGAAAAGATTTTAGAATTAGAGGACGAAATATCGACGTATGGAAGGATAAACAAGGCGGAAAATTTTCTATTTTGGATTTTGACAGAGATTATGTGTATGGTATTTGGACAAGAGTTGTTTTTGTTGTGATCCGCCGTCATTTGGTTATTATCAGTGCAGTGGTCGTAACACATACAGACGCAGAGAATGTGTAAGAAGTAATAAGAATCTCGATTGTGGTTGTTGTGGCACAAGAAAGAAGGTTTGAAGAAAAGGCATTATTTTTTAGAAAGTAGATTGCTTTTATAGGAGGAAATGCACAAGTTAAGCTTATGAGCACGGCTTTTGTCTTGGAGTTATGTGATGCATATGTGGAATTTACCTGTTTTTTTTTGATTACTTCTGGTTGAGCTAAGAGAGAAAAGTTGTGATATATTGGTGATTATAATTTTGTGATAGTGAGCAAAAAACCATTTCTAGAGAATTGGGTTAGAAATATTGATCATAAAGATGCGAATGTGCTTATAATGGTTTGTATTTAGTTTTGATAAAAGTCATCAAAGTTCTAGTATAACGTATTATCTGCATCAGATTGAGAATTACTAGATCTGCCAATGAGTTAACTGCTACAGAATGAGGACGAGGCTTTATTAGCGGCAGATAGTATCTGAAGAAGACAAAGATAGATTGTAGTTTCTTAGGAAGCTCGAAGTACACATAAAGCGAAAGGCAGCAAAGCTTTGGTAAAAATGATAGGAAGGTGTTGTTTCAAACATCTCGGGAGCTTTTAAGAATTATTGGGTGAGTGATTCAGCTGATGTGTAAAATGATTAGCTATGCTATTTTATAACTGTTTTTTTTACAAAATTTGTTGTGCGAGAAAACAATGTATTTTATGATGTTTTGAGTTGTTGGTTGAGTGATATTGTTATTTTTGTAAGATTGGGTTGTGAATTGACAGCGCTTCAGCGATGCTGAGATGGTATAAAGGCAAAATTAGCAGGTAGCAGTGATTTGAAATTGTGAGATTTGAGGTACTATTCTGTAACAGGGAAAGAGACGGTGTTATGTTTATTACATTAATTCATGAGTGAGAGTGGGTGTAAACATTATCGTTTTATTCTTATACTTTCACGTTTACTCAAAATTTATAACTTCGAAAATAAAAAAAGTGGTAGTGCAGGGTTCGCACGTTTTACTGCATGAGCCTTACGGTAATTTCTAGAGCAAAGTGCACGGAAACATTTTACTTTTGCTTTGGAACGAAGAAAAAACAAAAGTGAGAACTGTAACCAGTGTTTGTTAGGTCTGAGATGTAAACTTAGATAGGAAAATAGTTGATAGATCGTGGGTAAATTTAACTTTTGAATTAAATTGGTTTGGATTAAATTGAAGAGTGCTAAACGGAACTAACATCACCTTGGATAAGTGTTAACGTGGGTCTAAAAGGAAGAGCTTTCTATGAGACCTGCGTAGAATACAAAACCCTGGATTGCGCTGTTGAGGACTGTTATTATCAATAACGAGGTAAAAAGAATTACTTCAGTGATATCAGCAACAAACCTGGCCAGGTGTCAGGAACATGGTCGGAAAGTTCTTCCTCAGGTCTACAGAAGAATAGCCTCTGGGCAAGTGTTTCTCTAGTGCCATCGGCCTCTCTTTCCTAAATAGAGATGTGTTGTAAACAGTGGACCTAATTCACCATTACGTTAATAAGAAAATGGGCCGCATTTGTTAAAAATTTGGTGTTGGACCAAAGAACTGCTGACACTTAATGCTGACTGCTGACACTTATGAAACATGGATTCTTGACGGAAATTACCACAAAAACTGGCCTCAGCCCTTCTACGTGCTCAAAGCAACAAGCCACAAATAGCAGCACTGCAATCCACGCCACTACAGGAGAATAAAATAACAACTCGTACATTGTAGCCCCATCGGCTAGTTCTGAAAGAAAAAAATGGGACCATGAATAACTTGGATAAGGTGATAACATTAACACAAAACCTGGATTCGAAATCGTTCAGAAATCTATCACTCACGATCACAAAACATTCCCGTGTACTGAGAAAGACATCGACATTCTAACATTTCGTAGCCGCTTTCCATTTTGATTCGACAAGACCCGTAGCGGCAGCTGTAATCTCTGCGTTAGGTAAAAACTAACAACTACATACATCCTTATCGCTTTTATGTTTTTGTCACGTTTTGTGTTACTACTTTTCATTTCCACTGCCCTCGTTGTTACATGATCTCCATGTGTTCTCTGTTGTCAGCGAATGCATTTTGTGGAAAAAATTTGTTATCAATTAGTGCTATAACAAATGAGTGAATGAACGAGTCCCTCATAGGAAGTCGTGATTACCATGTGTGTTTCTAACAAATTCATGGATTACGGTCACATGAGACGGGTAGTTACCAAGCATTAGTGTGCCCCAGATACAACGCAAACGCGGCTTAGAACAACCGCCGTGAATCAGTTTTTGACACGAGCCTACTGGCAACGAGAACATCGAATAGTGATAGTTACGTTCTCTAATTCTAGTGGAGATCCTATAAAATATCCTCGCTTGCACTAAAAAATTACACCCAACAAACATTTACGTATATATGTTTATAGTTTTGTGTTTACAAATTTCACATCGAAAAACACAGCATGACCTTGTGGAAATACAAACGTTTGTCACAGCAGCGTAGAGAGAACTACGCAAAAAATTTTAGAGAGTACTAATACGGTACATATCCACTCACGGATTGAGCTTATTTATCGACGTTGCCCCTTCCTCAGTCGCTTTCCCGCAATTCTGAGCAACTGCAAAAGTTCTTCCTTCTGTACTGTGGCAGAAGCGCCAAGGTCAGTCTACCTAATGTTATCCTTGAACTGAATGACCGGAGAGAAACAGGCGATTGGTCGTTTTGCTCTGGATCTGTCTGAACTGCTTTATCATCTGGAAACATCAAACCTCTGCGGAGGTATTAGGTTGGTGTGAAAGTTCTCAGACATTTGCGACTTCTTGGATTTGAAAAGGATTTTCAGGTCTTTGTCAATATTGTTTCCGCTGACGCCAACCAGGTATGTATGTTGAGCTTCTTTGATACCGCTGCTGACCAATTTCCGGCGTCGAAATGATGCGTAATGGCTGGACGGAACTGTGAAGTCCTCGTGACGACTGCTAACCACACCTCCTGAGCAATGCCAAGCACCTCCTCTCCAATCTTTTTCCCTATGATCCTACGTGGGAATTGCCGCTGACGAGGAGGTAATATGGTATGTTCCAATGGAGGTGCAAATGATTATCGCCATCCTGTATGGCGGACATGGTGCAACACCGACCTGTTTTTGCTGGGGAGATAAGGATTTCACGTTAACTTTTTCTTGCCTCAGAATAATGCTCAGAACTGTTGTAATGGTGGTGCTAGGTTCATCGCAAATCAGGCAGGATTCGAACCCGCGTCTCGCGTCTAAACGGTCCGTGCGTGGACCACTACGCTGATGAGACCACGGCTCTCCACAACAGCGATGGTCATTTTCGCTGCCCTAGCACCTTCCTAAAGCCCGGAGGCTTTTGGTTGCAGTACTCATCCGTACGGCTTGAGCCGGCAAGCCGGATTCGGCATTGCACCAGTTAAGCTGAAAGCATTTTATAATTAACGTGAAATGCTAGTTTTATTTTATTATCGATTTTTATGGGTTACTATTATGTATATCCATCGCAGTTGGAGAGGAGAGTCGTCGTCTCAATTAAGGCACGGGCCCGGTTAGGCAGTAGGCGAGGGTTCGAATCCTGCCGGAGATGCGATTCACTATTACAACATCACTTCATAATATACATAATATTAATCCGCGAAAACCGGTAATAAGACTAGAAGCTCAGAATTGTAATCATCTGGACAGAGCTCGAATTCTATGCCTGCATAGAAATATCCCTTGAATCGACAATTCCATACCAGAGCACATATTTAGTTTTCGGAGACCTCATGTGCTGTGAGATGCTCTTTAGATAGTATGCGAAAAGTCAAGGCAGCGCTACATACAGGGTGTCCCAAAAAAATGTACCCACTGTTTGAAATGCCATACCTTTGGTGAAAGTGAACCAATCAAAACGAATCATAGCTTAGATGAAAGCCAAGAAAAAAGAAAATTTTCTGGTGTGTGTTTTATGAGGATTGCGCTATGTACTCGACCGAGGCCTCGGATTGTGTACCTGATTGATAGTGCAGGGATTATATGCTTGCTCTATTTTGGTCGTAAACAGGTGATATTGCTGCTGTGAGTTACTCCTGATGTAAAAACTTATCTTCATGCCGCAGATTTTGGTTAAGCATGGAATAACATCAATATCGGTCAATAATTGTAACCACTGTTTGAGAAGCTAAAACTCTTCCAACCGTGATGCAATCACAGGAAAAGAATTTAGAGGGATGTAAAATGTATGAACCATGAAGACTAGCCGTGCATCTGTCCGAATCGACGGATTATAGACCTGATTGAAAGTTCACGGATAACATGCTTGTTCTACTTTGGTCGCCAACATGTGATATCGCTGAAACGCGTTTCTCGTGATGCAGTAAACATAAAAACATCAAGACATAACAAGTTTAACATGCACTTTGAGATGCACTTGCACAATGCGACAATGTTTATTTTATTCAGATCAAAATGGACACTCAGTGATTGATAGTGATGCTAATCCGCCTATAACCAAAAGCTGAGTTGCTTTTTTTCGCTGAATCAAATGTAACACAATGATATGACATGTTTGCGACCAAAGCAGAGCAAGCATGTTACCCGTGAACTTTCAATCAGGTCTAGAATCCGATGATTGGGGCGGATGCATGGCGCAATCTTCATGGTTCATACATTTTACATTCCTATAAATTCTTTTCTTATAGTTGCGTCACTGTTGGAAGAGTTTTGGCTTCTCAAACAATGGTTACAATTATTGATCGATATTGATGTTGTTCCATGCTTAACCAAAAGCTGCGACAAGTAGATGTGTTCGTTGCTTCAGGAGTAACTGATAACAGCAATATCACCTGTTTACGGCCAAAGTAGAGCAAGCATATAACCCATGCACTCTCAATCAGGTACAAAATCCGAGGCCTCGGTCGAGTGCATGGCGCAGTCTTTACCAAACACATACCAAAAAATTTTCTTTTTTCTTAGCTTTCAATCAAGCTATGACTCGTTTCGATTGGTTCACATTCGCCAATGTTATGGCATTTCAAACAGGAGGTACATTTTTTTGAGACACCCTGTATAACACAACATGTTTGCCTTAATGTAACGCCTTATAAAAGAACGAAGTTCTTCAACAGCGTACCAGTTGAGATAGCAGTGTCCACAGCAGTCGGAGAGGCTGAAAAGTACTTCAATATGTACCTTAGTATGCCTAGAAAGATGCAACAAGAGGAATGGTAAAATAAGCATTCTTGCTACGAGAATAACCAAAGGTGTTGTGAAATACAAGAAATACAACGCGGTTAGTGTGGACTTAATTGAAATGGTTGGTTGTGGTCAACCCTCGAGAGCGAGTCATGGTATGCTTTCGTTCGTAAGTATGAAGCAACAAAAGTGTGATTACTTTTCAAGGGCAGAAGTGGACTTTCTACTACAGAGCATACTATCGTAGATCCGTCCAACAGTCTTGACATTCCATGAACATACGCGGTGTTGTCATAGATCATGATTCGACTACTGTGTAAACTGAAATACTTTCTCTCAGAATTTTGCAGTATGCTAAGGTTGTAGTCAGTGCACGTAAACAAAATTTCATTCCAACAAATTCGTATCCAAGATTTTTGGGAATAATCCAATGCCTACTTGGTCATGGGCTCACAGGAAAAGGCGTTTACGACACAGCTTCGAAATTCTCTCCAGAGATGCTTTTTTGTCACAAACAGAAAGGATTTTCTGGTCATTTGGTAACACATGATGAATGAGCTCCCACTAGACTATAACCCACAGTCTATCCAGCAATCAAATCATGAGCCGTCGGAGGTTCCTAAACCTAACCTTAACCACGATGAGATGATGCTCTTGCTGTTAGTTTAGTGGTGCTGTGGCATTTCCTGGGAGTTCAACGAGAAAAAATCCAGTTTTGATGTTGAAGTCTATTCATAATTCTAGTCTACTTCACCGTTTATATGTTAAACTCTGAAAGAATATTTGTTCGATGCAAAACTTCTTGAACGGAAACCAAGAAATCAACGAAGAGCCGATCACACTGTTTCTCCAAGAGCTCAACATTCTGAAAACTCATGAATTCTACTGTCTTGGAGTGGCATACCTACCAGAGAAACGAGAAGCACTGGCACGTTCGTCCAATGTAATAACCCAGGTATATGTAGGTAAAGGGTAAATGTGTCGGTATTGTTCAGCCCTTAAGGACACGCCGCTACATTCGTGCTCCATTCAGAATCGTGAAGGTGTGGTGAATGCGTGTTTGGTTGACACAATCAATTGGGGGATTAGCAGCTGCCATATTAAGTCAGTATTTTATCATCCATGACAAGTATGGTACTAATTCACCCGACCGCGGAGGAATGGTTAGAAAATGAGTCTTGGTTAACACGTTGACGACAGCGCCTTTTTCGCGTGTCTGGCGCGTGGGACCAACCGATTTTCTAGCGCGCCGAGGCTGTGGCATGATGCCGGCATACGGCGATTTTTTTGTCAAAATGGAAGTGAATAGTAAATCTTGAAGACTACATGTACAGTCCTGTAATATCGGGGATTGTGACTATTACTTTTTTTGCAACGAAAATAGAAAAATGATAGCTGGAAGCTTTTAGAATTTCCGTTTTTCCTATCCAGGTGAAAAGGAAATTGTTATTATTGTTCATTATTTGTTTATTCTAATAATCAATATTTGTTTGTATTTATGTGTTTGTTTCAGTAAACAGTATTTGTTTGCATTTATTTGTTTCTTGCAATGACCATTATTTGTTTTTGCTTGTAAAGAAAACTAGTGCACAATCAAAAATTCCAGTAAATCAGAAGCTAAGAATTGCTTTTACGGACCACGAGGTTTAGAATGATTTCTAATCATGAGGTATTTGGTGGCCAGACAAATATTTCCCAAAAAATCGGGATAAGTCAGAAAAATAAATTTCAAAACTGTGACGCAGCATTGCGTCACACGGTCCCACGCGGCCTAATACGTGTGACGCAGCATATGTGTCACACGGTCGTCAATGTGTTAAAGAGGCGGGGATCGAGTGCTCAACTGTGCGGGTTTCAGTAGCACCTCTAACCACTCCACCACCACACCCATCTCACTTAGTCAGTTATAGGAATACAAATTAAGAAACACACCTACGGTTGTACTCAAGCTCATATGTGTCTACTCTGCCGTCGTGCTTGTGCAGCAATCGCCAGGAAGCATTAGCTGCCTGAAAAGCAATGAACGTGTAAGAGGTTGCAGAAACAATCATTTCTTCAGGTTAAACTTTTACCTCCCAACTCTAAAGCTCACTCCTGTCATAGCAGCGCTATCATTATACATCTACTAGCGTATTTTGGCGAGGAAAAGATTAATACTGGTTTCTTAACGAATCGGACAAAACCCCTTAGGGTTACGGACAATCAGTCGTGAATAATTAGTTCAAACTCTACTAGCCGGCGAGTATCTTCTTACAGTGACACTAGACCTATTAGATTTTGTATCTGTACTACGATATACTCCGTAGACTCAAAAATGTTATCAATATATCGACAACATACTTCAGTGAACTATGCTGTCAATGCTGCAAACACAAAAACTCAAGCTTTTCACGGTATAGCTTGTAGATGAAGGAAAATCGTATCTCTATCTACCTTATCTTTCCTCTCCTATTTTTATCTCCACCGCCCTAAATCTGAGTGTGCTATATATAATACAATTAATATCTCTATAGGTAGACTGATTGAATGCGAATATTATTATGCATTTACACAAGTTAATTCAATAAATCTATACAACTAACCCGCAGAAAGGGCTCTCGGTGGAAGCTTTATTCAATTCTCGAACTACCCTCCTTATGTTCTTGAACGAATATCTCTACAATAGTGGCCTCGACAAGTCATTAATTAGGCCAACTACGCATTCACCTTGCCCCTACGATTCTGAATGGAAGAAGAATGTGGTGGCCCGTCCCTAGTGGAGTGATTAACGGTTTAGTATCCATTCGGTCAGCTGCTCAGTGTTTTTCAATGTTGTCTTGTTGTTTCTTTACGGTTTCGACATCTATGTGTTGATTTTCCTTGTTTGTCTACTCCTGTAGCAAGCCACTGTTTTGAGGTCATGAAATTTGAGTGCTCTACTTAACAAACTTACCCTTGTGTGGATCTTAGAAGTTCTCTCAGCAGCTTCGCATTTGAGTGACGCGTGATGACCAAGAGGAATATACTTTATAGTCTCACTGACAGTTATGTCGTCGGGGTTAAACGCTGAACGAAATTAATACAATCAATATGTTCATTAAATACCGCCATAAAAGGCATGAATCAGGTAGAGTTTTAAAGCGGCGACATAAGATTTTGATCGCTGGTACTATGAAGAGCGATTTGTTCTACAAAGTTTATGGTTAGAATGACTAACTAGACAAGTAAGATCAAAAGTTGGTTTGTGATATATAGCTACATAACGGTGTGTCCCCAATTAAGTAGGACAACTTCAGCGACAATCTAGCAGCCATCGGGAGCATCAGTTTTCGGATCTTGTAGAGCTCAAAAGGTGAAGGAAAACGTCTGATTCAGAGCACAAGTACTCTACTCAATAGCTGCTTTAGTATATGAATGAAGCTCAGACCCCTCCCTGCGCATCGAAATGGAAGTCGAAGGACGTCAGTCTTCGCGCACAAAGGACTCTGTGCTTCGAATCGTGTCACCGATGGTGGACAATTTCACGCGCTACAAGTGTCATGATGATGAGAATCGAATGAGTCGGGAGCGAAATGCGATTTCATAGCTTTCATGGAAGAGTGCTCTCAGTGATTTGTCTTATTGGGATGTCAGAAAATTCAATGAGCGTTCATTCAAAACGGCCGTTTTTGAGTTTCTGAAGGAATCATCCGATCATCGCCGCGCTTCTCAATCCATTTTCGATAGAAACGATTCAGACTCAAACAAAAGTGCGACTGGATGATCTAGGAGATCAAGTGCTTCATTTGTGTGGCATTTCAATTGCAATGCTGCAGTTGCGTTGTACAGCGGTAAGTGACGCTAGTGACACTTGCACGGTCGAGGGATCGGTCAAACCCGGGCTAACCAAGCCTTTCGTCACTCCGGAGTCGGATAAATTGGTACCAGACTAGTCTGAGAAGGTAAAAACCCCTTGGTATATCTGGTTTCATTCAGCATGCCTACGCGGTTCTGAGTGGACCACGAATGCGGCGGAGGGAATTGATCAACCTACCTTGACCTTCCACCTACCTTTAGGGTCGTGCACAGTCGACGACCAATACGACACGACAATGATAAGAGATAGCGGCCGGTGTCGTATTGGTCGTGTCGCGCTTGTCGTATACGACAAGTGCGACAAGGCATTTGCGTTGCCGAAGTTGCCGTATGCGACGAGTACGACACCCGTGTGCGGCGTCGTGTCGTACAGGGTTGTGTGGAATTGTGTGCGAGAAACGCGCGCTTTTGCACCATTCCTTTTTTTTCTTTTTTCCTCGCTAGAAAATAGTATTTGTTGATTTTTACGTTGTTTCACCCTTTTTTCTAATCATCTTGAAGTACTTGCTTCTGTGTGCGTGTGTCAGAGCATTTCGACGTAGTTTTTGCTACTTTCTTGCTGTTTAAACCTTCCTAATAGTTTTTTGTCCCAGGAAAACTGTCGCTCGAAACAGCTGACGGCCCGCGTATCGGTTGTAGCGTACGCAATTTGCAGCCCCCGCAGCACACTTTACGCTCATTCGCGCACGGCGAACAGTGCGGCGATTTGTCATGTCGTATTGGTCGTCGACTGTGCACGACCCTTTTAGCTTCACCTTGCGATGTAATTTTCCAACTTACAAGGGAGGTTGCTCAGCGTGCTCTGAAGATTCACAACGAGACCCATAGTGTTTTGTAGAGCATCGAATCGCGATTACAACGGAATATTTTGTTTTTGCTAAATGCAAATGGATGGCCCGAAAAGAGGCCAGAAATCTTGACCACTAACTAGTGGCGACAGCACTTCTAGGCGTTAACTAACAGAGATTGTTTCATGGCGGCTCAGTGGGTAGCATGCAGCTCTCAAAATCAGATGGACGGTGGATCGATTCCTTTGCAGTGCTTTTATTTTGCCTTCCTACGCTAGATACCAAAATACGCTCCTTTTGGAAATTTGTTGCAGTTGCGGTATAGAATCGCGTTTGGGAGGAGTATGGCCAACAAAGTAGGCACAAACGACAATGTCTTTTAGTACACATGTACTATGTAGATATGGGTCATGTATGTGACCCATATCTATCGTAACCAACCCAAATCGGGTTGCCAGATTTGCAATCAGCGTCGCGGATAACCCCAGTAGACAAAGTTTGGACCAAATCGGTGATTTTGACCCAACCACCCTACTTTGTTACTACGAACCATAGCAAGCTTACGCAAGGCACAATGGGAAAAGCCGATGTTCGATTTGTGAATTGCGGATTTGTCAGCAGCCCAAGTGATCTATCTTGATGAAACTCAAAAGAAACTCACTCAAATTGGAGTCTCTTTGTTCCTTAGAGTCCAAAAAGTGGAGCAATAGGAATAAAGATATTCTCGGTGAGTGGAACACTAGTAAGGCTGGTTAGGTCAAAATCCCCGATTTAGCTCAAACTTTTCCTACGGGGGACATTCGGGCGCTGATCACGAATCTGACGTTTGTTTCTGAATTTGGGTCGATTCTGGTGGTATCTCTGGTGGTTGCGATCAAGAATCCCATTTGCCACTGGTTAGTGGTCAAGGTTTTTTGCCTTTTTTGGGCCATCCATTTGCATTTAGCAAAAACTAAATATTCCGTTGTAATCGCGATTCGATGCTCTACAAAACACTATGGGTCTCGTTGTGAATCTTCGGAGCACGCTGAGCAACCTCCCTTGTTAGATCAACTCGTGGATTTAAGTAAAGCAATAGAATGAGTCTCTATCGAATGGTCGTCGCTCAACCCCTCACACCCAAGCTAGTGATAAACGGAATGATGCACAGATCTGCATCCATGATCAGCTGCTGCTCAATGTATTTGCCGACTAATCATCTATTCGACTCTGTTAGTTGTGGTTTTCATGTGTGAGCAAATTCATTTCACTACAAACAGTGACAGCTACACACTCACACATATGAAAAGAGAACCCACTTAAATGTTCTTCAGTTACAGTTTCTTCGTATTGATGGGCAGTTGGAAACACAACGACGACCAGACAAACAACCGGCAGCCGCACACCTTGCATTATAAGTCGTATCTCTGATCATGATTAACGAACAAAAACAAAACTCTCAAGAACAGATGTGAGTAGTCTTGATAGCGATGCAGATATGATAGGCATTTCAGATTTTCCGTTAGAAAGTCAATTGCCTCTAGCTACTGTTACTTATTCGTTTCTCAACTGCTAGCACTATATTCATCACCAATCTAACCGCAATCTTTTCTTTCCCGAAATCATATTATCAACTCCTCATCTTTTCAGCAACGAAACGAAGTTCCTTGTTGGGATCAGGATGTCTCATTTACGAAGTGCAAATCAGTGGACACAGCTCGTCTATAGACCGGTCCCGAAATGTGGAGAAAACGTCAGCAGTGCAGAAGAAATGGTTGATGGGATTCAGAGAAATTGCTTCCGCGTGACGTTTTTGCTAACAGATACGAGAGACGGACCTCCTAAGAGGAAGCTTCCTTCAGTAGTCTCCAAGTTCACTTCTCTTGAAACCTCGGCATGGTGTTACAAAATTCGTATGCTGATTGCAGAACGAGGTCAGTAGGATGGTCCAAATTTATTAAGGATTGATGTAACGTGATTGATTGATGTAAGACTGTGCTTCTTTTGAGCATTTTTATTATCGTTTAAATGGTCTCCAGGATATCATTGCAGCACAGCGTTACATCAATCCATGATAAATTTGATCCACCATATTAACCCCGTTCGGCGAAGCAGCATACGAATTCTCCCTTCAGTCGTTTTTTCAGTATATCTTCTCCTTTCTTACAAATTAATTCACCGCGAATGGAGGTCGTTTTGGGGCAAACACTTTCAGTGAAGAAGATCAATCGACTTAACATCACTTTGTCCTCTGAGATCGATTCTTCCTTTTCAAATCTTCTCTGGAAATATTCCCAATATTAATGAAACGATATCAGCCACCGGTGGCCCGTAACTCGCCACTCTACATTGTCTGTCGTTGTCATTGACTTTGTTGATGTTTGTAGTGCGTGGTATTAGGTTGTCGCAAAATTAATTTCGTTTTCTGAGTGTGTTCAGAAGAAAACTTTTTTACGCCGTATTATCTCGTCTCAAGGAAAGCCAAGCATACTGTCAGGTAGGAGATGATCCGCTCTATCAAAAGCGTACATTACTGTCTCTCTATTTTGCGCAGCCGATTTTTTCCAGGGCTTCATTTGAACATGAACCAATGCGACTTTCGAGTGCTCATCATTTATGAATATAAATTGGGACATCTCGCGACAGACGTAGTACGTTACTTTGGCAGAGCTTTTGGGATGGATTGTCCTTGCGAACGGACAGTGCAGCTCTGGTTTAGAAAATTTGCTTCTGGCGATTATGATCTCGAAGTAAAGGCTGGTCGTGGTCGCAAGTGGTCCCTTGATGAAGAGGTTTTAGAACAGCCGTTGAAGCAAATCCAGAGACCAATACTCGTAAGCTAGCAGAAGACTTGGGCGTACATTACTGTACAGTCGCAAGACGTTTAGAACAAATCGGCAAGGTGATGATGATGTCAAAGTGGATTCCTTATGAATTGACCGATGAGCTTGTCTTACGAGTTTTGGCATCTATTTGAATCCCCTAAATCGTTATAAAAATGAACCGTATGTCAACCGAATTATAGCTGCAGATGAAAATTGGATCCCTTACAATAATAGCAAACAGGGATTTGCTTAGGTTGATAAGGGTTCTCCACCAAAACCTTTTCCTAAACTGAAACTTCATCCTAAAAAGGTTATGATTACTTTGTGAAGGTGTAGTAAAGGAGTCATCCATCACAGCTTCATGCCACCTGGTGGTTCAGTTACAGCAGAGCCATACTGTTGTGATTTAGACGAAATGTACCCGAAACTGCAAAAATTGTCTCCGGCACTAGCGAACAGAAGCGGTGCGATCCTATTGCAGGATAACGCAAAAGCACACACCGCGAAGATCACCCGGCAAAAATTGACCCAGTTAGGCATTGAAGTTCTGTCTCATCCTACTTATTCTCCTGACAATTCGCCAACAGACTATCACTTTTTACAAGCATTTGATTCTTATTTGCGTCAGAAAAAAATTGCTGATTTGACCGATGTTGAAAATGACTCTCTCGCTTTCATTAATTCCCGTGATCCTGGCTTGTTCTCTAAAAGTTTGGATTTATTACCGCTTCACTGGCAGAGGTGTGTAGATGCTGAAGGTTTTTAGTTTGATTCATAAAGTTGCGTTTGAGCCGAGTTATTGCAGTTTGACCTGAACGGTCCATTTCCGAAATTAATTTTGCGACAACCTAATACAGTGGCACGAGACGCTAGGGACAGCCGCACGGTCGAGCGATCGATCCCCGCCCGGGCTAACCATGTATAGGCAAACACACCTTCCACCGTGCCTCTACGTTTTTTAATAGAACACGAATGTAGCGTCGCGTCCTTAGTGGATTGTTCAACGCCAACACCTCTACCTTTACCTTAACCTGTACCCTATATCATTATTTTAGCTAATATTCATGGTAATGTGTGAGCCGGAGGTGCAGGACCTTGAATCGCAATGTTAAGCCGTTTCTCTGCCGATTACGTTTCGTTTGCCGTATAATCGTTCACGACTGCATCCACCACTACGTGGAAGCAGTGGTAGATATCACACTGATAACGACGGTAGCCCAAGTCCATTTAAGCAATATGGCACTACCTCACCCTTCACCTTAACACTCAGTTGATGCTATGTTCCTTCTGTTTTGCTATGATAGACCAGTGCCCAGATAGAACCAGATAGAATAAGGAAAAGGTTAAACGTAAAGAAGGTCGGTGCTGATAAGCCTCTCAACAAGTGTGTACTTTATTGAAGTGTTATTATTTCTGGTCAGTATGGAGTTGTGTTGATAAGGTACAGTTTGGGGGTAAAGGAACTGCTAGAAGAAGTGGAAAGAGTCCACTTCAGCTGAAGGTTTCCAACGGTGCCCGCCTTGAAATCTGCTAAGAGTTAGAGGCTCCCTACTGTATCATGAAAAAATTCAAATGCAAAGGCGTCGAAGCTGATCAGTCCTGTACGGACTCTCCAGAAAGCTCATATTCGCTTCAGAATTGTAGAGCGAGGATGATTTTCGTACTCGATCACCGAGTCAGTTTCTTTTTACCTTTTTTACCCTATTAGCTTTTACTCAGTCATGCTTGATACCAGTAAGAATGGAACGCTTGCTTACAGGATAAAAGGCTAAGGTACGAAATGAAAGGCTTGGTCACGTAAGTCAAGATTGATCGCTTAACCGTGCGTGTCTTAGTAACAGCTCCTACTACTGCTCAATGTGAGCCCCATTCCCCCACACTCTGGGGGGGGAGATATCTCACCAGTTCGGGAGACACAAGCATAGCCCTTGAGGTGCGCATCAGGATAAAGAGGTTTCGGGCCCGCCTCAGTGGTGCCTAGAAGGTTTTACCAACTCAGTTTCTTACCGAAAGGGAAGTTCATCCTCACAATTAGCGTAGGAAACAGATGGGCCTAAAAGCTGTTGGCACTGATTTGACTATGTCGTCACTGCTTATTCCTCAGATGATTTCAATGTGGAACAGTAATTGCGACCATGAGCTCGTGGCAGTTACAGTATTCCATGTGGATATGTCCTGTATGCCTGTGTGTCTCCGTTGCCATTGTAGTTCGTTCCCTTGTAGTTGCTGTTCTCCATTTTGGTGTAGATTTGATGTTCAACTGCACTTGTTTTGCTGACTCTTCGACCATTTTTAAAAGTTTATCGCTGTTCCGTTGCTTGCCGGCCTTGCTTGATAGCTAGATCGCTTTTATGTGGCGTAGAAAATACTTGGAAATAGTGGGCTGGTAGACAATATTCTAGAATATTGAGATAACTTTCAAACTTCAAAAAACTTATAAACTCACATTGTTATTTCTGAATTTTCGCCAGCGGCTTGAGTAAAGAAGGGCGTTGGGGTTAGGATCAGTGATGTGGTACATTTTGTGACTAATAATCGGGTGCTTATCACAGGTATTCGCGTGATCAAGCAATCGAAAGACCTTCCTGGTCTGCAATATTATTTGAATGGGTGAACAGAATAGAACACATATGATATACAACCCAAAAGACGAGGAAGTTAGAAATTTTCTCGTTCTACATGGAATCAGAAATATTTATTCAGATCGTGCTGCAGCGGTTTGGTTGTCGATCAGTTGATGTTGGTTGGCAATAATCTGGCAAATGGTCAAATTCCTTTTGTTATTCGGCCTCACGGGGTCTTCTTCGAATTCACGATCCAAGGCCAACCTGAAGAAAAGAGAAGGTTGATCAAGAAAAGTAACGTTGGAAAACATACTTCCGTTGGGAACATGGCCTCCACTTGGCCACACATAGGGAGTCCACGGCGGCGGAATGATAGTCGTAGTGGGTGATTTCGTCGTCGAAGGATTTGTTGTTGGAGCAAGCACTGTGGTCGTGGTCGCTGTACCTCAAAACAAAGACTTTAAGAAAGCCACTTAAACTTAACACCTGACAAAAACTGACGACCTAAACCCATGTAGTATGCATTGTGAAGAACCTTCGCACATGTTTGGGTGAAGAAAGGGAGCACCGTGACTTGTATTGCATGTTTGGAAGCCCACAGTTAAACATATGCACTACGTATGGGTTGTTTGTGCTTAACTTCCAAACTATGCTTTCTAGCTATCTTCCAAATCACCCCTGGGTGCTTTTCGGAGGAAAGTGCATATGGAACAACTTCAAACCTTACCCCTTTCTATCCTTCTTATGGCAATGGTACTCCTTTCTATTCTGCTTATGGCAATGAGTTTTTCACCTGAAATCTATTTTATCGCCTACTAATAATTACATTATTACATAGTTACCATATCTTATACTAAAATTCTGCTTACTCTCTGAATTCGGAAAATTCTAAATCGTTAGGAATTCTTGGACAGTGTTATTGATTATATTTTGTTGACGATCTATTTCTATTGCTATAGGGTCGTGCACAGTCGACGACCAATACGACACGACAATGATAAGAGATAGCGGCCGGTGTCGCATTGGTCGCGTCCGACTTCGGCATTTGCGTTGCCGAAGTTGTCGCATGCCGCGTGTGCGGCGTCGTCTCGTACAGGGATTTGTGCTCATTCGCGCGCGGCGAACAGTGCGGCGATTTGTCGTGTCGCATTGGTCGTCGACTGTGCACGACCCTTATGCGAGGCGCTTGAGCGATTTGTGAATTTTCGTCTTCCTCGTCGTTTTCATGACAATCAATTCTCACTAAGTATTTTAGGGCCCACATGTGTGCGCTGGTAAGAGGCGCTACTGACAACCGCATGGTCGAGTAATCGATTCCGGTCCAGGCGAACCAAGTCTTCATCCCTCTGGAGTCGAGCACATTGGTGCCAGACTTGTCGGGGAAGGTAAATGCAGTGACTTGGTACAGCACTGGCCACGAAAGTTATTGAATAGAGCAAATACGTACTCTTTATGCCTCTGTGATCCTGAATTGAACACGAAACCGGCAGCGTGTCCCCAAGGGACTGATCAACGCCAAACCTTACTTTTCCTCGAACACTGCGTTTGCTGATAATCGCACTTGTTACAAAGTGATTGTTATAAGGAACGAACAACTAAAAATTGGCACCTTTTTGTATCAATGTGATCAAAGGAAATATCTGCATCAAGGTGACCGAGCGAACGATATTGGTATTGTGAGTTCTACCTTTGCGCCTGGCCGCTGCGCCGGTAATTTTTTGTCGAATTCGAACTACCCACAGTTATTCAGTAAAAACAAAGCACGTATAGCTTCCAATTACAACATTGAACTGAAATTAAATTGATGTTTGAAATACTCTTTGGTGAGGTGATCTCACACGTTTCTGGCTTTTCAGGCTCCGACGATGGCGAATAGGCCGAGACGTCAGCCGAATCAAACCTGTATCATCTTGGTCAGCTTTACAACTTGAACTAAAACCGTATCGTCACAATGCCAAGATTGATAGAAAGTCAGACGCGGAAAATACGTATACTTCTGAGATCTATGTTTAACACATTGACGACAATCGCTGTTTTGCCGTGGCCGCGCCGTGGGACACGCGCTCGCGCCCGCGCGTTATGTAATGAGCCACCGGTGGCTCATAATGTCCCACGCGGACGGACACGCATGAGCCACCGGTGGCTCATATTGTCGTCAAAGTGTTAAGGTCCTATAAGTCATTTTAGGTCTTGCTGAGAATCTTCTTCTTCTTCTTCTTCTTTAGCGTTTGTCCCGCTTTGAGGCAGGGTCCGCTTTACTAATTCTCTGACGCCATACCGCTCTATCCCGCGCGTGGTCTGGATGATTTCTTTCTGCCTTCATGTCTACGTGAATCGTATCCAGCCAGCGCTGCTTCGGACGTCCCCTCGGTCTTGTACCTTGTATGTCGAGACCGAGTCCAATCTTGCATACTGTGTCGTCAGTTGCTCGAAGCACGTGCCCGTACCACCTCAAACGGGACTCGCGAGGTTTGTCGGGTATTGGAGCCACACCATACCTTTCCCTTATCTCAGCATTAGTTTTACGATCAAGTCGTGTTACGCCTGCCATCCATCTCAACATTTTCATTTCCATTACGTTGAGGCGGCGCTCGACTTCTTTGGTGGCAGGCCAGCACTCAGCTCCGTACAAAGCAACCGGTCGTACGACTGTCCGGTAGATCTTCGAGTTCAATCGCTCCGGTATTTTCTGTCGCAAAGTACACCGGTGGACGCACGCCACTTCGTTGAAGCGCCGCTTACTCAAGCGTTCACCTCGCCGCTGAGGTCTCCATCGCAGGCTATCGTTAAACCGAGATATTTGAAGGTACTGACTCTTACAAGTTCTGTTCCGTCAATCGTGATTGTACCAGGCTCATTCACCTCGGTCGAAAGGTACTCCGTCTTCCTTACATTGAGGCGAAGACCGAACTGCGCCAGTCGATCACTCCACGCTTGCACTAGCACGTCGAGCTCATTCTTGTCGTCGGACGCAAACATTACATCGTCTCCATAAAGCAATGCCCATGGGACTGGCCTTTGCAGATCCTTCGTCACGGCATCCATAACAACAATGAAGAGGAGAGGAGAGAGTGGCGATCCTTGGTGGTAGACTCCAAACGAGATTGGAAATTCTGCCGAAATTCCAGCAGCTGCCCGGACTCTACTGCTCGGGTCGGTATACAATGTCCGTACCCAATTTACCTTTTCTAGTTCCAAGAAGGCAAGATGCAGAGGTCTTTGCTTCTCCCTGTGCTTTTCTACTAGAAGTCGAGCCGCGTGGATGGCATCGGTGCTGCTGCAGTTGACAACAAAGCCGCACTGATTCACAAATAATTCAACGATGTCTCGGATTCGTCTGTCAATTATACGCTCAAACACTTTCATTGTGTGAGAAAGCAGACGAATTGGTCTATAAGTATGTAAGTAGGTCTTGCTGAGAATGATCAGGGAAATTTCACAGACCTCTCTGGTAAGATGAAAGAGTGCTATTGCAGTAGAATTCGACAGTCTTCTTTCAAAGCTGCGAATTTGACAGCATATTTATTTGAGGAATCAAGACTGCGAACTTTCTCTTATTAGGTTGGTTCATAAGCTCCTGCCGTTTTTTCAAACGACTGTTGTAAGTTGAGTTTCAAAGCTTTTGCAGAGTGAAAGCTTCACACAGCATTCGAAAGAGAATTATTAGATCTTTTAAGCGGTATATTAGAAGTTTGTGATAGCTTTGAATCTCATTATTTTTTGGCTTGTAGAGTGAAAAGCAAAAAAGTGAAAAAATAACCTAACCGACAGCGATTTTTTCTGCTCAGTTTTGAAGGCCTTAATAAAACGTGATACACCGTTCAAAAGTGAATGATTTTCTCTATCTAATAGTGTATCACTTATTTTCGTTTGTTCTGAACATTACAAAGTTTCAAGTCCCCAAAGTTTTTCGTTTGAAGGACAAGAATAATTTTTCGATCTTGTAGAATGTGTCGTGCTTTTTCGAATACTGCATAAGATTTGGTGAAAAGATTGAAACTGGATGTTTGCTCGGCTGAGAAGCTTCAAGACGCTTTTCTCACGAGAATTTTTAAAAATCGAGCATTATTGAAAACCAAACATACCGTGCGTCAGAGCGAGAAATTCTGCTTGGAAAGCTGCACAGAAATCAGCTCGGAAGGAAACCAGGCCCAGCATCGAGAAATTATTCTTGTCTTTTGAACGACAAACTTTGGAGGATTGAAACTTTGAAATTTTCATAACAAATGAAAATAAGTGATTTGTTATCTGGTAGAAAAATAATTCTCTATTGAACGGTGTATCACGTTTTATTTGGGCCTTCAAAACTGAGCGAAAAAAAAACGCTGTCTGTGAGGTTATTTTTTCCCTTTTTTGCTTTTCTTTTTACTAGCCAAAAATAATGATATTCGAAGTTGTCACAAACTTTCAATATACTGCTTGAGAGAGCGAATAATTCTCTTTTGGATGGTGTGTAACACTCTGCGAAAGCTCTCAAGCTCAACTCGCAACAGTCGTTTGAAAAAATAGCACGAACTTATGAGGCAGCCTAATATAATTATTAAGCCATTTCATAAGTCCTTGCCGTTTGGTTCAACGTCCTTCTGTAAGTTTAATAGGAAAGCTGACAAAGTGCTGTACACTGTTCGATAGTGAGTTGTTTGTAGTTTTAGAATATGATGGATACTTGATATTTTGCTAATTGCTTTGCCAGTGAAATGGAAAACGAAATTTCGCAAAAATAGCCCTTTGCTGCATGGAATTTTCTCCAGAATAAAAGAAACTATTTGTAACTCCTTGCACACCATTTGGAAGAAAGAAGCCTCTTCTACGAAGCAGTATATTCCGTTTTTTATTGCGTTTGGTTTTTGTTGACTTTAAAGTCCTTAATTCGACCCAAAAGCCGTTGATTGTTTTTGGACTCAACACTAGCTCTTCGTGTGAAAGCTTTTGCAACTGTTTACATATGTCTTCTGTCACAATTTTGTGCTCTATTAAAAGTTCCGTTTAGCTGAATTTCTACTAAAATTTAGCGACTGAGCTGACAACGACTACTACTTGCACACAGCCCCATTAGTCTTTTTGTTGGGATAGTTTTGCCAAACAAAATATACCATTTGCAAGAGGAAGAATCGCACTATAAGATAGCATATTAGACTTTTTCACACATGTAAAATTGCATACGTTTTTAGCTTGTTGAATGTGGCGATAACCGACCCCCCCCGCGGCGATCTTGATTCCGACCAGGGCTGTGCGTTAAATTCTTGCCGTTAACTTTTTTAACGACTTTTTTTAACGGCAAAATTTGCCGTTAAAAACCGTAAAATTCGTTAAATCCGTTAAATTTTTGAAATTTTGCAAAAAAAGTTGAAATTTCTAAAAATAATGGTTTTTTCACCGTAATATCGCGAAAATAAACGACACTAATATATAAGCGTTTATTTTACTGTTGTGCCGGAACGATCAATTCATCGGTTAGTACACTAGAGCGCATATTATTAACAACAGCTAACGAAAGAGCTAAGTCTCTTACAAAGAAAGCATATTCAAAGTCAGGAATGATCAACGGTCGAAGCCAATCTGTGGAATATTAAGTTTGAGAAACAGAAGAGCTGCAAAATTTGCAGGTGTTAGCGACTTACGAAAGTCGGTCAAAACTTGACCCGCAGATGAGAAAACCCTTTCAATTTCAACTGTTCCCGGAGGAGCGCAAAAGTATTTCGGAATTAAAGAAGTTATGTGAGGAAAAAGAGATCGTGTCAGTGGAGCACTCCAGAAAAAGAGCGGGTTTGCCGTTGTGTCTAATTGTGTCTGCCGTCAGATTGCTTCTAATGTTGTGGAAGAGAGAAGCTGGGTGGTCCTGACACGATTGCGTGCAATTCGAACCTGCTGCCACTCCCGCGCGGGCAATTCAAAAGCCGTTAAATTTTCCGTTAAATTTCGAAAATTTGCCGTTAAATCCGTTAAATAATTTTTAACGGAAAAAGCGGTACTGGGACACTTCGTGTCCACCGCGCCCGCCCCCCTCCCCGTCCCTACCCCCCATCGATGTTATTTATAGTTACAACGCCTATCCCGACGTATTATATTGTAACCGCGTGGCTTCGCCCCGCGGTTAAATTGAAACCGCGTGGCTTCGCCACGCGTTTTCATCTCCGGGGCGGGTGAGTCATCCTAAGCATGATAGGATGGCTCACCCGTCCCGGAGTTCCTCCCCTAGCGCGTGGCGAAGCCACGCGGTTTCAAATTAACCGCGGGGCGAAGCCACGCGGTTTCATTATAATAGGTAATAGGTAATAGGACTATCGATGGGGGGTAGGGACGGGGAGGGGGGCGGGCGCGGTGGACACGAAGTGTCCCAGTACCGAAAAAGCCGTTAAATCCGTTAAAACCGTTAAACCGTTAACCGTTAAATGCACAGCCCTGATTCCGACCAGCTCAGTCAACGCGACCGCCGCGTGTGAAGGTTCTGATCGACCTATGTACGTAACGGCGCCGCGGTCCCGCTGGAGAAAATTCCATGCCGCAAAGAGCTATTTTTGCAAAATTTCATTTTCCATTTCGCTGGTAAAAAGTTAGCAACATCTTAAATATCCATCAAGACGAAATACATATTCTAAAACTAAGACAGTTCTCTATCGTACAGTATACAGCTCTTTGCTAGAGATTTTCTATTAAACTTACAGAAGGGCGTTGAAAAAAAAACGACAAGGACTTAGGAAATGGCTTACTACGTGCTATACTTCGTCTAGTGCACTTACTTTTAGTTGTCGATGGAGGCGGACATCCTTTCAGTTGGCACGGAAGGTAAGCAGTTGGAACCACAGGAACATTAACTATAATTTGCATTTTTAAATCCAGCGGAACGCATATTCTGATATGCAGGGTGCGGAGCTGAATCCGCACAAATTTCAGTTCAATTCTCTCGCCATACTTTAACTACGTAAAAACGTACGTAAAAATCCTCTAGTTTAAGCGATTCCCTCATAACTGTCCAAGTGCTTCCGACTACTGCGGAGTACAACAGAAGTTCGCACCGGACGCACAATGGCGGAAATCATTCGATTCTTTGGATACTCGGGTTCGACGGATAACGATGTTGTGGCGATGTACAAGGCTTCCGAATAAGGATCTTCAACTCCCGGAAGGAGAATCCACTCGCGAGAACGTGTTTCAAGGACCGCAGAAGGCGTGGAACGGGCTCAGGATTTGATCATGGAGGACAAGGAACAATCACTGAGGAAGTTGGCGACAGTGTTGGGAGTTAGCTAAAGATCAATAACTGTGGTAGAATCCTGGATGGTGGCTTCATTTTCAGGAAGGCCACATGTTTTCCAACAAGACGGCGCACCAGCTCACAAGAGCCACTTGGTTCAAAACTGGCTGTCCGATAACTTGGACACGCTTTGATCCAAGGTGTCCTGGCCCCCGAATAGTCAGTATTCGCACCTCATTGACCGCTAGCTCTAGGGCGTTGTTGAGAAGGTTGCTAACAAGACGAGGAAACCTAACGTCATTGAAGCAGCATTCGCAGATTCGAACCGAGCTTTTTTGAAGAGGGCTTGCGAGCGTTTCAGGTCAGGGAAAGAGGCGATTATTGCAGATGATGGAGGCTACCTTGGTTGATTGTAATCTTCGCACACCCCTCTACTAATGTGTTGAAGGATTCTGGATTTGAATTGTATTCTGCGTTTGTATGGTTGTTTGAGAACTAGAGTCGTGCTTGTCCGGATTTAGCTGGCGCACCCTGCACATTTGGCAATAGCGGACAACATCATTTTGTACAATCAGTTGGATCTATTTCTAAAAAAGCTATACTTCATCTAATTCACTTACTTTTCGTTGTCGGTGGAGGCGGACAGCCGATCAGTTCGCACGGAAGGTAAGGTTCTGCAACCACAGGAACATCAACTATGAATAGCATTTTTATATCCACCAGAACACATACTCTGCTATACATATGGCAACTGCGGATAACATCATTTTGCTCAAACAATTGGCCCTATTTCTAGAAGTGCTATACTTCATCCCATGCACTTACTCTTAGTTGTTGATGTAGGCGGACATGCTTTCTGGTCGTCCGGAAGGTAAGCAGCAGCAACCACAGCTACGATAACTAGGAGCAGCATTTTTATATGTATCTCCCAGAACGCATACCGTGCTATATATAGGGCAACCACGAACACCACCATTTGCTCAAATAACTGACACCTGCGACCGGACGCCATAAGGATTAACGGCTATTGTATGAGTGCGATTATCCGTATGTAGCTTCATTTAGTATAGACAGTTCTCAGCTTTGATAGAGAAGGTATAAATATTAAAGTTCGAACGGACGGGAAAACCCTTGAAAGCGAGAGTTTGACCGTTTGCTGTACTCTCTCGTCTTTCACCAGGTAAAAAACTTTTTAGTGAACTCGGAGCTGGATTGCGCTTTCGCTTCTTTCGGTCGCTCGCACTCATTTCATTCGATCTGTCATTATCTATCGTCACCTTGTCACCTTGATCTGTTCATCTATTGTCTCTCCATTCGACGAAAATGCGCAAGATCTCTGAAAACACTGTAATACAAAAGGACATAAAAACGACTGTGACAACGCAAAGAGCAATAAGGAGCAATCGTGGGACCTGAAAACTCATTATTCATTCACTTTAACATATGATATGAACACATGTAAGGCGATCAATGTGAAAGTTGCACCAAACAAGCAGAGAACCTATGATTCAGAACGGAGCCAAAAAACAGACGATAACACTGAATCGATGACAAAACTACCTAAATTGCGGATAGTGACATAATAATTAATTCTAAAAGGGCAACATAGGGTGGTCTTGGTTACACCAAACCGGAAAGAAAAGTGAAATTTTTTGTCGACCGGAATAGAAATTTAAAACTCCAGAGCCTGCAATTGATACTTCACATCTTTTTTGCATGGTAAATGTTGTTTCATTTCACATCACTCCGTAGCTGAGAGGAGCTCTATTACCAGAGGGATTTGTCACAAAATTCTGTTACCGAAAGCCAGAACTAGGTTCCGGCAACATCTCTCTTCTGTTCGTGCTGGTTCTGAAATGGTTAAGCTATGTAGAAAATTATCCATACCAAGTGATTTAAAACGTTTCTCTACTGTTAGATTATCATCTGAACAAACCTCAATCCACCAATCTTGTTCATCGAAAACTTATGTTCCGAATTATGGGAATGGAATTAATGTTAATGATGACTGTCTGTCGTTTTGTTTAACTGTCACATGGTTTGTTAGAGTGAAATTAATAAATGAGTAAATAAATATGGCACAGAAAAAGGATTCTATTCATTGATATTGTAATGTTGGTGCTTGGTTCATTGCAAAGATCATGGCTCAAACATGAATGGAAATGGAATGGAGCATGAATGGAATGGAACTTGTAACTACCTCAAGCCAGAAAGGCTTTTCTATTTTGCGTCTGTCATACACAGCATAATAAATATTAAATACTATTGATGAAATAATTCCAGAACTCATCCATTATAGCTCATCGGAACGAAAGCTGGAGCTTGTTCAGGTAAGGTGCTAGGGGAGCGCCAATACTGACGCGATTGGGGACGAGAGCCATTCTCTCCACAGTGCAGTGGATAAAACAGGGGATCTTAACGTGAGTTCTACAATAGAACAATAGAACTGCAATAGAATGTTACTATAATATCCACTGATATTTGCCTAAAATCTGCTTGAAAGCTGCGTTAGCAGAAATAGGAAACCGCTTGCTAAACTTCGAATATTTAGCCACTGCTCTGCAAATGAGGGAGCTGGAACAAACCGATGTCCTAGTTCGAGGGTTTCGCATTTTGGTGGCGGAATTGCATGCCACGAATCGCTTACATACCTCGGATGGGTTGATAAAGCTCACAGGGACAGGATATAGAGTGATAGCCTCATTTACTATACCGACTGCTTTATTTATACAGTTCTTAAATTTATTGTTTGAGTGCGCTAGATTTCGAAGCGACTGGGCGATACATTTCCCAATGGCAAAAGCGGCTAGAACAAGAAAAAGCGCAGCTTTCTTAAGCAGGAGGTAGAATACCAGCTGCTGGATTCTGTCGAAAGAATACATTTGACGGTCACAGGGTTTTATCTTCTTCGGGAAAATATCTGTCACAACCGATTAGGCGGATGATTGCGAGAGAACAGCGCTTCAAAGGGATCGTCCACGGTAAACGGCTACGAACGTCTTTTTTATATTTAGTGACGTAACACTGAACAGGTTTTCGGGTTTTAGGATGATGCATGGTCTTCTTTTCTGTTTTAGCAGTAGTGTTACGGAATGGAGTTTGCGTTCTATGCAAGATGGACGTGGTCGTCCCCAATGCTATCAGACTTTGTAAGTCGAGGCAGCACAAGGGCTCTGCAAGAATCAAAGTTTTCTTGTGTCGCCGAACGGAGCAGCTTCCTAGCTGAAGGGAAGCGGATATTCCTGGAAACGAATCTGTAATATAGGGTGCTTGCTTTGTCTAGTACAATCGGAAAGAAATTCTATGTGAAGCGCTCATTTGCATTTGTCATTAATACCGATGGTAATAAAAAATCTAGAAAAATAGATTGGAGTAGAAATTTTGGACAGTTTTTCAGCAAGCGTGAGTGCTGAACACTGCTGAAAGTGAGATCGCAGCTTTCGTATTCTTTGAACTAACTTTCCCATCCTTTCTTATATAGAGGCTCTACTCAAGTATTTGTTTGAATGGACTTTCGGATCCTTTCCAGTAGAGCGGGCCACTCCAGCCGCAGATTTGGGGTCTGATATACGGAGTCGCCCATCGTCCTCGATGACCACAAACTGCTCGTCAACAGATTCTTCACTCATCCTTCTTGCTATGTAGATCTGGCTATGAGATATTGTTAGGTATTCTGGCCCGCTTTTGTATGACCAGAGCTCCTCTTACCTTCGTTCGGGCACAATGGCTCAAACGGGAGCAGAGACCATGTGCTCTTCTGGGAGCAGCTTGTGGCATAGCATTCCACTGATATGCCAGAAGTATCGTTAAGTAGCTCCTCTTATTTCTTTATCGGCTTCAAAAGCTCAAGAACCTAAGGCTCCATGGGGTCGGGAGGAGGGTCTAAACCAAGGCTTGTCTTCGAAGCCAGTTTCCCTTGCCAAAGCCACATAGCCAGAGCCCGACGTGCTGAAGGACCTAGCACTTCTCCGAATGCTGCTGTTTCGAACTGTTTCGATCGCTTTAGTGCCGCGTGACCACACGTTCAGGATGCGAGCTCAAAGATGCTCTTGTGGAATTAATGTCGTAATTAAGGTCAACGAACACGGTTTGACTACTTAAAGACGTCGAAATGCTGCTCTGTGAATGGCTAACAACTACCACATGAATACTAAAAACATCGAAAAAAGAAAATAGCTCGTTTCGACCCTACTCTTAGACGAGCAAAAAAGAAACAGTAGAACCTTCCCGAGTCTTCAGTAAGAAGGGAGGTTTGAAAAGAACAAATAAAATGACACAACACAGAAAAAGGAAACAGGTAAAAGAAAATAAAGCACAAAATAACTAACCTGTACTTGTAAATGCTCACAAGAACAAGATGTTAGGTACAAGACACATTGTTAGGTCATGAACACCATTCAGAGTTAAATGTTCTGAAACTTTCAGGCGAAGAGACTTTCTTATCGCCCTATAGTTTGTGATAGTGCTCCCCTCCTCTCATAAGTAGGGTCTGCCTTCCCTGTTTATGTCAAATATTTGTTGAGCGCACTTTGACGCATCAAATAAAGAAGTGGTTAAAAAAGCAAATGAAGAAATAAATAGCATAGCAAATGAAGCAAATAAAACAGCAAATGAAGAAACTGTTGAGTATTACTTTCCCTGCGCAATATATTTATGAACCCAAGAACGTTTCTTCGAGTTCCCTAGCAAAAAAGGAATGCAGAAATGGGCCGTCCTCCCCTCATATCCTCACTTTCAATTTGCAGAGGGTTACATGAGTGCAGAATTTAATGAATTCAACCCAGTTCTGAGCTTCGGCTACATCATTTGGGAAAGAACTCGGAACGATACTGTTCGACGCTCGTAGTTTTCATCGAAATCAATTCAACACCTATCACAATTATGCGACGCCATCGAAATCTCATACATAAGTGGGTAAATTCTCACCAGAGATGAGGCCCCTTGATTTGAACAGCAGTGGAAACCCCACAATCTTACCCGTGATACGGGTTCGCTCCTGACGTCAGCACTTTTCGCTCACGTTTTTACCGCGAGAATGCCCCTATCAAGTCCACCCGAAACATGTCAAAGTTTTCATCTAGCGAAAAGCTATAGAGGTGGACCGCAGACGTTCTATGGATGCTTGACGAAGCACATACATCCCAGGAATCTCACAGCCATCACCTAGTCGATGTTCTCATTTTATCAGCAACAAAAGGTAAAATGTAGATATGTCAGCATTGATCAGTCCCACAAGGACGCGCCGCCGCATTCCTATTCCATTCGGAATCGTAGACACACGGGGAATACGTACATATTTGGATTATACAGTGACTTGCTACGTCAGTGTCTTTACGTTCCCAAGCAACTCTGGTATCAATTCACCCGTTTCCGGAAAAACGGAAGGCTTTGTTAGCCCGGCCAAGGATCGACCACTCGACTGTGCGTGTGTCAGTAACGCCTCTTACCACTGCCCGTTAACAGCCCCTAATAATTGAGCTGTGTTATGAGAAAAACACCAATTCGTGACCAACTTCTTTAGAGGTCATTCCACGACCAAGAACTCTACCCAAAAGCTGAGCTTCCCTTCCTTTATGTACTCGACGGAACATTATGATTTTGTTATGATTATAAGTCCGTTCGATGCGCTTCATTAAAGAATAACCATTGCTACCGAGATTGGTCATGTTCCTGCTTCCAGGTGTGGCTGCAACGTCTGATGGTGAGTATGAAATCTAGAGGAACGAATGTGAAAGGCTTGAAATGAGGGAAACTTAAGCAAAACTGCATCTCTGCTACTGTTAGTCTCCATGCTCAACAACTAAGTAACATGTTCGGTAAAATATCTTATATGCTGCTGGCTCTTGTCAGACCACGGATAAAAACAAAAACGGCCATTCTTTGTAGCCTTCAATCAAGCCAGCACATCTTCGAAACCATCGCAATAACTGTGATCAATCATGGAGATTTTGCCTCTACGTCGTCACAGAAAAAGCGTAGAAATGGCGGATGTTGAACCGGATCTTTTCTTTTCTTTTTCTGTTCGAAAGTGAAAATAGTCGAAGTGTGCCGCCCGATCCTGGTACAAAGTCCTTAAATCGGATTCTACAAAACTTGTTGCACCTTGATGTATGGGATCGGCAATTCTGAAATTTGTCGCAGCTGCAAAGACCTTTATAAGAGCGAGTTTTAAACAAAATTCGAAGTATTGGTGTAAGGTCTGGGAAGGTCAAAACACTGACTTGGTAGGTGCGGCTGGTTCGCACAAGGCATTTTGTAGGCCAAACGCGAATTCACCATTCATTTACCATCCTGAATGAATGGGTTCTGAATGGTGAAGGTGAAGGCATGATCTGTCCCTAGAGATAGATCAACGCCTTCACCTTTACCATTACCCCTCCCTTTACATACCTCGAGCTTGTATTAACGAGAAATGCGATGTTAAAAAAATGCAGTGTGGCACTAATAAACGCCATCCGCTGCTTTCCCAGCTTCTATTTTGCTGGAAGGGTTTAACTTTCCCCATAGTACACTGCGGACCTCGAAACAATGAAGAATTTCGGATCTCATCGACGTACCCGACATCAGCGAAGGAGAGTGGAACACGCTCGAATGGGAAACATCAGAGGCGTTTTAAATGTACTCAAAAACCCCAAAACTAACGAACAGCAGAGCCTTGAAACTCCGAAGCTCTGATCGCAGCGGTTTCTGATGTGCAGCGTCTACATAGCTGGACCAACAGCTCGATTTCTGGATCATCGACCGCTCCAGTGAGTGGTTCACCAGAGTTCTAAATGAGCCTTTTTGCCAAGGTTGAATGGTTTCTCTCTTCCTGCATGTGACCTTCACTTTGAAATAACTTTCAGTAGTAGGGGTGGTAACGGTAAAGGTGTCAGCGTTGGTCAGTCCGCTGAGTAAGCATCGCAGCGTTCGTTCCATTCGACATCGTAGAGGCGTAGTGAATGTGTGTTTTGCCTAGTTAGTGACTTTAGTTCCGATTACCTTTTGACATGTATTTCGACTAAAATTCCATCAAATCATTTCTCTTCTGTTTGTGCGACAGAAAACTTTCCTCTTCGTTGATGATCCTGTGTCCAGTACCATCTCAGGCTGTTCCCTTTAACTATCTTTTCTTGTCACTTCTACATCTGCTATGAGAAGAATTTTCTTATCTTGTGTAGATGCGTACCACTTCCTATCAGGTTTCAAGAGCTTACACTTTAACCGTTATGTTTTTGCTCCACATCGGACTTCATATTGCACCATTTTGACATCGTCACATTACGTTGTGGTGGAATCATTGAAGACAAGGGATATAATTCGCAATTCATTCAATGTTAACTGGCCAACCAAGCGTTCAATCCCTTCGAAATCGAGGAAATTGGCTTCAGACTTGTTTGAGAGGGTGCGAAGACTTACTTCTTTTCTATGCAAACTCTCCTGCAGAGCTAGCGCGCAAGAAGCGCCGTTCCCCTTTCGCCCTCTTTTTTTTTCTTGTACTTTTATGACAGTGAAAAGTTGTTCTTCCGTTTCGAACAAAAGGTGGAAGGTATAGTGTGTTTGACCAACAAACATATTCAAGTCAATGCCTTACCTTCCCAGTCTTGAACCAATTTACCGGACCTGGAGGTATGGAAGGGTAGGTTAACCCAGACGAAGATTGACGGCTCGACGGTGCGGGTGTAGCTGGTACATCCTACCATTTCGTCACAACACCGATTGGAATTTTCCACGGAGAGCGCCCTTTTCTATGGCTAATGATCACAAAGTCGGCCGTATTTCCTTTCTATTGGGGAGCGAAATGATGTACTGCTTCCGCACGTGATGCGGCGGTTGACAGGCAGCACGTTCGCTGATGTAACCGTTGTTCCAGTTTTTCTACGTTTCGATTTTCTTGGATTCAAAAAAGCGAGGATAACAAACTGGAGGACAGAATTCCCTGTCTTCGCATAATGCATCCTAGCCTGTTTGCACGGTAAGCAAAATTGATAAAAAGTGATAAAAATTGATAACCATCGGTGTTACATCAATTTTCTGCGCTTCGAAGTCCATTATACGTTTCAAGGGCACAGAGTGAGAGTTTCAGTAGAACCCTTACTCATTGGTCTTACAAACATCCCTGACTTCGCACAGCCGCCATATCAGACATCGGCCTCGTGGTCATGAGACAGACTTGGTCGGAGTTCTCACGGTCGCATTAGTCGCTCTGATCGCAACATAGTGCAATCGTGCTCGCCCGTAATTCCCTTGTTTCGTCTCCACATAGACGAAGGACTTCACGCCCATATTAATTTCGATTCTCTTTCAGTTCCTGCAAGTGCTTCAACACATATCTATCGATCACAGGAGGATTTCCAATCATGAGAGATAGATTACGCTCGGCTGTTCGTCTGCTTCCTTGTTGCTTTGAACATCAACAGTTGGCAGAGAACACCGCCACCATAGTTGGCAGATATGATTCAGTTGACCTGTCTTTATGGAAAACTAAGAGCAAGCGTGGTGCAGTGGTAAGGGGCACTACTGAAATCAGCACGGTAGAGCGATCGAAAGCGGACCAGGCTAACCTAGCCTTCCACACCCACCTGGTCGCGTGAATTGGTACCAGACCGGGAAGGTAAAGACACTGACTTCGTATAGGCGGTGGCCCCGGCAAGTCCTTGTTCAGGCCAAAAACGCATTCAGTATGCTTCTGAATTGCATTAATGCGGCGGCGGGTCCTTACTGACTAATCAACGTCAACCTTACCTTCACCTTATGGGAAAAGCTCGCTCATCTCTAACGCATAGGTTACATACTTTACCATCCTGAATGTTTTCCTCTTGTGTAAGTCGGTTTCATACCTCAAAGTGAGGGTCGAAGGATGAGGATATTTTCGTTGAAATGGTGCTGTCTATGCTATACGAGTTTTCTTGTAAAATAAACAATTGAATAAAACTTATCAGTGTAACAGCAAGTGTAACTGTAACTTCCTCAGATGAGCAGTGCTACTCACAAAAACAGCAGCAATTTCTCACCATCTCCACGAACATGCACAAAAATGTTGGTGCTGATGATGCCTAGTTCTTGATATAATATGGGGTCTATTAGCATAAAAACCATGCTGCAATACTGCCCATCTTAGATAAAATTATTCATTTCTGTGAAATGAGGATTGAAGAATGAAAATGTCTCGACTTCAGTTCAATGACGCCTTTTAACTTCCACGAGTTTTCGTGAATGAGCTGCATGGATTTTGAAAATGTAAACAACGGGCAGAATAACGATCTGATGAAGACGTCTGTGATTAAAGTAATTTCCCAGTTGACACAAACAAAGATTGTCATAGAAGGGTTCAATTATTCACGCGAAGAAGGAAACTCAACGTGAACTCATGAGCATTGGTAAATTTTTATGAGTACGGGAAGCAAATCTGACATGAGCAGTATTATTAGCAAAGAGATGTTAAGGATCGGTTCCGAATCCCACCTCAGTCACAAATTTCGGGATGGACGTAGTACCATCAAAACGTCATGCACTTCCGCGAAAGATGGAGGAAGCAGGCCGGTATACTGCGTCGCCATATTTATCTGTTCATTATAGAATGATTGGCACTTGTTAAAGCTCCGCCTCAACTGAACGGTCTAGGATCAAATAATTTTTTCTTGAAACTCCACATAAAGGGGTTATTTGGTATGCTGATCACGAATCTGATTTCGAATTTCGCCCGAGGAACCCACCTCACATCGATAATTTGGGTGGCCGGGTCAAAATCACCGATTTGGCTGAAACTTCGTCTAGGTATGATATTAGGGAGACTTATTACGAATCTGCTGTCTTTTTCTCAGACATCGATCTATTCAGGTAGGTGACGCACCACATGACGCAGAGGAGCACCTGAACCTGAAGCACCTGAATCTGCTGAAATCGATCGATATCTGAGAAAGAACATCAGATTCGTGATAAGTTTCCCTAATGTAAAATTGTCATAGAAGGGTTCAATTATTCACGCGAAGAGGGAGACTCAACGTGAGCTCATGAGCATTGGTAAATCTGCTGAAATCGATCGATATCTGAGAAAGGACATCAGATCCTACCTAGGCGAAGTTTTACCGAAAACGGTGATTTTGACCCGATCACCACGTTACCATTACTCACGTAAATTTATCCATAACGACCCAAATCGGAAAACCAACATCGTAGTCGTTTCGGATAAATTTACGTGAGTAATGATAACGTGGTGGTTGGGTCAGCATCACCGAGCATGCAAAGAAATCCACTTGGACGAAGTTTGAGCTAGAAAAAGGAGTTTTGATCTGATCACCGAAATCGATAATATGGGTGACCCTCTGTTGAAGTTCGGAGAACGGACATTAGATTCGCAATCAGCGTCCCAAATGATTCCCTAGCAATTGTTAGGTGGGAGTTAACACATGCAATGTGTTTCATAATTATGCGCCACTCCCTATTTTGGTATATTCCGCTTTGCTGGAAAAGATACAGCTTTTTCATAAATGGCCCTTCATCAGCAACGAGAATAACCACGGCGGACGCTTTTTCAGAATACATATTCAGTTTCGTGTTTTTATGAGATGTTTTCAATCTTCTCTCCACACCTCAACTTAATGATTTCTATCCATGCTTTTATAAAACTAAACGAATAAATAGAGATGGCTCGAAAGTGACGTTAGTGTGATGGAATGCGCAGAAATCGCTGGCCTGACTATTTTTCAAAAAAAACAAACTGAATTCATCTGAAAAAAGTGGCTAAAACCACCGTTCTTAAATTATACCACTGCCTGAACCCTAAAAATAATGTTGGTGTTTTTGAGAATTTTCGGGAGCTCACTGACGTTAGTTGTTGCGAGACTCCCGATCTTGAGCTATATTAAAGGGAAAAGTGAAGAAAGCAGTTAATAATACATTAAAAATGAAGTTATGTAACGAGTGTATAAGTAATTCTACTTCGTGTCGTTGTTTAATAGTGTTGTGTCACTCAGACGTATCCTCCACAACCGTATCTCTATATTAATCTTGGCATTGTGACGATACGGTTTTAGTTCGAAATGAGAAGCTGGCCAAGATGATACTATCTTGGCCAGTTTCACAACTCGACCTAATACTATTGTGTCATTGTTCAAATGGTTATTGCTTTTATTTTAACATATTGTTGGCTGTTTTTTCCTTTTTTCCCATTACTCTCCTCTCCCGATATTGAGCCGTATAATGTAGCTCTCTTTATCTGGGATATTGAGAACATCACGGAAGTTACTCGTTTGTCGGCTCACGACACAACAATGAGTACGATCTCAGAGATGACGCCAGTGGTGAAGAGCAGCCTACTCCGAAACCATCTCCGATCAAGACGAGCGGTTAATAACCAACGACGGCCACGATGACTGCTTCTCAGCAGGGAGACCTATTTAGGAAATGCTCTCAGAAAGAGTTATCTCCATTATTCGATACTCATATAGGAGAAAAACCATTATTCTAACTAAGCAAAGGAGGAGGATTCTATTTGGGCGAAAACAACAACCGATACCGATCAAATCCTGCAGTCCTGACTTGATTATTACAGGTACGTTGTCGACCCTCGTGGCCGCACTACTGCGGCGTGGTGTCTTGGTCGCGATGAATTTATGCCAATTGGAGATAAAGTCGTCAAATTGCTCTTGTTGTCTTCGTGAAAGCCGCTGTTGCCTGTTGGTGAAATCTCTGTGACAAATCTCATTGTGGTATGTTTATTCAACATCATGGTAGAAAAACAGCGAGATGAATAGTTGCCATGTACAACTCTTGATGAATCTCAGCATAAGAATGAGCGGTGGCAAATATGTATCACTCAGCTCAAAACCGAGATTGATAAAATATTCTTAAAGCTAAGAGCCCGATGCTGAACCGTTGAACAAATGCTTCTATATAATCCGAGAGCTCACCTCATACATTAGCATTGCGTCCAAATTCTTTTGGACTCTTTTATCTCCTGACGGGGAGTTGTGCTAGCCTCTCGCTGGATGGGCTCTTTAAACACTTGGCCCTTGGCAAAGATCGCGGCGATGTAGTCTTCATGTACTTTGAAGAAGGCGATATGCGCCGAAATGCCAGTTTGTGTCAATAAATATTCTATCAATTCCGTTTTGAGCTTCAAAAGGATAGAAATACCAACAATTAATCACCATGATCATCAGGTTCCGGTGTGATGATTTGCACTGGGGAGAATGAATTTCTAATGCGAGGTGATGGGTGCAGATTGTGGCTGAAGCGTGCGGCGGCGTTTTCGGCGATTATTCGCACTCGAGAGCGTTCAATCGGTGCGAATTTGTACCCGATATGCCTCACAGTGAGCGTGCATGCGAGCCGTCCGGAGATAAACTGGCCGACGACGTCGCAAGCGCGTCCATCGCTAGCTGGAGGTATGCGTTTTGCACGTAGAGTCTGGCTTGAATCCGCTCGGAAACGCCACCGTAGGGGTAACGATAACGGCGACGGGCGCGCGCACTCTATATAAAGCTCTCGACGCGCCCTCAAATGTCCGACGTGTTCGCTGCGGACATCAACGGACGGCCGTCGGTGCTCCTCACCAGTCCCTCGCCGCCGCCAGATGATTTGCTTACTCACGTTGCTGCTCTCCTCGTTGGCAGGTATGCGTTACCCTAAGCCTTTAATGGGTTAACCAATGGGGATTTCTTTCGATACGTTTGCAACAAGTCCTTATTTGTGCTTCTACGTCAGAATTTGTGGGCGTAGCCACCGAACCATCCCATTGGGCTACTTTAGAGACCAAATGGGTAAATACATCAGACTGCACCGCACCTGGGTGGAGCTGCAGATTAGATTCTTTAGTGCTCACTCGCAGTGCCGCTGAGTCGTGCCTAGGCAACACTCTAGAGATATACTTTCCTTTGAGCGCTAGTTTCCTTACTTTCTTTGTTGTACAGAACCGTTCTCGGCTAAGTTCCGCTAAAGGTCTAAGGTGAAGGGCAAGCAAACACTCTATAAATGTAACAAATTACAAGCACTCGCTTGCACACTTTCTCTAGTCCTGGCACTAAACCCCCTCTTTCTCCTTCACCACTTATTTTTTAATCTACTGCCCGACAAACATGGTTCATTATTTTCGCTACCTCACACTGCCTAACATCAAGTCGATCTGCTCCCTTAGCTTAAAGTAGTGAAGTAAAAAAACTCCCTTGTTTATATAAAATCAGATCGTGTCTGTTTCGGGAACCCTGATGATCTATATTAACCCTATAGGATAGAGGTTTTTGCGGCTTCATTCAACCACATGATGCTCTTTTCAAGCAACGATTTATCAATGTTGACTCATAGAATAAGTTGCTATGATAAATGACAGCCATCTTTATGAATACCTAGAAAGATAGGAGCAATAATTGCGCCATCAAGCGTTGAACATCTCTCACACTACGAAGGGAAAGAAATGGACAAGATTGATCAGAAGAGAATCTAAAATAGAAAGCTATGAAAATCGCGCGGACACAAGAGAGTGCGGGTACGATGGCAAAACGATAGGAAGATTGTAAAACCGACAAAGGAAAAAGCGAGGAAAGGTTGTCTCATTGAAAACCTTCCGGGCGGAGGCGTTAGGAGAATCATAGGACAGCAACCTCCTGCAGGTTCCTTTTTCCGTCCATTCAGGTCTGGAATTTGCAGGGAGTAAAGTAAAGTAAAGTATGGAGAAAATCACCACTGAAGGAAATATGAAGACGAAGACATGAATTTCATCAAAACGCGTAACTCTTCACGCTCTATTTACCGCTAAAATGTGAGAAAGGGCGTGTAGTGAAATGATACACGCGGAAAAAAGAAGATGAACGAGGAAATACAGGATGGAGAGGAAATGACTGCATATATCCTAAGCTCGACATACGGTAGGGCAATTCCCAATTTTCGTTTAGTTTGAGGAAATTGAGCTGAATACTCGTTGTAAAAAAACGCTTTCAAAAATAGCGTAGATTTCATCGCAGAACTTAGCAAAACGTACCCAAACTGGTTGTTACTACGGTAAGCTCTGCTCCGGTTTCTCACTGCAACGAAGTTGCGGGTTTTGGATGATTTTCGCCTACCTGAATCCAAGGAACAAAACTGAAAAGGTGTTGAGATTCCAACGATGTTTTGCTGTATCTAAAAACAACAAAGCTTGCTTCTACTTAATCGGCGAAGAAAGGAATCTCTTTCTTTCGGAGAGATCGATTGAAGGGACAATGAGCGACCACGGAATTTTCGACAAAAAACATCGCCGACAGCAGTTTGAAAAATATTCATCTTTCCGTGAAAAAGTGAACTAGCAGATCATTCATTCGTGGACAGTTCTGTGACCCTTGGCGCGAACAACTTCAAGCTGTTTCGTCCTAGTGGAAATGGAAATTTCGTTGATATACTACTTAAAACTTCGAGTAAGCCAAAATTAGAGATATCTAGAATTGAGAATGGAAATTCGAATGGTCGGACTGGTGTTCAGTCTTTTTTTTTTACTAGCTCTTCTTCTAACACGTTAATATCGCTTACGTTTGGCAAAATTCCGGCACCAACCTAATAGAATGGAGAGGGGAAATTTGAGTGGTCGAACTATTGTTCAGCCTTTCCTCACTAGCTCGCCTTCAACCCCGTCAACATCGCTTACGTTTGGCAGGGTACATAAAGGTTCTGCCATATTTCTCTCAATAACATCACTGCGTGGTTTTCATGAGCAGTTTCTCACGTATTGTGCCTTTTTCCAAATCACACCTTTTTTGTCGGGCACTCCGCAATTTCACCTGCAATTAACATTCGGGTACAGGTGATCCTACCCTTCCTTGCTTAATCGGCAACATTTCATATTTTGAATGGTACAGTACTAAGAGGTGAGCTATCGACCCTCACCCAAGCCAACCAAGCCTCTCACCTCTTCGGGATGGTTGAATTGGTACCAGATTGTTTGAGAAGGTAAAACACTGATACCCTGCATGTCGTTGTATAGGTCAAATACGCATTCACCACACCTCTATGATTCTGAATGGATCGTCATTATGGCAATGATCAATACGGGCACCTTCAACTCTACTTTTATTATGAGATACAGTAGTAGACCTCTGCCCCTTAGCTGCTCTGAGGCGAGCCACCGCGCATCTCGCTGGTAACCCCATGCTCGCCGGGATTTCTAAAGGAAGAGTAATGTTGATCCTACGCGGCGCCGATTTTCTCCAGCCCCCAAAGAGGGCGAATTTAATTGCTGCAACTTCATAGTTGCACTGATGCACATTCGCCAAAAGACCGCCATTTGTTTCCGCAGATCTCTTTTATCCACGGTTGCATTGGGCACAATCGCCTTGGTTTTCAGTCTGTCGCTTAACTTGTTCCATGCTATCAATTTTGAGCATTCGCGGCATCAGCGGATAGATGTGGTGTGTTTTATCAAAAAATAACGCTTGAAAGTGCATTCACTTTACTTGATTTTGTCTCGAATTGCGTGAAGTATTGTGCGATGACTTCATCCAGCTTTGTCCATGTTGTCCATGTTGTCACGGAGCGATGGTCACTGGACGCTTCTATAGTCCATCATCAAAGATTACTGAAGCCATTAAGAAATTTCCACATGAATACAAATCTGAGTTGAGCCAAGAGAACCGCGGGTTTGCTATCACTGAAGCCAAAGGAATCCTTCCAACTCAAAAATCTCCATCTTGAAAGATGTACGCCTAAAAGTTGGAAATCGCTCAGCTTCATAGCACTTGTAAATTATTAGGCAGAGCACTTTGATCGTAAGTGTGTGAAACATAAATTTGATTACAATTGTAAATGGACGCGCGTAGTGCAGTGGTAAGAGGCGCTGCTGACACCCGCACGGTCGATCGATCCTCGCCCTGGCCAACAAAGCCTTCCATCACTCCGTGGTCGGTAAATTGGTAGTAGGCTTCTTGATAAGGTAAAAACACTGACTTGGTTTAGCGGCTGGCCTCAGCAAGCTGTTGTATAGGCCAAACACGCATTCACCAATCCTCAACGATTCTGAATGGAACACGAATGCGGCAGCGCGTCCTTCGGGGCTGATCAACGCCAACACCTTTTCCTTTTTACCTTTATAATTGTAAATTGAAAGGATAGTTATGAAGAGAGGTACGACAAATCGGAGGTGTCCCAACGATTTTGTGGCAGTTGTTGACCGATGTTAAAGTCACTAGCATTCCGCGGCCAATTTGCTAACACTCTTCATTTGAGAACATAGAAGAAAATCGTTTGTCGAGCCAGTTTTCTATCAAATCCAAAATCTTTTCACCAATGAAAATCCATCAGTAGAGGAATGTGTGGTAATCTCGAAAGAGTAAACGTGAGTAGTACAACATAAATGTGTAGACTGTATTTCCGTCATCACGGAAAAAGCCAAGAAGACTGTCGTTGAAAGAGTAGCTCCAATTCGAACGAACCTTTGACGATGTCGGGTCTGGTCTTCGTTTTGTGTTCGCAAGCAAAAACAAGATCGTCTTAAATCTTTCCCATTTGTTACTGGGTGGTATGCTGGGAGAGGGAATGGGATATGCTTCGTTCATGCCCGTTGGCCTCCTCCCTCATGCTCAATGGGCCGCCAATCAGAAGAGAATCTTCGACTTTGAGCGGCTCCGTCTCGAAACACTTACTATGTATTATACTTAGCCGTTGGGGAGAATTTAGCCCATTTCCAGTCTTCTCTCCCCAAGAGCTGTCCACTGGCAAGACATCAATTTGATGTAATGCAAGGTGTTTCTTTCCGTGCCCTTGACGACCTCTCAGGCGTCCATCAGGATGTTCGCTGTAGGGAACCGGTCCGAAGAAGAGCACTTTAGTGCGAGAAAAAACACCGACGCAAGAACTCGGCTTGTTTGTGCGGAAGTGATTTTTTCGCGAAACCATCTCCGGAATTCTCATTTTCGATGTGGGCAGCTAATTCTGAATCTCGGTTCTGGCCTACGGTATGGGTGAAGGTAAGGTGAAGGTATCGACGCGGATCAGTTCCCCAAGGGAGAGCCGCCGTGTTTGTGTTCCATTCAGAATCATGAATGCAGGGTCAATGCATATTTGGCATATCTAATGCAATGACTTATGGGGCCAGCCGCTAAATCGTTGCCTTCAACTTCACCAGACAAGTCTCGTATCAATTTGCCCCAGAAGGACGGATGGCTTGGTTAGCTCGAGCGTGGACCAATCGCTAGATCGTGCGGGTCTCAGTAGCGCCTGTTACCACTGAACAACAACTACAGTATACTGTGATATATATGTAGTAAAGACATAATCAAGAGTCTGCTTTGAGGTCAGAAAGTAGTAGCAGTTTTTCGGATGAAATGCATATTTGCGGCTTTCCTGGGTTCACTGGAGCTCCTGACTTCACCCCTTTTCCCAAACTCTTATCCGTCTTTTTAACCCGGGTTTTGAGCCAGTTAGCTCATACCGGCGTGTGGCGAAGAAATATTATCTAAACACATTAGACTGTGAGTGTGCTCCAATATCAAATACTCGACCGCTTTCAGCAGCAGGTCTCCATTTTCCCGTGAAATCGATGCATTCTTATCAAGTAGCCCTTATGTCTACAATGATGGGAAAAACAACTTTCCGAATGAAAATTTGGGACATTTGCGGCGCGAAAAAAATTAGCAAAGAACACTGCAGCTATTCAGGTTGTCTTCGTGATTGCGAAGATAAGGACTCTGGGTGTATCTTAGTTTGTGTGGGAACTGGTGCTAAGCATCTATTTAGGTACTCACTCAGTCGTAAACAAAGCACTTTTCAGCAGTTACCGCCCAAGACCATCGACAACCAGCTTCGATTCAGACGGAACATGCCTATAAGGATGGCAACGTTTTGAAGATCCCACTCAACGAGACCTCCACCGACGAACTGCTCGACAAATGGCTCAATCAAGCGGTCTCTGGACTCATGGCTGCTGTAGCTTCTGGACGGTTAGTTTATAGTTAGTTGCAAAATTTATAGTACTTGGATAATTTCTGGTGTTTGACAGCCGATTTGACGATGGAAACAAATTAGATCCTCTTGCAATTCGAAGACACTTGATATATTTCATTACAATTCAAAACTTGTTTGTTTCAAGTGGTCAAAGTGATTCAGAACTGGTAATGAGAAAACGCAAGGCGAAGCTAAGCAACGTTGCAAAAGCTGCATACTGATTTGGAACCCAAAAATCGGTAAAAATGACCAGAACAAATTCCAAAACCTGGATAGGAGCGTTTTTTTTCTGTATGCACAAAATGAATTTATTTCGATCTTTAGCATAATCTTAAAATTTTAACATTATCATTTCCTGAATTCAGCCATTAGTTTATATCAACTTCATCCTCAGCTCTCTAGCACCATTTTGTGTTGTTATGTGTCTGATTCGAGGATCTTTCCTCAATCAGCCTCTTCTTAGGCAGCAGACAAATCAGATAAACCACCAGACAAAGCGACTCCATTAGCAGTTAAATGCACTTCGTTGAGAGACGCCACGAAACAACACGAACAACGAAAATGGGGTGGGAATTCTAGTCTCGGAAGAAATTGATGGAATTGAATTCTCCAAATTCTCTCTTCATTTTGCGGAATTGGACAAAATTTTTGTGAGGGACAAAGGTGGAGAGACCAGTAATACCTCAGTCACATGGCGGACCAAGCCGCTGTTGTTATTCTGAGGTCTTTGTTCTCTATTTTCCTTACTTCTCCCCATCCATGTTTTCTTGCTTTCTTGCCTCATTTCCATTTATCTTTATGTTTCTGCATTTCGCCCATTCCTTGCGAATCCCATCCTTTCCAGGATAAGGTGGCAGGATAGCGCGCCTATAACTTGTTGTAGTTTTGTGAGGTTCTGTGTCTATTCTACGGCCCGCGTGGTACACTGGTAAGAGGCGCTACTGATACTCCCACGGTCGAGCGGTCGATCTCAGTGCAAGCTAACCAACCTTTCATCGCTCCTGGGTTGTGTATATTGGTACCAGACTTGCCTGGGAAGGTAATTCTGATTGGAACACAAATGTGGCTGCACGTTCTCAGAGGACACCTTTACCGCTACCTTCATCTCCACTACCAGCAGACCTTCTAAACCACATGGGATCAACAGTTCTTCAGACGAAGCTATCGCATCAACTTTTATTGGCAATAGACGAGAAGACAGGCATTGCGAATTAGTCAATGTGGCTGCTGTGCAAGTTCCAGAACGATCTGGAAATGTTGCCAGTTAATCGACTGCCTCCACGAAAGATTCGATCTTCGGGAAGAAACAGTGCCACTGAAGCCTGAAGTGTGAGCCTAGCTAGCTTCCCCTTTTTGTTTGGAGGGATGAAGAGTACTTTTTGGAGACGCACGCTTCTACTGGTAGGCTATGTCTTCCGTAAGGTTCCTATTCCATCAGAACACGAATAAAAGGCGGGAGACAAGGATTTACTGAGAGCTGAAAAACAGGTCACTTAATCAGTCTTTTGAGTTTTCGTTTTGATGTCCGACGTTTCAAAGCTTCGCCTTTTCATCGATAAAGATAAATAACGTTCAAGTGGATAGTGCACAGGGCGGCGAGATGTGGCTTCTTTCTCATTTCGAGCGCTGATTGATGGATGCGAGACGTCTGACATTGGAAGGCCAGGTAGCCAGCCGGACTTCATCTAAATCCGCGCATTCTTCTACACATGCCCTTCATTTGCAGAAACGGGATGTGTTCGATGGGATTCAATGACATGAAATCTGAAAGTGATGGAAGAGGTGAACGGTGGGATGTGACGGTGTACTGTCCCCTTCGTTGTGACACTTTGTTTTAAAGGGAGAACAGGAGAAAAGGCAGTTGAATACTGATCTTTTTAAACTGAACAGTACTGAAGACAATGTGCCGATTCATCCGAAACCTCACAATTCGAATTTGAGAAATGTCCCCTGCGAAGTGGGCACTCGTGTTACATTGGTAAGAGGCGCTTATGACACTCACACGGTAAAACGATTGATCCCAGCCCGGGCTAACCAAGCCTTCCATCCCTCCGGTGTCGCGTAACCTTGTCTGGGAAGGTGAAGACACTGATATTGGTATAGCTCCATACCCTTGTAAACAATTGGAGAAGCCATACACGCATTCAATCGGCCTCTACGACTTTGAACGGAACACGAATGCGGCGGCGTGCCCTTAGGACGGTGATCCACGCCGACAATTTCACCTTTACCCTTACCTCTGAGGTCCAGCCTCAGCGCTGCTACCTTTAAATTTTTGGGAGGGGGATTCTCTGTAGATGACTACATGTGTTCGTTCACCCATACATCGATTACCCTTCTACGACCGCGCAACCTATAATTATGGCCTGGTTTTCCTCCTATTTGAAAAAATTCTTTCCTTTCCATGTTATCGAAAACACCTTGATAGTGAATGCTGTCAACAAAATGTATCTCTCAGCTGTTGTAGGAGATCTAAGACTTATGTTAGTAGTGAAAATGGAAAAGAACTAGAGGATTAGATTGAATCAATATTTTTTCCAAAAATTGTCATTAAAAATTAGATTAATTTCTTAGCTTCACAATTTTTGAGGGGTTCTTAAGCAGTCTTTGGAACTATTTTTTCTGCAGTGCAATTTACTCTGAGCTCTGTGAACTATTCAAGTTGTAACACGACTGTGCAAGCAGCAGAGAACGCTGCTGGTGTTTCGGTCAATGAGACTGTTTTTTCTGTTTTTTATCTAAAATATTGAGATATTTATGATTTAAGATGTCGTCGGGGAAACCACTCTGCTCATGCAACAAAACAAAAATGGACTTTCCAGCAACAAGAATTAGCTCTCATCTGACGAAGCATTTATGTCTTTCGATAAGCACGTATCTAACTCCACTCCGGGAACTTTAGGAAAGACAACTAAGTGGTCCCCAGTCGGAAATTAGAAACACTGCTGGAAAAATTTTTGAAAATTTTCAAATAGCGTACACGTCGAGATCGAAGAACTCAGATAGTATATAGAAGCAGACAGCAATCACATTGGAAACCGCGGGTAATTATGAATTGTTACATCTTTACATATATAAACATACTCCTCTGGACGTTCGTTTTCAAGAAAAAAACGAAAATTTGAACTCATTTTATTTCGCACGTGTTTTCTCCACCCTGTATGTGTAGCTGAATTTACTGCATTTCTCTGGTTTCTCATGCGGTATTTCTACTTTTAACGGGCGTACAAGTAGCTTTTGTCGACAGATTTACCGCCTGAAATTCCCCAGATGGACGGCACTTATCAAAGTTCTCTGCTCTAGTGTTAAAAAGATTTGTTTCTTTGGAGGATCTGGCTCCATTGTTCACACAAGGAACTGGGAAAGCGCAACAACTTGACAGATTGAATGACCTTCTAATTTCTGATATAAGCATGAAAAAATCCTCTCCGCTTCATGAAATAATCACTTCCGAGAGAAATACTTGCAGTAGTCAATATCCGGTTAATCGTAAATCCCGTTCGATGTGACCGTGAATGATGGATGTGTCTGAACAGTGTCTGATTGTCCTTACGCGCTGCTGTCCGCACCTTTTGCACTCTGCCGATCAGGATCAGGAGAGACATTTCTCGCTCTTCAAACACGCCTTGAAACTGTAGCTGATGAAGAAGGCAGACCAGACGATTTGATTGATTCAGGAGGGAACACTTCACTAAGCACTAGGATCCTAAAAAGATGCTTGTTTGGCTCCAACAAACATCATCAAGTCCCGCAAGTCACAAAACTTTGATATTCTTTGGTTGACTCATAAGTAATCGGACATTTGGAGTACCAATTATTCCACAACTTCCGAACAACAACAGCCAATTAGTCGAAATAACTGCCATTAGCATCAATGGCCCTTTGCCAGCGGGAACGTAGCTAGCTGTGACTGCTGAAGAACAACTAGAGTGCATTTTTGATGTCGTCGCATTTTCTGAAATTCTGAGCGTCCAAGTAGCGCCGAAGATGCGAGAAAAGACGCTAGTCGGAGGGGGGAATACGGAGGAGGAGTACGTACGTATATACCATTTTCACTTTGGATTGGACACTTTTCAAACCAAATTGGACGTTTTTCAAACCACGTCGGACATTTTACAAACCAAATTGGACACTTATCAAGCTACTTTGACTTGGAAAACGTCCGACGTGGTTTGAAAAACGTCCAATTTGGTTTGAAAAACGTCCGACGTGGTTTGAAAAACGTCCAAATCAAACTGAAAATGGTGTTTTTTGGATATGCTAGGTTATTCGCAAAACACTGACATCGGACGGGAATTGAACCCGCGTCTTTCTGTTTCCGGCAGACTGCACTAACCACTGTGCTACCGATGTACTACGTTACGAATCTCCTAGCATCCCTTTCTTAAGCCCGGTCGGGCTGTTGCTATCAGCACTCACCCGTAATCACGGGAATGAGCCGGTAAGCCGATATCGGCAGTTACCAGTTAAGCTGATAGCATTTTATAGTATAAACCGCTAACCAAAGAGCGGCAATTAACAGACTAGTTTCGTGTTAAGTACATATACCCTGGTGAAAAACCGCGAAGCTCACAATATGGGAGTGCAGGGGCACGAAATATGCTAATTATCACAAAAGTAAAATCATAGAGACCTGAAATTCTTTTATAAGAATTTCTGAAGTTCATAGAGTTACCTGAACGGAGACAAACCAACTTTACCTGAGATTCCCAGGTTCTCTCTTCTTTGAGCCTCGGCAGCTAATGTCATATCATACTTCAATGTGGCTATGAGTATATGTAGGTAGAATGCAGACGTATCTGACAATTACTTCCTTACTGGTTTACGGTGGAATCCGTGGGGCTATTCTCGTTCGAATACATTTTTGTTTGGTATTCATAACAATTTCTCAAAAACGCTAGAGAGGATGCTGCCTTTGGTGGGGTAAGCCAAAGGTAGCACCCACTCTGGCGTTTTTACGAATTGTCTAAGGTAAGGGTCACTAACCACGAACCATGTTTAGGCCTCTGAAGGAGACGAGAAAGTCGAAACGACAAGCCGTTGATAAATATTCCATCTAACAACCTCTGCAAGGCATGCTAACATACGAACATCAGAATACTTTACCTGGCATGATCTTTGGAGACAGACCTCCACAATAGTTCGCGATTTGGGTGATGCCAATGATGACCATGACATAATTTAATTTTTCGGCTTCTCTTTAATACAAACCGACCTCTTTTTCTCATCGCTGATCCAAAAGCGGTAAAAGCGCCTCCTTTCGCTAGGCTTGTAGCATTCGGCCTTACCCCAAGTCTTTAGAATCGAAATCCCTCTCAGAGGTTTTCCAGTATGACAGTTTTTGCAATCACAACTTCAAGATCGCCTACATTATTTCTTTATTGATAACATTGACCACGGCTTCCTTCTCTTTGCGATTTTTACACATGCAGTCTATAAATCAAAAATACGTCATTCAATCAAAGATCACTGCAAAAATTTCGAATGAAGTCTAGAGGTAGCAACAGGACGTCCTGTTCAGTGCATGTAATGTTAAGGGTAAAGGTAAAAGTGGGGGTGTTGATCAGTACCCTAGCGACGCGTCGCCGCATTCGGGTTCAGTTCATGATCGTTCAGGCATGGTGAATGCGCATTTTTCCTACTCAATGACTTGCAGGGGCCAGCCGCATACCAAGTCCGTGTATTTACCTTTCCAGAAAAATCTGGTATGAATTCACCCAACCCTGGAAGGGTGAAAAGCTTGGATTTCCGAGGTATCGATCGCTCGAGCGAGTAGGTGTCAGTAGCGCCTCTCATCAATGTACCACGTGCATCAGTGTATGTAATTTTTCAAACTACTGACAGAACTAGCAGTTCGTTCGAGTTGAGTGCTGAGTCGTGGCAAAAAAGCAAGGTGACATATCTTTTTTCATGTTCGTAATATTTTCTCTCGATTACAAGTCACGTTCGTTGACTTTCGGGAGGAGGTGAAGCGTTTGTTCTATGAGCTGAGTTTGTTCTAAGGGCGGAATTGATATTGCACTATGGAATGCGCCGCAAACTTGGTTCAACGGACACACTTGAAGCGGGTGAATTAGCGGTCATTATCGTTGAAAAAACTGCTAATGCTTGCGTGATCCGGCATAGGTCGAGCCGAGAGAACACAGTTAAGGCCGAAAAAAAGGAGACAGGATGCTAGATGAGACAGAGATGCTTTTGAAAACGGCTGAGGAAACCAAACATTGGAACTGAGGACTTTCTTGACAATCAATTTTAGAAACTAGCGCAGAGTGCAAGCAAAAGTTCAAAGGGGTAGAAGAGTCTGAGATGTTGTTTTAAGGCACTGGTTACGAATCAAGCACTAGTTTCCTAATTTGCAACAAGTGAGGGTATCTAATGGTAGGTTTGGTTGTTTAGGGCTGGTGTGCGCTTGCCATGGTAAGGGTAGATAAGTAAGCTGCCGTGGTCAAAATAGCCGATTTCGTCCAAACTTCGTGTGTGGGGGTGGTTACATGGGGCGCTGATCACGAATCTAACATTAGTTTCTGAATTTGTATCCGTTTAAGGTTATTACGGTGGATTTTAGCTATCCATTTCATTTTAGCTATGTTGCCATTTACGGAAATTTTTCCGCACCTACTGCCAAAATTTTCTTCAAAATCCATGGCAAAATCGCATCGACGCTATTGAAGCAAATCAAAATTACACCAACAGGATCTGAACGGTAGTCCACTGCGATACCATTGAGCCAGCGAGGCACATTCAAGTGTGCCTCTCACCTCATGGACTATTCAGCGCCTCTCAAGGCGGTGGATTTTCACGATTCTCGGACCACAAACTGTCATTCAGCAAAAATATATTATATAGCTGTGCTCTACGCTTCAAGCTTCTCAAGGCCATATAGGTACTGTTAAGAATCGTCGGGGCAAGTTCACTGAGCTCCCTTGTCAGCTGTAACTCTCAACCCGCAACAGGAATTGTCCCATGTCATTCGTGCTGCGGCAGCAAAATCCCTCTCCAGGGATCTGACCTTGATAAATTGATAACGTTTCGTAAGGTTATCAAAAGCGGTGATCACGAATTATGACATCAGTTTTTAAATTTGTGGGCGGAAACCACCTACGCCGTCAACTAAGTACCAAATAACTTTTGACCAACATCGGTTCAGTGGACTGCCGCAAGGGAGCAGCTACTGCGGAAATACGCCCAACTCCGTTTCACTGCTCTACCTTGTTTACTGCCGCAGTAGAGCCTGGAGAGGCCCTTAAAGGAAAGAAGCAAGAAAAAGCGTTGACCTTTTCAAAAATGTTATCTAGATCTTGACCATATGTATGATCCAGACTAGCATTTCATCATAGATGCTGTGCTTCGAGTTTGCCTACTTTGCATTATATCTCCAGTAAAATTCTTATTTTTTTCTGATTTCGGCACTTTTTATTCATAGCGCGTTATTTCTATCAGATACGTGGTATTGAACACTTTCAACGTGAAGGATCAAAATCACTGTTCTGGAGACGACTCCTATACTCATAGTGCTCGGGTCAAACCATAATAGTGAGAACGCAGAACGGTTAATTTCCGTGAACCAGACTCGACACACTTGGATGCGTCGCGCGAAAGTCCTTAAGTGATTCGGACAAAGGGCAAATGATGTGGGAACTGAAACACTTCCAAATATAGGTGCAGTGGCCAGACAGCGGAGCGCAGTTGAAGAAGGACGTTAAATTAGGGCCCCTCGTAGAATAAACATTTCCTAAAACAGTTCATTATGAAGGCCCATCGATTCCAAAGACCGTTACCGTTCGCTTCAGAAATGGATTTCTGAGTGCTATTCTGTGAGAAGCAGTGTTGATTTTCGGCGTTTACGTTGAGGTACAAAAGTTGATCCCTCAATTAAAAATGTGGATTGCCCTACCGCAAGGTGATTTTTGTATCGAGTTAAAGCTGTCGCAAATGATTTTTTGGCAATGATATATGTAGTCTATATTTCGTAAAGTTCGTTGTGTAAAGACGTAAGAAATTGATAGAAGTTGCTACAGATTAGCTTTCCTTACCTGAAAACGGGCATCGGAGCGCATATACTGTTTGGAAAGCGCACCAGCGAGAAACTACAAAAAATCAAAAAATAAACAAATACCAGAAATGATGCAGGGAGAAGGCTCTGAAAGAGAGTTGTGAATCTTCCGAGATTCCGCTTTATCTGTTAAGAAGGTGAGAGACAAGATTCGCCGAAATGCGACAAAGTCAATGAGAAAATGGCTAAAGCACTCGGAGTCAGCGAACGTTCGGTTCGCCGCATATGCCACAATAAGCTAAAGGTTAAAAGCTACAAAAAGCAGAAATGCCATGCCTTAACGCCATCAATGCGAGCTGCAAGGCTTGAGAGACGCCGTCGGTCATTGAGGCGGCTCGACAAGGCGCGCTGTTTGGAGATCGTGTTTTCAGTCGAGAAGCTGTTCACAATCGAAGCTCCTCTGAACCATCAAAACGACAGGGTACTTGTAAGAAGTGTTGAGGAAGTTAACCAGAGTGGAAGAATTGTGGAAAGGAAACGACATCCCCGTCAGTTGATGGTGTGAGCCGCAATCACATCCGACGGCAAGTCCGACCTTGTTTTTGTTGAAGAAGGTGTGAAAATTGATAGCAGCTTATATTTGGAGGACATCTCGAAGAAGAGTCTTATTCTTTGGACCAGAAACCACTTTGTTTTGAAGAATTAACATTTATAATACCGAAAAACGATGTACATACTGCTTGGAAAGCGCACCAGAGAGAAACTACAGAAAATCAAAAAATAAACAAATACCAAAAACGATGTAGGGAGGAGGCTCTGAAAGAAAATTGTGAAACTTCCGAGAATTCGCCTCTGCCTTTGATTTACTTCGTGGAAGTACGCTTTTAAAATGTCTTTGGATGGTGGTTATGGAGTAGATGGTTCTTGAAATTGAGATTACAAAAACTGCCACATTTAAAAATACAACGAAGGAATTAACTCCAAATTCGATGCTTTTTCGTGAAATTGGAATGAACTCCGATTTTACTCGAAACAAGGCTCTCAAACTTCACCGCTATGAACCACGAAAAGAACTTTACTCTAGAAAAATATAATTTATCGTCAATCTTCTTTTGATCCTTCTTTTGTAGCCAACATTACAACAAATGAATCACACTCATCAGAATATGATCTTGCATTGTACGGAAGGGGTCTCGCTATATTTTCAGTTGTATGTAACTGCATATGAAATTCATTTTTAAAATTCTTTAAATAAATCACATGTATCTTAAATAAAACTTTTATACCTTCTGAATGGATTACAACTCCTTTCGTTTTTTGTACTTAAAAATTGAAGGCGACATATTTTTTGACCGCTACTGTTAAGTAAAATGGGCTGCGAAAGCCCAGAAATTTTGGAAAAATGAACATTTCGAGAAAGAAATCTCAATCTCTCTAGAAATCTCAGTCAGTTTGTTGGAGATTAAAGTCGAAAGTTTTAGGTTGGACCAACTGGATTCATTTGAAAGGGAAGACGTGCATCGGTGTTCAAAGCAGGCTCACAGCGTGCCCGAGCACGCACGTTGTGTCGTCAAGGTCCTTGACAACACCAGACATATCAAACGACGGCCGAAAACGATCAAGAAGAAAAGTACGTTTATTCATTACATTTAGAGCGAAGAAATGAAGCTCCTTACTGCCAACACGTTCCACTTATTACTTTCGAAAGGAAGAACTGGAAAGTAAATCCTGAAATCTAGAAGTTAACGCCGCTCAACCAGTTCGTGCTGCAGAGAAACCTGTGTCGTACCTGAAGAAGAAACCAACGAAGACGGCGAAGACGACACATATCAGGCAGCACAAACCTGTAGTGTACAGCAAATATAGGAAATACGCAAAGCCAACAAAGAAGGAGGACTGGGTGGGCAGCTTCCGTTTGGCCAGAGCGAAGAGAAGCATTCAGGTGAGATCTCCTTTGTCGTGAACTTCATTTTTCGTGAACGAATAAGATTTCTAAATGAGCACAATACTGTTAATACTTTGCATAACACTTAGATGCTCTGAAGATTGTTGTTATTGTGATGGATCAATAAGTGGGTAAGGTGAGCATATAACACTCATTGGAAGTGCAACGTGACACCGTTTCCATCTCCCAGTATGGTACTGTTTAACAGACTCAGTGATAATAAGTTTCAGGGTGGAAAAGGAGGCGCAGAGAGTAGGTGGGAAAAGAGGAAATGAACTCCTGGCCAGATGTTCCGAAAGAACTTTATAGTTTGGACAGTAGTAAGCGCAGAGCAAAATTTCAGAAGAAAACTGACAGCTGCCACTGCGAATTGATAATGATATTCGGCCATTTTCCACCATTTTTCCTTACGAAACGAGGGAGCATCCGCAAATATTACCGTTCCCTCACCTAAAACATTTTGGGTTCTAATCTATGAAGTGAATTTCTAGCGATAGTTAAATAAACCTCCGTTTCTCAGTGGCTTTGTTAACTGCCTGAACATTTGACTGACGGAGTATGCATTTATGGCTACTGCTGCATTTACCAGATGCAACAATCATGAAATCTACACTTTCTATCTTAGAATGAAGACGACTACACGCAGGTGGTCGTTGACGAACCTGTTCAGGTGGTGAACCGTTCCTCCTATGACATCTACACTCCTGATAGCGACACTTTCATCTCGAAAATTATCAGACAGATGACGAAAACCGTTCGCAAGTTCAAGAACAAAGAAGGAACTGAGAGGTGCGTGATGAAACGTCTTGTCGCAACTCCTTTTATATAAAAATTCCACGAAGAATGGTTCAGATTTGAATAATCACCTTGTTAGCTAGTAAATTCGATCAATTTTGCTAACTTGAACGCAATTCCTCTCGAAAATTCTATTTATGAACCGTTGTCAGTGGGGCGGCCTATTCTAGTTCGAACTCGTTTACTCACTCGAATTGGATAACTTAGTCCAATTTGACTTCGAAGGTAAAGAGTATGTACGATTTGGGGTAGATCTGAAATTTTGACGTGACCGCACAATTAGGCAAAATTGATGGTCCTCAGCCAGAAACGGACAGCAGAGTCATTATCAGCGCCTCAAATAACTTCCATAAGCGAAGTTTCAGTGGACCAGATCCGGATGGTATAATAGAATCGGAACATTCAACTAGTGTCCTTCAGTCCACTGCTATTCTCGGTAGATCAAAAAGTTGTCCTTCTTGAACGCACAAAGCCACAAAGATGTGCTCTTTGTGGAACAGAATTGTAGACAAATCAAGAGGGTGAACCTTGAAATATGCAGTTTAACTAAGAAATATTTTCCAACTTCAGTTGGAGATCCGCTGTCGATCGCATCAAACTGCTTGGTGACGAAGCTAAAGAGCAAAAGCGACGACGAAACGCGTTGAAGAAACGACTTCGTATGATGATGGACAACACTCCGAATGAGATGCAAGATCCACGAAAACCGTTAGCATTGAAAAAAGTGAGTATGACCCAAATTCTTTGCAAATAGTAATTCATTACTGAAGTACACCATCGTCGGTTCTCATTCATTACTGGCGGCAGATCATTCTGCTCTTGACCTTGAATCTCTTCAAGTTTGACTATTTAAACTAAAGACGCAATGTTGGAGTGATAATAATGTGAGTGAACATTCTAGCTCCTAATGGAGGATGAAGCTTTGTCGATGAAAAAGCAACTCGCCGACGAGAAACGAGAGGAGGTCCGCGTTCCAATGAAAGTCGTGAGGGAATCGATTAAGGTTCGTCGATTTGTTCTATTCATTCTCTCTCTATTCATTCCTCTTCACTGCACAGTTTCGCTGTTTAGCTTGCCCTGATGATATCCGGCAAGAACGTGTCGGACTTCGATAAGAAGACGTTGAAACTCGTCTCGCCTCGCTTCATGAGTCTTGTTCCGGATCAGGATGAGAACGAGCTGGTGAGTTATCAGTTGACTGTCTTAGCTTCTGCACGTAAAAGAAACTAAGTAATAAAACAAATACATATCACACAATAATTTACGATGTCATCAAAATGTGAGTCAATTTTAGGGAAGTAGGGCACGCTCAATGATTCGGACTACGAGTAAGGATGACAAATGCTTTCCACTGAAATAGTCGTATTTCAATAGCTTGCCAATTGCCAGTAGAAAAGTGGCTGGAAGTGGAGTTCTGAAAGCAGTGCTCAAGTAGAAAAGGATAGAATTGATTCTTTCACTGGCTCAATCAGGGGTTGAAGAACCTGCGCTTGGTGTACAGCTGCGATTTCTAAAATCGGGGGGTTTACAATGACTTGGAGAAGCAGTGGCTCTACAGGTCGATAGTAGCGTGAGGATCTGAAGTTCCGTCTCATTCTCTGTTCGTTCGGCACATTCACGGCACACGGCGATGGTTTTTTGCCCATTTTTGGGTCACCCAGTGGCCTGCAGCAAGAGAACTATATGACTCTGATCTCCTTTCGATGCTCAACGACTCCACATAGGTCTAGTTGGGTATCGTTGGGGCTCTCACTGACCTTCCTACTAAGAATCACTATGCATTTCTGAATGTAGCGGCTCTGTGCACAGAATCATTCTATAAGTAAACATGAAAAGGGTGGAAGTTCTGTCCCTTATGTTTGCTCTTTCTCTTCTTTTGGAAGGAGTAATTTTATTTTTAGTTCAACCTTCTCTCGCCGTCGCTGTTCTCGCTTCATCAAGAAGGAAACGAAATCGAAAATACATTCTCGCTACCTCAACTAATGAAACAGTTGCCTAACAAGGATCAGGAGGCTTGGCTTGACTTTATCGTTGAAGCAGCTGGTGAGTTACCGTTACATGATATTCGTTTCTAAATTCTCAAGTAACGGGAACGGTGAGCAACGGATTCGGCTGACTAAGTTTTTAGACCGATACAAGCAATTTGCATAAAAGCACTTTCAAAACAAGTAAACAGATAATTAAAGAACCGGAGCCATTACATCACATTCTCATGAAAATGATATTTGAAAGTAGCGGATGAAAGGGGACCCTCTCTCTGAAAAGTTGAAAGATAGAATAAGAATGTTGAACAATCTAAAAACTGTATGCTCCATTGGTGCCTTCGGCCACAATTACACCTTAAGATTTGCTAATATCTATCTATTGCCAAAAGGTTAAAGTGCTAGGAAAACACACTGTAATGTTCAGGTGTTACCGATGCTGTCGATATGACCGAGAAGAAACAGAGGGAGATGAAAGATAAGGAAATGCGTGCACTAGATGGCACCCCACTCTACTTCACGAAGGAGAACGTTACTGACAAGTTCGGAGACATAGAAAGAAGGAAAATCGAAACGTTCGAAAAACTCGACAAAAGCTACACAAAGAGACAGGTTTGTCGGATCATTCACTTCCAAACTGGCTGAAGTTGTTACCTTAGCCGTGGTGAATATGATATACCACACAATTTCAATGTGGGTTAGTCAGTGGGAAACGCTACGAAGTCGATTCATAGTCATAACTCACGCTTTGTTCTATACGCTTGTAACAAAATTTCATTGTAAACGAGAAAATATCGAGATTGACTGGTAAAACATCGTATTTATCCGCATCTCTTATGGACGTAGCCATCAAACAAGAACTAGCTTGCAACTGTGTTCAATGAAATCCATATAATGCTGAAAAGTGACGAAGGGCCGCAGATGGACGTAGTGTTGCTAACATTGAAAAATATTTTTCATAAATTCCAGTATACTCCTCGTAGTTCGCATTTCGTTTGCTGAGAGGTTTTATAGAAACCTACAAGGTAGCGCGCAACAGCGAAATGTTGTGCTATTTGTATTCTGAAGGGAATAGGAATGCCGTTATGAATCGATTGGATGTCTAACTTGAATTACTTCAGATAAGTCACGTTTAGATCCAAATCTTCGAATTTGAATCTTATAGGTCTGTGTGTTGGTATACCTGGAGCATGCTATTTTTTGGCCTGTTGTTATATGTAGAGCCAATCGCAACACGTGATGGCCCAAGGTAGTAGGAATAACGTATTCAACCGCGGTGTAGTTAGAAAACTTTTTTGATAGTTTCCAGAAGTTTGTTTTTCTTATCTACCAAATTATATTTATAAATAATGTACTTATTTTTCATGAAACATTTGAATATACACGAATTGACAAGATCTTCACTGTAACCCGATTTTAAAAGAGTTTGTTTTATAGATTTAACTCTTGTTGTAAAATCTTGTAAAAAGAAACAAGTTCTTGAAATTCTAACTATTTCAGTGTATATTGTAGCTTTCTTAACATTAATATGTAGATTGGATTCAATATGTGGAAATCTTATAATATCAAAATTATAGCTATCCGTTTTATTGTACATTAAAAATATTGCATTTCCAAACTTACAATAACTGTTTTTAAATCAAAAAATCATCAAAGGTATCAGCGTTGACCATTACTCGCATTCGTGTCCCATTCAAAATTGTAGAGGAATGGAAAATGCGTATTTGGCCTATACAATGGTTTGCGGGATCCAGCCGCTATACTCATTCAGTGTTTTTACCTTCACAGTCAATCCGGGTACTAATTTACTCGAACCCCAAATGGATGGATGGCATGGTCTGTCCTTGTCAATCGCCCCAATCGCGCGAGTCAGTATCGTCCCTTACAATTGTCCCACACACGCACTATTAAGTAAAACTTAAGTTGCAGAAAACCGAATTGAATGAAAAACTTATCAAACTTGAATGTATTGTGTTTTTTTATTTTACTACGCAACTTATTTTTGTATATTGATTTGATTATTGATCTATATTGATGTATATTGATATATGATTTGGTTACAGAAGGACGACCTTGATACGCAAGGCTTTTCTATGCTCAATACCGAACAGTTGGAGACGTTGTACGGGCCGGATTCACCATACAACAAGTCAGACTCGCTTCGATTGTTCCGCAACCTACGGCGAATGCATGATGATCCTCATCACTTAGTGGAGAAAGAGTATGTTTTGTTCCTTTTTATCATTTCGAGAGCTGATTGCGGGATTGCAACACCTATGTGTCATCTGATTTAGGAAGTGGCAGCCCTTCTTATTGGATTGATAGTAATACAAAAAAGCTCACCAACGCTATTAAGTGAAACTTAGATTGCAGAAAGCGCTATAATATCAAGCTGTTTCTCAACATTGAGTTGTTTATCGAGAAGGTGGATGAAGGGGAAGAAAAGTTTTCAGGTGTTGCATACTACCCCTTTATAGCTACAGGTGAATGATCTTCCCTATCCAAATCTACTCACTAATTATCCAAAAATACCGAAAGATTTCCTCTGTTTCAGTTGGCTGTTTTTTCTAGCTATTCCTATCCATCACGTAATACGGAATTGCTGTTTTTAGAAAACCGGCCGGCAATTCAAATGCTCATACTGCTTATATAAAAGAACTTCTTTGAAACTTTGATATCATGACGAATGGTATTTTTGATGGAAGAACTAAAAGTTTTTTAAAGTTATGTGGTAAAATAATGAACCGGAACTGAAAATGGAAGGACATCATGAACGATTTTGAAATGTTCGGTGGTAATTTTTTCACTGCGTTTGTTTGTCGGTGTATTTCCGAAACTTCTGTGAAGGATAAAATCAACATCGGACCCGATGAAGAAAAAGATTTGAAATAGGAATAAGCAATGCCTAATTGCGCCTTTCATCTGCATTTACCTAACAAATTTATAGAAACAAAAAATAATTGCGAGTGGAAGTGAGCATGATTGTATAATGTTCGCATATTCGTGGACATACCTCGTAGCATGTGCTATGTTCAGATACGGTCATTTCAGCATTCGATTGATGGCTGAGGCTCAGAAATTCCAAATGCGACGAGAAAAGGAAATTGTGCTGTCGCCTTTTGTGCTCACATCGTTGAATCTTGTCGGTGCGACGCTTTCGACACCAATCATTCTGTCACCGCTGGTGCTGTCACCGATCACCCTCTCACCGGTAGTGCTCGGACCAATCATTTTGTCGCCGTGGGTGTTCGTACCGCTCATCCTCTCACCTCGTGTGTTGGCTCCGCTCATTCTTAACCCGCTCGTGTTCTCGCCGATTGTCCTTTCACCTCTCGTCTTGCATCCTCTCATTCTTGTACCTGGTGTTTTCAACCCCATCGTCCTCTCGCCTATGGTGCTCTCTCCATTGATCCTTTCGCCACAAGTGTTCACACCAGTCATCCTTTCACCAATGGTGCTGAATCCTCTCATTCTTAACCCCATGGCAGGCTCTCCGCTCGTATTGTCGCCGTTCGTGCTCTCACCCATCATCTGCTCACCTCAGTATCTCTTCGCAGTCGTGCTCTCACCGTACGCTCTTTCTCCACTTATTTCGTCTAAACTTATCGCCTCCGAAGTCATTTTGTCGCCCAGCTGGGCTTCCTAATCAGTCACGTCAACAAATCAACTACTGAACGATACTAGCTTGGTTGTTGTCAAAGTGACAAAACGTTGTTCGCCTACGAGGTCCTCATTCTGTGGTAGGGATGCGCTTTTTAGCTCGTGAGCAGTGGATTTACAACGCGCTTCATCGTCAGTTCTGTCGACTCTCTGATTGGCAGAGAGCGACACCAAATTCTAGTGATTCCTGTGCAATCGTACCTTCCCAGTAGAACATGTATACTCAACATATCCGGACTCTGTGAGTCGCTTCCGTTCGCTCTTTCAATTCTCCTTTACAAATGCCTTTCATTGTCCTTTTAACGTGTCTGTATATATGGATAGATCGAATGGAAATCGTGATTATTCGCTGAATAAATTATTGAACATAAAGTAGAATTGAATGCGTAATCAAAAGAAAATCTTCGCGAGGACAACTACACTCCTGCTCGGGTTCAGCAACATGTTTCAATGAGCAGTGGTCAGTACTAATGCTTCGCTCGTCTATGAATTGTTCTTCCTTCTTACAGTAGTTTTCCCATTTTGATCCATTTATGTTCAAAGGCGCGCTGAAGATCGAAAACAAAGAGGCAAACCACAGGTGAATCGCGAAGAATGAAAATCTTGCGTCGTTGGACGACAGCTCAGAAAACTCCAAAAGAATAAACATCACATCGTTCTCACTGAAAACTATCATCAGAACCGATTTCCACTGCGGAACGTTATATCATTTTCTAAAGGCATAGTTACAGCTACCACCCGCTCCATATCAACGTGTTCATGATCTTTCTGTGAAAGGATTCCAGGGCCCTCGCGATACGGCGCAAAGAGGCGCTACTGACAACCGCACGGCTGAGCGATCGATCCCGGCACGGGCTAACCAAGCCATCTGCTAAATAGGTACAAGACTTCTCTGGGAAGGTAACAACAATGACATGGTATAGCGGCTGGCCGGGCTGCGAAGTAAATTTCAAGTTCGATATCACGACCGAAGTTCCTGAAAATCTATCTGTACTTTTGCGGTGTGTTTTTTCAATTTTATATTGAACCTAAAACTGCCATCGGAAGGTGTCACAAGCAACGCTTAGTTATCAATGGTGTTCTGAATCGTAGCATTGCGGTCGTGTCAGTACACTAAGATTTTTTACTTTCAGCTTTTCAACTTCACCACAAACATTTGTGGTTTGTGGTGAACATTAGTATGAACTAGTCTCAGGAGAATCTGGACATTTTAACAAACTCAGACGAGAAATGGGACACACGAAATCGTGTCAGGTGATAGCATATTCTCAGGAGAATGGGATTTGATTCCGAACTTGAAGATTCCCTTTCGACGGTATTGCTGAAAGTCTACTGTGATCAGATTCATCTCAAATTTGGATGCAATGCGTAAATTTGGATACTTTATGTTGCTGTGGTACTTCATACCGCTTCTAATAAATCGTTCAATGGGCAATCAGTCACCAGAATATCGCGTCTGGTCGGCCTGCGTCGGATCGCCGTCGCTCGATCGCGTGGTCCGACGCAAGTCGTCGGGGCCACGGCGGAAGTCTGAGCGCGAGACCAGACGGTTCGCTCGTCGGAGGAATTATCACTTGGTCGGGCGGCGATGTCTGCGATGATGATTCGTCGCACACCTCCCCTTCCCCGCAGTCTAGAGAACTCGGCAGCTAAATCCGGACAAATTTCAATTCAAATTACCCACAGTACCGTAGTTTCGCCAGAAGTCCCGTTTTGCATGGTGAAAGCCAAAATCCTCTAGTGTGTAGTGATAAACTGATAATGGTCTGAATACTGCATACAAGATTCTCGAATTCAATTGCATTTTGTGTTTGCAAATATCTCCGAAAAGAAGGGTCCCGTTCAGGCGAATTCAGCGCACTATAGATCAAAGTTGTTCGAGTGCATGACCAATAAAGGCTCATCATGAGCGGATTCACCCGAAGCAAGTGCAATTAGTGCAATTTCGTGAATACACTAATATTATCTTGGCACTGCATCTCATGTTCCCGGGTTTACCTTCATTGAGAGGATTCTTTGAGACGATGTTATCATCAGACAGATCAACAGCTACTAATTGACCTTTACCTTCACCAATATCCAGAGAAACATCAAAATGTTCACTTTAGGACAGTGTTAACATTTTGAACTCGCTTAAACCACACCTTCGCTCGTAAATTGCGGACGCGTTTTGAACGGGATGTCAAGACGGACAACTCAGGCCGCACCTTTAATGAGATTATCTGATGTTGCGACGTTTTAGCGCACTCTTTCCATCATGGGATTTGTCGACCCGTGACAAAGGTTAGCGCTCTCCATCATTTCACTGAATGCAACCGTGAAATGGCCATTCGCGGCACATCCCATGCGAGCGCGAACACGATCTTAGGACTTGCCTGATGTTAGAAAACCGAATATATCTGTATAATAAAGGAAATCACGGAAAGCGTCTCAACGATACGATGTAGAGTGCTTCGAACTCATCTTCTAGCACTTTTTTATGGATGCAGTGGATACAGTAGAAGACGGTATAAGAATAGAAGTACTAGATGTTCGGAGAAGAGGGATAGCAGCACGTGGTGATCGTCATAAAGACATCACAAATTACGAAAACCGTCTTCTACGTCGTTAGAATGGGGTTCATGTCAGGAGACTTTAGGTTCTTCCTTGAAAAAACATTAAATTACACGACTGACGGTCCCCAAAAAGAGCTTTACCTTACTTGATGGGCGACGGACATTTAGTATGACAATATTCTGCCATAAGTTAAGACGAGCTGAAAGGTATACCGTTGAGTGCATGTTGTTGCGACCATTGATACTCCATCAGTGTCGGATTCTACACTTCGTATGCTTCACACTTCAACTTCTAAAACACAGAATTCTTCAACGACGCTAGGTGGAAGAACTGTATCTTTCCCCAAGACAGGAGAGAAAGAACCGCTCGAAAGACCAATGTAGGAGATGTACCGTACTCTGAGGCGCGTGCGAAGCAGTGGTAAAAGGCGTTATTTTCATCCGTACGGTCAAGCGATCGATTCTAGGCAGGGCTAACCTAGCCTTCCATACCTGCTGTGTCTGGTAAATTGGGACTAGACTTCTGTAGGAAGGTGAAGACACTGACATTGTACATTTGCCATACTATACGCCAAATACGCATTGACACGCCTCTTCGATTCTGAATTTAACACGGATGCAGCGGCGCGACGAAAAGGGTCTGATCAACGCCTACACCTTTACCTTTATCTTACCGTTGCCGTACCATGACTCCCGCCCACATTAATCTTTCTGATCCTGATGTTGCGATTTTAACCTGGAAGTAGGATTTTTACGAATCTCAGCGTCATAAATACCGCAAAATGGACAGTGAATGAAGCAAAGGCGGAACCCCTACATGGCTAGCAAGTAGGCTACCTTTGGTATTTATTCATTACCACCTCCTTATAAGTGCTTAGTAGTACAAACGAAATGGACTTCGTAAAAAAGGGGTCAGACCCTAAGTATGGGGGAGGCAGACAGTAAGTATCAACTATAGTAGAGACAATGTTTGTGTGCTGGAGCCGCCACGTTGTAGAACTGCTTTATCCAAACTAACTTTCCACACTCACACATTATCTTATCATACCTTATCGTAAAGATAAGATAATAGCTTATCTCGACACATCAGGTTGAAACATGTGTTTTAACACGTATCCCCAACAGTTTGCATTCAGTTCAAACATTAGATAGATAAATAATAAAAGAAAGCCTGTACAAACGAAATGGACTTCGTAAAAAAGGGGTCAGACCCTAAGTATGGGGGAGGCAGACAGTAAGTATCAACTATAGAGTGGTAAAAACAAATACTAAGAGAAAATACGAGAGAACTCGGGCTCATGTTATTTCGGAAATTTCCGAATAGTTTGCTAATTGAACACCGAAGAGTTAGCAATGTTTGTGTGCTGGAGCCGCCACGTTGTAGAACTGCTTTATCCAAACTAACTTTCCACACTCACACATTATCTTATCATACCTTATCGTAAAGATAAGATAAGAGCTTATCTCGACACATCAGGTTGAAACATGTGTTTTAACACGTATCCCCAACAGTTTGCATTCAGTTCAAACATTAGATAGATAAATAATAAAAGAAAGCCTGTATCCTGGGTAACCTTGGTGTGCCACCGCAGCGCTGAAGGTTAAAGGAATGCCTCGAAGAGCTAGAGAAACGAACATGTCGCCGGTGAACACTGGAAATTTATAAAAGTGTGTGTATGGGAACAAGAAACTGTACGCGCTCACGAAATCGTGCCGTTGTAGCTTTCCGGAAAACAACGTAACAGCTGTTCCGAAAAAACCTCGCTGTGAATTAGTGAGAGTAAATTATCACAAAAGATGAATTCGAATAGTCGCCAAGGTCCACGCAAAGAGTGTGTCACCCAAAGAGTGTGTCACGCAAAGAGTGTGTTCCAGGATGTGACGGAAGAGAATTGGACTTGCGAGCAGTTTTTTACGCTTCTCGAATCAAACGAATGTGACATTGAAAAAATGAAAATATGGTTAGCGCTGAAAACATGGTTGATTGTGAAATGGCGAGAGTAAGTGGCAGGCAGCTCACGAGTTAATTTTTTGCGGCCAGCTGTCAGTTACAGTTTTTTGTTTTTTTACCGTTTGGATCCTTCCCACAGATTTCAATAATGCTTCGTTGATCATAAATGGTGGGTGGATTCCGATCTTGAGGTTCTCCGTCGAGCGTCTACTCGTACATAGAGTAGCCAAAAATTTGTCACCTAGCATTTGCTAGTACAAAAGCCGGTAATAAGCAACTAGAAGATCAACAGGTGTGTACGTCGACGAAATCTGAGACAAAGCTATTCAAACAATTGTTTTTTACAATTTCCAATGTCATTAGATAATTGCGTTCAAAACTGTAAATCGGGTAACCATTTTAGTGGTTACTGTATGAAATGGTCAAAGTTTGCTACCAAATACATCGATAGGTGGATACTTTTTGTCTTATTTCGTGCGAGTGCTACAGTCAATGAACGCACACTCCCATTTTTCTCGATCATCGTTTGTTACCTGTACAAGGTAACAAAAAAATAAGTGCGCGTGAAATTCGACCTCATTTTAACTACTGTATAATACCCTTGAGCGTATTACTTGTTCTGAAAATATTTATTTGGCGTATACTATAAGTTCCTAGAAAGGGAAGCCCGTTCTCCAATTAGAAGGAGAACGAGGCGAGAAGATGACGTGAGCCCGATCAAGGCCTCCAAGCAGCTCAACGTTGTTCGCAAATCTGATAGGAATCAAGCCTAGACTTTGTAGTTATCGCATGAGAAAAGCAGAGGTCACACCGGTGAAACTGAAAAATAGGGAGGAAAAATGCTATAAATTGCTGGAACTACTCAAAATGCGCCTGCTGTTTCCGATGATAAAGTTTCCACCGCAGAAGTGGCTTTGAGCTTTCAGAATCACCTCACTTCCGTCTTCTCAGCACAGCTCTTGAAACCAGCGTTAAAGGAACTATTTTGACTTTTATCCATAAAAAAGGTAAAAATTCCCACCAAAATCCCTTGAGAAGAGATCCACAAGAAAGATGTCTGCAATGCTTCCGGGGAGCACTGCAGTTTTGCCTGTTTTTAAGACTGTGATCCATCACATGGAGGCAAAACATCGATGCTCCACCGGAGTGTGAAGTGAGTCTTTTCCGATAAAGGATTAATGGTCATCGAACAACCCCAATTTGAATTACTCCCCATTGAGGAAGTTACTTTAGAACAACTCTGAAGTTCGAGCGAAAAATTTGCCACATTGCGAAGAGAATTTTCAACAATTGATACACTATCTAAAGAGTTCTTGCGGCGCACCAATGAAGTATTAATAGAAAATTTGATAGTAATGAGGCGAAAGAGAAAATTGGTACGCTTTCTACGGCGTATTCTTTGTCACCCTGTTCTTATACATCGGCCAAGTCAAAAGAAGTGAGGCGAAAAACTAAAGAAGATTTCTTTTCTCCTCCGTGAAGAGTTCTCACACGTTGCTCACACACTTTGGTCGAGATTAATATAGAGGAGTCGAAAGTGTCCGAAAACGAAGGAACCATCGTATTCCGTCAGGAATACCGAACCACAAACTTTCTCGTCCACACTTCATCACCTCATTAGTGTCTGGTAATCCCACTATTGGCGCCGATCTACGGCCACATGAAGAGACAGAGATCGCCGTATAGTGCATGTATAAAAGGAACTTGAACGCTTCGACACACCTCCGAATGTTTAGTAGTCCATCACTACGGAGTCCTCGCCTAACAATCTTGAAATTTTCCTCCAACATATGTACACTACCGTCAGTAGTTCAGGACTTTCGTGAATTAGCGCCGTCCTCAGTATATCTTTGCAAATACATTTCTAATTGTGTTATATTTTTACGTGAATGTAAGCGTTTCACGTCCCAATAAAGAAAGAACGAATTATATGCGTTTCGTACTCATTTGTTTCATATTTACATCACGCGACTGTATATCAATGCTCCTTGATCTTATAGCAACTGATAGTTCTTCGACTTTCAATGAAAAGCCGCATCTTGAGCCACAATATTACTACAATATTATGCGCCAAATGGAGCGATCTCTAATTGATGCTAAATTGAGCGTTCCAAAAATTCTTCATAGCGTCACAAAAATTATACATCTCATTATACACAAAAATTGCAAACTCTTGGATTATACTTTGATGAGTAGGATAGCTGAAACTCTATCAAACTGCACATCGCTCGTTTGATTTTGTTGGACTTCTCATGAATAAGGATGAATACTACCACCACTCGTGATGTTGCAAAGAACTACAGTGCTCATATAGCCAAGCTGCAAAGCCATCCACCGGTGCACTGACAATGAGAATGATTCGAAAACTCAATGGCTCGGTATTGGAAGGCAAGGGGAACCTACACATTAATCTGAATTCTGCCTCAAGAGAGAGATATTCCGCATATTGCGACGCTTCTCTTCACCTGGCCACTATGTATGTACTACTATTGGGTTGAACCAATAGTCTTGTCGCTTTTCCTGCTCCATCTTCACCCTATGTTTTCCGACAAGCACGATCAGAAATATTAATTTGGTTTGAAGGTAGTTCAATCGAGACGATAGTTTTGAATTTTACAAAGATTTTCTCAAAAAGGCGCGATTTTGCGTCGAGGAAGCGAAGACCTTGCGTAAGCCGTGCAATTCCTTTTTCTTTAAAAAAAACCTACCGACGCCGGACAGCTGGCATACTACAGGGTTTGACAGACCATATGCAAGTACTTGCCGGCGGATATGTTTCAAGTGCCCCACGGGCTGCTTCAAAATTTGTTTGCCTGAGTGAGTCCGAGCATAGCTATTTTTGTGTTCCTTTCTGCACGAGATGGTGCAGAAAGGAACACAAAAACCATCTCATCGGTGAAGTCGACGAGGTTTTGTAGGGTTTGGGAGATCGTCGCCTTCGACTTTGAGTACTCTTACTGCTCTGTAGTCGTGTTGATGCTTTGTTACCGCTAATGACGTAAAAGTACAGAACTTTTGGTGTTCTTCCAGCGCTTATAAATGTTTAAGGACAATCTCAATCAGGAATTCTCGTAATAAATCGGATAGAGCAATTCAATGTCTTTATTTTAATATAGAACACATCATGCCATACAACGCTATTAAGTGGAGAACTATCGGGGCAAAATAGCACAGAAATAGCGAGAGGACTTTTGGGTCAACCAACATTGTACATCGAAATGCAACAATGCCTGCCGGCCTGTTCTGATAGCAATAAGGTGGTGTGTCTTGCAAGCCTGTGGTACACAAAACTGGGCTTGTTACTAACGCGATACTGTCAAGCTCCATTCGCAAGCACAACAAGTAAAAAATATGTGCAACTGTACGATAAAAAAGAGTTCCTAGACTTTGTTGCTGCATTCAGCCAAGAGTCCGAGCATGACTACACGGTTTTCAAATGTTTCCGTCGCTTTAGAATCAAGCAAAAACTTCAGCGACTGAAAGCATCTCAGAACGAAAGGTGAACAGTTTTTCCCACATAACACGGGACGCATACGGTATAAAATCGTTAGCGATAGAATACAAGAACGTTTCTTGTATATTCCACTCGCGGATACATACGCAGTTTTCAAGCAATGTACTTTCAGCCTACCGACGCTTTTGAAACAACAGGATCTCCGTAGTGGACATGTTTATTTATATCGCCAGCCTTTTTGGTAAGTCGCCTTCCGTTTTCTTAAAATCTTAATCTACAGTTTTCTGATGCACTACATTTACCCAGCAAACAGTGACAAGTGAGAAAATAGGATAAAATATGAATCTGGAAGCATAAATTTTCGTTTTTCTCATACACTTACTTTCGTAAGTCATAGATTACGACGCAAGTAAATAAGAAAATAAGAAAATAACGTCAGTTCTGAACTCAGTGTTGATAGACGAATCGACTGATATGTTTAAATTTTTAAATAATCCACTAGGAAAGGCTAGGAAAGAAAGGAACGCTTTGGAACGTTCCGGAACGTTCCGGACGGTTTTTGGGACATAAGTTATGAGCGGTATTGTACATATTGGAACTGTAGATGACGTATAAGATCCGTCATGATTGCATAACCATCCTAATTTTGAGGAGGTTCGTTTCTGTTTCTCGATTTTTCATGCCGCGGATAAGTGTGTATTCTAGTGGAAGTATACGATCAAACATAGGTCAATCACAACAATCTTTCGCTGTAAACTTTCCAGATTCCTTTTTCGCTTTCGTGCAGTTAGCGGTCAGAACAGCACTGAAGAGGTCTTCTCTCCTAAACATCATTAATCAGCTTTCGGATGTTTACTTTATTGTTCCGACTCCCACATGGACTACTCCAAAAAATCACATGGTTGCCCAATGATTTACCATAAAACACTTTAAGTTAGAGCTTCTGAATACCGGACACAACGGTCAAAATTAAGTAATTATTGCGCCAATTCTAGGACAGATCCAACCTTTTGATAATCCCTGACAATGTCATGCTACTCACATACTTTCACGTTGAGAAACATGAGCCCATCTTCAAACACTATTTTTCAGTACACATTACAACCTGTAGTGCGGAGACCATCGACGCAGAAATAGATGTCAAAAATTCGCCATATTACAAGGTAAGTCTCAGTTTTCCTAATTGTGAGCCTTTCCGGAATGTGTTCACTCAGAGATGACAAATTAGGTGAAAACGGATCGCTCGAAAGCATTGGAGAAGTTGAAAAATTCCTACAAATGAAAGCACTTTAACCTTGTGAGCTCGCTCACCGAATAACTTGGCAATGTGTAATGTGGGGCTACATTTTTCCTTTTTTCGAAATACGCCCTTATCAACAAGCGAACAGCGATAGTACACTTTTCTACCTAGAAAACAGCTACACAAATCAGCTGTGAAAATCTACGTCAGTGGCTCCATATTTTTGAGCTGGCACACGTCGTTCTCTAATGCAGGCGAAATGTATTTATTTTGACGACATTTGAATAAGGTAAATATCACGAATTAGCGGGTAGAAGCAACAAAAAGACAGCTTGTTAGAGCTTGATTACGTTCGACCGGAGCAAGAAAAAAGACAGAATCGACAGGAATTCAAACGGAACTCTGTTGCCTAGATAGGATAAGATAGGTAATACAGAGCAAAATGAGAACCTCTTCGGGACTTTTTAGTTATTCACGATGAAGGTGAACTGTGGCGCGCTACCTGTCCTGTCTTGCTAGTGGAGCCGCTCAAACATTTTCTTTTCATTTTGATCTGAACTGTCCCGTACAGAACGGAGTTTTTGACGTGCCGATGAGCGAAGAAAGCGGAGATGAGCTCTATCAGCACTGGGTCGATCAGGCGTTCAGCAGCTTGATGGCAGCCATGGCGACTGAGAGGTAGATCTAGTTTTAAGTACCGCCAGATGACACTGCGTTCAAACTATGTAGCAGGGTTTAGACTGCCGACGCTACCCAAGAAGGACCGAGAAAAACACTTCAAATGCGCCAAAGATGCTGACGACGTGCAAGCTCACGCTAAATGCGTCAGTACTTTGTTAGAAGATGGCGCTGAGGAGGCAAAACGAATTCGTTGGATGAAGTTGTTAGGGAAGAGAAGAGTAAAGAACCGAGGTAATTACCGTCGACTGGTCTCAATGCTTTAAAATTCAATGTAAAAGACTATTACGTTGCAGTCCTTCGCCTGAAACCCAGTGTTGCAAAGAATGTGAATAAGAAGAAGGTCACGAAAAAGCGCAGACTGAAAAGGAAAAAAATTCTGCTCTTAAAAAGGAAAAAGTCCGTTTGGAGTGAAGGCTTCCGAGTGATCCGTCGCAAGCGCGAAGTTGTGCAGAGGAGTAGCTATGAACTTATCGACAAACGCCACAGGTACGACATAGTTATTTTGTGTCATCATGTTGGGACACCCATCATCTTTCGCTGGCATTTGGAATCGTGGTGATCAGGAAAGACCTGTGATCAATTGACCAAGAAAAACAGAAAGGGCATCAAAAAACGACTCAGCGATTGCTCAGCTGTAGGCCTATTGAAGGTGTCCTGGCATCTTGATGTTGTGAAGTGAGAGCCATGTTCAGCACGGTGTGAAACAGTGTAGAACGTGAAGTAGCATAGCCCGTATCCGGAATTTCTCAATAAAATTGCAAGTCCACACACTCGCCTTCATCGTAGATTACATTGTAAGGAATCATCATTCAACATTTACCAAGATTAGTTTTTCGGAATTCCCAAGACTCTGGGGAGCGGCTCTCTTATATTTTCAGACTCGAGAATTCACGAAGCATTTTCCACAAATAGCATGTCACTAAATTCGCATTTTAAACTTTCAGGTCCCCATTCGGTCAAATAGCAAGGCAGCTCACGAAAACCGTGCGAAGGCTGAAAAACAAGAAGCATCATAAAAAGTGAGCGTTTTCGAGCACACGCCTTCAAATTTCACATCCATTGTCCTCCTTCAAAACAATCTGCATCCAATCCGCATACCTTGGTTTTCAAATTCAGTACGAATCGTTTATCAAGGAACGTTAGCAGAAGAAAACTTGACTTCTTCTACAGGAAAGGTATCGTAAAGTGGTGATAGTTGTCCCTGTTCCTTGAGACGACATCCGAGTTCCATTCAGAAAGGAGCAGATTTGGTGAGCATGTATAATACTCGGCATACTACATACATGAGTTGCTCACAGGCAGTAGCTTTTCGTTAGTGGAAACTGTGTTTCTTCCAAAGAACCCAATAGAAGTAGCGGATCACTAAGCCCGGGTACAGATTGAATTTAATCTGAAACTTCCACAGGTATAGCCAATGATCTGTTGGATATTCGTTTCTTTCTGACGAAAAAGAGGCCAGAGCAAATAAGCAGATAGATACATGAATCATTGTAATACGTATTTCGCGATCTTGAAGGTACGTAATTCGCAGTGTTCAGCTGGCAGAAGGTGATATCAGAAATAAAGACCCTAACCGACGAAGAGCGTGAAAGGCGTGAGGCTGAAGAACGGTTGAAGAAGTCGCTGAAATTCTATAAAACAGCGGCAGTGGTTTTCGACAAGCGGAAGAAGTCAAAGGCGCGCACAAAAGGAACATTGTCCGTAAGTGCGCTGCCATTTATTTCAAATAATCCGCTCTTCGAAATTTTGACCTTCAGAAACTGCATGATCTCGAAAACGTTCTAAAGTATGAGCGATATGATGATGTTCGACGTTTGAAGAAGGAACTGGCCGGGAGGCGAAAATTAGCGTCACCTGATCAGCGGGCAATCACAGAACCACTGAAATTAGTCAGGCAAGGTAAGTCCGTTTTGGAGGTGCAGAGAGATTCGAAAAGCTCAAAATGCTGAACAATTGTCTGAACTTCCTCTAATAACGAATTTCGCATGAAAACGGTTTCGATATGGTTAATGTGAGAAATTTTCACAGTTTTCTTTGAAGCTATCACGAAACGCTGAGCGCTTTCACCAAAAGAATAGACTTATTTTAGTGGGAACAAAACGATCATTAAATGGGTACCTTTAGAAAAATGTTTTGTGGTTGAGTTTTGGGTAAATTCCAATATTTTAGTGATTTTCGCACCATTCCCGTACCCGTGTTCCGCACTGCGGCTTCCGGCCATTCTGGCCATTTTCGCTCCGTCTTCCGCTTTTTCAAAAAATTTTCGCATGCCCCTGATAAGCAGCCAAACCCGAAGAAGCAGAGCAGACAGAAAAAATTCCGCGTGCTTCCACGTAGAATAAATGATAATTCAAAAAGTACTAAAGGGTGCGAGGGTGGACCAACAGAGACGGAGTATAACTTTCGACACGCGTGAGAAGCTCCTATCCACCACGAGATTTAGGAGCAAAGTTGGCCATGATGATGGCTGGTCAAAATGCGTCCAAATTCGATGAAAAGTCGCTCCGTGTGATCAGCCCGCGGATCATGAGCCTTGTACCGGAAAGCGACACTGGTGGTAGCGACGAGGTGAGCGCACAGCACACTTCTGAAGTTTGATCAGTGACTAAAGGTCTCTCAAGCCTTCATCTGGATACTGATCTTATTTCTATTTATATATTGCTGACGTTTCCTGTGGAGAAAATGAGTTCGTTCTCAGGTGAATATGTTCTCTCCTTCGCTCTTCTCTTTACACAACACCGGCCAAGGTCTCGAAAAGACTCTGTCTCTGCCGAGTTTACTTGGTTCCTCTGGGCTGTTGAGCACCGGTGATCAACAAGACTGGATGGATTTTGTGATCGAGACCTCGGGCGCCGACGAAATCATTGAAAAAGCAAAGGTACATACCTTTAAAGCTGGCAGTTGAGTACTTTAAACTAATTTTTTCTAGAAGAAGAAAGAGGTCAGTGTAGCTAAGAACGACATCAACCGTGTTCGAGGTCCCGATGGTCAGCCGGTTTACCTCACAAAGCAAAACGTGACAAAATTGTACGGCGAACATGAAGCATCAAAGATTGAGACATTTGAGCGACTGCAGAAATCATTCACGAGCGAACAGGTAATCGGAGTAGCTTCATACACTTCCTCTTTTTCTGAAGAGGGAGAAAAGTAACAGTTCAGTAGGCAACGAAAGTACCCGTCTGGATGGGGCGTCATTATTTATTATATTTATTTAGCATAACGACGTCGTTATTTATCGGTTACAAAGTTCTGTATGGCATGCAATGAGCTTCTTGAATGCCTACTCGCTCCTCCAGCAAGACCATGAGATGACCCCCCTTTCAGTTTCGTCAGATGAACCGCACCGGTTACGCAATTCTGAGTCTGCCTCAGCGGGAGCTCATGTACGGCTCCGAATCACCGTTTAACAACACGGCTGTCCTGGACGTCATGCGTAACGTCACCGACGGCGTTGTTCACCGCACCGTTCGCGATACAATCAGAGGAGTTGCAGAAGGTCAGCTGAAGTTTCAGTCTCACAGAGGCGAGGTGAAATTGGTGGCGACTCCACAACGCCGGCATAAACGAGCCATCGTGCTCTCACCAATCAGCAACGGGATTTTCATAAACGATCCAGTCTCTGTCAGTCAGCCGATCATTCTGTCGCCGGTGATGCTGTCGGCGCTTATCAACTCACCGGCTATATTCGGCGTCGTTGTGCTCTCGCCATGGCTCTTCATTCCCGTCGTGCTTTCGCCTCGCATCTTTTCACCGGTCGTCCTGTCACCGTTTGCTTTTGTACCAATTATTCTCACACCGTTAGCTTTTGTGCCGATCATTCTCTCTCCTGGTGTGATGAACCCATTTGTACTCACGCCGTTCATCTTCAGTCCGTTTATACTTTCCCCTCAAGCTCTTACTCCTCTCATATTGTCTCCATTCGCTCTTTCTCCACTAATTGGCACCCCGAATGTGCTGTCACCTCTTGTTCTTTCACCATTCGTCCTTTCCCCGCTGATTTTCTCTCCAGCGTACGTCTCGGCTCTTGTTCTTTCGCCATATGCACTCTCGCCGGCGATCAACTCTACTGGTGTTATTTTTACAGCGGTTGCGTCTCCGAGCTTTTTGAGCTGAAGTGCAACCAATTTTGTATAATATGTAATAAATTTTCCTTGTTTATTGAGAGAGCCTTCCGCTTGAATGACACCGATTCGCCGCTCCGCGGCGAAGTTCCACGTGCTCGTTTAATTCTCAAGCAAAGAACAAGTAACCTTCGTTGAGAAAGGTAATTCGTGCTGCAGGACATGAAATAAAACTGGAATAAAAAAAAGACTAAAAAATGCGTAAACCTACACTAGTTGCCGAGGTAAGTCGTTCTTCACCCTTTTCACTTGAAATTTCGACAACATTCCTTTTATTCGACTCCAGTGTTCGCACAAAATTCATTTTTCAATTTGGCTCGAATATCGCCCATATGCGTTTACTTGTATCGTGGTAACCAATCTGGCCTCCATTTTACGACTTTTGGCGGGTGACCACCTGGGCAGCAGGTTGGTCCGGTTATGATCACCGGTCTGGTAGATACTTCGCCTGGATAGGTTATTTCGTATGCTGATGACAACTCTTACGTACGTTTTCTGAATTCCGACCACCCCGCTGAAATTGATGACCAGGCCGAAACCATCGATTTCTCTCTGCTACCTATTTCATTGCTCTATTGTAACGACCGAAATTCTGAAATCCAACGTAGGAATCGTGATTAGCAAACAGAATAACTTAACCAAATGACGCTCGAGCGAAATCTGACATTTCGACCTGATCACAGTGGTCGACGATGCTCCTTGGCCAAGAAAAAGTAGGAAAGCGAACCCCAGAGTCGTGATCAGCACCACATATGACCACAGTAAGCGATGTTTTGGATGGAGAGAATCTATGGAAGTCGAACAAAATTTGCGTAAAAGACGTCAGGTCCGCAATACGCGCCCCTGCACGAAGATGAAGCCAAATCGATGATCTTACCCAGGGCGCCTTGTAGAGTGCAAGTGACCCAGAGTGCGAGGGAGGAGGCGGTTCACCCGAACGTTTGCTCGGATCCTTTCTACTATGAAAGTGAATAGACTTGCGTTTGATCACGATATTGTAAAAAAAAGAAGAATTTCGATTAAGATGTTGTTCGAAAGAAAAAAGAATAAAGAAGAATCCTCTCTGTGTGATTCACAAAGCAACTCATATTTCTCACAGGACCACCCACGGGGGAAACTCCACGTTTCCTACAGACAAGTTTTGTTAGGCTCTTCCCAACGAGTGCACCATTTCCGGCTACCTCTCGAAATGACATCAATTCCTCGCAGGACCACCAACTGCGGAAACACCATGCTTCCCACAGACATGTTTAGTAGATGATGTTGCTGCATGCGATATGAAGAAGAACACTTGTCTGTGTTGATAGACTTATATCTTTGGAGATGCTAGGTTATTCGCAAAACACTGACATCGGACGGGAATTGAACCCGCGTCTTTCTGTTTCCGGCAGACTGCACTAACCACTGTGCTACCGATGTACCATGCGAATCTCCTAGCATCTTTCTTAAGCCCGGTCGGGCTTTTATGTTGCTATCAGCACTCACCCGTAATCACGGGAATGAGCCGGTAGGCCGACATCGGCAGTTACCAGTTAAGCTGATAGCATTTTTTGATATTATACGAAACTATTCTGCTATTTGCCGCTTTTGTTTAGCGGTTTATAGACAAGAACTAGTTGATAGACTTATCAATCAATCAATCAATTTATTACGTTGTTTAAGACAAACGTAAGAAAGTAACATACACCGCTGATCACAATAAAACACCAAAAAAAAAACAAAAATGTACAGACACCTTAAGAGAACAAACATCATAACTGAGGGCAGTATTTCTCCTGTTCGGAGAGAGTTTTGATAACGTGGTGTTTCAAGGAAGGAAGCGAGCGAGGGAGTTTAGCCCTTTTGCAAAGCTTTAAGTAGACTAGTCCTGCTCTAACCGTAAACGAATGACGCCTAACGGAAGTCCTAGGCCGGCCAAATGATATTTTAGTTCCTTCCCCTCTAGTACGAGAGGGTACTAGATCATAAAATCGGGATATTTCCATTCCAGTCATTCTGTTGAGTAATTTGTGAACCATACACGTATCGGCGATTTGTCGCCTAACCTTCAACGTCAGCAGCCCTAAGTATTTATTGCGGAACTGAGCACGAGGTATACGCGAGTATAAAAAGCCACCCGTTCTTAACAATATTTTCCTAGTAAAGCTATTTTGGACTCTTTCCAGTAAGTTCATGTCACTTCTTTTGTGTGGTGAAAAGACTGTGCTAGAGCCCTCAAGAATCGGCCTGACATAAGTTCTGTAAACCGAGACAAGAACATTTTTATTAGTTGTGCTTAGGGCTTTGAAGATGTGAAATGTACGTATTGTGGCTTTACGTGCAATCTCCTGACAGTGTGACGAAAAGTCAAGTTTTTCGTTGTAACAAAAACCTAGGTCCTTAACTTGGTGTATCTTTCTTAAGCCCGGTCGGGCTTTTATGTTGCTATCAGCACTCACCCGTAATCACGGGAATGAGCCGGTAGGCCGACATCGGCAGTTACCAGTTAAGCTGATAGCATTTTTTGATATTATACGAAACCATTCTGCTATTTGCCGCTTTTGTTTAGCGGTTTATAGACAAGAACTAGTTGATAGACTTATATCTTTGGAGATGCTAGGTTATTCGCAAAACACTGACATCGGACGGGAATTGAACCCGCGTCTTTCTGTTTCCGGCAGACTGCACTAACAGCTTAACTGGTAACTGCCGATGTCGGCCTACCGGCTCATTCCCGTGATTACGGGTGAGTGCTGATAGCAACATAACAGCCCGACCGGGCTTAAGAAAGATGCTAGGAGATTCGCATGGTACATCGGTAGCACAGTGGTTAGTGCAGTCTGCCGGAAACAGAAAGACGCGGATTCAATTCCCGTCCGATGTCAGTGTTTTGCGAATAACCTAGCATCTCCAAAGATATAAGTCTATCAACTAGTTCTTGTCTATAAACCGCTAAACAAAAGCGGCAAATAGCAGAATAGTTTCGTATGATATCAAAAAATGCTATCAGCTTAACTGGTAACTGCCGATGTCGGCCTACCGGCTCATTCCCGTGATTACGGGTGAGTGCTGATAGCAACATAACAGCCCGACCGGGCTTAAGAAAGATGCTAGGAGATTCGCATGGTACATCGGTAGCACAGTGGTTAGTGCAGTCTGCCGGAAACAGAAAGACGCGGGTTCAATTCCCGTCCGATGTCAGTGTTTTGCGAATAACCTAGCATCTCCAAAGATATAAGTCTATCAACTAGTTCTTGTCTATAAACCGCTAAACAAAAACGGCAAATAGCAGAATAGTTTCGTATAACTTGTCTGTGTCTTCTTCGCAGCCGCTGTGCAGAGTTTTACCTAGAGCGCGTCCTTTCCTAGCGTCCCAAGCTAGCAGTAGCCGCCGGGTCACCCCGTTTGGACGCCGAAGCGGCGCATTCCGGCGCTCCGAAGCGCCGCTGCCGCCGTTTTATCGTTGCGGCGCGTCCGGTACTGTACAATGCCCAAGCTCTTCTACTACTATCAATCGAACCGCAAAAAGGTGGGACTGCTTGAACATATTATTCTAGCTCACATCATCGCTTTCTACTAATCCCATGCCCCGCTAGTGTGTTGACCGTCCGCTTCCATTACCTTACTGAACTGGGTGGAGCACGTCCTTCATACATTCACTGCTTGTTAGGCTTCTAGACGTTTCTTGGGTGGGGGACGTTTCGCACGGAACCTCGATTGCTAACTCAGGATGGCGCAAGGTAATAGCACCTGCGGAGCCATGGCCATGCAACCGACTGAACCTGCACCGAGTTGCTCACTGCACGCGATCTTGACCGCGGCCGAGTTTCGTGCGATGGCGACGGTTACCCCACGGACGAGAGGAGTCGATAGATCAACATTTTAGATTGGCTGTAAGATCTACCACTTACCAATTTAGAGGCTGTGCAAAAGATTCGAACATACACAATACCTGCACATGCCTTTATTGGAACTTCAAACTCTCCGATGAGATCAATCGTATATGGGGCGAACTTCGAACACATAATTCTGTGCTAAAATTGTAGATGGAGTTCAACTACGATATTTATTTTATCAAACAACTGTAATCGAATGGAGAAAGAATGGTAATCTCTAGTTCATATTGCACGCATTTTGACGTGCTTAGGCATCGTAGCAAAGAATTTCGTTACCTCTCTGCTAACCCCTTTTCCATACTATCGGTATCTATAACGAAACGCACTTTTCCACTTTGCACTCCAGTGGTCGAAAGAAAAGTTTCTTTTCTATTTCACCCGAATACAGCGTTTTCTGGGGTGTTGATCACGAACGTAAGATCATCGATTTGACTTCATCTTCGTGCAGGGGCGCGTATTGCGCACCTGACGTCTTTTACGCAAATTTTGTTCGACTTCCATAGATTCTCTCCATCCAAAACATCGCTTACTGTGGTCATATGTGGTGCTGATCACGACTCTGGGGTTCGCTTTCCGACTTTTTCTTGGCCAAGGAGCATCGTCGACCACTGTGATCAGGTCGAAATGTCAGATTTCGCTCGAGCGTCATTTGGTTAAGTTATTCTGTTTGCTAATCACGATTCCTACGTTGGATTTCAGAATTTCGGTCGTTACAATAGAGCAATGAAATAGGTAGCAGAGAGAAATCGATGGTTTCGGCCTGGTCATCAATTTCAGCGGGGTGGTCGGAATTCAGAAAACGTACGTAACAGTTGTTATCAGCACACGAAATAACTTACCCAGACGAAGTATCGACCAGACCGGTGATCACAGCTGGACCAACCTGCTACCCAGGTGGTTCCCGCGCCAAAATTCGTAAAACGGAGGCCAGATTCGTTATCACGATACAAGTAAACGCATATGGGCGATATTCGAGCCAAATTGAAAAATGAATTTTGTGCGAACACTGGAGTCGAATAAAAGGAATGTTGTCGAAATTTCAAGTGAAAATAGTGAAGAATGACTTACCTCGGCAACTAGTGTAGGTTTACGCATTTTTTAGTCTTTTTTTATTCCAGTTTTATTTCATGTCCAGCAGCACGAATTACCTTTCTCAACGAAGGTTACTTTTTCTTTGCTTGAGAATTAAGCGAGCCCGTGGACTTTCAGGTATGTTCAATATGAAATTTCTTCGATCAATGAAGCCCAGTTGTTTAGAATATTCGTTTTTAGCAGTTATTCCTTCTCGACAAATCGTCAAGAAGGCCTTCATCGACTACACAGGTACTTCTCCTCAATGTGAAATTTCTTCGCTGAATGAAGCTCAATTGTTTAGGCTACCCAATTTTCGTCAGTTGTTCTCCATCGAAATCCCGTCTAGGAGGCTGATTTCGATTGCATACAGGTACTTGTGTTCGACATGAAATTTATATACTGAGTAAAACTCAGTTGTTTAGGATTTCCGTTTTTCACCATTTGTCTAACTCAATATTATTAACTTCACTGCTTTCATTCATATCTCCACACAAATTCCTTTCATTCTTCTCTGGTGCTCCTACCTGTTGCAACCTCATGTTGAATGCCTCCAACGCATTCGTACCTAAGATAACTACATCGTCCAAACCTCGTCCAACGTTTGCAGGGATCGTCTTTTTCTGGGAGGGGGACGTTTCGCACGAAACCCTAATTGCCAACTCATGGCGCGCGCAAGGTGACAGTAACTACGGACCATTGGCGAGTTCACCGAGTGCACTTGCACCCTGACCCTCGCCGCACGCGATCTTGGCCGAGCTCCTCGTTAAGACGATGGTGACCCGTCTGACGAGAGGAGCCACGAGATCGACCAGATCGGGAGCGAGAGCTGTCCCTCGTCGATACAGAGGGCGCGTAAGGCCCTTGTTATACGTTCGCTCACCCCCCAGCGTAACTCGTCCATTCAGTATCAGACACCGTGGGGCCAGACACGTTTGTACGAGTTCACCACGCCAGCGTTACCATGATAACTCGTACAAACGTGTTTGGCCCCATAGTGTCTGATACTGAATGGACGAGTTACGCTGGGGGGTGAGCGAACGTATAAGAAGGGCCTAAGAGTGTAAGGAGTCGAACATGCACAATACCTACACATGCCTGGATCAGAATTTCGTGCTCTATTCAATGAGCTCATTGGGGGGACCGTGGAGAACACAATTCTGTGCCAAAATTGCGTATGGGTTTCAATTAGTATTTTTTTAATCAAATAATTGGGATCGGATAGAGAAATAATGGCGATATCCAGTTCATATTGCACCCTCTGTGCCTCGACATTTTGATACAAAATTCTGCAAAAAAAGGTTTCTATGGAGTTGATGTTCTGCAAACTGTTCCCATTTATTTTCCGTCGCAAAGTGTGTAGGTGTTGTGCATGTTCGACTCCTTACACAGCCATACGCGCCATCTGCATCGGCGAGCGTTAGCTCTCGCTCCCGAGCTGGTCGATCTGGTGACTCCTCTCGTCCATCGGGTCACCATCGCCCTAACGAAGAGCTCAGGCGTGGCCAAGACCGCGTGCGGCGAGGACCAGGGTACAGGTGCGAGCGGTGAACTCGCCAATAGTCCCAAGGTACTGTCACGTTGCGCGCGCCATGAGTTGGCAATTAGGGTTTCGTGCGAAACGTCCCTCACCCTCTTTTTCTGACCTCTGAACGTTATGGACACGCGGACTACGTCCAAGAAGTTCATTACATTAGCGGACGCTTCGCGCACCTTCACTTCAGGATGAGGTAGAGGTGTAATGAATTCGTCCAAATTAACATCAGATTATTGCTTTTTTCAATAGTAGCAGAGGTATTACTGCGGCTTGTGAGCTAGTATCTAGTAACGCGCTGCCGCTATATATCAGTGCCAACGCTTCAATACCGAATATGTTTATGTTTTCCAACGCTTTTTCTCCGAAAAGCTCCTTTTTAGAAGATTGTACGTCAGCGCAAGTTGCACCCAACCATTTATCCACTAAAGATGCATATGCTTCCGACTGTTTCTTGTGTTGATTGCTCCCTATCAATCGTAGTTTTGCGCATGAAGATGGACAGGTTTTGCAAAGTGCCCAAGTTTTCCACAGTTAAAACATTGGTTTGAATCACTGACATTTCTGTTGTTTGGCTTCTTGGGTTGCAGCGGGTCCCGCCGCGATCTCCTGACTGCTGTGAATTTCGCTGCCTTGCACTGAGTGCTGTTTCGCAACGCCTTACTGAAGACCATTTTTCTTTTAATCGTGACCTTTTGTCTTTTCGCATAGTTTTCATTTTTCGATAGTTCGGTTTCAATGTTTTCACTGTTTCTTTATGTTATTTGATGGCATCATTCCTCTCTTCATTTCATCCAAATTTCATTTTTTAGTGCTTCTGAAGGGACTTTCCTTCTAGCTTTCTGTTCATCACCGTTGCTCAATAAATTAGAAAATGCAAAAAAGGAAATAACCAATATTCGTTTCGTTCTTAAACGGATACTAGCTAAATCATAAGACCATCCCCGGAACTCATCAGTAAGGAGGGATGGTTTTATAAATGTTTAATTGAAAGTAAAAGTAAACTAACCTGCTCTTCGGATAACATCCACTATAGTTGAACTAATAACATCGACTGTAGAAAATAGTATAATATAGTTACGATGGGTATAAATAGCCAGACCCTCTCCTTTACATTCAGATAAGATGTCATTTTCACAAGAGCATGTTTGAGCCCTTATCTTTAACGGACGGTGGCACAGCACTGGAATGATGGAAACCATTCGCAACATCAACGCTGTTTTCGCAGAAGGCACTCCAACCCTCAGCATCGTCGAGCTCTGGTTATCTCGCTTTACAGCTCGAGACTCCTGCTTGGAAGACAAGCCTTGGTTGGGACGGGCTCCTATTAAAGAAAATTCTGATTTTCTTGAAGCTGTCGCAGCGGATCCAGGAATAAGCACTCGTACTCTCGCAACGAGACTATAACACACTCATACTACATTTACCAGTTAGCTCCACTCCCTCGCTACAGAGAAACGCTGAGAGGACTGAGCTCGTACATCCCGGCCGACAGCAGCATTCAGTGCACACTCGCAATGATGCAGCGGGGCCCTATGACGATAAAGAGACTAATAAAAATTTGTAGAAATGCGGTTGGCACACGATTTTGCAATCATCTTATTACACTTATATTATTCCCTATAGATGTCATTTATCTTCTCTCCATGTTGCTTTTCAGCTGAGAAAAGAGTCACCAAACTCGGCGATGCCATACGGGCAGTCACCGACTTCTTTGGCTTCCAGCGTGCTCCATTCTGCAAGTAGAAAATGGCTGACCTGCCTATCAGGGACGTTATGGTACTGACTAACAATGGTTATTAAATCATGGAGTAAAATGCATTGTGCACTGAATAAGAAAACAAAGAAAATGTAGACGTCAAACGGCTCAAGACTTTCTTACCACCCTATAGTATACTTATAATCCTGTAAACACCAAGGAGTGTTAATAAGGAGTTGACAATTTAGAAAACAAATACGACATTCGAATAATGGAACAAGAAATACGAACTCAGACACTCGTTGGGTTGCAGCCGCCCTCCATAATCGTTGTTGCAACCCAGCCGCTAGCCTCAAGCGGCTCGGCCGCCTGTCACAAGTGTACTTTTATGGTGGGCGGCTGAGAAGGAGGGTTGTCTGACATTCGAGAACTTCGACGGCTCAGCCGCGCCCTGTAAGTACTATTGCGTAACAAGCGCGCTTTTGCAGACAGCATCGCTCTTAGTCGTCAACAAATAGTTCTACCTCGGTTGCAAGCCTTGATTCCGCTTATTTTCGTCTCTCCTTTCTTTTTGTAGTAGTTTTCTCCATCAAAGAATTTCTTTGAGTTGCTTAAAAATCTGCATTACAAAGAAAAGCTTTTCTTCCTTTCTATCCCATTATGGACTTGTTGATTTCCCTTATAGGTACTGCAGATGCTCAGTCCAATGCACCCTCATGCCCGCTGGGTATTTCGAATCCAGTTGCAAACCTTTCCCCGTAGGGGAGAAGTAGAAGTACGAGAAAGTACCAGAGACTCACTCTATTACCCATAGAAGATAATGGAATGCAAATCTTCAAGTTCCTGGTAAGTTCCTGCATTGTTGATATTCCTATAGTTACGATAAGCAGTGTCGCCTATTTCTTTTCAGTAAAATAAATGTGAAATGAGCAAAGCATGAACTGTCTGAGAAACGCAACTACAAGTCGATTTTTGGAGGAACTTACAGCACACTATGGAAGGTGTGCTTACCCTTCACATCTATTGCAGATCAGACCAAGCTGAAGCACGTTCGTTGAATTTGGCATTTGATGACGATGACGATCTCTCAAGCTGGTTTCTCTCTATGCAGGGAGTTATATCCTTTGTCTCCGAAGGTTCTGGGTTTCCCTTTCGCGTTCAGTTTACCTGTTAGTCATTCGCCTTATTATAAATTTTCTTGGAAGACACACTATCACTGGGCTGCACACAGCATGATGATTCTTCTGGTCGAACTCCTTACGACGCGGACTCGTCTAGTATTGGTAGTACAGATTCAGGTTTGTTCTTGTTGCACCTTTCTACAGAAAACACACTATTTTGAACTTTTTTAGGTCGAGAGTCTCTCCTTTGGAGAGGCCAACGAGCAGTGGTATGTGAGCCATTGAGCATACTTTGTGGATCGCCTTAAACGTTGCCGAACAGAAAACATTCTGGGACTACTCTAGTTAGATTTATCATAGAGTTTCACAGGTTGGCGGTTAGTGTCCTTCCTTTCTTTCTTTTCTCCGATATAACTCGGACTAAACTGTCAGTATGTAAGTGTACAAAGCTCACTATAATGGATGCATCCTGTGACGTTCAAGTTGTGAGGAAACCTATCAATTTTTACATTTTTCAGATGATGTTCACAACGTATAACTCTCTGAGGGATCTGTGGGTTGTATGTTATGTAGGCTCTTAACCTCTCGGCCATCCCGCCCCCATCGGCCATCCCGCCCCCAATATATATTCCACCACAACGTTTTTATCCCGATCAGTTACGGGGTACGTCTTTCATGATAGTCGCTCCGTCTTCTTTCTCCTTGGTGCTGCTCCCGCATTTGTTGAGGTGCCACACTGCCATCTTGTCTGTCTTGAGCTCCTTGTGGGGTGGCCATGTCGTCCTCGATTGCAGGTTCTTGAGCGCCGCTTCCTTCCGTGCGACCATCGATCCACCTTGTGATCGTGACAGTTTTCCTCCATCAGCCGACCTGTCACACGGAAAAAAAAAATGGCGTTCGAAAGAGAATCAAAAGCGCTATCGGATACTGCCTTCACTCTTTCCTGAAGCCGGGTTTCTAGAAATTTTTTCCAAGAAAAACTACAAATTAGAATCGTCATTTTCGCCCCCTTTCAATTTTTTATGCTTAAAAGATTTTTCAAAACCTCAAACACTGTTCGTAAGAAGAAACCTCGCTCTACGCGAAATTGTTTTTGAAAATTTCCCGCATCTCGGTTTTTGTTCGTTTTCAAGCAATTAAAGTGAGTACGTCCTTGACCACCGATTTCCGCGTGCGATCACTGCGCGCCGCGTGCGACATCGGAGGCTCCTGCAGTCATCGTCGCACGCGGCGCGCAGTGATGGCGCGCGGAAATCGGTGGTCAGGGACGTACTCACTTCAATTGCTTGAAAACGAACAAAAACCGAGATGCTTGAAATTTTCAAAAACATCTTCGCGTAGGGCGAGGTTTCTTCTTACGAACGGTGTTTGAGGTTTTGAAAAATCTTTTAAGCATAAAAAATTGAAAGGGGGCGAAAATGACGATTCTAATTTGTAGTTTTTCTTGAATAAAATTTCTAGAAACCCGGCTTCAGGAAAGAGTGAAGGCAGTATCCGATAGCGCTTTTGATTCTCTTTCGAACGCCATATAAGACTCCGTGAAAGCCTCTGTATACAAGGCACCAGTTGCATCCAAAGGTAATTCACACCTCTCGGACACGCCCTAATGGACCACCTAAAAAAATAATAAAATCTAGGAGTAACAAAAAAGATACTATATCCTTTTGTACGAAAAATCTTCGTCTTTCAAGCGGCACATAAGCGGTTGCAAAAACTTTACTTGTTTTAGAGTAGGAAATATTTATTGTCACTGAGGCCGCTTTTCTGAATGTGCGCATTTTACTTTACCGATGGAAAAATTCACTAAATTTCAGGCCCTCATCGAAATGAAACTAGCGTATGTTAACCTTTACCACTGTCCTTTAACTGTAGAAGAATCAGTTCGAAAGCCTCAGTCCATAAGGAGTTACATGCAAAAAAAGTGAAAACGAATACCTTTTTGGCCGGCACTGTATATCTTTTTTAGTAACTGTAGGTGTAACTCTAAATTTAGTACCTTTACTCATAATATTAAATAGTCCGTAATCTTCAATTATTCTTAAATCTCCATAATTACATGACCAGTGTTATTATCCTTATAGTTACTATACATTCTATCATTACAACAGCATACGGTACTTAAAATTCTTTTAGCTTCTTCTAAGGTAACTGTTTTAAGAAAAGTGTTGTAATTAAATAACTTTTTTGAGAAAGGTGTTTGATATTTATACACTAGAAGACATTTTTTATATAGTGGAGAATTAATTATACTACGTATACCTTATACTATTTATAACCCTATTTAGATTCGTGTTATCTAACATCTTATGTATAATCAGTAGTTACAATAAAGAAGTTATCTTTAGGATTACAACTATTAGCATTTCTTAGAGTAAGACTACATAGTATAGTTGAAAGCTTCAATTTTAAATGAGATTCAAATTTGTTGAAAAACTTTCCTTCATAACACAAGTTAATAAGCTTATTAAGGTTCGTCTTATTGAAAGATTTTATATAGCAGTACAAATCTTTTGTTTTAGTGCAAGCATTAATACTATTTACAATATTGTCAACATTAAAACTACGTTTTTTCTTTTTCTTTTTTTGTTTACTACGTATTCTATCCGTTCTAGTAATTGTTAAACTATAGTAAGGATGATTTCTTTTGTATAACAAAGGGTTAGATACTTCAGAAATGTTACCATATCATTTCCTATTGTCATTCAGTCCTAGTGGATAGGCAGTATTCAATAACTTAATCCAAAAAAGTTCTTTATCTAAGAGGACATTTTTATCCGCATTATTAGCTAAGTTGTCCAATATAGTTACACTGATATTCTTACGTTTACAATTCGTATTGAAAAGATTGTATAGATGATTATTAACATCATATTTATTGATATGATATATATGTTCCTTAATCCTGATACCAACTTTTCTAGTAGTAAATCCAACATACTGGTATTTACAATTAACAATAAAGTGGTTAAGGAGTAAATGGCTTTTTTGGAGGCGCGGGAGCTATTCTCCCGTTGCTCACTCCCACTTTTATAACCCCATCAAAAAAGCCCCTATTTTTTGAAAGAGGTATGGCCCTCTTATTAAGGAATTGAAAAGGAATGTGTGGAAAGAATAAAGCAAGAAAGGAAAAGGGGAAGGGAAGAAAGGGATAAAAAGATAATAATAAAGAAAAGGATAAAAGTTTTTCTACTGAACGCCTATTTTGTCCGCTATTCGACTTTTCGCATAGTTCTCCTTTTTCGATAGTTTGGTTTCAATGTTTCCACTGTTTCCTTTTCAGGGCTTCTGAGGGGTTTTTTGCTCAAGTTTTTCTGCTGAATGCCTATTTTGTCTGCTAATCCAGGTTAGTTGTTTTCATCTGCTAATGCGTTTCCGCAGAGCATGCCATATTATGTTCTCATTGGTCTAATTACACTGAGATTCGACTTTTCGCATAGTTTTCCTTTTTCTTTCAATGTTCTCACTGTTTCCTTTATCAGGGCTTCTGAGGGATTTTTTGCTCAAGTTTTTCTGCTGAACGCCTATTTTGTCTGCTAATCCAGGTTAGTTGTTTTCATCTGCTAATGCGTTTCCGCAGAGCATGCAATATCGTGTTCTCATTGGTCTAATTACACTGAGATTCGACTTTTCGCATAGTTTTCCTTTTTCTTGCAATGTTTCACTGTTTCCTTTTTCAGGGCTTCTGAGGGATTTTTTTGCTCAAGTTTTTCTGCTGAACGCCTATTTTGTCTGCTAATCCAGGTTAGTTGTTTTCGTCTGCTAATGCGTTTCCGCAGAGCATGCCGTATTATATTTTCCTACGTTCACATTCAAAAATTTCGAGAGTCATGAGGGGGCGAAGCCCCCCCCCTTAAAACCGTTTGGCGGCCATTAGGCCGCTGAACGGCTGGTAAAGGGTATATAAATTAAACTTTTCAAGTGTTTCAAGTGTTTTAGTACTTGAACAATGAATGAATTGTAATAATCAATGATTTTGTTGTGTTAATTAACTAAATGTTATGTTTGAAAATAACCAATAAATCAATTGGATTAATGTCGTATGAACATGTGTAAACTTACCAAATTTGCAATAATAAGAATTAAGAGTGGAAGAATTGTAAACAGTTGGTTAGGTGGGGTTATGTGTAAGAAACCTTATCAGGATATAATACAAAACAAATAATGTGATAAGTATCATTGTATGTCACTTAAATCAATTAAACAAAATAGTGTAGTAACTATTATTCTTAATATGTTGGTACAACACAACAATGAGATGTGCACGGGATTAATATCAAACTAGCATGTAGACGTATTTTATAACTAATTACATACTGATTGAACTTCAGAAATTACAAACTAACATCCAATCTAACCTAGTAATAGGCAGTAAATATATACATACAATAAAACAATGTTATTATTAAGAGTATTACAAGAAAGCAAAGTGTATAAATAAACTAAGCACAATTTATAGGTAGAAAACACCAATCATTATTACTCCACTAGCATCACAATATCTGAATATTTGAAACTACGAACAAACAATGCAGCTAACAGCGCATTAGACAAATAAATACACAGTACAAGTCATAGTAAACGGTCACAAAAGGAATGCAAAGTGTATAAGTAAACAAAACATGGCTTAATAGTAGTAAACAAATCAATTATGTACTATACAACAAAAGAGAATATGCGAAAAACCTGAAGAACAGTAAGTGTTAATGCCACAGTTGAAGTCATGATTGCAAAATTGCTCACTAACCTGTTAATAATAAATTTTCACTGATAAGCATAATCGCAACAGCAATAATCCACAAAGGGTAAAATAATGCACTCCACGAATACGAAAGTATCGATTAACTGAAAGTTAATTGTTAGTTTTAAATATAACAAATTAAATAAATTGTTCTACTAAATATTCCAAATTGCTGCTTGAAATTAATTTGATAAAAACTAGTAAAAAATTGGATATAGGTTAATGGTAAATTAATGTAATTATGAATGAGTTAACAAACAGAAACACAGTAGATGTTATACGAAGTAAAAAAGGAAGTGAAACAGAAAACCACCATTTTGGTGGCCGACCCGGTTGGTCGAAACACGAGAAAAGCCCCGGTTGGGCTATGAGGCAAAGCCTCAACACAAAGAAAAACAAAAGGGAATAAAATCAATGAATCAATAAACCAATTAACTAAAACATGTAAACGAGAAACCTATTTAGGTACTGCAACCAGTGGTTCCGGGAGTAACCTCGGAATTCCACCAGTTACAGCAAATCTAATAAAATATTAATATGAAGAAGAAAAAATAACCAATATCCGTTTCGTTCCTACCCTTAAACGGATACTAGCTAAATAATAAGACCATCCCCGGAACTCATCAGTAAGGAGGGATGGTCTTATAAATGTTTAAGTGAAAATAAAATAAACTAACCTGCACTTCGGATAACATCCACTACAGTTGAATAAATTACATCGATTGTAGGAATTAGTTTAATAGAATATATCTATAAACCTGCAAACATAAAGAAGTGATAACAAGGCGTTGACAATTGAGAGAATACGTACGACATTCGATTGGAATAATGAACAAAACAAGAAATAATAAGTAAGAAAATACGGCATACTATTAGAATAAATGAAGAACAAGAAATACTAAGTAATCATCAGTCGTGAAATGGAGATAAAAATGAAATGGGTATATGAACATTGCTGAACTAAGTTTTCTATTCCAGGTACTATACGATCAATGGTGTGCAGGAAACGGGTTATGTGTATTGTCGACGACTTGCCGAACCATTTTGTCACCAATGTGTGTCCGGATGCTCGATTTCGTAGTCCGAAGGCTGATAGAACATTAATAACGTGTAGCGTAAAATACATAATCTCCCATAAATATGTGCAGATTTTATTCTCCATTTCAACCTCTTATTGGCTACTACTTGAACAGCAAAGACTGTGAGTCTGTGCAGAAGTGCGCGAGGTGAGTGTAACATGCCGAAACCTGGCTTCATTGGCTACGCTCGTAGCTGACCTACATATCATTGCTTTCGTAGATGATCTCGGGCGCTACGAAGCCTTCTATACTCCACACGAATGTAGTAGGTTTCTGTGGTATACTCGACAGCGAGCCTCAACCTTGTCAAATGGAAGCTTCGCTGTTGAGTACACGATATTTTGAGGTACAATATTACATCTGACTTTCTGTCACTACCGCTATTTCTACACTGATTACGAAAAATGATCGATCATTTTCGCGGTCATCGAACAATCGACTCTTCTTCTCCCACCGCATTGGTAAGGCGGTCAAAGTGTGGACGATCTCACATAACACTTACTTAACGAGTCGGCTTTCGTAGTCAACCGTTCGAAATGGAAATTGGTGATTTGTTGTAGACATAAACAGTTTTTGTATCCTAAATGCGCAACTGTTGTTGAGTATATTGAAAACGGCGCAGTATTCGTGAAACCTCACTCAATTCGTATCACACAACATTTTGCAATAGTAGTGTCTTCCCAACAACTCGATTATCGTAGTCGCACTTTTGGTGTACCACCATCCAGATAGATTAGCTGTTCGCTAGTCACAGGTTCTGCCTGTGTTCTATGTAAACAAATGCAACACCGTTCAAAGCATACGGGGCGTTTCGAATCTGAGCATCACTCCTTGTGCCAGAAGGTTCTGCTGAAAAAGTAAGATTTTCCTTAAATGCCAAGAGATGCACGCGCATAATATACACGCTCGGAGTTCAGAGAAGCCGAGGCTTTCGAGAAAGTAACAAGACTCAGACAGCTTTGCCCCAGGCGATCGTCATCCAGCTTATCGGACTGTGATGAAGGCGAGACTTGGCTGTTCCAGAGTTGTGCTCTTTCGACGAACACATCGACAAACACATCAGATCAGCTCGCAGGTGGTCTTCCACGAAGCCGCGTACAATATCTATTTCACCTGTTATTCTTGTCCATCTATCCTCTTCTGTTCTCATCCCATCGATGCTTGGATTTCAACGTGTATTCCACAGTCTCGCTCGGCTTTCCTAACGCCGCAGACGGACAACTGCCTTAGATCGGAACTGCGAAGACCGGCTCGGGGTGAAGAATGCCGAGTGATGTACAGGAGTCCCTTTAAATGCTTTGAATGTGACTTGCAAGGAGCTCGACCAGTTCCGAGATGCTGTCACCCGCACTCATTTGCGGCTTGACGGTTCCTCCTGTTTTGGGTTGAGTTGAGAAAGATTGAACATAGCCTGACTCGTCGAGGAAGGCAAAGTAGTAGTTGCAAACTTGGTGATTCTACATCCCGGGTACTAAAAGAATTTTAAGAATCGAATATAACGGTAAAAGGTAAAGGTGTCGGCGCTGATCAACCCCCGAAGCATACGCCGCCGCATTCGTGTTTAATTCAGAATCGTAGAAGCTTGATGAATGCGTGTTTGGCCTATACAATGACCTGCGGGGGCCAGCCGCTATACCAGTCAGTGTCTTTACCTCCCCAGACAAGTCTGCTACCAATTTACCCGACTCCGGAGGGATGGAAGGCTTTGCTAGCCCGGGCGAGGTTCGATCGATCGTGCGGGTGTTAGTAGCGCGCCTCTTACCACTGCAGAACACTCGCACAGAATCGAATCGAGTTCAGCTACAATACTAAATCAACTTTGCGAGATGTTGCTTAGTTGGTCAACAGTAGTCACGTATTAGAGATTCCATACATATTGCGTCGTTCCCAAACATGGCTATGTCAGAGGGCCGAGGAATGCCGCTTTGACCACTTCATTTCTTTGAATTCCTTTTGTGTTGTCGTCCAAGTTTGTCGTCCATTTTTCCATTCTCCAGCGGGAGCGGTTTGATCTATAAGTCGGTGAAACTGTTGATGCTCGAAAAGGTCTGAATGTGAGCGCTTCCCGCAACAGGTTGGCGCAAGATCGTGTTGTGATTGTTACCGTCACCATCTGATTCACGGCGCTTCAAATTTCGCAAATTCTTATGATCAACCAGAGCTGGGCAAAAGAACTATTAGCTGACTTAGTAAAGATCAAAGAACCAAGGCAATGGACAGGTGCAGATTCACCTTCTAATCCAATCATGTATTTCACCTGCACAATTAATCTACAATAGTGTGGCAAACATCGCTTTTTAATCATTGCTGGAGTTCATCACTCATCAAAAGAACACGCGTTCTTAGAGAACTGAGCAAACTGCCGAACTCTCTGTGGACTATACAGCCAATCGATCTGAATGGAATTCCTTTTCGTTCTTCTCCGTTAATGTCCACCAGCCTGACGTCATTGAACTGTTCGGAGTAAATTTCGGGGATCTGATTTCCAGATGAAGACTGGGTAAGTTTTCCCTTCAACAATTTTTTTCAGGTTACTTGACCATCAGCTCTATCGGTTAGTCGACTGAAAGAGCAAATGAAAAGTGGACGGAAAAGTGTTTAAACCCGAAATTGGAACATGGCAGAGAGAATTTGTTTTCATAGCTATCAAGTTATGAATTCACGCATCAATTGGTTCGTTCCCAGACCGTGATCATTATTTGAGTAAACAAGGAGCTGTATTCTATGCTACAATTTTCTGTTTGCATTTGTCAGCAGCATGATTTTTTTGCCTCAGCAGTTTGCATCGGTAATACTCACAAACACACTATGCATTGAAAGAGCTCTCTCTAACTGTCACGTAGCATATTTCCTAATTTCATATAGCTTCTGAGACACCAGCACTTGACTTGAAGGAAGGAGAATGCTTTTCAGTTCATGTATCTTTCGCTCATCCCTTTTGGAGCCATATTGTGAATTAACTAACATATCAAGCCAAAAGCATTATCAGACGGCATTTTTCTTTTGTTCTTTGAAACGTTAAATACTGCATTTTAATACTAGGAGTGTTGTTGGCTACGCCTGTCGTTCAATCATTCCTCTGGAGATCTACTAATTATTTGTTGGCTAGCGGCAGATTAGAAGAGGGTTTCCGTTGAATTACGTGTAAAACCAAACTGTATTTCTAGAGTCAGACCTTTACTTCAACGTGTATTCCCTTCTATTAGGTTGGAAACTAATTTCGTGGACTGTTTCGCAAAGTCATTATTTCTAGCAAACACAACTGACTTGAAAGTTCACCTACTTCACTGCCCTTTTGACCCTTTGATAGAGCATATCAAGTAGTTTTCAAAACCATTCATAAACCCTGTTATTTTGTTTGCAGGGAATGTTTTTCTTCTTGAAATGAAAACATCCAAAACCAGTGTTTGCCAAGGTCTTCTTCATGAATACCTGTCTGGCCACTAGATTACTGAAACGTTACAATTTGTGTGCAGAACCTGGGGATGATGTCCTGAAGCGACTTATGGCGCTCAAAGATATCAAGAGTTTTGAGCAAGCAGTTCCAAACGAAAACAAAAGTAAACTTCGGATGACCTACGGAGCTCGGTTGGAAGGCCGTAACTAGTTCCTTCGAGAGAAACCAGAGATCAACAACGGCTATGTTGACACTCGAAGTCAGGTGCTCAGAAAGCTCAACTGAAAAGGTTCTGCACTATTTTAGTTTTTCTGTAAAACTGGCCAAGAGGTGCCGTGCGATTTGACCTGTCGCGGAGGAGGGTGGGGCAGATGCTGCAAACGAACTTCGAGCTTTCTCTAAAAGCGAATCACCGGTTCAGAAAGGGGTAACATGCGATGGAAAGAGGATATCTCTTAGTAATCACTGACTTCTTAGCCAGCCACCCAAAACAAAATGAAGGCCGCTACAGATCCTCAAATCCACCTCCTCACAAGAGGCTGATGATCTCAGTCTGGAGGTTCTACGAAGGTGCCACCTTTCGAGAATTGATCGGTGGTAGTCTCAGTATTCACCTAGAGCCGTACTCTCTTTAGCCTGGCTGTGTACAGGTCGAACTACGCGGTAGTCGGTTTAAGCAGTTCTCTGAAAGTTGCGTCACCACTCATCAAGACACCGCCAAACATCACGCTGAGTTTCGATCGCTCAAAAAATCCGAAGATGTAAGCTGGGAGACACTTGTTTATGCAGGTTATAGTGCAGATAGAGCACAATATGTATGACGTTTATTTTGGTTCTTACTGCATTCTCTGGGACAAAAACGATCCAGTAATGAGGTGTAGGTCAAAATGCACCTGTGAAAATAATTACTTTCAAAAAACTCAGCATTTCTTAAGAAGTGGAATGGGTCAGTAACCAGAGAGTGGAGAAATATCTCTTCGTTTCGGTGGTTCATATGTCGTTTGGGTAACGTTTTTCTTTATTTAGTAACTAACACTTTTGTTGAAGGTGCATGAGAGTCCACGAAATTAGTTTCCAACCTTAATATTTAGCTAACTCGGTGACACCTTTTCTCCTCTTTTAATTATCTACCCATCTCACAGACATCATACTCACTTTCCTCTCGAGTATGTTCTCGTATTCCTCCTGTCGCTATTGAACTCTTAACCCGACTTTTTGTCTCTATTCCAATCTACACTCCTCACGTACCCATTTGCTAACACTTTTACCAGTGAAATAACTGTTCTGCCGCCTTTTTGCTCCCTCTTGTCATTTTCTTTATTTTATTATTTTATTATTTTTTTATTTTTTACATCGTTGCCGTGCCTCCTACATTCGTACACCAAGACGTTGGATAGATACATATGTACGTCGAAGCGGTCCAAAAGATATGTTACACCACGTTCTAAAGCACGAATAGCTCAAATCGAAAAGAATCAGATGATAGTTCTGACAACTCCACCCAAAAGTACACCTTAAATAGCCTTGTTACAAATTCCGTATTTTTTAAATTTTTGGGAGGAGTATGGTCAACAGAGTACGCACAAAGGACAATGTATTCTAACACCTACAGTGGCAGCAATATATTTACAGACGCCTGCCCTCTGCGCGGTTTTTTGGCCATAACTTTGGAACCGGGGGAGTATGAGAAATACTGAGCACATATTTAGATTCCTTGAAAAATTCTCTACAAAACGCACTGAATTGCTCCAAGTTCTTTCTTCTTGAAACCTCGGCATGATGTTATAATTTTCGTGCTGCTGTGCCGAACGAGGTTAGTAGGTGTACCAGTGTTTATTAATGGCCTAACGTTTCGACCTGTTCGTCGTCGTCAAGAGGCCCTAAAAAGTGGTTCGAAACTACTTATCTTAATTCTACCCGGCCAAACGCCGAACCATCCCTAGCATTTTTGACAAACTTGAAAACCTACCCCATGAAACCGTAAAAGCTAGAGATATCAAATGACTTACCCCGTGATCCACCGGCAGAGTGGTGCCGACGTGGCAACCAGCTCTGGTTGACAATTGATGCGATTGAGTCATATCAGTCATTCCGAAACCCACAAAACGGAGTAAACGGTAGGAAGTCATTGCTTATCGAAAGACACTCATTTCGGTTGTTCATACAAGGATTCCTTGCGGAAATCCAACACGCTTTCAATGCTTTCCTAGACGATATCTCGGTCTCATATGACCAGAATTCTGCACTTTATGTCGAAATCATTCCCGCTATGCACTTCATATCTATGCCTTCCCAGCGGTGTTGTTAAGGTACTCTTCTCTTACTGGCCAAATGTTCATTTATACGTGCCAGCAAAACACGACCGGTCTCCCCAATGTACTTGCCGTTGCAAGCCCTGCATTCAATTTCATACACTACTCCCGATTTCTCACAGTCTCCATTCTTTCCGTAAGGACAAACAACGCAGTTCTCCAATACGCATTCAGTGTCGTAGAGCCTGTTCCGTACTAACTGGCGTTTGATGTTGTCATTTGGGATGTTAACAAGAACAACATCATCTTGAAGTTGAGCACGAACAAGGCATCGTTGTATTGCGGAAGAGAATGCGTCAGATAAGGAATGCATAAGGGTACACGGTCTCGGAAGGATCGGGCGCGCTGGACAGTGGTCGCTCTTCTTTGCTATGGCGTCTTCTTATAGCCGTTCTGAGGGGCTATTTTTGAAGCTAATATCACTGATTCTCGTCGTTCGTCCTCACCCGTGCACACTGCTGTAGCGCTGTTTTAAACATATTCCGTACAACGGCACGCTTAACAGCAGCGGATGGGCTGATTTTACGTTAATCAGGATATTTTGGAGCTTCCTTTGCGATACCATTTTACGCTGACCATGCCATCGGATACCTTCACCTGCGTGTTAAGATATGGAAGCCAGCCGTTTGATGGCGTCTCTCGGTTGAGCCTGATGTACTGTGATTATTCGTTAAGAATGCGAAAGCATTCGTCCATCTCAGACTGAGTTGATGTTATTATGAAACAGTCGTCGATGTATCTACAGTACAGTAAGGGTAGACGAGTTAGCACCGGTTCTTCTATTCTGCTCATGAACCATATTGCAAGAACTGACGCAAGGCGCTGACCCATTACCAAACCCCCTTAGTTGAGAGTAGTATGAACCTGACCATTTAAAGACATTACAATTCAAGCATTCTCTGACCAGAGTCATTATTGAGTTCCTCTCGAGTCCAAATGTGTTGATGTTGTTGATGTGCCTATCAAGCATTTCCAGACAACGCCCTTGTAAGGCTTGATCGTTTTGGACGTTGGTATACAATGAGGTGACATCAAATGACTCTACAACGCAGTTTTGATGTAATTGTGCGTTGTGTATGATCAAGGAATACCTTCGTATTGGTCAGGTGCGAAGGACCATGGCTAACAATTGGCTTACGATCTTATTGAGAAACCATGATATTCGGTCGGTTGGTCCGCCAACGCAGCTAATTATTGGACGTATTTTGAAGGTATCTGTCGCCGCGCCCTATAGTTAAATGCTTACCTAGCGCAGCCTTAGTGGGGACTTACTCGCTTGCTATAACTTACCTGCCACGCGGGACTTATGTAGGTGAACTAGGCGGGAGGCCCTGCTGCCCATAGGACGCGGTGAAGGTGTACACGCTAACACGCCCTACGTGTCTGCTCCCTCACCTGCGACAAACCTCCAAGTACTATGAGGGGGGTGCACCAACCCAACACAACACCTGAGCACATTGTCACTCGCTACACTTGCGAGAGACACAATCAGGATATTTGGGATATAATCTTGGACTCGTGTAATAAATATGCACAGCGCTACTGTCGTTACAGAACACGAACACAGTGTGCCTCCTGCACTTTATATACGAAGCAAGTATATGCACATCAATACAATAGAAAAATAACACAGAAACTCCTAGACTCCTAGTTGCCAACCAAACCGAACTTACATGACCTACAGGAAGGTTACGAGAGAGCGACCCAGCTCCACTTGCGGTCCTCAGACGTATGTCATGTCGGACGCTCACGCAAGCGGTCTGACCTCCTCTACCTGCCTTCTACTTCCTCTCCTGCGGTGGTTGGAGGCGTCCTGCTACGGTGGAGACGGCTGGACTTCGAGACGAGAGCGGATCGGGCAGGCCGCACTTACGTGCGTAGGATGACAAGAAGACGACCGGACGCGACGGTAGCACAGACGACACTGACTAGTCCTTTCGAGAACCACGCTGCACGGCGTGACGCCGAAGTCGATACGCAGCCTTGCTCTCGTGGCAGGACCCCGCGGCGTGATCGGAGCCGAGACTCCTTTAATCGTACGTAGTCACGACACTGGGGGCGCCGAAAGCAAAGGCTACAACGGCAGGTGGGACCTAGCTCGCAACCTGCTTACCTAGACTACACACTATACACACATGCTTAGTCAGTAACGACGACTACCGGGACGGGCTGACGTGCGACCTACTGCGGCCGCTGCGGACTTACGTCAGGGGGACCTACAGTTGGCAACGTCAAGGTTGGTCTCCACGTGCGTCCTTGTCGATGACTCTTGGGGGCCTACGAGTTAGAAGAGACGTTGATAAAAATACGAAAAGAATACACTACACGTGCGAGGAGGCAAATTAATATACAGATATATACACGATATCGTTAGTACGTGCGAATA